>OX422215.1:44124124-45324124 GCA_949130495.1 Sambucus nigra | reverse complement strand
AAAACCCGAGACTCGAGTCCTTTTCTCACTTTTTCTCTTATTTTCTCTCTTCTCTTTATCTCATTTCTATTATATTCTATATATTCGTTCTTAGTGGCGTATTATTCCACATGCGTTATCGTTCCCTTATAACAATCAACGCAAGGGTAATCGCACAAATCCTATTTTCTACATTAATCTCACATTCCTACGGATGGCTCGCTTTATCTTTTCCATGATACAAGTCGAGGATTCCTACCTCCATTCTATATATACACATGCACACATATCACGGGGGGAAATATAAAGGAAAATATCAAATATCCATGAGAGGCCGAAAGGGCGGAATGGGTGCCTAACACCTTCCCATTTCGTAACTAAGCCTCCGAACCCTTCTCGAATCATTTTAGTTTGGCATGCACCAGTATGTCTTTGGATGCCATCCTTCGGGGTGGCTTCCCCTTTTTTCTTTTGTCTGTTTTGAGTAAAATAGACTGGCGACTCTGAATCTCTCTACATTTTCACACCTCACAAATCGACGCCGGCTGAAGCGCTCTCCCGAGAGAGGGGACGCGTGGGACCCGAAGGATCCTTTCTCCCTCCGCGGCGGGGATCGGGGATGGCCACAGTGGCGAATCTGCTGGGGACAAGTGTTATATTTTGAGGGCTTGACTCTGTTTACATGGATGCTATATTTGTTTATATTTCCCCGATATCTTCATGTTCCCCTTTCTCACATGTGTATCCCATGCTTATGCTTATATTCACACACTTTTAGAAAATTCTCCATGTACACTTCACACCACGTGCACCTAGGATCACATGTATATCCCCATGTTGCACGCATCACCCATACTCACTTGGTGTACCTTTTGGGTACTTGTACTTGGTTCCCTGTTTTGGCATAATCAAGAAAGGCATTCTCATCATAAGATACTAATAAGAGAATCATGCATGATTCACACGATATCACCAGAGAGCATTGCTATTTACCAAATTTTATCCAGTAACTGGAGGTCACTTCATGATGGGCGCTATTCCGGCAGGTCGCAGTTAGCCTAAGCGATATGAATCTCACCTTCCATTGGCCAAGTACCTTCGACGTATATGAAACGGTTCCCCCGCATCGTACCACTTGATCGAAGTCATGACGGGAGGTATATCGCAGGGAATTTGTTCACGTACGCCGAGTATATCGAATTCACTCTCACGCGTACCATCCCCTTGGTGAGGCAATTCACGTACACTCAGGTATATCAAATGGCTTGTCCACACGTACCGATTGCTCGCAAGAGCAAGACGTATATCGTGGAAGTCACGCCAAAGGGGGGAACCCATGCCTATTCACCCAACCAACTGCATACCCGCATATAGGTGTCAAACCTAGGACACGCACTTCAGATTGTCGGTTTCAACCCGAAACTCTGCCGAAATTTCGGGTAGGCCTGCCGTCCAATTTTTGTGCATTTTTTAAAACGGGACCCTGTCCGCGAGCCCGGTTACAAGTTCAAACGTAGCTTTGCATATATTAAGACCCCCCACTTTTCCAGGATTGGGTCCCGTCCGGCATTGCATTTAGGAGAATTAAATACAAGTGAGAACATAATAATCATAATAATCATGCTGAGTTGCGTCTCTAAAAAAAAACATTTCTCTCTTCTTTATTAATAATCCAAAAACATTTCTTCCTTTTTTATTAAAAATCCAAAAATATTTCTCCCTTCTTTATTAAAAATCCAAAAACATTTCTCCCTTCTTTATTAAAAATCCAAAAACACTTCTCCCTTCTTTATTAAAAATCCAAAAATATTTCTCCCTTCTTTATTAAAAATACAAAAATAGTTTCTTCCCTTTTATTTTTCTCAAAAATAAATCTCATCCTACGCCTTCTCAGGTCGATTGCAAGCCCTTGGCCTGGATCCCTATTGGCTTCGGTCTTCAGTCAAATCACCCCGGAGTTTCATCTGCTCCTCTACTACTTCTTCCAAGTCCGAAACCCATCCATCTTCCACGGAGAATGCAGATCAAGCACTAGTCATACAACCGGATCTGCCGACAGTCCTAGCTCAGCTCGGGGTTCGAAAATGCAACGAAACCAAGTCCCTATTCCTCAAGAGCCCGAGGCCCTGTTCCCTCGTGCTATGGGTCCACCCGAGCCCATCTGGGTTCCAGAAGAATATCAGCACGCTCCACGTGCCCCTCCTGCGAATGGGCCGCCGCCTGCCCAGCTTCCAATGCCAAACATTTCCCAGACTGTGGCTAACCTGCCTATGGTCATTGATCCAAAGGAGGAGGATTTGAACAAAGTCAAAGAAGATCTTAAGATGCTCACTAAGAAGTTCGACCAAGTCCGAATCTCTGGGAATTACATGGACTACACCCATATGTCTCCTTATCCTAAATCAAGGTTACCCGAGAAGTTCAAGATGCCAAATATCGAGAAGTTCGGAGGGAGTGGACCCCCAATTGTTCATCTTCGCAGTTATCATCATTCCATGACTCTCCTAGGGGCTTTGGAAGAGGTGATGTCCCAACTATTTCAGCAAACTTTGAAGGATAGTGCCCTTCGTTGGTTTTTATCTCTTGAGGAATCCAGAATCCGTAACTGGGAGGATGTAGCCCGAGAATTCATGTCGCAGTACAAATACAATGAAGAGCTCGATGTCACTGGCCATGATTTTGAGCTGCTCAAACAAAACTCTGGAGAATCCGTCAGTAACTTTATAGCCCGATGGAGGGAAAAAGCAGCTACCATGACCAATCGGCCATCTGAGGAAGAACAAGTCAACATAGTGAAGAAGAATTTCTTGCCCCGTGTCCGAGCAACCATGGGAGGACAGTACTACCCCCACTTTCGAGCTCTCAAAGAAGCAAGAGTAGAAATCGAGTAAAGTCTTGCCAAAACAGAAGTTGAACCGAAGAAGGTGTCTGGTCAGTTCACCCCTAGAAAGTATGACAAGCCTGCCAATGCTACAGTCTCAACCATCAACAACATCTCTCAACCAACCACATCATGGGCACCAGAAAGTCGCCCTGTCCCCGTCCAAAGGGAATACACTGAGCTTCATGCTCCTCTCTCCAAATTTTACCAAGCCCTGTTAAGCCGAAACCTCATTAAGCCCTTGGATCCACGGCCATTGCCAAATCCACTCCCAAGAAACTTCAAGACTGATGCTCATTGTGCCTTTCACCAAATAACTGGTCATACCACCGACCAATGCTTCCACCTTCGAAACATAATCCAAGATCTCATCGATTGGGATACCATCACCCCACCAGCTAATCCTAAGCCAAACACTACTCATAACCCCCTACCAAATCACACTAATGTCATCTTCTTGGAAGAAAACCCAAATTTTGATCCATCAACCCAAATCACACCCCTATACCCTCCTAAACCTCTTCAAAGTTTCCCATATTTCCTCCTACACCCTACTAGCCTCACTGATCAAGAACTGTCACTCCTTACCAGAGCATGCATCACTGTTCGTACCCGTTCTGAAAGTGGAAGTATGAAATTGTCAGAGATATTGAATCAACTCTTAGAGTTCGGGCTGAAATTGCCCTCACAGATGATTATCGATTGCCAGAGGTTCAACGCACTATTTGTGGAAGCACGAAAATGGGCCCGAGAATCAGATAGTTGGGTGGTACCAACCGATGAAGTCAGCTTAGAGGATGTTGTCCAGATCATGGCAGAAGCATTCAGGCAAACCAACAACATTTGCAGTATCACCAGGTTACTTGACACTTTGAAGCTACAAGGGAGCTTGGTCCCTTCAATCATACATATCCCCACAGAATGGGAAGGCCTATATGAGGAAGCCGTTAAAGTTGTGGAATGCATTGACTTTACGAGGGAAAATATAATTGTTACCACCGGATGGGGGGAAGAATTCGAAGATTCAAATGAAGAACTGGCTTCAGGAAGAACTGGCCCAGTAGACGACATATATGGGATGATATCGTTTGAAGAACTCCTCGGAGAAATAGACAGAGTGACAGAGCAGCCTCAGATCGATGAAGAAACTGGATTTAAGTTTTTCCCTTCTTCAGTAATTCACATGACCAGATCTGGGAGACATTACCAAGTTCCAAGCTCGCTACCAGCAAATGACAAGGGGAAGGGCGTTGAAAACCTTCCTATGCCAGAAATGACCATCGAGGAGAGCAAGATCCTCGATCAACTCAAGAAAACTCAAGAGAACATCAATATATGGGGGATTTTCATGTCTTCCCAGCTGCACAGAAATGCTTTAACCAAGTTTCTCACAGGACCCATAGTTCCTCCTTCTACCACACCAGAAGAAGCGATAAATTTGGTCGGGTCCTTGACCTCCACCCAAATGCTGTCATTTTTTGAAGAGGAAATCCCCAAAATTGGGCCGAATCACAATCATGCACTCAACATCTCCATCAAAGTTATGGGGAAGGTTGTACCTCTTTCGCTCGTTGATAACGCATCCACTTTGAATGTCTACCCACTGAGAACCTTCAAATGTTTAGGCCTAAAAGAAAGTGACCTCGCTCCAACCTCCGCTGTCGTGCGTGCCTATGATAATACCCGTCGGGAGGTGATGGGATCCATAAAACTTGCAATAGGGGTAGGACCTATAAACCCTGTCGTCGAATTCCAAGTCATTGATATCCCGGCCTGTTTCAACCTGTTGCTCGGACGACCCTGGCTCCACAGTATAAAGGGTGTCTCTTCCTCATTCCATCAAAAATTGAAGTTCTTCGCCGATGGGCGAGTCATCACCATTTTGGGCGACGACGAAAATGCCGAGAGTGCAAGCACCAGCAGTCCAATTCTTGAGATACAGCATGGGTAAAATGATATGCTCCTATCAGGATTCGGAGTTGAGCCATCCCTACTCCCGACAGGGGACGGTTTCAAAGAAAGGGTTTGCCTAGAATATGACCCTCATGGCAATGTCAATATGATTCGGATGTTCAGAAACATACATTTCATGCCCGGATTGGGGCTAGGACAAAGGCAGCAGGGGATACTTGAGCCCATCGAACTGAAGAAAGCTTTCGCTCCTTGCGTCTTGGGGTATCAACCATCAGAACCAGAGCTCAGAATGATCCGCCAGATTCGATCAAAGAAAGGGTTAGACTGTGGTCGAACTATCTCGAGAGACTCTTTAAATGGACGATTCATCAAAGAGGGCAAGTATTTCCCCTTTTGCGGTTTTCCAGAACCATGGTACGATCACATAAACAAGAAAATGAAGCCTGGAATGGAGATCTTTTTCCAAGATAGCTACCCATGGGCAAAAAATTTCCCACACCGCGTGCAACCGCTCATCAAAGATACCAAAAAAACTGAGGAAAGTGATTTCGAAGATTCCTTCAACTTGCAGACACTGGGGCTGGCACTCTGCATGGTTCATTCAGGCACCACATCACTGGACTCCTCTCATCTGATCAAGGCTGCGGATACACTTATCCTCAACTGGCATACTGCGCCTGCTCTACCTCTTGAAACCTACCCTAACCCCAATATTTACCCTGTTTCATCTACTGTTATCTATCCTTGCTCAAATGTAATCGAGACCTCTTTTGATGAGGTTCTCAATGCTGTTTTTCCTATCAATGAAATAAACGAAGATTTTGATTATCTTGCTATGCCTTACATTAATTGTTTAGATTCTAATCAAACTTTTGATGATGATGATTTTGCAAATGAACAATTCTTAACTGATTTAAATAAGGTTAATAACAAACAACATAACCGCGTTCAAGTTAATGAAGAAGATACTATTGTTATTAATCTCGGTTCTAGTAGCCAACTGCGTGAGATTAGGATAGGGACCACCCTTGACAAGCATGAGCGCGCACAACTTAAAGAATTGCTAAAGGAGTTCGTGGATGTCTTTGCATGATCCTACGACGATATTCCCGGTATTGATCCTAAAATAGCTCAGCATGAGATCCCCACTCTCCCAGATTACAAGCCGGTTAAACAAAAGTTGAGAAAGCTCCGCACCGAATGGTCGCTCAAAGTCAAAGAAGAGGTGGTCAAACAGTTAAACGTAGGTTTCATTCGAGTAATCGAATATCCCACGTGGCTAGCCAACATTGTACCTATGCCGAAATCAGGAGGGAAGGTTCAAATGTGTGTGGATTACCAAGATTTAAATAAAGCTTCTCCGAAGGATGATTATCTGCTACCCAATATTGACATAATCGTGGACAACACAGCCAGTCATGCTCTCAAGTCATTCATCGACGGGTTTACCGGATACAACCAAATTAAGATGCACCTAGACCACCAAGAAAAAACTGCATTCATCACCCCATGGGGGACCTTTTGCTACACCGTTATGCCATTCGGCCTCAAGAATGCTGGGGCTACCTACCAAAGGGCTACCACAACCATCCTGTACGATCTGATTCACAAAGAGGTCAAGGTTTACGTGGATGATATGATTATTAAGTCCAAAATGAGCGAAGGTCATGCTCCTGCTCTCCAAAAGTTCTTCGAACGACTGCGGCAGTATCAGATGAAACTCAATCCATATAAATGCGTCTTCGGCATTATAAAGGGAAAACTCTTAGGATTCATGGTCAGTGAGAAGGGGATAGAAGCAGATCCCGCCAAGCTAAAGGCCATACTGGAGATGCCACCTCCTCGAACAGAGAAGGAAGTCTGAGGTTTCCTTGGGAAATTATAATACATCAGCCGGTTCATCAGCCAGCTAACCTCCACCTGCGAACCTATCTTCAAGCTCCTCCGAAAGGATTCAACCAAGGTTTGGAACGAGGCCTGCCAAGAAGCTTTTGAATGAATCAAACAATACCTGACCCAACCTCTAATTCTCATGCCACCACATCATGGTCTCCTTTTTTTTCTATACCTAACCATAACCGACACTGTAGCTGGGGCTTTGCTAGCCCAATACCTTGAAGACTCCCGCAAAGAAAGAGCCATCTATTATGCCAATCGCAAATTAGCCGGGTATGAGGTCAACTACACTGCTTTAGAAAAGGCATGTGTCGCACTTATCTGGGTCACCCAAAAGTTACGACACTACATGCTCGCCTTCCCCATTAAGCTTGTATCCCGAATGGATCCCATTAAATACCTGCTCAAGAAACTCGCCTTATCCAGCCGAATGGCCCAATGGTTGATGCTCCTAACTGAGTTCGATATCGTGTACGTCACACAGAAAGCCGTTAAAGGAAGAGCCATATCTGACTACCTCGTTGACTACCCTGTAGAAGAAACAGATGTCTGGATCTCCGAATTCCCAGATGAAAATGTCCTCTGCACCACTCAAGATTGCCTCCGATGGAAAATGTTCTTTGATGGCGCTGCCAACAAAAAGGGATATGGCATTGGGATACTTTTAGTCTCCCCAGATGACTCTCATACTCCCATCGCCATCAAGTTGAATTTTCCCTGCACCAATAACATGACAGAATACGAGGCATGCACAGTGGGCCTCAAGTTCGCTCTCAAGAAAGGTATTCAATACCTTGATGTATTTGGGGATTCTTCCCTCATCATCGATCAAGTGCTCAGAAAGTGGAAAGTCAAGGACAAAAAGCTCCAACCCTTTCATGCCCAATTAGAAGAGTTAGCCTCCCAATTCTGAGATATCACCTTCCATTACCTACCCCGAGCAAAGAATAACCTAGCCGATGCCCTCGCTACTTTGGTCTCCATGTTCGACATGCCCGAGGGAATAACAATGACCCCCTTCCTAGTTCAAAATAAAGACAAACCGACCCCTTGCTACCATATTGAGCTTATCTCCACAGAAGACCCCGAACTAGCCGATTGCTGGTACTATGATATATGGTGCCTCCTCAAACATGGTAGGTATCCCGAGGGTGCCAACAAGAACGACCGAGCTACCTTCCGAAGGCAGGCCACCCAGTACATCATCTGTCATAAAGCACTACTCAAGAGGAATTTCGATGGAACTCATTTGCACTGTATCACAGGGGCTGACATTGAAAAGATAATGCAGAAAATCCACAACGAGGAATGCGGGCCCCACATGAACGGTCACATGCTTGCCAAGAAGATCATCCAACAGGGCTACTATTGGACCACCATGGCCCAGGATTGCACCGCCTATGTTAGGAGATGCCCTAAATGCCAATAGTTCTCCAACCTCCAACACCTACCTCCTCGGGAATTATACAACATGACTTCTCCCTGGCCGTTCTCCACCTGGGGTATCGACATCATAGGGAAGGTTACGCCAAAGGCTTCAAATGGGCATGAGTTCATCCTAGTTGCCATTGATTACTTCACCAAATGGTCGAAGTTGAGTCATATGTAGCATTAAATGCCAAGAAGGTGGCCAAATTCATCAAGAAAAACATCATCTGCTGATATGGGGCCCCGCACGAGCTAGTGTCAGATAACGGGTTACACTTCGAGGCAGAAGTCACAGAAGTTATCAACGAGTAT
The DNA here is from genome assembly GCA_949130495.1 of Sambucus nigra. Classification (NCBI taxonomy): domain Eukaryota; kingdom Viridiplantae; phylum Streptophyta; class Magnoliopsida; order Dipsacales; family Adoxaceae; genus Sambucus; species Sambucus nigra. Next base: position 45,315,714 of record OX422215.1, on the reverse strand, counting down.
AGGATTCAGAGACACAAATCTTCTCCCGACCGACCTCAGACCAATGGTGCAGTTGAGGCCGCCAACAAAAACCTCAAAGCCATCATCAGCAAGATGACCGAAAGTTGTAGGAATTGGGCTGACTGGATCCTGTACGCCCTCTGGGGCTATCGAACCTCAATTCGAACCTCTACTGGGGCTACCCCTTACTCCCTAGTTTACGGCATGGAAGCAGTCCTACCTGTGGAACTAGAAATACCCTCGCTACGCATCATGCTCGAAAGCAAAGTTAGTGAGGAAGAATGGTGCCAAATCCGTCTTGACCAGCTGACCCTCCTGGACGAAAGGAGATTGAAGGCTCTATACCACATATAAGGGTACCATCGCCGAATAACGCTTTCATTGAACAAGAAAGTCAAGGACCGCGGTGTTCGGGAGGGGGATTTAGCCCTCAAGGAGATAATAGAAATCGTCTGGGGTCATAGAGGAAAATTCAAGCTCAATTGGAGCGGCTCTTACATTGTGAAGAAGATCTTGTCTGGCGGTGCCGCCATGCTCACTGACCTGGATGGGGAAGAGATGTCTCGTCCAGTCAATCTGGACCGTCTCAAGAAATTCTACCCCTAGTCCGAAATCTCGACGCGCTACGACTTTTCTCATCCCCCTTCTATTCTAAAAAAAAAAACTCTTCATTTCCCTCTACTCAGAATTACGTGGGCCTGATACTCTACAAAAACTATTTTAAAACTATTTCAAAAAAATCCTAGAGGTATGTAGTCAGCTCATACTCCTCACATGAGTGCGGCCCTTTTCTTTTTCACAAAATACTATTCTTTTCTTACCTCCGAGAACGTTGGCTCATTCTAAACATCTACTTGAACAAAAGGATTATGTATGCCTTAACGATCGGTATATATAATTCAAAATACAAAATTCATCGAAAGGCACAGCTGGATGATCAGAAACTTGTTTATTTCATTAATAAGAAACCACAGTACATATTACAAAAGAAAAAGGAACGGATAAGTCCCTTCCCCCTACTACCATAAAAACCTGATAAAATCCCCCACATCTGTTACACAAATAAACTCCCCAGGAGTCCTACCCACAGCTACCCGAAGAGCCTGTACCCTCATTATATGCATCCTGAGGACCCCAAGTTTCCCCTGCCTGAATAGAGTGCCTCAAACACTCCATGGACCGATGAACCTTATCCATCTTCGAAAAGACCACAACACCCCCTTCCCTGGAGTCAGATAAAATAAACCATCTCTGACCAGTCTCTTCTGCCAACATCTTGCTGACTACTTTCCTCCACAACCACCTCATATAATCTTTGGGGACATGCCAAATCTTCTCGACAGACTGAGAGGGACGGGTCGACGGACGCCGATTTTCCCACAGAGATCCAAGCAACAGACGCAAGCGCTCAGTCAAATCTTCTACCGGAAAGAAATTTGAGGTTCAAGGGGGTACGACCTGCGCCCAGCCAAATTAACGCAGAAGCCGCCAAGGGAAATAAAAAGAGGTCTAGCTCCAAAACTGGCTGCAACTGTCCCCACCAAGGCACTGACCAATATAGCCCACGAGCCCCATGCTCCACAAGCTAATTCTCCCAATTCTTAACATGCAGGCCAACACGAATGAAGTAGCTCGAAAAAAAGTTGGGTACAGCCAACAAAGGATATTCTGGAGGAGTTGACAAGCGGAATCTTTCAGACAACCACATGAACAACATCACAGGGATACCCCTCGAAAAGTCCGAACGACCTTCTCTCCAGGCATCCAGGCCATTCAGAGTCTCCGCTAATATCACCGCCGCGGGATTACGATGGTATGACATCCATGAATTAATGGCTGGAAGTTGTGGGTCCACTCGCACCTCCCCAGTCACCAACAATAATTTCAAACTATGCCCAAAACTACGGCTCCAGCGTAATCGGCATCACCTACTTCCCACAAATGCACGAACTGTAGCACCGCCGGGAGGGAGATCATTCCTCCAACAACCAATGACTTGGCCACCGAAGGCGAGATATGAAGAAGCCCGGCCAACAAATCCCTAGGAGATCGGGAGAATTCGGGCAAAGCCACAGCAACACTGGGATTGACACCCAGTATAGAAGAAAATTCCTCGAAAGTAGGACAAACTTCTTCCAACCCAAAGCAGAATACATGGTCTTCGGGGTACAAAAATTGTACTGCCGCCATCAGCATATTCCACTCAATAGGTTAATTACGCCACAAGGAAACTCGACGCATGTTAAAAGCATCATAGTCGACATTATAAGAGCACATGGCTTCCAAGGCTTCAAGGTAATTGGCAAACTCGGTGCTACCAGGGAGAGCCATCTTATAGGGCAAAGAAATAGTGGGCAAGTAGATAAGGATGCAAAGGTGTGATGAAAACACTCCACCCTTCTCCTTTTTTAGACTTGAGAACTCTCACAAAAGACATAATCCCTTCATAAATCAGAGAGAATCCTACCCCACAAGGTACTAAAGGCTGAAGAGGGTACCAATCAAAGCTTTCAATTGATAGGACTGGACTGAACTGCCGATAGGCAGGCCAGGGTGCTTGCCGATCGGCAACCCCCCCATTTTTGGAAATTTCCTCCTTTCCTCTTTTGTCAAATCAGAAAACTCAATAAAAATAAATTGATATTCTCAAAAGAATTTCAAGAATCCTGTTTTCTCCTTGTGGGATTCCTTTTTTTTAAAATAAAACAACTTTCCATTGAAAATTTCCAAAATACTCCTGTTTTTACGGTCTCAGCAACAAAGTAAAAATGCGCATGCATTCATTCATCATTAAAATAAAAGATAGCAAAAAAACTACATTGCATTGCATATATCTGTTTTCTGTGTTACATCATTTTTGCAGGAAATAAAGAAAAAGACAAAAACAACGGGACTCAGCCCGAACCCACTCTCTCTCTCTCTCTCTCTCAAGAGCTTCCACCCCTGCGACGCGCTCTCTTCCCCCTACGACGAGACGACGCACCCCCACTACCCGACCCAGAGTCTTCCCTGGACGAGGCTAATGGCACCAAGCAAGAAGGAACGGGGACAGCATCCCGAATGTGGGCAGTCGCCGATGATATCCAGTCTCTGATGTCTCACAGGCAAGTGGTCGACACCCGAATTTGCTATAAGGAAAAGACAGAATCAGTATCAAGCAAAAGAAGTCAAAAAGAGGAAAAGGACCGAAAGGTTTACCACAGGACGAAGGACCTCCTCTGTCAAACCCAGCTCCTCCGGATCCATCGCGAGGGGACGGTGCAGCATCGGCACTATCCCTCTATCAGCCCGCCGAATGTTGTACGAAGGAGTGTGCAGTCGAACAAAAGGGACCTCCGATGTCGCCGCCACCGCAGGTGCCGACGGACCACCACCACTGTGGGAAGACCCCACCGCCCGACTCGAACCAGCAGGAGGGAAAGGCAAGGCATCATGTATGCTCGGCGCCATCAACCAGCTAGTGATAAAATCCATATAGTCATACGGCGCAGCCGTATTAGTGTACAATGCATAGGATTCGCCATTCATCGCTGCGATCCTCTCATCCTCCAATAGCTGTCGCTCCCGACTCATAGACATAGGAGGCTGTGCGGGAGGCACCACCAACTCCTCTTCAGCAATCTGACGAATCACCCTATCCCCAAGGTACTAGGAATGGCCAAACTCATGCGCCAACAAATGCCTCATCTGCGCATTCACCTTAGTCATCCCCGTATCCTGAATGACTGTCCCCCAAGGATAAAAGGTCACCTAAAAATCCCCAAGCAGGCATGAGTCAATACAAGATCAGAAGGTGCTAAAAATAAGACTGAAAAGGAAAGAACCTTACCCGACCACTGGTCAGGTCATTCAAGACCTGACGCACCGCCTCCAGGGAGAGAGATCCCTTCGATTGTCGGTTGGCCTTACGCCATCGATACATTCGGTAGAAGTCCCCAACGGTGTCGTCCTTCAGAGCAATCAGCGGGGTGTTGCACCCAATCACCTCATAGAACCACGTCTGAATTCACAAGCAAAAAGAGATGCATGAAAGGAAAATGCGAATGCAGGAAAGGAAAATGCGAATGCATGAAATGAAAATGCGCAAAGTAAAGAATACCTTAAGGAGATACGTGGCTCCAGTAAAGGTTTGCCGGTAGCACCGACTGAATGCATCCAAATAAGAGTAAAGGGTCGCCAAGGTCAGACTCCCCCAATCATAAAAAGGGATGTTCGAAAACATCCTCAAGTAAGGCAAAAGCCACAAATGGACGACGTCGCCACTCGACGCCACCATGAAACCTCCCAGCACCAACAAGATAAACAACCGGGCCATCTGCCTCACTTGCAGCCTGTCCTCCACATCAACCACCCTGCTCAGCAAAACATCCTTCAGCAAGGACATCCAGATAGAATCCCCAAAGACTATCCTCCTCATATCACCACGTGCCGTATGCACCACATTTGGCCTCACCCGCAAGGAGAGATCCACCTCTATCTGCTCCCCGTCACAATCCATCCCCAGCAGTTGGTGCACATCTATGGGAGTCACCGTCATCTCCCCGAAGCCAAAATGAAAAGTGTGGGTGGTGTCCCACCACCTCTCCCCCAAGTCACACAAAACTGCTGTCAAACGAGGCGTCTCATCCAGCGCAACCGCCAACCTCCCAAAACCGATTGATGATACCATCCAGCACACCATAGGTGGAAGATGCTCCCAAACATCCTTAAGCCCCGTCGTCCCGCGGGTACACATGTTCTTCAATGAAATATCCGACTAGCAAAAGGAAAAATTCAGTCAAAGGTCAATGTTGATACCAAATTTAATCTGCTGACTTGGATCAATCATATGAAGACACGTGGCTATCTACATGGCAACAACAAGCACTTACGAGATAATCACACGCTCCGAGGAACCATGTTACTCCGAGGAACGCATACGCTCTGAGGAACAGACCTCTCCGAGGAACTCTTGAATACCAGAAAGCTTAGGCGGTCCGAGCTACTCAGGCGGTCCGAGCTGCATCTCGAACAGATCATTAATTGATGAATAACCAACAGTTCAACTGGTTCATTAAATACTTATCATTTAGACGCACACGCAAAAAGGGCACTAAATGTATTACCCTTTCATATGGATATCATTGAATGTATCACCCTTTCAGATGATGGCCTCAAGGCTATAAATACGTTATACAATCCTCATTGGAGGAGGGGGTGATTCTGAATCCAAACTTTGGGATCCAGAACACAATTTCTTGTAATCGAGAATTCCCAAACACTCAGCAATAAAACAACAGTGGACATAGGCCATTCATATAAGGGTGAACCACTTTAAAAATCTTTTTTCTCATTTATTTATCTGTGATTGAATTATTAGAGTGATCTAATTTTTTACATCAACAGATTGGCGCCGTCTGTGGAAACGACTGGTAATCGTTTTCTCACCAATAACAATCCAATACCAATGGATGATATACCTGAATCCAGCAATCGAAACATTGGAACCCCCCCAAATCCATCTGCTCCACCAATTATTCCAGATCTGACTGGAATGATGGTGAATCTGGCTCAGGGCCAGACCGTCATGCAAGAAACCATGCGACAACTCATCCAAACACTCCATGGAGGTGCGCCAGCCCATTCCGGATCACGAAGCATTCAAATAAATATCCGTGCGCCTTCTGTGCGTACTAGGCGTACTAATTCATATCGCAATAAGGAATCTGAAGATTTTTCTTATCAACCTGGATGAACTTCGTCAGTGCGAGCCACAGATACTGAACAACGTGTCACCCTCTCCCCAGAAAGGGCCAGTGCATTGGAAAGATTAAGTAGGGCCTCTCCTTTTGATCGATTAGGCCCTAGGAGGAACAAAAGTCCTCTTAATGCAGCGTCGAGGAGCTTTCGACGACCATCAGATTTAAGGGAAGGATCTGCCCAGTCGCGACCAGTTGCTCGTCAAGAGGGATCCGCTGACCGACCAGCTGCTCGTCAAGATAAATCCCAGGAAGTCACTTCAACGCGATCAGTCGCTCGAACCAATAGGCCCGAGGAAGGGAATGATGCATGGAAAGGATCTATTCAAAGGCTGAAGGATAGATTAGGGGAAATGGCTAAGGCTAAGAACCCCCTACAACGAACCTTTGTTCGAGGAACACCTTTTGTCCAGGACATTGTTGATTTTCCAACACCATCAAAGTTCAAAGCACCTGTTGTGACTCCCAAGTATGATGGAAAGACTGACCCTGTCCTTCATATAGAACAATATCAAGCTGCTGACGACATCTATGCTGTCCCAGACGAGATGAAATGCAGGGCATTCTCGGGAACTCTTACCAGATCTGCTCAGATATGGTATAATAATCTTCCTCGGGGTAAGATTTCAACTTTTCTTCAACTGGACGAGTTATTCATTGGGAATTTTTGCTTCGGAGCAAAGCCAGTTAAACGAGTAGCACATTTGTTAAGTGTTAGACAAAAAGCTGGTGAGAGTATTAGAGACTATATAACTCATTTTAATAACGAGAAGCTTGAAGTCATTGATTATGAGGAGAAGACAGCGATTACTGCTTTAATGAGTGGACTGCTGCCAAACAAGTTGTACTACACTTTGGCCAAAGATCCACCTCGAACCATGTCGGACCTGATGGGAAAAGCGTCCAAGATTATGAATGCCGAGGAGGCTATGTCTGCGAAGAAGAATATGGACGCCAAAGAAACCAAGATGGAAGGTGATAAAGCTAAGAAGAAAGAGCATAAGAACAATGGTGGTGACAAACATTCCAAAAGTAGGTCGTCATGGGAGGTCTTGAAGAAATTTGATAATTACACGCCTTTGAAGGCAAATATCAACCACGTCCTGGAAGAAATTAAGAACAGCGAGGAGTTAAACTGGCCAAAGAAAATGAAGTCAGACCCTGACACGAGGAATAGGGAGAAATATTGCGAGTTCCATAAAGATCATGACCATACGACCAAAAATTGCATAGCTCTTCAGAACGAGATTGAAACACTCATCCGACGAGGAAAGTTAGCAAAGTACGTTGATCGGGGAGGCGAAAGAAGAAACAACGACCGAACTAGAGAGAGGTCTAGTTCTCCTCATCGAGCAGAGGAGAAAAAGAAGAGAAATCATGAAGATGATCCAGATGATGACCCCGATCTTCCCAAGAAACCAAGGCAGCCAGAACGAGAGGAATTTTCAATACGCTTTTGGTCATTTGATTGTAATGTCATTACGGGAGGAGATGCAGGAGGAGGAGACCTTACTGCAGAAAGAAAAGCTTACCTTGGAGAGGCTCAAGCTTGCTCGTACATTCAGCAAATAAATTTAGCTGAGGAAGATCGCCCGAGAAAGGTGAACAAAGAAAAATTGGTCATTGGGTTTTCGAAGAATGATCTTGCAGGAGTTTTATATCCTCATGACGACCCACTAGTGATCAAAATGAGAATGAAGGAGGTAATGATTTCAAGAGTACTGGTCGATAACGGTAGCTCGGCAGACATCATGTTCTACTCGTGTTTCGATAGTTTAAATTTAAAGCTATCTCAACTGGAGGCTTACCACAGACCCCTCATCGGTTTTGCTGGCGAGAAAGTGTTTCCACTTGGGACGATCAAGTTGGATATATTCATTGGTACATGGCCTGCTTGTCGGACATAAAGAATACGCTTTTTCGTGATGGATAAGAATGTCCAGTCATCGTACAATATCATCATGGGAAGGGTAGGATTGAAGAAGTTCAAGGCTGTACCATCTACAGTGCATCAATGCCTGAAATTTCCAACAAACTTTGGAGTAGGAGTTATGAAAGGTGATCAGAAAGTAGCTCAGGAGTGCTATTATTCATCCGCCGAGCAAGATGAATTGGAAGAATCAAAGAAAAAGACTACTACTTATCAAGTGGATGAAGGTGCAGAAATTGAAACCTTGGATCCTCGGGATGAGTCGCAACTCGTGAAGGGTCAAGTGGTGGAAGCTACTGAAAATATCATTTTGGACGACGAACACCCTGAGCGAACTACTCAAATAGGTTCATCGTTGGAAGCCTCATTAAAACAAGAATTGATAACTTTCCTTAGAAGCAGAAAACAAACTTTTGCCTGGAGTCATGAAGATATGCCTGGGATTGATCCAAAGTTCTTATGTCACGAGCTCAATGTGAATAAGGAGATCAAGCCTGTGAAGCAGAGAAGAAGAGTATTCAGTCCCGAGAAGAATCAAGCTATACAGGAGGAAGTCAAGAAGCTCCAGAAAGCTTGTTTCATTGAAGATGTAAAATATCCAGATTGGTTAGCCAATGTAGTGATGGTAAAGAAGAAAAACAACAAGTGGAGGATGTGTGTAGACTTCACCGACCTCAACAAAGCATGCCCAAAAGATCACTTTCCACTTCCCCGAATTGATCAACTGGTGGATGCTACCTCGGGACACGAGTTGCTGAGCTTCATGGATGCTTATTCTGGTTATAATCAGATCAAAATGAAACATGAAGACAGGGAGAGTACTTCTTTCATTACCCCCAGGGGAACTTATTCTTATAATGTTATGCCTTTTGGTTTAAAAAATGCAGGTGCGACATATCAGAGGCTGATGAACGAGGTCTTTGCTGAACAAATCAGTGACAATATGGAAGTCTATGTTGACGACATGCTGACAAAAAGCAAGAAAGCTACAGATCATCTAGTTGACTTAAGTCAAACTTTTGATCAACTAGATAAATATCAAATGAAGCTAAACCCGACGAAGTGCATATTTGGAGGACGAGAAGGCATGTTCCTCTGGTACATTGTCAATCAACGAGGCATTGAAGAAAATCCTGAAAAGATCAACGCTCTATTAGGGCTGCGATCTCAAACAACGAAGAAGGAAGTACAGAGTCTCACAGGACGAGTAGCAGCACTCAACAGATTTGTGTCACGAGTAACTGATAGATGTCTCCCATTCTTCAAGACACTCAGAAAAACTTTTGAGTGGAATGATGAATGTGAGAAGGCTTTTCAAGACTTGAAGAAATACTTGGGAGAACCTCCACTGTTGTCCAGGCCGGTGATGGGAGAAAAATTATATTTGTACCTTGCAGTGTCCGAGAATGCAGTTAGCTCGGCGTTGATCAGAGTGGAGAATGGAGTACAAAAGCTAATTTACTACACAAGTAAGGCCTTCCAAGGAGCAGAGATCAAATATCCGAGATTGGAGAAATTGGCACTGGCGCTGATTGAAGCGAGTAGGAGAATGAGGCCGTACTTCCAGGCTCATACTATAGTGGTATACACCGATGTGCCATTGAGACAAGCCCTTCATAAGCCAGAGAAATCAGAGAGATTAATGTACTGGGCAATAGAGCTCGGAGAATATGATATAATTTATGAACCCAGATCATCACTAAAAGGGAAGGCTGTAGCAGATTTCATAGCGGAGTTCACCTATCCTGATACCCCCGAGGAGCAAAAGTTGCTCGCTGATCAACCTGTGGATGTTACAGGATCGACAGACACTAGCTCAGACCAACTACGGTTAGTAAGAGGGCAAGTGGATGTTACAGGATCATTAAATTCGAGCTCAGACCAACCTCGGTTGGTAAAAGGGCAAGAAAAGATGATCGACGAGGAACGAGAAAAATCTGGGGAGGATGAAAGGAAGCAGCAAATATTTCACCGAGGAACTCTGACTGATAAAAAATTTGAAGACGAGTTACCTATATGGAGGCTATATGTAGATGGCTCATCTTGCACTGCAGGATGTGGCGCGGGGATAGTTCTAAGCACTCCAGACGAGGTCGACATGGAATACGCTTTGCGTTTCCAATTCAAAGTTTCCAACAATGAGGCTGAATATGAGGCCATGATTGCAGGGCTTAATTTGGCAAAAATTATGGAGGCACAACAGGTTGTGATTTTCAGTGACTCTCAATTGATTGTAAACCAAATGATGGGAGTATATGCAGTTAGAGGAGAATTAATGATCAGATATCATGCAAAGGCAAAGGAACTGTTATCAGAATTTGCCGCTATTCAGCTGGTCAGAATACCAAGAATGGAGAATGCGAGAGCAGATGACCTAGCTCGACTAGCATCAGCTACTCGCACCGAGCTACGACGAACAATCCCAATTGAAGTGTTAGCTGGTCGGAGTATAGATGAAGATCTGAAGATGAATTTTATCACCCTTGATTTAGGACCATCTTGGATGGATCCCATTAGGGTATATATCGAGGAAGGAGAATTGCCAACTGACAAGCTTGCAGCCAAGAAATTGAAGTTTAAAGCTTCTCGGTATGTACTAACTAATGGTGTTTTATATAGACGAGGAATAATGACAGGTTTGCAGAGATGTGTACATCCCTCCGAGGTGAAAGATTTGATTGAAGATATCCATGAAGGGTCTTGTGGAGCACATGTAGCAGGTCGGACACTTTTACAAAGGGTGATGACGCAGGGATACTACTGGCCGACGATGAGGGAAGATTGTATAGCCTATGCCAAGAAATGTGACAAGTGCCAACGCTTTTCCTCCATCCGAAGAACTCCACAAGCATTGTTGACACCCATAACTTCCCCTTGGCCATTTGCCATGTGGGGAATTGATTTGGTTGGACCACTGCCAACGACCCGAGGAAGGTTCAAGTACCTCGTCGTCGCAGTGGATTATTTTACTAAGTGGGTAGAAGCTGAGCCACTCATTGATATGACATACGAGAAGGTGTACCAATTTATTTGGAAGAACATCATTTGCCGATATGGTCTTCCTCATGCTTTCATCACAGACCATGGAACACAATTTGATAACGAGGAGTTCGCTCCCTATTGTCATCAATCAAACGTTTTGAAAGTTCATTCAGCACCAGGCCATCCTCAAAGCAATGGACAAACTGAAGTGACAAACAGAACGCTGCTGAACGGTTTGAAGAAAAGATTGGATGATGCGAAAGCGAATTGGATCAACGAGTTACAATCAGTACTCTGGGCTTACCGAACTACTCCCCGAGTAGAAACTGGAGAATCACCATACATGCTGGCATTTGGAAGTGAAGCTGTCATACCTGCCGAGTTGGGTCTCCCAACACACAGGGTACTGAATTTCAATTCCCCTATCAGCGATTTAATGAGAAGACTGGATTTAGACATGCTCGAGGAGGTCAGAGAGGAGGCAGCCATTAGAAATGCTGCTTACCAGCAGCGGACAACTTTGTTTTACAATAAGAGGGTGAAGAAGTGCGACTTGAAAGAAGGAGACTATGTGCTGAAGAAAGTAATTCAAAAGCATAACAAACTGGAGGCAAATTGGCATGGACCATACCGAGTTACAGAAGTTATTCGACCAGGAACTTACCGAATAGCAACTTTAGAAGGCGAAGAGTTTAAGAATGCATGGAACGCAGAGCATCTGCGCACGTATTATCAGTGATGTATATGTAACACAGTTCCATCAGTATGAATAAAACGAAAATATTCTGCAAGTCTCTCTGTTTATTAAATTTTTTTCGGGGAATACTAGTGCTACGCACTACTCGGTACAGCTCGGCAGACTGCTCAAGAAAATATTCCAAACTGTACCAACATAGTTGGTCGACGAGGAGAAAATATTCCAAACTGTACCAACTTAGTTGATCGACGAGGAGAAAATATTCCAAACTGTAACAACTTAGTTGGTCGACGAGGAGAAAATATTCCAAACTGTACCAACTTAGTTGGTCGACGAGGAGAAAATATTCCAAACTGTACCAACTTAGTTGGTCGACGAGGAGAAATATTCCAAACTGTACCAACGTAGTTGGTCGACGAGGAGAAAATATTCCAAACTGTACCAACTTAGTTGGTCGACGAGGAGAAATATTCCAAACTGTACCAACGTAGTTGGTCGACGAGGAGAAAATATTCAAAACTGTACCAAGTATGGTTGGTCGGGGATAAAAACCCACTAACTATAGTTGGTCAACGAGGAGAATTTATCGACTTTGGTTAGTCGGATACATTTTATGAAAAAGATAAAAATTTACCAAGTATGGTTAGTCGGGGATCAACTCTCACTAACTATAATTGGTCGACGAGCACAATTTAACAACCTTAGTTGGTTGGAAAAATTTTAAACATTTTTATACTCATTACTTTATTATTAAGTGATCGAGCAACATTACTGATACTTATAACTTTTTTATTACTAAGTTGGTCGATGAACAGCACAATATTATTATCTTTTTAACAGATATGCATAAATGTAAAGTGTTTGATATTTACAAGACAATAGCAATTAAGATTTGCAAGCAAAAATGAAAGTCTTTCATTAAATTCGAAATAAATTACAAGTTACATTGACAATAAAATGAAAATTACATTGATATGTATACTAACTGTTACAATAAAAATTCCTATTCTATTGGTCTTTTCCCCTCAGCTTTCGATATAGGTTCCTCGCCAGCAGGCGGATCATTTAAAGACCGAGGAGAATTGAAGAAGTTCAAATCCTTCAGCATCCTGACGTTCATTACAGAAGGTCGATCTAAAAGATGCTTAGGACGAGATACCTCAATTTGAGAATGTAAATTATAGTCACCGAGGTATTTTGAAATTAAGCTCCGAGGAATGGCACGAGTTGGGATCCATTCCATGTCCAAATTGTACGGTGGCACAGGCAAGTCGAGCAACCCGGGATCATGGTAGTCCCACAGATAATGTCCTTGTTCGAGCTTCAGCACACCTAAGGCATTCAGCCAGCCTTGTTTGTAGCCCTCATTATTGGCATTCTGAATACGATTGTCCAAATAGAATAGTGCTTCGTTGTATCCAGCCATCCAGAACTCCCTGGGTTGTTTGTGGAACTGATATGTTAGCTTTTCTAGCTGATCATGGATACTCTTGATAAAAAGCTCCTTATTCTCCAAGATTGACTTCTGCGCAGAGATCTGTTTTTCCATGTCCCTAATTTTCTTTGACATGTCAGACAAAGCTTGGTTCTTAGCTATTAATTGGAAAGCTTGGTTCTCTAAGGCAGATGCTGTCCTCTGTTCCTCCACAAGCACCCGAGCTGCTCTTCCTCGTCCCCGAGGAGCTCTTGCTCATCCCCGAGGAGATGTGTAAGGGCCCGACCTTTTCAAGGTGTCCAACTCTTGCCTCAATTTGGCATTCTCAACCTCTAAAAATGAAAATACCTCGTCAGTCACTGGGATTATAGCTGTTGAAGAAGAGGCTGCAGACTTCAACTGTGCTAGCTCTTTCTGCAAATTGTTATTCTCTTGCTCCAACAGCTCGACAATCTGTCTACATGCTTCAACTTCACCCCTTAGGGTTCTCTCCCTGACATCATACCCAGCAAGAAGCTTCTCGTAGCCTTTTTCGGCAGAAAGCTGCTGATACCTCTTCTCATACCCCTCATGCAACAGGGCAGTTGATTCCTTGTACTGATTCTGAAGATCTTCGAGGGTACATTGAAGATCCTCAATCATTTCATAGTAAGACACATTACTGGCCACAGCTCGGTCAAGTAAACACTTCAGGTACTGATAAGCTTCGATTTCCTGTTCTGAAGCATCATGACCAAGGATATCAGCAACTTGTGCATCACTCAAGTCAGTATGACCAGCCTTGAAGTACTCATTGCATTGTTGCAGCAACTTTGTGTCATGGGCAGATAGCAGGTCCATCCTGGCTAGAAACTAGCAGAGAAAGAAAAAATAATCATAAAAAAGAAGATCAAGACAGAATACAAATAGAAAAGAGACAACCGTATGGAAGAAAACTCAAGTTTTATTAGATCATAGTGCAGAGTTACAAAGATCTTGGTTACATTTGACAAAAAAGAAAAATAGAAAGAGAAAACCGAACAACACTACACCTTTTCCTTATCTCCCAAAACCTTCTTGGGAGGTTGGGAAGAGGAGGTAGGTTGCTCGGAGGGAACTGTGACTTGTTTGGAGAGCATCAACTGTTGCTCGGAAGAAGAAACTACTTGCTCGGCAGTAGGCTGGCTGGTTAGGGCATGTTCTCCCACTACCATTGAAGACTCCTCAGAGGTAGCTTCGTCCTCCTCTAATTCTTCTGGAGAAGGAGGGGGACTAGGGATGTGTCTCTGGAAGAGCTCGGATGACTCGTCGACCTTCAATTCCTGAAGGGCAGCAACCCATCCGTCCCTGAAATACTTTACACTGCCATAATCCACTTGAGAGACCATGGCAGAACATCCCTTATCCCAACCTTTGTCCCAGCCAGAGCTGAAGGACTTCTTCACGGCAGCTTTCCTTTTGGCCTTCTCCAAGGCAAGCTTATCGGACAGCAAAACATCAACATCTTTTAGTTTTTGTTCAGCTTCCTCCTTCTGCCGAGTTATTTCCTGGAGTTGAACCAACCTCTCCTCAGCAGCCTTGAATTTCTTTTCAAATTCCCCAGCAGTCTTGAGCTTCACATCGAGCTCTTTATTAGCCTTCTCCAAGGCATTCACTTTCCTCTCCAAATCCCTGGAGGCCTCAGCAACCCGAGTTTTCTCCTGCTCGGAGGAAGTAAGTTTCTTCTCCCAGACTGCCTTATCAGTATCGTACCTCTGGCGAGATTCCTCCAAGGACTTGGTAGCTTCTTCCAGAGCTCCCTCCACACTGGACGAGGAGCAAGTAGCTTTGATTGATTCATCCTTCTTAAGGATTATGTTGAAGCAGATCGTCAACTGTAAAAAAAAAAAAGCAAAGTCAGAAACAAATATGAGAAATAACAAAGGAAAATACGAAAAGTTCAAAGTAAAGGTACTTACTGAAGCAAGATGACGAGTAGCCAAAGAAGTAACCATATCCCGAGTAAGGTTATCTTCATTACCTTGCACCTCGGGAATGGTCAAGGACTTTACCGAGCTCATGTCAGAGCTCGGGGGAACAGATGTGGGAACCCCAGTCCCAGCAGCAGGGGGCTGAATGGTGGTGTCAGCCAAATTGACCGAGGGGCACTTATTGAGCCTCCTCGGGGGAACAGGTACAACCAAGGAAGAATCCTTGGTCGGTGATATCACAATCACCTCTCCAGGAGCAGCAGATCTGCTCGGAGCCACTGCGGGCTTCTCGGCAATCTTCGCAGGAGCATCTGGAGGAGCTGCAACAGTTTTCTTTGTCCCCTCCCTTGGGACATCAATCCTAATCCTTTTTACCTCCCCGGAGACGGAGGCAGTTTTCTCAAACAGAGCAGGAGTCCTTCTCTTCTTCATCCTTTCGCTCAACGGAACGTGAGATTCTGACGAAGAACTTGCAGAGGGTGGTACTGGCTCTGCTTCACTGATCACTGGACGAGCAGTGAAAGAAGTTGTATAGCTCTTGTATTGGAGCAGATAGGAGGCTGATCGAATGTGCTCGTCAGCAACCCTTTGATGTAGACCCCAGATAAGTCCCAAATGCCTTAGATTGACATCTGTTTCTTTTGGGCACTTTCTCTTGCTATCAACTGCAAATAAACAGACATTGTTATCAGTAACACATTTTATCAAACATAAAACGAACATGATCTCAAGATAAATAAAATAAAAATAACCTATCCCATTGCCATAAGGAGGGCATCTGGGACCCTGGTAAACCTCATCTCCGATTAAAGGAGGGTGTTGCCAATTTTTTACAACAACCCCATGTTCAAAATAATCCCTGTTGGCATCAGGGAGATTGACTACTAAGGCTCTATTTATAAACCTAGTTTTTAAATAATAAATATTATCATTAACTGCCCATCTATAGCAGTACACGATTTCTGGAATCCCTATACGAGTTCTATGCACTTGATTTAATTTATGCACCCCATTAACTATTCTCCAGGTGTTGGGAGCTATTCGTGCAGGAACAACATCAAAGTACTGACAGAATTCCAAACACAGAGGATTTGGCGGAAAAGAAAATCCACACTCAGCAAAAAAGAGACTGGGGAACCAATGCCCCTCAGCTAAATTGAAATAATTAGAAGGCTCAGAAAGCTCTTCCAAGACAACCCAAGAGGGAATGGAAAAATCAGATCGAAATTTGTCAAGAGACTCAACTGGGTAAACCATGATGATGAACTAAAAGAAATGAAGAAGAAGAAAGAGGATCTTACAAAAAAAAGACTGAAGCTGTTGACAATGAACGACGAAAGAGATGAACGCACAAGAGAGTAGAAGACAATGAAAAACTCGAAGATGAAAATTTGAAAAGATAGAAGACGATGGGAGTCTCTGTGAAGTTTAAATACCTTGCCTTGGGAACTGGAGAAATAATGATTACAAAAAGGATGATTACGTTACCGGCGGCTAAAAAGCATTAAATATTGACGCGGGAATCAATGCGAACAACAGCGGCTAAAAAGGCAAAAAGTGACGCGGGAACCGAAGCGAGCAAAAAAGTCCAAAAAAGCATGATTCTACGAATTGGGATGGAGAAATAAATACAAGGGAGATGATCCTAAAAATCAGGAAGAACTATTTAAAGCTACCGTATTCCGAGAAAGAATGTTCCATATTCCTCAAATTTTGAACTACGAAACATTGGGGGCTTCTGTTTATACCAAATTTAATCTGCTGACTTGGATCAATAATATGAAGACACGTGGATATCTACATGGCAACATCAAGCACTTCCGAGATAATCACGCGCTCTGAGGAACCATGTTACTCCGAGGAACAGACCTCTTCGAGGAACAGACCTCTCCGAGGAACTCATACGCTCCGAGGAACAGACCTCTCCGAGGAACTCTTGAATACCAGAAAGCTTAGGCGGTCCGAGCTACTCAGGCGGTCCGAGCTGCATCTCGAACAGAGCATTAATTGATGAATAACCAACAGTTCAACTGGTTCATTAAATGCTTATCATTTAGACGCACACGCTTAAAGGGCACTAAATGTATTACCCTTTCATATGGATATCATTGAATGTATCACCCTTTCAGATGATGGCCTCAAGGCTATAAATACGTTGTACAATCCTCATTGGAGGGGGGGGGGGGTGATTCTGAATCCAAACTTTGGGATCCAGAACACAATTTCTTGTAATCGAGAATTCCCAAACACTCAGCAATAAAACAACAGTGGACGTAGGCCATTCATATAAGGCTGAACCACTTTAAAAATCTTTTGTCTCATTTATTTATCTGTGATTGAATTATTAGGGTGATCTAATTTTTTACATCAACAGTCAAGAAAAAGGAAAAATCACTCAAAAAAGAAAGGAATGCCAAAGGTCAGGTTACTTACATAACCGCCGAGAATCACTCTCGAAGAGGGATGATGCGACGACTCCCGCAGCAAGGTCCGCTCAACCACAACCGGCTCAAATGCATCGAAGGCATTCTTGTTCCCTAAAGCAAGGGGCACCCTGTCCCTCCAACCCACATTCGCTTAGTCATGAACGGTCAACCACTCCCGGTGGACAGCTGTGCTCACAAAGGCGGCCATTTCTTGAAGATCGGAACGTTAAAACAATTTGCAGAAAGATAGAAGGTAAGAAGTTGTGAAAAATGAAGGGGATTCACCCCTTTATATAGGAGGCCAAGCGCCATGCCGATCGGCACTGACCCCAGCCATACCAATCGACACTGACTCCTCACCTTCCCGAGGCAGTCCAAAAGTCCGTGCCACTATCGAATAGAACCCCTCTGTCTATGCCGGCCGGCATCCCCCTTAAAATTTCGTACAAAAATTCCCAAAAAATACCAGAAAACCCTGAAAAATCCTCAAAAAATTCCTAAAAATCCTGAGGAGGATTTAGAAGGTTTTCATTAAGAAAATTTTGCACTCCTTCAGGCGAAACCTCTTTTTCCCCAATAGAACCCTCAAAATCCAAGCGAATGACCTCTCAAGCACTGCGCCTGGACCACCTAATCACCTCCTCAACAGAGTTCACGACCTCAAATCCAATTCTTATCCCCAGTGGAACTCTTTTCTTTTCCTAAAGGAAATGCAATCACTCTTAGGTCAGAATTGACCCCGGTCTTGGATCGTCACCTGAGTTAGGTCAGAATTGACCTCGATCCTCGGTCGTCACCACTCTTGGGTTAGAATTGGCCCCGGTCTTGGATCATCACCTGAGTTAGGTCAGAATTGACCTTATTCCTCGGTCGTCACCACTCTTGGGTCGGAATTGGCCCCGGTCTTGGATGGTCACCTGAGTTAGGTCAGAATTGACCTCGATCCTCGGTCGTCACCACTCTTGGGTCAGAATTGGCCCCGATCTTGGATCGTCACCTGAGTTAGGTCAGAATTGACCTCGGTCCTCGGTCGTCACCACTCTTGGGTTGGAATTGGCCCCGATCTTGGATCATCACCTGAGTTAGGTCAGAATTGACCTCGGTCCTCGGTCGTCACCACTCTTGGGTCAAAATTGGCCCCGATCTTGGATCGTCACCTGAGTTAGGTCAGAATTGACCTCGGTCCTTGGTCGTCACCACTCTTGGGTCAGAATTGGCCCTGGTATTACATCGTCATCTGAGTTAGGTCAGAATTGACCTCGATCCTCGGTCGTCACCACTCTTGGGTCAGAATTGGCCCCGGTCTTGGATCGTCACCTGAGTTAGGTCAGAATTAACCTCGGTCCTCGGTCATCACCACTCTTCGGTCAGAATTGGCCTCGATCTTGGATCGTCACTTGAGTTAGGTCAGAATTGACCTTGGTCCTCGGTCATCACCACTCTTGGGTCAGAATTGGCCTCGATCTTAGATCATTACCTGATTTAGGTCAGAATTGACCTCGGTCCTCGATCGTCACCACTCTTGGGTCAGAATTGGCCCCGGTCTTGGATCGTCACCTGAGTTAGGTCAGAATAGACCTCGATCCTCGGTCGTCACCACTCTTGGGTCAGAATTGACCCCGGTCCTGGATCGTCACCTGAGTTAGGTTAAAATTGGCCTCGGTCCTCGGTCGTCACCACTCTTAGGTCCTCAAAATCGACCTCGACCCTCTAAATTTGTCATCCTCGCTTCCTTACGTCCTCAAAATTGACCTCGACCCTCTGAATTGGTCATCCTCGCTTCCTTAGGTCCTCAAAATCGATCTCGACCCTCTGAATTGGTCATCCTCGATTCCTTAGGTCCTCAGAACTGACCTCGACCCTCTAAAATGGTCACCCTCGCTCCTTAGGTCCTCAGAATCGATCTCGACCCTCTGAATTGGCCATCCTCGCTTCCTTAGGTCCTCAGAACCGGCCTCGATCCTCTAAATTGGGCATCATGCGGTGTCTAATCGACGACCATCTTTTGTTCTAAACTCACCCATCGAGGGGCTCTATAGACACCTAATTCTGTTACCCCCTAACTCTCCTTAGGTCCCTAGTACCTCCACTCATCACTGTAAACCCTGGTCACATCCCGAGTACTGACCTAAAAGCCATCGGGTACTCCCCAGCTCAGTTGGACCCAAAAGTCAAACTTTTCATCTCGACCGAGACTGGATGAATCTTCGAAGGGCACTGAAAACCCTTTCCAATAGTCCACCCTGTGCACGATTCTGACTTACCATGCGGACGAACGATCCGTTTGCGTCCGAAGCCCAACCTAGAGGCCACCAGGTGCTCCCGGTATCTGTTTGACCTAAGTCAACTTTTCAGCTTGACTGAGGCTGAATGAATCTTTTAGGGGCACTGAAAACCCTTTCCAACGATCCATCCCATGCATGATTCCGACTTTCCATGCGGACGAATGATCCGTTTAACTTCGAGAGGTCACCGAATGCTTCTCGAGCCTGGTTGACCAAAGTCAACTCTCCAAACCGGGTCAAACTCTTTGGAATGTCGAAGTACACATCCTAACCTTTCCAATGGTATGCCCCGTGTGTGATTCAGACTTACCATGCGGACGAACGATCCATTTGCGTCCGAACGATTCCCTGTCCAACGGACCGACAAACGCTTCCGAGCCATATTTGACCCAAAGTCAACTCCCAAACCCGGGAGCAGTCCAAAGGACTTTTGAAGGTATCTGAATTACCTTTCCAATGGTATGCCCCGTGCACAATTCTGATTAATGGTTTTCCCTCAGCGGTCGATTTTCTGAAAAAGCCTGAAACACACTGCCAAACGGTAGGTCCCAGAACCTGCCTATTGGAACCTTCCTGCCAACAGGCAGGAAGGGATCTATGCCGATCGGTAGACCCCTGGGCCTATATAAGGAGGCCTTGGCCTCATTTGCGAAGGAGAGCCCAGATCTAATAAAAATCTCTCTGAACGAATCCCAAAAACCTCTCTCGAAGGCAGCGTGATTTCAACTTCCAAATCCCTTTTTTACTTCCACTTTTCATCATCCTTTTCATCAAACTTGGTGAATTAACCACTCTCCATCATCATTCAAAGTGTAGGGGCTGCTCTCCAACATTCAAGATCAAGCTCAAAATCTTCAAGAAGGTCCAACTTTCTCAAACTCTGTCCTAAATTCTCTTAAATTTGCAATAACTTGTTTTCTTATTTAGCACTTTTATTATCTTATTTCACATATCCTACCATACTTTTTATCTTGTATTATTGCACATCTCCTATTTTCATATAAATAAAACCCAAAAAATAAGCAAAAGAGGGTTTGCTCATAAATTCCAAATAGGGATTCCCACACTTTTTCCACACTCTTCTCACAACTAAAACACTTTTTTTACACACACACACACACACACACACATTTACAAATAAGAGATTTCTCCATTTGGATTTATGGGTTAAACCCCACCCCTCATTTTGTATGCGAACTACGTGGACTTTGATGCCTTTATAGGCTACGTAGGCGTCTCGGGTAAAACCCGAGACTCGAGTCCTTTTCTCACTTTTTCTCTTATTTTCTCTATTCTCTTTATCTCATTTCTATTATATTCTATACATTCGTTCTTAGTGGCGTATTATTCCACATGCGTTATCATTCCCTTATAACAATCAACGCAAGGGTAATCGCAAAAATCCTATTTTCTACATTAATCTCACATTCCTACGGATGACTCGCTTTATCTTTTCCATGATACAAGTCGAGGATGCCTACCTCCATTCTATATATACACATGCACACATATCACGGGGGGAATATAAAGGAAAATAGAAAATATCCATGAGAGACCGAAAGGGTAGAATGGGTGCCTAACACCTTCCCATTTCGTAACTAAGCCTCCGAACCCTTCTCGAATCATTTTAGTTTCGCACGCACCAGTATGTCTTTGGATGCCATCCTTCGGGGTGGCTTCCCCTTTTTTCTTTTGTCTATTTTAAGTTAAATAGACTGGCAACTCTAAATCTCTTTACATTTTCACACCTCACAAATCGACGCCGACCGAAACGCTCTCCCGAGAGAGGGGACGCGCGGGACCCGAAGGATCCTTTCACCCTTCGTGGCGGGGATCAGGGATGGCCACACTGTGTATCCGCCGAAGATGCTTAGGAGTCCCCGTATATATGCTATCGGTCCCACGCTCTCAATAATAGGTAACGGTTCCACTTATATCGGTGCTTAATTACACTTCTTGTTGAACCTCATAATCCCCTTATTGGGAGATACCCAAATCAACACCTGATCGCCCACCTCTACCTTCACGTGTCTCCTACAGGCGTTAGCATAACTCTTTAGCCTATTCTGGGCTATTTGAATACGTCCTCAAATAAACTCTATCTTGGCAGAAGTCTCCTATATCATCTCTATTCCCAATAACTTGTTGTCCCTCACCTCTAACCAGGAGGCGGGTGAATGACAATGTCTCCCATAAAGTGCCTCGAATGGAGCCATACCGATAGTGAATTGTTAAGAGTTATCATACGCAAAATCTACCGATGGAAGATATCACTCCCAACTTCCCCCCAAATCTAGTATACACATCCTCAACATATCCTCAAGCATCTAATTTACCCTCTTAGTCTGCTCGTTTGTCTGCGGGTGATACGCCATACTCAACCGCAAGTCCGTGCCCTTGGCCTCCTAAAAACTCTGCTAGAAATGCGATAAAAATATTTTGTCTCTGTCAGACACAATATTAATGGGAACCCCATGCAGCTTAACGATCTCTGAAATGAATTGTTGTGCATATAGCATCGTATCAAAATCAGTATGAACCGATAATAAATGAGCTACATTGGTCAGCTGATCCACTATCACCCATATGGAATCGTGACCCCTCTATGATGTCGGTAGTCTAGTAATAAAGTCCATCAAAATGCTCTCCCATTTCCACACGGGAATCACCAGTGGATGTAGCATCCCTGAAGGTCTCTAATGGTCAACTTCCTCAAGCTAACATACAACACACTTCAAGACAAACTCTATTATGTATTTCTTCATACTCGAACACTAACACTGTCATCGCATTTCCTGGTGCATCTTATCCCCGCTGGGATGTACCGCAAACCCCGGCCCGTGCGACTCCATCATGACAGTATGCCTTAGATATTCATCCTCGGGTACTACCAGTCTCCGTTTAAATTATAGTCCACCCTCTGAGATGATGGAGTAGGACTCTTCCTCCTCGATTAGTAACTGTCGTACTCTATCCTAGAAAAATGGGTCCTCTACCTGTGCCCTCACCACCCGTATAATGCTCTTGGGAGTGATAACTAAAACTGCCATGTATGCTCTGGCTACCTTATCCTCATGTTGAATTTCACTCCACTTCACTTTCCATACCTTTGCCAACTCTCCAGGAGGCCTTCGGCTAAACGCGTCTGCCACCAAGTTAGCCTTGCCAGGATGATACTGTCTATCAAACTGGTAATCCTTTACAAATTTAAGCCACCACCTTTGCCTCACATTCAGATACTTCTGTGTGAAGAGATACTGAAGTGACTTATGATCCGTGAATAGAGTGAACTTCTCCTCCAGAAGACAATGTCTCCATATCCTCAAAGCAAAGATGATCGCTGCCAACTCGGGGTCGTGGGTGGGGTAATTCTTCTCATATATCTTTAGCTTTCGAGATGCATAAGCTATATCCCCCTCCTTCTGCTGTAACACATCCCTAAGTTCCTATAAGGATGTGTCAGTATAGACCCGGTACTCCAATCCACTCCTAGGAAATGCAAATACGGGTGCTGATGTCAACTTGTCCTTTAGCTCATCAAACGCTAACTGAAAGTAATCGCTCCACATGAATGGTACTCCTTTTCGAGTTAATTTCATCAAAGGACCAGCAATCTTTGAGAATGCCTTGATGAACAGACGATAGTAACCGGCCAACCCCAAAAAGCTTCGAACCTCGGTCGATGTTATGGGATGTCCCCACTCCTTCACCGCTGATACCTTTCTCGGATCAACAATAATGGATCTACCGGACACAATGTGGCCAAGAAACTGAACTTCCCAAAGCCAAATTCACACTTCCTGAATTCGTTATACAACTGATGGTCCCGTAACGTCTGAAGAACCATACATAAGTGCTCAGTGTGCTCCTCCTCCGTGCGAGAGTAAACCAGAATATCGTTGATGAATAAGATCACAAACTGGTCCAAAAACTCCCTAAATACCCTCTTCATGAGGTCCATAAACACTGTTGGCGCATTAGCGAGCCCAAACGGCATCACTTTGAACTCGTATGACTCGTACCGCGACAAAAAAACAGTCTTAGGTACATCCTCCTCTCGAATGCTCAACTGATGGTAACCTGACCTCAAATTAATCTTTGAGAAATATGCTGCCCCTCGCAACTGATAAAATAAGTCATCAATCCTAGGTAACGGATACTTATTACGTATCGTCACCTTGTTCAGCTCCCTGTAGTCTGTACAAAAACGAAGCGAACCATCCCTTTTCTTAACAAATAGCATCGGCTCATCCCACGATGATGTACTCCCTCGAATGTAACCTTGTCCCAAGAGCTGATGAATCTATTCTCTCAACTCTCTCATTTCCTATGGGTCCATGCGATACAGTGCTCTGGTAATCGGACTTATCCCCGGTGCTAAGTCAATAACGAACTCAATCTCCCTGCTGGGTGGTAACCCTGGTATCTCCTGGAAGGTATCCTCAAAATCCCTCATGACTTGGATTGAGTCCAGAGAAACAACCACCTCTTGTGAGGTCTCCTCCTCAATGTAATATAAGTGAGTACGCGATCCTCCCTCAGGAAGAGTCATCTCCACTAGGAACATCTCCTGTCCCAAAATGGCAAAAACGATCATCCTCTCATAACAATCTACCATCGCCCTATAACCCGCCAACCAATCCATGCCTACGATGACATCATAACCCTCCATATCTAACACTAGAAGGTCCTTCGATAAACTTAAATTCTCGAATAAAATGTACACACCCCTACAAATCGAGTGTATAAGGTACCCACTACCCATCGGTGACTCCACGGACATAAGATGAGTGTCGATTGTCTCTAAAAGATCGAAAGCTCTTGCAAATCTAGTGTCAATAAAAGAGTGTGTCGCATCCGTGCCAAACAAAATACTACCCTCATTCCCATGGATAGGAAACGTACTCACGACTACCGTCGATGCCAGAGGTGTTGGTTAAAAAGGCACGACCTGAATGTTGTACACACGCTCGTAGTGTATCTGGCTTGGCTGCTACTGTGGGGCCTGTACTGGTGCTGGGGCTAACGGAGCCTACTGCCCCTGTTGGGCACCCTGCTGTTGTGCCTTATATTCCCATGGACAAGTCCTAGTCTTGTAACCCTGTTGGCCATACGTCCAACACCCCCTGGAACTGTCTCTGACCTTGGCCCTGCTGGCCTCCCCCTTAGTTCCCTTTCCCCCCCTGACGGTCCTGAGGAACATGCTGCTGGGAACCTTGCAGTCCCCGCCTATCAGATCAAAGTCTCCCATACTAGATCTATTGGTCGAGTTCCCTTGCCAGGAATACTTCCCTTACTGACCTGCTGTCTGCTGCTGTAGTGTGCTGCTATCACTACCCCCATTTACCTTACCTGGCTAGCTAGGCTCACCCCTTTTACTTCCCTTCGTATGGAAGCGATGATCCCGATAGTGAACTAGTGCGGCATTGACGACGTTGGTATATGTCATCAGTGCTTGGTTACCGATCAAATGTTGCCTGATCCTCCAGGCCAAACCATTCATGAACTTTGACTTCTTTTTCTCCTCGTTGCTCACCTTGTCTGGCACAAAGTTAGCCAGATGGGTGAACTCCTCCTCATAGTCAGCTACTGAGCAATCACCCTGAACTACTTCACTAAATTTCTTTCTCATCTCTGACTCTACTACAGGCAGGATGTACTTTCAGTCAAACCACACCCATAACACAGAAATCGTCATCAAGTCGCTCTCCTCTACAGCGGTAACTGACTCCCACCACTGTAAGGCTTCTCCCGACAGATGGAAAGTATCAAGCATCTTCTTCTGTGCCTCGATACATTAAACCATGCGCCGATGGAGCTGAATATTCTTCTTCCAGTCGCAAGCCTCTACCACGTCAGTACTGCCCTAAAACCCGGCTGAGGAAAATGGGCTGCCATGGCCGTCATATCTGTCTCAACTTCCTGTGCCACTATCACTGCCACCTGAGTGGTAGAAATTAGCTTGGGTGGGGGTGGCGGTATCTGTGGCTCCGGATGAGCCTCCCTCACCTCATCCCTGGCCTCGGCCCTCTCCGCTCGCTGTCTCCTTGCTGGGATCTGAATATAGATCAAATTGTATGAGTACACAGTTTATACAAAATCTAATAGCAGTACGATATCTTAAGTACGCAAAGATGAGACAACAATACTAAAATAGGGCTCTATATCAAAATAACAAAACACGAAAATCGTTGTAAGCCGCTCAGATCCTATGGATACTGGAACCTGATGCTCTGATACCATCTGTGACTCCCTGTCTAATTAAATCCCGGGTGATCAGTCCTAAATTAAATTAAAACAGGTTTCTCAGTTGGTTTATTCTTAACATCACTGTCGAAATTTTTTTAATTACTAATCACCTAAGTGAAATTAGATCGGTGACAAATTTTATCTTTCATTAACCCAAGAACAATATTCATGCAGAAATAATTAAACATACACAATAAGATATAATTTAAACCACCACACAATATATAAAGAATAAAGACTTGCCAAGTTAACATTCGGCTAAAAATCCACAACTGCTAAATAAACCAATAATCCAATACTAAATAACTGAAATAATGTCAATGGACAACATGTCCTAATAGAGAGTACCAAAGAGGAGATCCTACACTAGATCTGAATAAATGAGTCGTCTATGCAAATTCTTGCTAGCCTCCACAAAGCTACAGCAACGAGTCCCTGGACTGAATCCTCAAGTCTGGCGTCCCTGTGGATGGACACCTAAAAGGGTTTTGAAAGTATTTTGATAGCAAAAGTTAGTACTCAAAACGTTTTGAAAATATCTAGCAAGTGATTATCACCGTAAAATGAGTTATTGATTACATATGCTAAGATTTTCATACACTCTCTTGAGTTACCTCACCCCTCATCTACAGTGCACGCCTAACGTCCCTTACCTAGCCCACCTAGCTGTACTACTCAAGCTAATTAGAGTATAGTATCCAACTGAACTTATCTACGCGACTAAGTTCCCATCCCACCCATTTAGTAAGTAATAGTAATCATATCTCATGATTTATATACTCAGATAACTGTTCACGCTGTATTATCTTTACCAGATTTATAATTAAGTTTCCCTACTTAATTTTCTTTTAGATGTATTCACGGCATCTCATTATCTACTAACTCGTATATGTAGATTATTAATACAGTATACATTTCACAAACAATATATACCTGTAAATCCATTCATTACTAATATGTCCTCCTAACACACATCAAGGACTCTTGGTTCGGAATGGACCATCGATACCAAGTAAAATGAATTGGTTCGGAATGTCACCTCGACCCCATGTTCATTTCATGTAGTGGTTCGGAATATCACCTCGACCCCACTAATGAAATTTTATACATGGATTGGTTCGTAACTCTTTCGTCACGACCCCAACTTAATATTTCTGTATATTAGTTCGAAATTCTACCTCGACCCTAATATAGGCAATTATACTTTAGGTATTCTATCCATCTAAGTATCTATATAATTCAGTACGTATACACGCAACCTAATAATAGTGGGCGTACGTAATATTTCCTCTTTGATAGTCACTGTACTTATTAATTTATGATTTATCTCACTATCGTATTTTAATTGAGTATTCACACAACTCTGAGGGCCCAAGTTACCCCTCTATTCATTTAAGTAGTTGAGCTATCTCTAACCTACTGGCATACTCCTTGGGATGACGTTTACTCTCTCCTTAACTTAAACCCTAAATTTCCCAATGCACTACTCGATCGGTTTATCCCAGTCGGTCCATCACTTCAAATCTTGCACTCAATGATTATAACGGACCCCCACTATACACCTTCTGGCACTCTCTAAGTCCCTACATAGGGATAATATCATCACTAAGGTTCCCCTCAAGCATCGATAATCCAATAGGGCGCAACCAACAAAAGAACCCAAAATCAGCCTCGGTCGATCGATCGACCTTGAGCATCGATCGATCGACTCCATCAATCGATCGATATTCAAGGGTCGATTGATCGACTCCATCAATCAATCGATATTCAAGGGTCGATCGATCGATCGAGCAGTGACAAACTCACTTCTTCTTCTTCATGTGTTTTCCACCATATTCAATTATCTAACTCACTTGATAATCCACCAAACTTGTAACTAATGATACCTAACCATTCCTACACATGATAGGGTGATTTTCAATGGATTAAACATAATAAATCCTTCCAATTTAGCCCAGAATAATTTAAATCTTCTAATTATTCAAGAATCCTAATATGACATATTCTTCCCATGTGTTCTATCATTAATCCAAATTTTTAATCTGTACTAACAACCATGATTCTTTCGATTTTCAATCCTCTCCAGCTATAAATCTAACAACATGCTATTTCTACCCAAACATGCAATTAATCAATTCCCTTTCTCCAAGAATATTTATCAAAATCAATTGATTTGTAAATCCTACGCATGGATATTATAACTAAAAATAATGTGCAAATAACCACTTGCCTTGATTGGATGGTGATCTAATTTTGAGTTTGCAAAAGGTGTTGGGTTGCTTTCTCATCCAATCTTCATTCCTCAATCACTTGTGGTGCAAGAACTCCTTGCAATCTCCCACAATTTTCCTTTTTAGCCTTGAGAATAACCTCTCTTCTCTCTCTAATGGTTTCCCTTTGTGTTATGAGGTTTCTAAACCTAACCACACTTTTAATCAGTTGATAAAACACTCCAAAATTCATAGGTCTTCTCACCCCCATATGCCAAAGACTAAAATGCTCCCGTACGGTCCCGATTTAACCCAAAAATACCCCGTTACCCAACTCCTACCCCCGATATTATTTTGGCTAATTCGGCCGTTTCGGAATCATCCGTGACCTCCAAATTATCATTTGAGTCACTAAAAATATATTTTCTATCTCATCCTCAATTTAGTCTACACGTGACACTCGGGTGAGATAAAAATCAATTACGTTCATATCACTTGCTATGTCGTACAAATTAACTATCGATATTTACTATTCACACTTAGTAAATTCGAGTCATAATATTAATCAGTGTCTCTCTCTCGATTAATATTTAATAATCACAATTATTATTTATTCACTTAATAATCATAATTATCATTAAATCATGTTAAATTACTATACTCACGTAATTTAAATTAAAACATATTTTCTATTTAATTACTCAATTAATTAAATTCTAAATATGCAGAAATACGGGGAATTATATATTCTAGTCATATAAGTTTCACTAGTAAATCATAAATATCTATTATGTGTTATGGGGTCCAAGTGTAATTATTGTCCGTATTCTTAGACAAATAAAATTATTTCGTAAACGTCTGGCTACTTAGTAATATATGCCCTTTCACATATTTGACACTCAAAGGCATCTACCGTTGGTGTCTAATTCGTACTCTATCGACAAGTCCAGAGGAATCTCTTATTCCTAAGTGAACAACACAAAACACACACATATTAGGGGCGGTCCACTAGTATGTCCACACAATTACATAGGACGGTCCGACAAAACCACCGACTTGGTAGGACAGTCCACTGGTATGTCCACACAATTACATAGCAGTACATATTATTATTTCATTTAATATGTATGGGTAATTACTCCATAATTACCATAAAAAGTCCCACTACAATCCACATTATAAAATTAATAATTTAACATCTAATAAATTATTAATTCCGTAACATAAATTAACTACTCAACCAATTTCTTAGTTTCATTTATTCCCAGCTAGAATTCCCATCATTTCCATTTAATTAATAATTTACCGACTAATAAATTATTAATTTCCTTTCCATAAAGTAATTACTTAACCATCTAGTTATCTGTAATTATTATTAATTCGAATGTGGGTATATCATTGTTGCCTCAATTAATTAACCCGTAATTCACACTGATTTCATTTAAATAATAATTTATAATCTAATAAATTATTAGTTCCTATTCATAAATAATTACTTAATCAACCAATTAGTGGAAATTATTCTCAATTAAGTATGCCCATAAAATTATTGAACCTTCATTAGAATTTCCCTTCCTTTAATTTATTTATCGTTCCCAACATTACTAAACCAAAATGAGGAAAGATATCAACCAGGCAACTTCGTAAAATGGGAAGAAAAATCCAAAATCCACCTGACGTCACTCAAATGACCACAGGTTCGTTCACGCGACAAGGCATATCGCTCGAGCGACTACCCACGTCGTTTGAGTGACCTACTATTCTTCCCCACTTCGTTCCTCCATTTCCATTTCTTCCCAAATGCTAAAAATGAACCCAGAAGAGTACGATTTCTCAAAATATTAAACCCTTAAAATTTTATACGATTAAACCCAAATCATATCTATACATGATATTTTAAATCCCCAAATTAAACCTTTAACTCATTTTCTAATTTCATCCCCTTTTAACTCAAGACATAGGTATTTAAATGTAGGGTTTATAACAAACCTCCAGTCTAGAATTTTCAACATTGTTTTTTACATTAATTTCGGTCCACCGCTTACCAAAAACATCCTCTACATTGATTATTTAGTTACCCCCAAATAACTATAAAAAACTTAAGGAAATATAACATCAATATTCAGATTTTTGATACCTAATTTCTGTGACCATCTCTGCATATAAATCAATCATCTACATATGTTGTTCATCATCAAATCATATACATCAAGCCCTAAATCCCAAAAATCTAAAGGGAATAATTTATAATGCATCAATAAATATATTGGAAAATAAATTAAGCAAGATAATTCTTGCCTTAATGATTTGTAGAAGAAAAGACCCTTTGAATCCCTTGATTTCTCCTTTGTTCTTGCCCTCTTTCTCCTCTTTGGTATTTCTTCCTTTCTTCTCCCGTAGCTGCTAATCTAGGTTTTCCTTAATGACAGCGGGGGAGTGGTTTACCCCTACTTAAACTCTTAATTAGTGCTAGTCCCGAGTTGGGCCCTAAGCCCAACTTTTGGACCTCCAAATAAGCCCGAAACCATAACCCAACTATCCCAAAAGTTCCCCAACTCATATACCTATGACCCGAGATCAATTTTATATATTAAAAACACTAAACCGAGTCTCTAACGCTTCCCAAAATGCGTCTTAATTACTTTATCTCAGTTAGACATTTTTCTCATGTTCCAACGACACACGCACATAACTGTTCATTTAAATTAAAATTCACTCGTTTAATTTACATCATCCCAATTTAAATTTATTCTCAAGAAATATCCAAAATTATTAATTTATTTATGTCGTAACATATTATTCTGAAATTACGGGGTATTACATTCTCCTCCCCTTATAATGAAATTTCGTCCTTGGAATTTGCTAAAGACCAACCTTATGTTTTTAATCTGCATTATTAATCCAATTTTTTCACTCAATTAGTCTCCACTTATATCCCATGAGATAAAAGAAAAGGCTCACCCACGCCTATCATAACATCACTAGGGTGTTCATATGTTCCACATTATATTCACACACACATAACATTAGTATCGATGAATGGCACATATGTATCTAATTTGTACCATTCATACCAGGCATATCCATACACCAAATATACCAAATATATGTATGTGAGTAAGAAAAGAATGATCTTAGTATTCGACTTCCCTCAACTCCCGACTTTTACCAATTTTGTGCATGGGACGTATTGCAAGAGAAATCCAAATAGGGAACCCTCCCGATACACTACTGTACGACTAAGTCAGTTATTGAAATCCATCGGCCCAAGATTAAAAGAAACTTGAAATAAAATAAAGGCGTGCAATAGTTAGGTAAATTCCAACTTTTACCCATTGCCAATTAAAGTCTCATGTCGCCAAAGGGATACACTAAATTTCAACAAATTAACCCATTTAATTTTATGAAGAAAAACAACCCAAAATGTCCTAGGGTTTAACATCTCGCAGCTCTTGACATTTGCTAATTTAATGCGTGGGATGTCTCGCAAGCGAAATGCAAATAAAGAACCCTCTCGATACACTACTGTATAGCGTTGTCGATCGCTGAGATCCGTCAGTCCATGATCCATGTCTATAATATGCTCAGTTAATTTATAAGGATCTCCAGGCCCTGTAGTTTCCCATTTAACCATATTTAAACTCAAGGTGTCACAATTCCTTCAGTATTTTTTTGTAGTGAAAATATACATTAATGCCCGATAAATTACCAATATGGCAATATCAAGAACATCAAATAAAAAATGTCCTAGAATCCAACTTCTCTCAGCTCCCAACATTTGATACTTTCGTGCGTGGGATGTCTCGTGAGCGAAATCCAAACAAGGAACCCTCCCAATACACTATTACGCAACTTTGTCGGTTATTGAGAGTGGTCGGTCTAGAACCTAAGTCTGTTAATATATTTAAATCAATTTATATGGATTCACAAACCTACTCATTCCTGTATAAGTTCTCACTATCCCTTTCTAATGACATCATCATTATAATAACATTATTTATGATTGTATACCTCATCATGTAATTGGGATTACGACTAACCCTAATACTGCCAAAGGAACCCAATATTTCGAAAATGTGAATTCGTTTTGCTGTGTATACTGTTAACACAAATAGGAAGGTTTCATAGCTGGATAATTATCTTTCTATGACATAGCATAACAATTACACCTAAGATAATCATAATCCTCCGAGTAGGTATTTCTATAGATCTACTTACCAACATAAGATTTCCCCTTCTCACCCACAGTGAACCAATGTTAAACACTATCCCGAATAAGAAGTTTATCCTTTCAAATATATAAACAAAACCCAAGTGGACATTAATTCCCAATATGAAACAAAAATGTCCCATATGCTCCAAAGTAGGAAAATACCTTATTTACCACCGATACTATCACTAGTCTTTTTTTTTTGTAAATAATTTTCTCTATAATCTGATGCCCAAATCTCTCTGTAGGTCAGAGTTTACATGAACTAACTTCTGCCGATGTATTAGTGTACATTACCATATCCTCAAATTTTCTAAATGTCTTCCCTTAAATTACTAGGAACAATATTGCCCAATTTATCGTAATTCTAACAAGTGACCCACCCACACGATGGTCTCTAAGTGCTCTCTACCAAAACTAACTCTTTGCCCGAACGGGTAGTAACCAATCACAAAGAATACAATGATTCCTAATCATAGGGCTCTACATCAAAGGACGCAAAGCAGAATGTGACAAGTTCAATCACAGATCCTAAGGACACTAGAACCCTGCTCTGATACCAACTGTAACAACCCCTATTTTCTCACATAAAGGCTGGCCAAGCACGATATGCCAAAGATAGGGCTTGCTTGTCTATTAATACCATTCTCAGAAAAATAATAAAAATAATGTTATTTTAAAAGCCGATACACTAAAACTTTATGATTATAATTCTCAGAATAATAAAAAAAATCAAACCAACACTAACTGAATAATAAGTCCAACAACAAGTAAAATCATAACTCCAGTATAATGTAAATAACTAAATAAATCTTGGGCTTTTGCCCTTACAATGAATCCAAATAAAATAACTAGTTTCTGGCAGAAAAGCACCTAGGCTACAGTTAACAAAGATGAAATCTGATAAGCACGAGGGATTTAAAGGCTGGTACATCAACAATCCCACTATCCCTGTCTATAAATAGCCGGGGGAAAAACATTTATAATTTGGGTTAGAGCCCGAAGTGTGCAAGAATTAACTTAATTAATTTATGATGCAATAATACAGTCGATGAAAAATAAGTATTCCACCTTTCAACACTCACATGCGTATAACACCTCACCTCTCATCTAAGTATGATATCATTCGCACCCCAAAATATCCCCATAAATGAATCGACGCATATTGATGAAAAATGAATATATTGTTAATTAATTATTTAAATGTAATTCCTACATGTAATTGCCAACATTCATATATTCCAGTCATATAAATTTCACAAGTAAAGCATAAACATCTATTATGCGTTATGGGGTCCATGTGTAATTATTGTTCATATTCTTAGACAATTAAAATTATTTCGTAAACGTACGGGTACTTATTAATATACGCCCTTTCATATATTTGACACTCAAAGGCATCTACTGTTGTTGTCTAATTCGCGCTCTATCAGCAAGTTCGGAGGAATCTCTTATTCCTAAATGGATAACACAAAACACACACATATTTGGGGCGACCCCTACTCAGGACACTTGTACACGACCCATACTCAGCGGTGAAACATGAGTGATTAGCACCAACCTAACCCCTTGTGGGTGAAGCCTCCACGTAGTACCTATATGGCCTACACATCGTCAAGCCCACCTGTTCCAACGTGTGGTATGCAACACGAACGAGCAAACCACCGATCTGATAGGACAGTCCACTGGTATGTCCACACAATTATATAGCAGTACATATTATTATACCATTTAATATGTATGGGTAATTACTCCATGATTACCATAAAAAGTCCCATTACAATACACATTATAAAATTAATAATTTAACATCTAATAAATTATTAATTCTGTAACATAAATTAACTACTCAACCAATTTCTTAGTTTCATTTATTCCCAACTAGAATTCCCATCATTTCCATTTAATTAATAATTTACCGACTAATAAATTATTAATTTCCATTCCATAAAGTAATTACTTAACCATCTAGTCATCTATAATTATTATTAATTCGAATATGGGTATAACGTTGTTCCCTCAATTAATTAACCCATAATTCACACTGATTTCATTTAAATAACGATTTGTAATCTAATAAATTATTAATTCCGATTTCATAAATAATTACTTAATCGACTAATTAGTGGAAATTATTCTCAATTTAAAATTATTTGAACCTTCATTAGAATTTCCTTTCCTTTAATTTATTTATTGTTCCATCAATACTAAACCAAAATGAGGAAAGACATCAACCAGGCAGCTTCGTAAAATGGGAAGAAAATACCAAAATCCACCTGACGTCTCTCAAACGACCACAGGGGTCGTTCGTGCGATAAGGCATGTCATTCGAACGAATGCCCACGTCTTTTGAGCGAACTTCTCTTCTTCCCCACTTAGTTCCTCCACTTTAAGTTCTTCCCAAATGCTGAAAACGAACCCAGAACAGTACGAGTTTCTCAAAATATTAAGCCCAAATAATTTTATGCGATTAAACCCAAATCAAATCTATAAATGATATTTTAAAACCCCAAATTGAACCTTTAAATCATTCTCTAATTTCATCCCTTTCAACTCAAGACATGGGTATTTAAATGTAGTGTTTATAACAGTCCTTCAGTCTAGGATTTTCAACGAGGTTTTCTATGTTAATTTTGGTCCACTACTTACAAAAAACATTCTCTACATTGGATATTCAGTTATCCCCAAATAACTATAAAAAACTTAAGGATATCTAACCTCAATATTTCAATTTTTGATACCTAATTTATGGGACCATCTCTACATATAAATCAATCCTTTACATATGTTGTTCATCATCAAATCAAAGACATTAAGCTCTAAATCCCAGAAATCTAAAGGGAATAATTTATAATGCATCAAGAAATATATTGGAAGATAAATTAAGAAAGAGAATTCTTTCCCTAATGATTTGTAGAAGAAAAGCCCCTTTGAATCCCATGAATTTTCTCCTTTGTTCTTTCCCTCTTTCTCCTTTTTTTCCCCCGTAGCTACTAATCTAGGTTTTCCTTCATGATAGTGGGGGAGTGGTTTACCCCCACTTAAACTCTTAATTAGTGCTAATCCCGAGTTGAACCCTAAGCCTAACTTTTGGACCTCCCAATAAGCCCCAAACCATAACCCAACTAGCCTAAAAGTTTCCTAACTCATATACCTATGACCCGGAACCAATTTTAAATATTAAAAACACTAAACCGTGCCTCTAACGCTTTCCAAAATGCGTCGCAATTATTTTATCTCACTTGGACATTTTAATCATGTTCCAAGGACACGCGCACATAACTGTTTATTTAAATTAAAATTCACTGGTTTAATTTAAATCATCCTAATTTAAATTTATTCTCAAGGAAAATCTGAAATTAATAATTTATTTATTGTGTAATATTTTATTCTTAAATTACGGGGTATTACACCATCTTTGAGTGGAATCCAATTCTTAGGGGGGTCAGGTTTTTGTTTTGCCACCTTTGGGTTGAAAATCGCTCAAAACCATTTTTTTAGAACTTTATATATTTCATAAATATATATTATTCATAAATTTGTATATATATATATATATATATATATATATATATATATATGCATATTTCGTATATATTATGTATTTTAGTATATATGTATATTTTTTATACTGCATATATTTCATATATTTTAATATTTCGTGTGTGTATATATTTTTTATACTGCATATATTTCAAATATTAAAATATATGTTTAATACTTCATGTGTGTGTGTGTGTGTGTAAACATATATAGGTTCGAAATATTAAAATATATGAAATATATGCATTATAAAAAATATACATATATAGTAAAATACATAATATATACGAAATATGCATATATATATATATATATATATATATATATATATATATATATATATATATATATATATATATATTCTGTAAATGAGTTTTTCACATTTATATCTATTTTTCAACTTTTGTGTTTGATAAAACAATGTGAAAAATTGATGATTTTCCAACTTCTATCATACGGACACATGCTGAAAAATATTCATGTGATACCCCGCCTAATAAAATACCGGGTGATCAGTCGTATATCAAATTAAACAGGAATCTCAAATGGTTTCATTCTGAGCATCATTGTCGAAAATCATTTAATTACTATTAACCTATTAGGCCTGGCGTCAAATTTTAAACTTTCTAATCTTTTTTAACTTATGGCACAATAAAATCAAACCATACAAAGATATAAACCACAACTGAAATGAATAAATAAATAACCGATAATTTTCGATAAACATAATACAACCATATCGAATAGACATAAAATAAAAAATGCCGCAAAATAAAATAACAGACAACGGTTGGGCAATATGCCTGAATATTACAACAATACCTCCTATCTAGATCACAAGGATAGAAGCGTTTAAAACAATTTTTTGCCAACATCCACAGCTGTGATAGCACGTCTGACTCGAAAGAGTAATCATCCTGGCATCCCTATGTCTGGACACCTAAAAAGTATACAAAGGAGGAGAAAAAGAAAAATAGATACGGGCCAGAGCTCGAGTTTTGAAAAATATTTTAGCAAGTGCTTAAAATACTTCAATATTTAAAATATGATACTCTCCATATTTAAACTGGTGTCGCACTCACATGAGATACTCATCACCTCTCATCTAATAGTGCACACCTAACGCATGCATTTTAACCATCCTAGTTACGCTACCCAGACTAACTAGCATCTCACAAAACTTTCAAGTCACCATATGCTATCTCTCGCCTCGTGTATATAAAATATTCTAAGCATTCACCCAAGCTTATACAATTATAATTTTGCGCTTCTCATATAACCATTCGTTTTAAATGACCTTCACTAGTTGTTACCATATTCACATTTTAAGGTTATTATCTCGTATATAATATTCTCATCTTTATATACGTATCACATATTTTTATTAGGACTTTATACTCCCGGATAAACTAGAAATTAACTCATATTTCTTTCCTTGTTTTAGTCCATATATATATATATATATATATATATATATATATATATATATATATATATATATATATACACATCAAGTATTTTTATACTTATATATCACACACTATATAAATATAATAGCCATCCCTCAGAGCTATAACTTAATAGATGCAGTCTCTAGAATGCTATTATCCTTCAGGGAATTTCTCACACATTGTCCCGGGTAGCCAGGTCAGAATCTCACACTTAGCCCTAAATCAAACACAAACATAGGAAAAGCGGTCATAGTTCCTCACCTGAAAGTGAAATCGAACCATACCCAAGATGTCTCACACTGTATAATATCTGGACGACTCTGACCTGGGGCTATACTCACCCTTCTCCTCAAGACAGGGGACTCACTCACATTGCGCAACTTCCCATGATATCACTAGAGGGGTATGTTCCACATAAATATATCAACCACACACAGATATATTTATAATCACTTCATATATATACAATTTCTATACCCGTCTATATATATATCATCAAATCTGGCTAACCATGCCTATAATCCCGAATATACCAATTCATATTAATCAATAAGCATACACACAACTTATTTTAATTCTATAAGTATTCACTTACTTATGATACAAGTTCCACATCTCTTATTTCCGAATAGTAGCGTATCACGTTTAGCTAGTATTCTTATATCATCCGACTCGTACATTAGGATTTACTCATACATATTTGGCATATATATATGTGTGTGTGTGTACGAACTTGCTGAATAATTACTTGAATGTCGTTCATCCCAAACATTCCTAAATTTAAACCCTAGATCTTTCCCACTTACCCGAGACTTATACATCACCCATTTACTCTTTTAGAGGTCCTCGCACTCTATTTACGATTCCCTAATATCTATTTCCCCAAAGTAAATTCTTCCCA
Source organism: Sambucus nigra (assembly GCA_949130495.1). Taxonomy (NCBI): domain Eukaryota; kingdom Viridiplantae; phylum Streptophyta; class Magnoliopsida; order Dipsacales; family Adoxaceae; genus Sambucus; species Sambucus nigra. Next base: position 45,277,708 of record OX422215.1, on the reverse strand, counting down.
ATCCTTTTAGTCCATGAAAACTTCTCCAGTTTTCCCGTCAAAATCGGACTAAATGGATCTCCAAGAAAACGAACCGGTCTGGTTTGTCCAGATTTTCTGCTTTCTACGAAATCCACTCTACCACTCTCGAACCCAAGATTTAAGGTTTGTAACATCTAAAAGAAACAATGTAGACATCTACACACTTATCTACAACCAACACAACCATTTAATTTCATGGGATTCATCCATTTCTAAGAATTTAAACCCTAATTCTTATTTATGCAACCCTTCCATTTTCTCAATAAAAATCACACCATTAACATGGATTTTAACTTAGATTTCAAGTGGGATTATTATCACATCGAAATCATGTGAAATAATCTCCTAAAAAACCATTTTTGTGCAAGAATACCAAACCCAAAATCTTATAGTTTTCATCACCAAATATAATATGAAAAATAAACACAGTTAAATTATTGAAGCAAGTTAAATACTTATCTGGATAGATAAATTCGACGATCTCATGCTGAAATCCGTCGGAGCTTGGCCGAATATCTTCTTTTTTCTCCCTTTCTTACTTCCTTTCCTTTTCCTTTTCTCATGACTTATAGGAGAAATGGGAGTTTATCCCTTAATAAACCCAAAATTGACTCGTATACATAAATGTGAGTCCTTACTGATCCAAAAAGCCCCCAGAACCCAAACACTACCCCGAGTACTCTATTCTGACTATCTCATCCCTTCTGAGACCAACTATGCACTCAAAATTCCTATCCGAGTCACTTAACAAAAGTTCACGTCTTAAACCCAACACATCTCCACACGTGTTTTTTTGCATAAAATAACATCACCTGTCGCTTTTATTCACATGCGATACGAAATATAACTAGTCCATATTATTTACTTTAAATTCTCAAATTAATAAATCACACTCACTCATGTAATTTAATTATCTATAAAAGTACAGGGTATTACATTCATTTTCTGTTAGATTACGAGTAATGTGAAGATTTTCAAGTTAGCCAGCGATATTTTAGAGCACTACCATCTTGAGAATCTCACCAACCCCAACTACCATGGACGTTTTTTGCAAAGATCATATTGACTGAATTCATATGAGCTACTCTTAATAAAGAAAAAAAACTAGCAAACATTTTCTATCTCATGTATATGGTCATATTTGATACCATCTTTCATAATTCTCATCATACCACTATGTCTACTACCTATTGCTAGTGTCTACATGCATGGCCGGTCCTAAGATTGATAAAAATTGACAAGGTCCCATGCTAAAATTGTAAAATAGGCCCCTGTTATGTGTTTTGATATAAAAAATGGGCACTCAACATACAATTAATAACAAATAAACCAGCGGGAGCCCTGTGCGATCGCCCACTTGGCGTATGCTCAGGGACGCCCCTGTCTACATGATATCAAATGAACATTGTTTATGAGATGTATTCTACAATGAGAGATGTCATTTTGTAGCGGTGACAATTCGTGTATTTGGGTCGTGTTTCGGACTGACACGACACGACACGATAAGGGTTTTTTGTACACTAACATGACAAAACACGACACGAATAACACAATTTCTTTAAATTTCACGCCAAATTAAGCATAAATAAACACAATAAACCGAATAAAACACGATTAACACAACAAGACACAATAACACGACTCATAATTTTGACATGAACGCGACACAACCCGACTTCGTGTAAAAAACCCCGACATGAGCACGACATATTGTGTCAATTTCGAGTCAATTAAGTATCCATTTGTATCGTGTTTTCGTGTCGTTTCTAAAATTAACATTCCTACCATTTTGAGTGATGGTAAGAAGATACTGTCTTAACCATTTCGGAGGTATATTTGTCGATTTCTTAATGCGTAGAATATGTTATTGTTCAAGGGAGATTCGACTATGCTAGTATCTAAGATGATCATCTATCAATCCTTTGTATCGATTGGATGATACTCAATGTGAATTAGTTTGGCTATATATTATTATGCATTTTATGATATGACGTGGCTAAGCATATTGATTGTGCTATATTTTAAGCACATATATATTATGATGAATTGGAATACACTTTTGTTTTTTACCTTATATCATACCTTTGTAAATTGATATGAAAATTTTCAAATGATCACTTAATAGGGCTATTTCTTGATTTAGTGTTATTTCTTTTTTTTTTGTTGGGGGGGGGGGGGGGGGGGAGTTATATTTGATGAAACTTGTAATACCGTGTATCTTTGTGGTAATTATTTATTATTTATAAAATAAAGTAATAATTAGGAATTATTATTGTTTGTGGGAAATGGTAATAATTAATGCATGATTAATGTGACAATTAAATATTTTCTGTTACGTGATTTTTATACCATGCGTTATAATTAATTAATCAATGCAATTAATTATATGAGAATTAACTATGTGCGGATACTCATAAAATAATTTAATTGTGTAATTTATTTTATGTTATGAGATATCAATGTGCTGTGATGTATTACCGTTTAGATTGGACTCTATAGTGGTACGGAGGTCTAGAGATGTATACTTAGTGCTTGGAATTGGGCGTGAGGGGTAGGTATACCCTTGGGCTATGTTTTGGACTAGTTTAGGTTGGGTTTTGGGATCATATATGGAGGTCATTCAAAATTAGACATTTTAAAGACCTACGGGACTAAGGGTATTTTAAGAGGTGCTAACCCTATTTAATTAACTACTTGAAACAAAAATCATAAACCTAGGATCTTTAGAATTTAAGAGAGCTTAAGGAGATCTTTGGATAGGAAGTAAGAGATCCCAAGGGAAGAAACCAACATCTTTATATTCAGACAAGGAATCTCTTGCTCTATCATCTCATAATCTATAACTTGTTTATGATTTAATTACTATTAAACTGACTCTGGATTAGAAACATGTTTAGATTGAAAATACTCTCTTTATTAATGTTTATATAGGGTTAATACAAATTAATATTAAAAATTATTTGTGGGTATGAAAATATAATTTTTGTTGGAGATTTAGTGGAAAATCTTGTCGAATCTATATTAGTTTTTGATTTTGATGTTAGAATTAACGTTTAGGATTAATCTTCATATTTTGATGACATTAGACATGAAAGAGACTTAATTAATGGTGAATTAAATCTGAATTTGAATTCATATTTTGATATGTTAAAAGTTTAGATTTTAGGGTATAATAATTCTATTTGGGTATGAGCATAATCATGTGAGGAATTTAATTAAGATTCCGTAGGAGTGATCAAAGCTTAATTCAGATGTATAAGTAACGTTTCATGGGTTAGTAATGACAGAAACTAAATGAAACAAATAAATTACAGAAAGCGAGGAAGAAGGGGGTTACCCCCATAACGGGGGGTTAAGCCCGTTATATCTACCTTCTTGGGCCGTTACAGCTGCTTTTCTTTACCTCTGTGACCTCAGGGAGGTTTGTATAGAAGGATGCTTGAAAATGTATTTTTGTAATTAATATTTATTGCCTAGATTCCCATGAAAAAATATTTGACTCGTTGTGTCCTTGAAGTCAGATAGATTTAATTCGTATGAGTGAGGTGCATTCATTTTTATTAGACGAACCTTTGAAGATTGAAGATCTTACAATCCGCTCAATGAAGACTTCCATTGCTATACATTCACATTGGATTGGAGAATATATCCATTTTAGTAGATATTATGAATTAATTATGATTAAACACACACACATGCACACTATTTTTAACATTTTATGGAACAAGTGTTTTAAACTGTCTCAAAGGATATTTGAAAAAGGTTTTGGGAGTTAGTCTTTGATTTTGAACAAGTTAAGGCTTTTTAGTCTTTGTATTTCCTTAACCATTCTCACAACTTTGTTTTAATCCCATGCACACGATGGCATTCTCACGACACCAATATGTTTTTGTGCGCATGGGAATGGTTAAGATTCCACTCTGGTTGGAATCGTACAAACGAGAGAAGTGTACCAAGCACATAATGGGATTTGATTTTGAAAATTTGTTATAAATAGGCCATTTTGCCTTCCATTTCTTAAGATCTAAATTTTAGACAATTGAAAAACCTCTCTCAGTGTATTTTCATATTTGAGAGCATTTTTTATCTCTTTTGAAATAAAATCTCACTTGTTCATCATAAATTTACCAAAACTTGATCTATGGATTGATCCAAAGAGTTAATGAGTGAAATTAACATGTTTTATTTTATCATATCGTAACAATCCTATTTCAATTCATGATACTACATCTGAATTCGTATGATCTAAAGCTCGTTTGTCTAAAATTTGAGAGAATCCAATTTATTGAGGAAATTGGTGTGTGGCATTAACTTCATGGAAGAGAGTGGATTTCTTCATTCACAATGTGGAACTTAATGTGGATTTTTATCATCTATGGGGGAAAGTTTCAAGGTTCATAAGTAACTACACGAGGGTCCTTGAATGAGAGGTATCTTGTTGCCTTATTAAAACATTTTTTCAAGTAGAAAAAAAAAATCACAAGTCTAGGTTTTTTACACCTGGGTGGTTTTTTTCTCTTATGCCTTGTCATGTGTATGCTTGTGTACGATTTATATTTATTTTCACACATTTGATCACAAACATCACTTAGATCTAACTTGTATCTAGTGAATTTGCTTAAAATTGAATTAGGTGTGTTACATTTAGTTTTGCCATCTAGATTCACTTAATTTCATTGTTGTGTGAGTTAATCAAGATAATTGAAAATGACCATGTTAAATACCATGTTTAAGGATTCTAAATTGAAAGAAATTTTATTAAAATAAAAAAATGACCTTAAGATGTATGCAAACCTATTCACCCCCTTTATGTTTTGTGTAGGTCTTTTACTTGAATATTTATCAAACAATCCTCCAATTGGTATCAGAGAAAGGTGCTCATTTGTGTAGCATTAACATGCTCTAGTTGATCTTGTTTATTTGTGTGTTAAATTTATTTTGGTCATATACTTTTCTTAATTGTGAATTGTTCTAATTTTTCTTAATGAATCAATACCCTGATTCAAGTTTCACGAATCATCCACGATTCATTGATGGTTCAAACTATGGCCATTCGAAAGTTATGATGCGAACTCATTTGAGATCAAAACGTGAGCGTCTATGGATAAGTGTATAAGAAGGACGGATTTACTCAATCATAAATGAATATGAACTAAGGATGAAAAAACCAAGGTTGTTATTGATGTATGCAGAATTCATTGATTGCAATTACAACTCAATATGCCTTATTTTCTTCCGTGGGCGCACAAAAATATTACTGTATTCTGAATTACAAGAAAGATAAAGAGGCATGCGAGATTTTAAGAGTCACGCACTATGGAACATCAAGTGTGAAACGTGAAAAAATGTACCATATCATAAAAAAATTAAAATGATGAGAATTAAGGAGAGTGAGTGTTTAAATAACTCCTACACTAGGATAATGGAGGTTGTCATTGATTTTTTCAATCGTGGTGAGAAGATCCCTAAGAATAAGGTTGTCAAACAGCTTCTTAGAACACTTGATTCTAGATTTGCTACTAAGGTTGTGATATTGAATATAATCAAGGATACCAAAAAAGGATTTGGAATTTATTATTGAGTCAAGTGAAAATGTATCCAAAAAAGATATTAGATAACCGAAGTAGAATTTAAAGTAGATATGGAATTATTTATGAAAAGATTTAACAAGTTTTAAAAAGATGACACAAAGTGTTTTAAAAACAATAGAAAATTTGAAGCTAAACAGTACAAGTCTACTAATAATACTTTATTTTTTTAGAGAGGTGATTTCTGGAAAGCACGTCTATGTGAGAAGACACATGCTTTGGTTATGGTGGAGTTATTCATCCAGGAATATGTGTCCCACACATCTGAAAAAATTTGAACAAATCAAGAGTGACGATAATAAAAAGAAAGTGTATAAGGCAAGATTGAGCAATTGGGAAAGTGAGAGTGTTGATAGTTAATCGAGTGATGAGTATGAAAGTGAAATAGACTTCATGGTTAGGCTAAAACAAGTAATAGGAAAAGTGATGAGAGTGTGTCGTTAGATAGTGATAAAAAAGAACTATGCATGAGCTATAAGTGATAAATCTTTGAATGACTCGTCTTCTATAGTAGAAAGAATTCACACATTTCGATTAAATAATCAAAACATCACACTGATGAGGAAGTTGACGATATTCAAAATAATTTTGATGAATTATATCTAGACTCTTTCTAATCCAAAAATTCTAACGTCAAACTTTTGTCAAAAATGAAAGTTTTTAAATATGACATGATGAGAAAGAAGAAGTATTTAAAATGTTCAATTAAAGTGTTTTGATCTTGAAAAAGTTTTTAATGTTTTGATAAAGAAATATGATCATTTGAAATCACAAAATGCAATCATTTTGAAATAAAAAGAAAAAAATTGAGCTTGAGAATTCAATTTTGAAAGTTAATTTTGATGAGTTCAAACTTGAACTTGAGCATTCTAAAGATTTGCAAATTGAAATATATGATAGAACAAATGTTCTTGATAACACTTTATTGCCTTAAGATAAATTAAAGACTGATAATCATGGGATTTGTCTCAATGATTCAAAAATTGAGAAAAATGTTGAAAAATGAAAACTGAATGTTGAAAATTCAAATGCTTAAAAGAAGGATAAGGAACAAACTCCTATATTGAAAAATAAAGAGGTTGAGATTAAATCCAAAATTGCAGCAAAGGATTTGGTTATACTTTTTATGGTAAGTCAAACAATGTTGTGCGTTTTAAAAGGCTTGAAATATTTGCTCAATACGCACAATATGAGAATATTGTTTTGATAAGGAGTGTGAGAAGGTTCGAGAAAAGGAATGTGACATTTTGTACTTTTTATCAAGTGCATAGTCACTTAAATCAAGCTTGTTGGTGTTTGAAGAAGAGAAATCAAAAGTTCATTGGAAATTAGAGAAACATATACCAAATTAATCCCATTGATGAGCTAAAAGGACAAGTTTATTCGTTAGTGAGAAAAAGGACATTTCTAGTGCAAGGAAACGGTGAGAATAGATGTAATATTCCTAGACCTAGACACTATACTCAAGTTTAAAGGACTAAGTATATGAATACTTGTAGGGATGGGAGATATATGCCAAGAGTAGGTAGATATTTTCCTGGGTATACACCTAGAATGAAGGTTGATTTAGTTACTCCTCGAGATTAATGCACCTCAAAGGGAAATTGAGATGAACAAGGTAAAGTTTATTCATGCCATTGACCCAGAGGCTGAAACACCCATAAGTATATATATATAGTTTGCTAGGATTACTAGGTTCTTATATATTTACATTCCTATGTCATTCTTGATTTGTGGGGAAACAAGTTAATTTGGGTGAGATAATTTCAATTGATTTCAATTGGTACCATTTTTCATGGTTAGGTGAGATTTTCATGCATATGTGCATTTTGTCGTGCATTTACTTTATATGCTAGTTTTCTCACTAAAAATGATTTTGTAAATACATGCATCACTCATTATTCAAAAATTCAAAACGATTTTGTCTTTATTCTTTTTTGTGAAATGTGATTAAGTCTTTGATCCGTATTGATTTGATAATCGGTTTAACATAAATGATGATTAAAAATGAATTCTAAACCATTAAATTGAAAATGTTTTCATTAATTTAATTATTAGGTCGAAATTCATTTGATAAATCACGATCGAAAATTAGTTGAAATCTATGGTATCGATTTCAAACTACATGATCACATGTGTGACTCCCCTCCCAATTAAATACCGGGTGACCAGTCCTTTGTAAAATTTAAAATAGAATATACAGTTGGTTCATTCTTAGCATCACTGTAAAAAATATTTACTTTATTAATCACCTAATAATTAATTAAGCTAGTGTTAAAAATATTTAATCCATTAATTAATATCTGACAATATAAACCGATAACACATTCACCATTTTCATGAATAAAATAATAATGAATAACAAAACATGTAAATGAATCAAATGAAACTGGAATAAACGTCCCAGTTAAATATCTCAAAACCAACAAACCATAATAATACTAAATCCCATAAAACTGAAATGAACGAGTACAACATCTCTCTGAAATAAATGATAGCTGGAAAAGAGCGACACATGCGCTAAAGTAAATAATTGAATCATGAAATAAATGATAGAGAAGTGAAGGCGTCTAATCATGAGATCCTGCAACTCCCACAACAGCTGCAACACGTCAAAAATCAAACAGTCTAAGCATGGCGTCCCTGTGGCTGGACACCTAAAATAGATTATATAAGAGAAAAGAGATTTTGCAAGAAACGGGTCAGTGCCCGAGTGTAAAATATTTTAAAATAATTTAGCACATAATTTAAATTGCTTACCAGATTGATATCACATACATGTTAGTTATGCGACCCCTCTTTTGAGAATTCTCACCTTTCAACTAGTGTGAATGCCTAACATACTACTAATCCATTCTAGATACTAATATCGCATTTAATAGTTCAATTTCATTAATCTTCAACTCAATTAATTCATAATAACCACCAATATTTCCCACGTATATGTTAATGAAAATTTTCACATCTTTTATCTTGGAGGAGAGTTTCTCACATTTAACATTAAGTGTTCACATACTTAAGTTAAATTAGATTTCACTATATATATATATATATATATATATATATATATATATACTAATACAACACCTCGAGACTCTCCTACGTTGCAATCTATACTCTGCTATCTAGTCCTGGTACATCTCGTACTCAAACAAGGACAGTCAGTTCGGAAATCTCCCACGAATAATAAATACAAATCACACTTAGGCGAACATAGTTCCATCTCTACGGGCTACGCACATACCTACGCACCCATATGATCGTCAACACTATCATTATCTCAGATAGCCCGTACCTAGGATCTATGCTCAGAGGCACCAAATTTAAAATCCCCCCAATGGGCTCATTAGGATAAGACTGCCCCCTTTAAAAAAACCTCCTGTGATAGCAAGTAGCGTAGGTATGTCATACACATAATAAATCAATCATATAATAGGTATTCATCTCACCTATATATATTCATGACATAAACATAGGTATACTCACGTTCCCTATCATAAATCTCCTACGTAGTATATCATTATCCCAAATATCCTACTTTCAATTGAATGACATTTTCACTTTCTATCGTACGCTCTCGAGTATTACTCACCACTCAAAGTGTGCCCTTTATCCTATCCACAAAATCAGTAGGTGAATCACTATATCCTACTAGTCTAAATCATCGTTGTCCTAAAATTCCCATTACTTTAATTAATTTACAAATCAGGTAATCCTCTCATATTAACCTAATTACGTTCATCCTTTAATACACCATTATGAGATCAAGCCTAATACCCACCTAGGCCTACTGGTCTTCTAACATAAGTCCAAGTATATTAAAACAAATCCCAAGAATAAATTTACAAATGATTTTCTAACCATAATAAAGAAAAGGAGAAAACTGGGCAGCCGAATCGATTCGGCCTTGTCCGAATCGATTAGCCTCTATAGGTCTAGAAAATCTGCAAAATTTGTTCTTACGGGTTTCCTCAATATTCATCATAAAAATCATCATTATAACATCATATACTCCAAATTAGTCATACTAGTTATTATATTAACATAATTACATGAATTTTAATGTTCAAGAATCACAATTAACATCTAGGATCATCAAGTATATTGATTTAATCAAGATAATTTCATGGAAACCCTTGTTCGTCAACTTATTCAAGAACTATACTAAGAACCCAGATTTGATCATCAATTACAAACATAATTTAGTGATATATATATAATCATTAATAACCTATATAGCTCAGGGATCAGTTGTTACATCAATTCTACATATGAACATGAATTGTATCTCAAATCTCCAATTCTAAATTTCATAATTTTTAGAAAAATCAATCCTAGTCTAACCTGGATGATATATCAATTCACAAGTTTGGAAAAAATAAACACTTGCCTATGATTTGTAGGTCTGATCCTTTGAAGGAGAACGTTGGGATTTTGTTTCACCTTTTGGGATCAATACTCCGACGACGGTGGTGGCTCACGGCGGTATTTCTTGGCCTAGACTCTTGGCTTTTGGCTTTCCCTCTCTCACTGTGACTCTTCCTTTGAGTTTGTGAATACTAACCTTCACTTATCTCAAACAACCAATTTATAAACTTAGTAAAAATATTTGCTTACTATTCACCTAAATTACACATGACCACAATACCCTTTTGGGATGTCGGGTTAGCCTAAAAATGCCCCGGGACACAACCTAAACCCCCGGGTAGACTTTTCTGACTATATCAACCCTTACAGGCACTTTGGGGCACTCAAAATGACTATTTTCACGACTTAAAAATAATTTACATTATATATCTCACTATATTAGTTTCGACACGACTTACCCACGCGTACCGACTCAATTTTCATAATTGTTATATATTTTACTTGTGACCGTTTTAATAAATTCATAGCCACATATTACTTCATTTCCTCAGTCATGTTTAGTATAATTCACATTAATAAATACTAACCCTTATATCTCTAGTTAATAGTTATTTTAATCACGATTAATTATCAATAATTTCACATGTTAAATTAATTAATCCCATATTTAAAAATCATTAAAAATACGGGGTATTACATACTTTCCCCCTTATAATGGAATTTTGTCACAAAATTTGAAAACTAAAAGTATATCTGGTAAAAATATAACGCCCCAACCTAGATTGGAGTTGCCAATGGAATAACCCGCATCCGAACCAAGGTGTTAAAGGGGAGGGGATAAGGCCTTTTATTAAATTGAAAAACAGTTGCCGCATTATATTTTAATAAAATCTTGATTTCTTTTATTGTAAAAAGGTGAGGCCCAGATGATGCAGGTTAGTATTCAATTAACAATATACCAAGTAAACCTTTAACAATATTTAATTCATAAATAAAGCACAAATCCCTGTATTATTACAATTTCCAAATAGTTCCAGTTCAAACAAAATCGTCTTAACAAAACATAAGGGATTAACATTCAAAATAAGTTTATGGATTAAAATCGGTTGTAGAGCCTCTAATGACGACTAGCGCTTTTCTCGGCCTTTCTAACGTCCTTACCTAACATACCACCAATTTTACCCGGGCTTTTGAAAAATAGGGTATGAGTGAAATGCCTAGTAGGGTGGGAATACAAGCAATAATTTTCATAGAAAAATAATATACATATACAATGCATTTTAGTAATTTCAAAAACCATCATTGTCCCATATTCATTAATTATCATTAATGATTATCTTAGTTAACATTTAACTATGCTAACAATATTCAAGAAGTTTTCATTATATTCAACTAAGTTATCATGTATCTATACTAACAAGATTCTTTAACTTAGTCATAGATGCACCTATATATAATGCCCTGGGCTACGTGCCCACTCACACTTAGCATTTTCTATGTCCCATGCCAGGGACGTAATTAATTCCAATTATGTCATTCGAATAATTATTAATGAATTCTTATTCATTCATTAGTCTAAGTTTCATGAGTTTTCCTCATTCATTACTTAGCATTATTTTTTGGGCTTTTGCGAATAAACACTCACGGACTTCGTGGCCTCACACCACCGGTCTCCGTCGCCATATACTTCTGCAGTTTGTTTGGGGTCTTTCACCACTAGGGACATCATGCCCTCATTAATTATTTTTTCTCGGCATCACGTGAATATCATATCTTTCATGTGTTTAACATTATTCTCAATGTTCAGATTCAACTTATTCGGTTTTATTATTAAATTCGTTATTAGTCCTTGCATCCTACGAGTCAAGAAGGCATTCTAGTGTCAACGCCGAACAATATACTAAGTCACCATTACTATACTTTGATTTACCAAAATGCTATCTTACACTTTTATTAAGGAATTTTTAAACAAAAATCACATTTTTTAAGTGGGTTTTATGTAAAAAATTATTCTTTAATGTACTACATGTTTTCACCAACATTTAAACCTTTATTAGTGATGTACAACCCATTTTGGCACACTTTTACATATAAATCCATCAACATAATTATAAGCCTTATTTAACATATTCAAGAGACCTAAACTAATATTTCAACATATTAGATTTTGGGGCTGTTTTTATGAGATTACCAATCACATATTTAAACCACTATATTTCAACATTAGTCATCTTAATGTCAAGATTAACACATACTACATAGACTATTTCATTAAAATGGATCTTCTTCCATAGAAAACCCAACAATGCATTAACTAGTCATTTTCTTGTAGTATTCCATTTTCTATGTTTATTTTATGAGGTTATTACATTTATAGCATGATTTCAACATATATAATAATCTGAAAATTAATCTAAACATCATCTTCTCCATTTATCATTTTTCACAAAATGAGTTTTTCATAGCATATGAAAATAAGGGAGAAGAGCTAAAAAGTCACATTTTTTCATCATCTTGTTCATATTAGCATTTGAAATAAAAGAGTTTAAGAGTGAAGAAAACCCTACTTGAACGAAGGAGAGTGAGTGTAGATGTGAAGAAGATGAAGTGGAGCTCCCAAAAGTTCCACCAAAAAGTCTAACCAAGACTCCCTTTGAGCTCCAAAAAGTTCTCTGAAATTTTCCCACAAGTTGTCCCAACCTTGAGGTTAGCTTTAATGGTGTTTGGAGACCCTTAGAGTGCTATTTGGTTGGTGGTAAAAGGGGTGGGAGATGGAACTACAAAAATATGGGTGCTTACTCTTGCTAGAACTTGAGGGATTTTGGGAGAAAATGTTAACAGCTATGTGGCTAATTACACCCATGGTTTCCTCTCCCTCTTTCTCTTTTAAAATCAATTTTAAGGGATCTTCAACTATTGACCCATAGCCTCAGAAGTTGCATTTCCTAAACCATGTATAACTCCTCCCAAAGTCTAATTTCTGGAGTTGAAAGAGACTACACTTAACCACCAAAAACCAAGGTTAATGTGCTGTCAATAGTGCCAGCGTCACTTTCTCTCTCTAAATTATTTTTTTTGAAACTTTTAACCTAAGGGTCTTATTCCTTGTATTTTTTTGAGTGAAAAATCATATTCAAACTAATTTTTTGGCCATCCGAAATGTCCTATACATGGCGCGCAAAAACGGGATCTCCGCGCAAAAGTATTTTTTTCGGTTTTTCTTTCCATAATAATGTTCCTTATATTTTTGTGAGTCAGAAAATATATTCACAATATTTATTTGACTTTCCGAGACATCCTAAATAATACGCGCAAGAAATGGGACCTCTACGCATAACATATATTTTTTCAATTTTTCTTTGCGTGGTAATATTCGTTATATTATTATGAGCCTAAATATATGGTCTGAATATTTTTTTAACCTTCTGAGGCATCCTAAACAATACGCGCAAAACTAGACTTTCGTTGTGTCGCGCGTCGTAAAACAATTATGTACACAAGTTCGCGTAGCATTCGTTGCTTGCCCGAATTGCGTGCAACTTAACCAAAGTACTTAAAATAATTATACGAACATAAATCATAACTCATGTGGGAACATGCAACGTAAAAATTTCATTAACGGAGCGTCGCTAAATAAAGGATAATCATGCAAGTATAATTTAAATTTGCGGGTATTACATTCTCCCCTTCTTAGGAGATTTCATCCTCGAAATTCATCCTAAGTCACTTGAAAAGCTGTGAATTTTTCTCTTGCATCTCGACTTCTCGCTCCCAAGTGGCACCTTCGGCTCCCTGCGACTCCCATAGGATCTTCACCAACGAAATGACTTTGTTGCGCAGAACCCGGTTCTCTCGGTCCAAGATGGATATGGGTCGATTCAAGAATGTTGTATCCTCTTCTAACTCGATGTTCTGCCAGTTGATCACGTGGTGAGGATCATGCAGATACTTCTTCAACATAGAGATGTAAAAGACATTGTGAACATGAACCAACTGTGGAGGTAAGGCTAATCGGTATGAGACATCCCCGACCCTTTCCAAAATTTCGAAGGGTCCAATGTACTGAGGAGAAAGCTTTCCCTTCTGAACAAATCTCTAACTAGCAGTCCTCGCCCCGACCTTTAACAACACTTTATCACCCACTTCGAATTCTAACGGAGTACGTCGATTGTCAGCATAATTATTTCGTCTAACCTGAGCCGTCACTAAACTCTCTCATATCAACTGAACCTTATCGGTCATCTCACTGATCATATTCGAGTTTGTAAGATACTTCTCACCTACCTCTGCCCAACATACTAGAGAACGACACAGTCTCCCACAAAGGTTCTCGAAGGGGGCCATCTCGATACTAGCTTGGTAACTATTGTCGTACGAAAACTCTGCTAGAGGCAAGTTTTCATCCCAACTACCCTGAAAGTCAAGCACACATGCCCACAATAAGTCCTCCAAAATATGGATCGTACGCTCTGATTGTCCGTCTGTTTCTGGATGGTATGCCGTAATCAAATTCAAATCAGTACCAAGCTCCTGTTGAACCTTCCTCCAGAACCGCAAAACAAAACGAGGATCTTTATCAGAAATAATGGTTAGGGTAACACCGTGGAGTCTGACAATCTCCCGTATGTACATCCTAGACAACTTTGCTATGCTTTTCGTGATCCTGATTGGCAAGAAGTGTGCAGACTTTGTGAGGCAATCCACCATAACCCAAACTGCATCGTGACCTCGTTCAGATCGAGGTAACGCTATAACAAAGTCCATGGTGAAGTGCTCCCATTTCCACTCGGCTATCGGGAGTGGCTGTAACAACCCGGATGGCTTCTTGTGCTCAGCCTTCACGTGCTGGCACGTATAGCACTTAGCCACAAACATCGCTACATCTCGCTTCATCCCAGACCACCAGAAATCTCTACATAGGTCCTTATACATCTTCGTCTCACCTGGATGTATGCTGAACCTAGACTGATGGAATTTTACAAGGATCTCTCCTTGAAGCTCTTCGATAACTGGAACAATTAATCTGCCCTTTTGTCGGAAACCTCCATCCTGATCAACCGTAAGAGTATGAAATTCTTTATCGTTCTGAATGCGATTTCAGATATGCATAATCTCCTCATCACAGAGTTTCGCATCAAGAACCTTCTGGTGAACCATTGGTTTAGCCATCATACCCCATAAATAGGCTCTATCGTTGTTCAGCTGAATAAGAATCTCACATCTCTGAAGCTCCCCATACATCTTCCTACAGTAGCACCTCATTGCCACTAAGGCGGGACCCGACTTCCTACTAAGATCATCGACCACCACATTGGCCTTCCCCGGATCATACTCTAATGTGAAATCATAGTCCTCTAAAAGCTCGATCCACCTTCGTTGTCGAAGGTTGAGGTCTCTCTGAGTGCAGATGTACCCTAAGCTCTTGTGATCGGTGAATACCTCAAACCTTTTGCCATACAAGCAATACCGCCAGATCTTCAAGGAAAATATAACTGCGGCCAACTCTAAATCATGGGTGGGGTAGTTCCTCTTATGAATCTTAAGCTGACGGGACACATAAGCAACCACCTGACCTTCCTGCATGAGTACTGCTCTAAGGCTTGATCTGGAAGCATCACAGTATACGGTATAACCCTTTCCCCATTCAGGAAGAATGAGGATGGGTGCCGAGGTAATCCTAACCTTTAACTCCTAAAATGTGGACACATATGCATCTGACCACTCAAAAAGGAAACCCTTCTGCGTTAACCGTGTGAGAGGCGATGCCACTCTAGAAAAATCCATAACAAATCATCAATAGTAGCCAGCTAAACTAAGGAAACTCCAAATCTTCGTGACTGTCTTCAGTCTATCCCATTCGAGAATGGCTTCAACCTTGGATGAATCGACAGAAATACCGGCGCCAGATACCACATGGCCAAGAAACTTGACCTTATCCATCCAGAATTCACACTTGCTAAATTTTGCATACAACATGTTCTCCCTAAGCACCTGAAGTGTCGAACGCAAGTTATCCTCATGGTTAATATTAGAAGATGAATACACTAAAATATCGTCAATAAATATGACCACAAACTGATCTAAATACAGGAGATAGATACGATTCATAAGATCCATGAATGCGGTTGGGGCATTAGTCAAACCAAAAGGCATGACCAAGAACTCATAATGTACGTACCGTATGGGAAATGTGGTCTTAGGAATATCTTCCTCCTTCACCCTCAACTGGTGATAACCTGACTGGAGATCAATCTTGGAGAACCTCCCTGCTCCCCGAAGCTGATCAAATAAGTCATCAATCCGGGGCATCGGATACTTGTTCTTCACCATCACCTGATTCAGTTGTCGATAATCGTTATAAAGCCGACGAGAGTTATCCTTCTTCTTAAAAATAAAGGACTGGTGCTCCCCATGGGGACACACTAGGGCGTATGAATCCTTTTCTCATCAAATCATCCAACTGAGTTCTCAACTCTAGTAACTCTGCTGGTGCCATCCTATGAGGAGGATGGAGATAGGTGTCACACCGTGATGGACGTCAATCAAAAAATCGATCTCTCGACTCAGAGGCAATCATGGGAGATCATCAGGAAATACATCAAGAAACTCCCGAACAATGGGGTAGTCTGCAACCATACGATCTGGTTCTTCTTGGGCCATGATGCTACTCAATCATCCAAAGAAATGCTTCTACTCTCGGGTAATGGAAAACTTGCAAGGATAATCTATACGTTTCTCACTATTGAAAGGATAACGAGAGCCATTGGGAAGAGACACCGAAACACTATGTCGATGACACTCGATAGTGGCGCCAAAGCTAGACAACCAATCCATATCGAGGATCACCTCGAATCCATCCATATCCATCACAATCAAATCGTACTCCAGAATGTAATCCCCTGCCACGATTATGCAATTTCGACAGACTCTACTAAGAAAGATACCACCACCCACGGGCAGTCCCACGAATATCGGCGGATGAAGATCGTTGACCTCAAGACCCAAATAGACAGCTAAAGAGCTAGATATAAAGGAATGTGATGCACCAAAATTGAATAATGCTCTAACCCAAGTACTTAATAATAAGATCATACCTTCCATCACTGATGGATTCTGGACAGGCACTGACTGCTGCATGAGGGTGTAAGCTCAACCCTGGATGGATCTGTTACCGTGACCACTGGGCATAGTCTGTCCATGATTCCCCTATCCCTGACTGGGGTGCAGGTTATTAGCACCATTCCTAGCTTGTTGCTGATGACCAGAAAAGAATGTTGCTGCTGCTGGTACTGAGTGGGGCCCGTATAGCTTGAGTTTTGCCTAGATGTGAAACTACTGCCCTATTGACTTACCCGCTGCTCTAGCTGTAAACTCTGGATAGTTCCGCCTAAAATGATTGGGCGACCCACAAATGAATCAAGTCTTGAGGGTAGGTGATATCGGGATCTGATCACTGCTACATTGACCCGTTGCGGTAATACTCATAGAAACCTTGAGCTTGGCAAGAAAACCTCTTGCCCCACTTTTGAACCTCTTGCTATTATCGCCGCTAGACCCATCGGCCTCCCTCTTCTGTGTCCCACTAGATTCCTTCTTTTTGTCTCGGATAGCTC
This sequence comes from Sambucus nigra, assembly GCA_949130495.1. Taxonomy (NCBI): domain Eukaryota; kingdom Viridiplantae; phylum Streptophyta; class Magnoliopsida; order Dipsacales; family Adoxaceae; genus Sambucus; species Sambucus nigra. Next base: position 45,260,118 of record OX422215.1, on the reverse strand, counting down.
AGGAATCCTCTGCCTCGAGCTCAAGTCAGATTGGACTTATTAACAACCTCCCTAAAGCTTAAATGGTCAAAACCAACCACCATCCTACGGATATGGGGATTCAACCCCTTCACAAATAATCGGGTCTTTTCTGCCTCATCAGTCTTAACCACTTTCACATGCTTAGACAACTCCTCAAATTGAACTAACTACTCATTCTCTGACATCTTCCCCTAGATCAGTGCAAAAAACTCATCATTCTTTGCGTCTTTATACGCCTGAGGGAAGTACCGATCTAGGATCACTATCTGAAAACCATCCTAATTAAGAGGCTCCGTCAAATTGGTCGTATGTGTGGACCACCAATTCTGAGCCTGCTCGGTTAGATGGAAAGTAGCAAGATTAACTCTATGCCCTGGTGGCACATCAAGGATGTCAATAATGCGAGCAACCTCATCGAGCCACTCTTCAGTCGCATCGGGCCCTATCATGCCGTTGAACGGTAGCGGGTTCAACCGCCTGAACTCCTTAAGAGTTGAGGCCGCTCTGATGCTTTCAACTGTACCGCTTTGGTCACCCCTTTGTTGTTGGGAGAGAGTCTCAGCTAACTGGCGCACTGCTTGCTCCATTCTCTGCAGCTCATTGTTATCACTAGCAGCAATCTTGCGAGTAGGGGCCATCCTATAAGATAGGATAGTTTAGTATGACAATTAGGTACTCGAAAATGAAAGGGACTAAAATGAGAATCACTCCTACACTCACGAGGATCCTAAGGCTCTGATACCAAGTTTTAACGCCCCGACCCGGATTAAAGTTACCGTTGGAATAACTCGTATCCGAACCAAGGTGTTAAAGGGGAGGGGATAAAGCATTTTAGTAAATTGAAAAATATTTTCCGCATTATATTTTAATAAAATCTTGATTTCTTTTATTGTAAAAAGGCGAGGCCGATATCATGCAGGTTAGTATTCAATTAACAATTTAACAAGTAAACCTTTAACAAGATTTAATCCATAAATAAAGCACAAATCCCTGTATTATTACAATTTCCAAATAGTTCCAGTTCAAACCAAATTGTCTTAACAAAATATTAGGGATTACAATTCAAAATAAGTCTATGGATTAAAATCGGTTGTAGAGCCTCTAACGACGACAAGCGCTTTTCGCAGCCTTTCCAACGTCCTTACCTGACGTACCACTTATTGTACCCGAGCTTTTGAAAAATCGGGTATGAGCTAAATGCCCAGTAGGGTGGCAATACTAATCAATAATTTTCATAGAAAAATACTATACGTATACAATGCATTTTAGTAATTCCGAAAACCATCATTGTCCCATATTCATTAATTATCATTAATGATTATCTTAGTTAACATTTAATTATGCTAACAATATTTAAGAAGTCTTCATTATATTCAACTAAGTTATCATGTATCTATACTAACAAGATTCTTTAACATAGTCATAGATGCACCTATATGCAATGCCCTGGGCTACGTGCCCACTCACACTTAGCATTTTCGATGTCCCATGCTAGGCACGTAATTAATTCCAATTATGCCATTCGCATAATTATTAATGAATTCTCATTCATTCATTAGTTTAAGTTTCATGAAGTTTTCTCATTCATTACTTAACATTATTTCTTGGGATTTTGTCAACAAACACTCACGGACTTTGTGGCCTCACACCACCAGTCTCCGTCGCCATATACTACTGCAGTTTGTTTGGGGTCTTTCACCACTAGGAACGTCATGCCCTCCTTAATTATTTTCTCTCGGCGTCATCTGAATATCATATCTTTTATGTGTTTAACATTATTCTCAAGGTTCACATTCAACTTATTCGATTTTATTATTAAACCCGTTATTAGTCCTTGCATCCTACGAGCCGAGGAGGCATTCTAGTGTCAATGCCGAACACTAAAATATACTAAAGCACCATTACTATACTTTGATTTACCAAAATGCTATCTTACACTTTTATTATCTAAAAAGCATTTCCTTAGCATTTTTAAGTATGTTTTATGTAAAAACACCATTTAAGTAACTTTTCCTCATATTTACCAAATCTACCACTAAGGCATTTTTAATCAAAAATCACATTTTTTTAACTGAGTTTTATGTAAAAAATTATTCTCTAATGTACTACATGTTTCCACCAACATTTAAACCTTTATTGGTGATGTACAGCCCATTTTATCACACTTTTACATATAAATCCATATACATAATTATAAGCCTTATTTAACATATTCAAGAGGCCTAAACTAATATTTCAACATATTAGATTTTGGGGATGTTTTTGTGAGATTACCAATCACATATTAATACCACTATATTTCAACATTAGTCATCTTAATGTCAAGATTAAGACATACTACATACACTATTTCATGAAAATGGGTCTTCTTCCATAGAAAACCCAACAATGCATTAACTAGTCAGTTTTCTAGTAGTATTCCATTTTCTATGTTTATTTCACGAGGTTATTACATTTATAGCATGAATAATATGAAAATTATTCTAAACATCATCTTCTCCATTTATCATTTTTCACAAAATAGGTTTTTCATAGCATATGAAAATAAGAGAGAAGAGCTAAAAAGTCACATTTTTTCATCATCTTGTTCATATTAGGATTTGAAATAAAAGATTTTAAGAGTGAGGAAAACCCTACTTGAATGAAGGAGAGTGAATGTAGACGTGAAGAAGATGAAGTGGAGCTCCCAAAAGTTCCACCAAAAACTCCAACCAAGACTCCCTTTGAGCTCCAAAAAGTCCATAAGCTGTCCCAACCTTGAGGTTAGCTTTAATGGTGTTTGGAGACCCTTAGAGTGGTACTTGGATGGTGGTAAAAGGCGTGGGAGATGGAGCTACAAAAATATGGGTGCTTACTCTTGCTAGAACTTGAGAGATTTTGGGAGAAAATGTTAACAGCTATGTGGCTAATTACACCCATGGTTTCCTCTCCCTCTCTCTCTCTTTAAAAGCCATTTTAAGGGATCTTCAACTCTTGACCCATAGCCTCAGAAGTTGCATTTCCTAAACCGTGTATAACTCCTCCCAAACTCTGATTTCTGGAGTTGAAAGAGACTACACTTAACCATCCAAAACCAAGGTTAATGTGGTGTCAGTAGTGCTAGAACCACTTTCTCTCTCTATTTTTTTTGAAACTTTTAACCTAAGGGCCTTATTCCTTGGATTTTTTTCAGTGAAAAATCATATTCAAACTAATTTTTTGGCCTCCCGAAATGTCCTATACATGGCGCGCAAAAACGGGATCTCCGCGCAAAAGTATTTTTTTTTCAATTTTTCTTTCCATAATAATATTCCTTATATTTTTGTGAGTCAGAAAACATATTCACAGTATTTTTTTGACCTTCCGAGGCATCCTAAACAATACGCGCAAGAAACGGGACCTCCATGCAAAACATATTTTTTATCGATTTTTCTTCGCCTGGTAATATTCCTTATATTTTTACGAGCCTAAATATATGGTCGGAATATTTTTTTAACCTTCTGGGGCATCCTAAACAATACGCGCAAAACTAGACTTTCACTGTGTCGCGCGTCATAAGACAATTAGTACACAAGTTCGCGTAGCGTTCGTTGCTTGCCCGAATCGCGTGAAACTTAACCAAATTACTTAAAATAATTATACGAACATAAATCATAACTCATTCGGGAACATGCAACGTAAAAATTTGATTAATGGAGCGTCGCTAAATAAAGGATAATCATGCAAGTACAATTTAAAGGTGCGGGTATTACAAAAAACAACTCCATCTCATCCTCGCGCTCCCAAGTAGACCCCTCGACATCATGGTTCTCCGACTGAACATGCACAAGTTGAACTACCTTCTACCTCAAACTCCTTTCGCTATGGTCTAAGTGTAACATTCCGCCCGCCCGAAGAGAGCAAACGGAGCACCACTGATCGATAAAACTATACTACATCCACAAATCACAAGGTATAGAGCATCTAAATCCCACAGCAACAAAAGAGAAACCAAAAATCTCAAATCTCTTCAAATTAATACAACAAATCTCTCGAATAAAAATACAACATCTAAAATAAATCTCCAATGCTCTATACATCAAAATAAATACAAGTCTTCTCATCTTGTATTCTCAAATAAACTTCCCAAAAATAGTCCACGCTAAAATCCATCTCCAACAAATCCCAAGCGCCCAAAATCCGCGCTACCCTGACACTAAAAGAAAATATGAGGAAGTACACAATACGAGAGGAAGATGCTCAACAAATATTAGCGGTGAATAAAATGTAACAATACGAGTACGAATATTCAAATTAAATGCGAATCTCATAAGCAATTATATCAAAATAATTTCTCAACGACACATTAACTGGGTCACCAGGCCTCACCACCGTACCGCGCCTATGCATTATTTTAGCATATCCAGAAAAAGGAATATTAGCGGGTGCCCAACATCAGTGCCGTATTAAAATCTCATGACAATATGCTCAACACCAAATATAATACCACATGAATCAAAATTAGATTCCAACAAATAAATTCCAGATTTCCAATTGAATTTAGCAATTCAAATATGAGTTAATAATCACAAGAAAACAACGACAATAACACTCGCGAGATTAAGGAGCATATTGTGTAAAACCCCATACCTCAAACCACCAAAAGAACCAACATAAATCTGCCTAGAAAAGCAGATAACACTATCAAAATCAGTCCTCAAACATCATCAAAACTTCCTCCAAGATCAACCTCAAAATAGTCCCAAGAACACCTCCAAAAACCTCAGGTTGAATGCATAAATTAAAGGGCTTGTTTGAGTAAAAAGAGAGGAAAATAAAATATATTTTCTGGGTATTTTTGTGACACAAGGCTGTTCCAAAATAATAGCCAACAATCCCTTTTTATAAGGTAAAAATATAAGAGTTTGAATCAAACCACAACTCCTAAAAAATACTTGTTGTTCACATTTTTTGGGACCATCGATCGATCGATCGATCATGCCTAAAATTTGACAGTTTCCTTTAAAAATGCCATAAGGCAAAATATAAAAAAATTCATATAAAATCCGTTTTAACTCCGATTTCGATTCCGTTTGAAGTTTTATTCTTCTAAAATCATAACAAACATATTTTAGCAATAAAAAGCATTTTATCTCAAAATTTAGTTTTCCTCTTTATTTTGAAAAATACCCCCAAAATTATGCGAGTTGTTACACTAAGATAGCCATCGATCTCTCCTCATAAGAAGTACAGGCTGCAAGTCAATCTCCTCCCGCGTGATGTGACTGCGAGCCAATTCATCCCAGAGATACCGTCTCAGAGAAGAAATATGGAACACATCATGAATACGATGCAAGTGCTTAGGCAACCCAAGTCTCTATATGAAACATGCCTTATCTTCTCGATAATAGGAAATGGCCCCATGTGCCTCGGTACTAACTTTTCTTCCTTCCCAAATCTCATTATCCCCTTTATAGGAGATATTCGTAATAATTCCTGGTCCCCCACATCAACTCTCGAAAGAACCATTTGGCATCTGTGTAGATTTTCTTTTTGGCCTAGGCCACCCATATACGACCCCGAATCATCTCTATCCTGGCTATAGTGTCCCGAATCAACTCTATATGGAGTAGATTATTATCCGTCACCTCTAGCCAACAAGGAGAAGAATGACAAGGCCTACAGTAAAATGCCTCGAATGGTGTTGTGCCAATTATAAACTGATAGGATTATTATGCGCAAACTCCACTACTGAAATATATTGTTCCCAACCTCCGCTCAAGTCAAGTATACACACTCATAGTGTCTCTTCCAATATTTTATCCGTCCTCAGAATTCGGATATGTCCTGGCCCTAAAACTTCGGATTCTAACACTCAACTCATCCAAATGTATTCAAAGTTAACGTGTAATAATGTTTTGGTACTTCCACGATACCTATGTCAGTGTCACCCTTTTTGGCTGAAAGTCCATTCCTTACTAGTCCAGGTTAGCTACTAGTCATTTCCACTCTTATATGCTGATATATTTCTTTAATTATCGCATATACCATAGAACACCGTATTATCGTGAACCCTCTAATAATTCTTCAAAAAAACGAGCCTCCACTTTACTGTCTCTATCATCTGTGTTAGAAAATACCATATTTCCTAGGTGCCCATTTCTCTTGATGATAAATCTCGTTACTTTCTCCATGGGAGACATTCCTAACCACCCCTGACCACTTATGTCGGATTCCAAACTTGGTGTACGGTGGTATACTTTCACCACCTTCCTGAATTTTACAAAAATAACATCATAATTACTTCTTGTCTACCGAAGTCGTACTTTTAAACCTTCAATTGGTTATGGAGTAATTCTAGTCATATTACTCCTCTGTGCGGAGTAGTTTCTGATTATCCTCGAATATAAAATTGTACATTCTTTGTACTTTTCAACACTCTAATCACTATCTTTCTGTCTACTCTTTGGTTTTTGGTGACACGCCTTGATCTCAACACAAATATATTCTCTTTATCTTATTTTAGTCCCATCTCTATATTACATGTGCATCTACGTTCATTTCACATGTTTCCACGTTTTCTCCTAAGAATGATACTGAAAGTATCAACTAACTTGGGAGCCCATAAACCATATGTCCTGTGAACTTAAACACAAATCAACTGAGTATAATATACTTGCATTGAACATAATATACTTGGCATGACTATACTGTAAGGTTTTACTCAACCACCCACTTTGTTGTAACGCCATTATTTTCTAAGTTTCCCCACCAAATCTATTCGTGGTGAAAATGTTCACTAGTTTTCACATCAGGATTATACGTCTCTACCGGCCTTGAGTCAAAATAGAACTATCAACTCTCAGTTATATTCACATATATGTATAATAACCAAGGTGCTAAACCCATGTAATAAATACCAAACCTCTCCCGATTTCCAATGTTTGTTAAGTTTCATGCGTGGGAAGTCTCGTAAAGCAAAATCCAAACAAGGAACTCCCCGATACACTAATATCTAACATTGTTGGTCATCTAAATTCTTTAGGTCCTCAGTCCATAATATCTACCCTCGAATCCTCGTCTGCTGACATAAATGTCTACTCGTCCACTCTCATGCCACTAAATACGACAAACAACATGGAGCTTTTACTATCACAAGTTCTTGCGCTATAAAGATAACGGGTTATGTATCTCCGCTCAACATAGAACATAAAGCATCCTGAATCACATCAGTAAAAAGTCCCTATGCACCGGGATCAAAGATAATGGGACAACATACTCACCGAAGTCCATAACATTTCTTATCTATATATTTAATATCAAAGATATAAATCTTTATATTTGATCATAATATAGCATACAAACATGTGTAAGTAGGCTCTACCCTCTTTCAGGCTATGCCTCATAAAATGAGAAATCTCACCCTGGAATAACAAGAACGATAGTCTTATGACACAGCCTATTACCACTCAAACTCTCGGTATCCAGTCACTACACATGGTTATAATAAGTCTTACTTTTCCAACTCCCTCAAAAGTAGAAAAAAAAATCAAAGCATCAAATTCTTTCAGTGCCCATACCCTCGCCCCTATGGGGGGACACATAATTAATCCCCGTCACCCAACGATATCCATATCTGTAACAACCAGGCCTATATTTAGAACGCATCCACTAAACCCGATGCACTCTCAAATTTTTGTGTTAACAATCATACCTTATGACGTATATATATTACCCGAGATAATCTCGTATTTGCAAAAGAGAACAAAAAAATTACCTCTCTTTGGCATCTGTCTCTCCTGATCGTCGGTTCCCTTAATGTACTCTGATACCGAAACTAACCCCTAATTTGTTACAATGGTTGTACATCCAGGATATCATCCTGTAGTTGCCCCATGACTCACTTTGGGTAATTCCTTCCTTTATTATATCCTACACTTTCTTAAGTGAAGCATCGACCCAAAAATCTCTTCTCGATGTAACAATCGTAAGAGAAAGGCCTATGTCCCTGACCCTAGCCCTGTTGGCCTCCTTCGTCCTTCTATTTAGTCACAATGGCCCTAAGGAGCGGGTATGCTGTGAACCTTGCTAGTCTTACTTGAACCCATCACTCTTGGGTTGGTTACCCCTAACCTAAGTCTCTTAGCCCAATTTCCCTTACCAAAAATCTTGTTTCTCTCACTGTTGTGCTCCACTAGCACAGTTCCCAATTTTACTGGTCTCACTATCTTGCTGTGAACAATTTCAACACAGGTGACCCTTCTTTTTATACATAGGACACCTTCCTGTGCTATCCCTTATCTTTGGTCTTACTGGCCATGTCGTTGTCCTCCTCTCGGACTTGGTAGTATTGGGCCCAATTGTTACTCCCGTTGTCCTTCTGGATATTGGCCTCTATGGCCCTGATCGACTCCATCATCATTTTATAGGAATTTAATCAATCAAAATCATCTAAATGGGTTCCTTACTGGGTATACTCTCATGTGATGCTTCAGTAACACCATTAAGTCTAGTCTTGCTCTTCGACTAGATTCTCTAACCCTCATGGCTCACTTATTCTAGAAGTGCTATTATAACCTTGGAAACATACAACCTTGATGACATCGACATTAGTCATCCTAGTTGTATTTCTCATCCATACTTTTTTGTATTCTACTCACGGGTACTTTATCAACTATAAACCCTTTTCTTATTCTACGCCCCTTTGCTAGGTACAATGTTCGTTAAGTAAGTTAGCCTTTCGCTCACGATTGGTCTCTATCTTACCCACTTGTGGTAAGTTTCAAAATTCTATTCACATCTCTATTAGAATAACAGATGGAAGGCCTCATGGTAAAACCATACTCAAATTTATCGTTGAATTTCACACATACTTCTTTATATGTGGTGACTGACTCTCATCACTTAATACTGCTCCTATAAGCTAAAAAATTGCCTAAAATTAAATCCTGGGTGTTGTTGTACTTCACCCAACACAATTGCCTTTGTATTTTCGTCTTCCATTGGCCCATTACACTCTCTCTCTTCCCCACATCTTTATAAATGTCTCTTCAAAATAGTTCTTCTGACTCCTTCACCATTTCCCGACAAAGTTGGGCGAGTTTGAAATAGTACTAACGTTAATTATGATGGTATTTGGGGAAGTTACTGCTTTCGAATGATTTTCCCATTATCACTTGCTTGAATAACACTCACAGAGAATTTTATCGCGATCACCATTCCCCTAATACTCTATGTCTTCTGTTATGATTTTCTCCTTCAGTCCTTTTTACGGTCCTCATTGGTTGTCCTATAAATTTTTGATGTACGAAGCCTAACCGAACTCGTATATGAGTCACATCAATTATACTTAATTATAGGAGAACGTAAGTCGCAAACGTAGAGAAATACAACAATCCTATGATAAGGATATATATCAAAGAACACTATGATGAAACATAATAAGCCGCACAGATCCTAAAAGACTCTAGAACCAGATGCTTTGATGCCACGTGTGACACCCCACCCAATTAAATACCAGGTGATGAGTCCTTTATAAAATTTTAAACAGAATATCCGGTTGGTTTATTCTTAGTATCACTGTCGAAGACATTTACTTTATTAATCATTGTCGATATATATATATATATATATATATATACTCCACTATCTAGTCCAGGGACATCTCGTACTCAAACAAGGATTATCGATTTAGAAATCTCCCACGAACCATTAATACAAATCATACTTATTGGAGGCGAACATAGTTCCATCTATATGGGCTACGCAAATACCTACGTACACATATGACCATCAATACTATCATTCTCTCAGATAGACCGTACCTAGGTTCTATGCTAAGAGGCACCAAATCTAAAATCCCCCCAATGGCTCATCAGGATAAGATTTTCCCCTCTATAAAGACCTCCCGCGATAGCAAGCAGCGTATGTATGTCATACACATAATAAATCAATCCTTTAATAGGTATTCATATCACCTATATATAGTCATAACACAAGTATAGGTATACTCACGTCCCATATCATAAATCTCCTACATAGTATATCATTATCTCCAATATCCTACGTTTAATTGAATGACACTTTCACTTTCTATCGTATGCTCTCGAGTATTACTCACCACTAAAAGTGTACCCTTTATTCTATCCATAAAATCGGTAGGTGAATCACTATATCCTACTGGTCTAAATCATCCTTATCCTCAAGTTCCTGTTACTCAAATTAATTTCCAAATCAGTTAATCCTCTCACGTCAACCTAATTACGTTCATCCTTAAATACGCCATCATGAGATCAAGCCTAATACCGACCTAGGCCTACTGGTATTATAACATAAGTCCAACTATATTAATACAAATCCCAAGAATAAATATCCAAATGATTTTCTAACCATAATAAACAAAAGGATAAATTGGCTAAAATTGGGCAGCCGAATCGATTCGCCTCTACAGGTCTCGAAAATCTACAGAATTTGTTCTTACGAGTTTCCTCAATATTCATCATATAAATCATCATTCTAACATCCTATGCTCCCAATTATTCATACTAGATGTTATACTAACATAATTACATGAATTTTAATGTTCAAGAATCACAATTAACATCTAGGATCAAGTATATGGATTTAATCAAGATAATTTCATGGAAACCCTTATTCATCAACTAATTCAAGAACTATACTAAGAACCCATATTTGACCATCAATTAATAACATAATTTCATGATATATATATATAATCATGAATAACCTATATTACTCAGGGACCAATTGTTATATCAATTCTACGCATGAACATGAATTGTATCTCAAATTCTAAATTTCATAATTTTCACAAGAATCAATCCTAATCTAACATGGATGATATATCAATTCACAAGTTTGGAAAAATAAATACTTTCCTATGATTTGTAGGTCTGGTTTTTTGAAGGAGAATGTTGGGATTTTGTTTCACCTTTTCCGATCAATAATCCGATGACGATGGTGGCTCGCGACGGTATTTATTGGCCTAGACTCTTGGCTTTTGGCTTTCCCTCTCCCATTGTGACTCTTACTTTGAGTTTGTGAATACTAACCTTAAATTATCTCAAACAACATATATTTAAAGTTAGCAAAATTCGTATGTTACTATTCACCTAAATTACACATGACCATAATACCCTTTCGGGATGCCCATTTAGCCTAAAAATGCCCTGGGACCCAACCTAAACCCCCGGATAGACTTTTCTGACTATATCAACCCTTACAGACACTTTGGGTCACTCAAAGTGACTATTTCACGACTTAAAAATAATTTACATTATATATCTCACTATATTAGTTTCGACACGACTTACCCACGCGTACCGACTCAATTTCCATAATTGTTATATATTTTAATTGCGACCGTTTTAATAAATTCATAGCCACATATTACTTCATTTCCTCAGTCATGTTTAGTATAATTCACATCAATAAATACTAACCCTTATCTCTCTAGTTAATATTTATTTTAATCACGATTAATTATCAATAATTTCACATGTTAAATTAATTAATCCCATATTTAAAAATCATTAAAACTCGGACGCATCTAGTGATATAAGTAGATAAAGTAAATGAAGTCCATAATGCTAATGTATGAGGAAACCACTAAGGAAAAAAAAACTCAGACGGCCTTGGCCAAACAATCACTATGATACGGAAATTACAAAGGAAGAATAGTCTTACTCAACAACTCGATCCCCATAAGCCTTGATGCCGCTTCTTTTCTTCTATCGCTTCTCCATAGTGAAATGTAAGAGTCCACCTATGTAAGGTTTACAGCACAAGAGTACATGCGTACCTCAGTATCCACCGTTGCTGCCACAATAATCATCAATCAGCAAGTACGGAATCCACCACACGAACGCAGTTCTTCAAATGATGGAAGAATCAAACAGTGGTTCAAACTCAAGATATCTATGACATATTGAATATGTAAACTCGGATCTTGGAACACAAAGGATGTTTTATGATTTGGAAAACTTTGTAAACAAACTATAGAAATCATGTTATGTTTGATTTTGTTCTACCTACATTATTAAAACACAATTATCGAGGTGACACATCATTTGAACAAAAACATAATGTTGTTTGAACGAAATGATCATCTCGTAAGAATGAGAAGACCATCTCGTTTGAACGAGTTGTAATGTCGTTTGAACCACGATTTAAGTAAGATAAAGTTCATATGACTCCAAACTCAATTTAACTCAAAAAAAACATTTTACAAATTATTTTAAATAAAAAGTAATATCTTTAGAAAATTTTGAGAACACTAAACCATTATGTATTCACACCTGAGAGAATTTTATAAAAACAATGTGAAGATGTGAAACTTGAATAAAAATGCAACATGATTTATCTTTGAAGCTTGGCCGCTATGTCTTAAACACAATGTCCTAAGCTTAAGGGAATTGCAACATATAAAATTTATCCTATGACTCAAAGTGGGCTTTTTGACATAATGCCAAAACATACAAATTGACACTATTTGGAAATTTATCCTTACAAATCTCCCCCTTTGACTATTTCGAGACAAAACCAAAAACAATAAAATTCTAAGCTGAGCCATCAAGACAAATGACCTAAATCCCACCCATGAACCCAAAATCAAAATACAAGACACGAACTAGCATATGTAGGACCGGGCAGCATGAGCTGTCTGAATGTGATGTATATGAAAAATCTGAATCTCTGAATAATCACTACACACACGAAACAAACAATTACCAAGTGAAGTATGGAGGAATAAAATGATTTATAAATAATGTGAGAAATGTCAACTAAATCTCAAATCTCAACAAATCTCCCCCTACATCACATATCTATCTCTCCCCCTTTTTTTCCTAGAATAGATAACTGGTGGGACAAATAAACATAGAAATGCATATCTAGCATGAATATAACATGTGAAGAATAACTAGATAAACATGAGTAACTAGCTATTGAAAGGTAAGAATATGATAAAGTATATCTAGCAAACAGTCTATTCATGTGACTAAACAAACTCTCATCTAACAATGCAATATAATATTCAAATAATCCAAGTCAAGTGCATAAAAATTGATCTCAAACAATCCAGAATTACCATGAGAATAACAGTTAAATATCTAGCATAAGGTACTGAAACATATAAAAAATTTCGAAAAACTAAACAGGTCGTTCGAACGTTTGAGTGATTTCGTACAAACGATATACGCATCTCATTCGAACCATGTAAATCTTGCTTCTAACGATGCAAAACTGTAAACCCTCGTGTGAAGCTTGTTTGAAGGTACCCATCTAACAACCTTCTAACGACCAAACACTGTGCATCAAAACCATCTCGTGCAAACCTCGTTTGATCCACTCATCAAACGACATGAGGAAGTTGTCAAATGAAATAAACAACTCGTTCTAAGAACTTCAAAGATCCTCAATTACAACCCGGAAATCAGTGATAAATCTACCCAGAAAGCTGAACATCTGATATAAACAACTGACGGTACAAAATAGAAAATATAATGATGCAAAAATAAAAATGAGTTGCACGTTAACATGGTATCGATGTGCCTAAACATGTAATGGAATGTATGGGTGTGAACAAAAATAAATGAATCACTTCAAACACGTAGCTACGTTCAAGAAGCTCTAATTGACTGCTAAATATCATCAAACTATGGTTTAGCCACATGTGACAATTATAAAGTGAACTTAATGAACTAAACACACATCGTGCACATAAGTCTAAAATTTTGACGATTCTACCAAATAATATCGTCATGACATAATTTTTTCAACGTAAGACTTATTGTGTAAACCCGTTGATCTTCAATAAAGCTCCCTCAATTGGCCCCTTTTTGGCAACAAATGATCTTTTTAATACCTTAATTTTTTCATGGGCACTTTTAAACGGTGGCTTTCACGACGAGTTCACATGCCTTTTGCAACCCTTTCTCGTGCACACTCATCATTTTTTTAATAAGCAATACATATCCTCATGGGCAATGGGTCTTACATGAATAACTCCCCCTAAGTAGAATATGTGCATAGATGACAAGATTTAGAGGATAACGTCTCACAAACTCAAATGTGCATGAGAAGTCAAATATTCAAATAACCTCGTGCATCTGTGCAATCACATATATGTAGTCAAATCTAAATGCAAATAAATTTCGAAACAATCCCATTATACAAATGGTTAAGATCAATATATGCATCCAAAATAATGACCAAATATCCTAGACACATGGAAATAATGGAATGAAGGGGGTCCAAGCACACCAATGTGCCATATTATAAGTGTAAAATCAAGAAGCACAAAAAAATGAAAATCTTTTTGGGTTTTTCTAAAAGTTCATCAAAAAAAAAATCTTTTTTTATTTTTTACAAAAAAATTAACCCACGAGAAAAATATATTTGTATTTGCCAAAAATATATAAACCAAAAAATCTTTTTGTGTTTTCCTAATAGACTCAAATAAGAGAGAAATACAATGCAAAAGATAAACATGCCATAACACTAGAAAACAGATATCATGAAGCAAAACTAGCGTATGAAAAATATGCTAACACAATCATCTATAAGAACTATCAAGGGAAGAATCACGTGCTACTAAACGAGAGTCATGAAGTCTAATTGCTAAAGCCTCTAAGTCCGAGTTATTAACCCAAGTAGGTGTGTAACGACGCGTAGGGGTTTTGGGAATCGAAACGACTTTATTCTTAAACTTTCTAGGAGCATTCTGACACTTATAGCAATAACGTCTAAGATGACCCTTCCTACAACAATGAGTCAAGTGTAAATACGGCGGGAGTGTTACCTAAATGTTGAACTCTCCTAACTTTCCTATTAGGCTCTCTCACAAGTATAGTCTTAGCTTTAGTAATGGAAGCAACATGATCAATGAAGCCAATTCCACACATATCATCTTTGATTTGGACAGTGCCTAATATCCTATCTGACTTTTTCCACCTAGTCTCCAAATCAAACTTATCCTTACTAGAGTCTCTAAATCTCTCCTCAATCTCTCTTAAAATAGACTCAAGTAAAGATCTAAACTCCTCAAACTATAAAATCTCTTTCTTCATAACCTTCATCAAACCACAAAGACTATCTATCTCTCCCTCCCTCAACGTATTCTAGTTTCCCCTGGAGCGTATTCTCATATGCCCTAAGTTCCCCAATTAACTTATCATTAATTTTTACGACATGTTCTTTCAACCTAACTGAAACTTCAAGTTTTCCTTCTTCACCCTCACCGTTTCATCATACAATTCATGAAAGGCAACTTGCAACTCACTCTTCTCTATATCTTCATCCTCACTCTCTTCACCCTCACTTAATTGGGGTTCACTCACTGTGGCCTTGAAAGTGTAATTCACATGAGTAACTTCATAAGAAGATTTTTCGTGGTTGCTCACATGACAAACCATGAACGCAGTGTAATTGTACTAAATGGGGAAATCCTCTCCCTCTTCTAGATCATTATCATTATCATTAAGGGTGGTGTTAAATGTTATCGGTTTATTTCCCTTCTTCTTAAGCCTAATGGGTCACTCCGCTACCCTATGGCCACAACCTTCACAACCATAACACCTTTCCAACTCATCCCCCTTAACATTCTCACTCCGATTCTTAGGGGCGCGATCGGCCTTGTTGTTCTTAGATTTCTCAAGTCTTTTTACATCTTTTGATTGCTTTTGAAAATTAAGAAACTTCTTAAACTTATTTGCCAACATGGCCACATTTTTGAAATCGGTGTCAGATTCATCATTCGAAACTTTAGTTTCCTCCTTCAGGGCTTTCAAAGCAATGTCCTTTTTTTTCTTTTGCACTTGCTTGGAGATAAACATGTTAAGATCATAGGTTTGTAGGTTATCTATAAAATCTCTTCTAGTTTCGTTGAGTCAATCATACCCAAAGTGTTTAAGACGGTCACCTTTGGACCAAATCTAGTGGAAAACGACTTTATGACTTAGTTGTCAGGTATATTCTTTGCTAAGTTAAACGATGAGTTGAAAATATGAGAAACCTAGCGTAAAACTCATCAAATGATTCACTTTCTAACATCTTAATCGTTTCAAACTGAGTGGTGAGGTTTTGGAGGTTTGAATCCCTAACAGTGCTAGTTCCCTTGTGGGTAAGTGAAAGTATATTCCAAGCCTCATTAGAAGTCTCACACATCATAATACGATTATACTTTTTCGGGGTGACAGACGAGGAATTTTTATGTAAAACTTTAAAATTATATTGTGCAAGTTTGTGTTCGGCATCATTCCACAACCCAATGTGTTTTAAATGAGTTACCTCTCCCTCTCTCATGACTGGTGGAATCCACCTATTTTCAACTGCTAACCACACACTTCATACGCATTTTCGAATAATCATAATTCAACCCATAAAAAATAGGTGTTCTAAAGCCATCAAACATTCTAAAATTCATACATAAAGACACACGAGATCACTCAGACGACAACCTAGTGTTCTAGCTCTGATACAAATTTGAGTAGGCCTTTTTGGGTGTGCTTTAGTCAAAGTTAATCTTTCTGAAATTTTCTCAATTTTATTATGCACCAATTTTTTCTTCTTAATCATAAACATGCATTTAGTGATATAAGCAGATAAAGTAAAGCAAATCCATAACACCGATGTACGAAGAAACCACTAAGGGAAAAAAACCTCAAATGACCCAAGCCAGAAAATCACTATGATATGAAAATTATAAAAGAAGAATGCAATCTTACTCAATGACTCGATCCTCACAAGCCTTGATGCCTTTTCTTCTCTTCTACCTCTCCTCCATAGTGCAACATAGGAGTCCATCTACGTAAGGTCTACATCACAGGAGTCCATGCGTACCTAGATATCCACTGATATAGCCACATCAACCATCAATAAAAAAGTATAAAGTTCACCGCACGAACACAGTTCTTCAAATGATGGAAGAATCAAACAGTGGTGCAAACTCAAGATCACTATGACATATGGAATATGTAAACTCGGATTTTAAAAAATAAAGGATGTTTTATGTTTTCATATATGAGAGAATCTTGAAAAACAATCTGAAGACGTGCACCAAAAATGCGTCATGATTTATCTTTGAAGCTTGGACTTTACCTCTTTAAAACAATGTCAGAGGCTTAAGGGAATCGTGGCATATAAAATCTATCCTACGACTCAAAGTGGTTTTCGTCCGGAATAATGCCAAAACATACAAATTGAAACTAATTGGAAATTTGTTCTTATAATTTTCTTTTAAGCATAAATTGTAATGTTTACATGGTTTGATTATGTGTATTGATGTTGATTTTGCATCTATCATTTGTCACATTGATTGATATTACAAAGTTGCAAAAATTTGATTTGTATGCCTTTAATGTTGAATTGCCTGAAATTGAGTTAAATGTGTTTTTAATCAAGATTTAAACTGAAATCTTTGTGTCAAATCAATTGATCATGATTGTCCTAATCACAATCACACTTTACATTCTCTATGTTGGCATTTGTATAAATGTGTGTGTGAGTTGTTGATTTTATGTTATTTTTGCATTTTGTCTTAAACTTATGCTAATCAGGTCAAAATGAATGGTTTCTCATGCATTTTCATTCATTCATGTCACTATTATTCAAAATGTTGGGATTTTTGGGGTTTCATTATGAAATTTTGGAAGATTTTGGGCTTAATTTGGAAGAATTTATTATCTCATGCGCACTGGGGTATATTGCAGCCGTTCCCATAGCAGAATTAAGTTGTTCGCATGGTGTCGATAGTTTAAATGAGGTCGGGCTTTTCATTCGCTCATTTCATTCTAAAAATTTCCCTAAAGCTAAAACCTAGGAGAAATCATCCCTAGAGATGTTTTAAGCCATTGCATGCTGGATTGAGTTCTTATAAAGAGAGTTTTGATGGTTTTGTGGTATTGAACCCTAGTTTTCCATATTCACATTTTGTGCTTGATTTCACTTGGGTAAGTCTCCATATCTATTATATTCTAGTTGATTTACTTTGCTTCTTATGATTTTAGGTTAGATACACTATTTTAGGTCTTAATTTATTGATTTGATTGGATTTTTAGAGATTTTGAGCTAGTACATTTGGGATTTTGTGTATTTTTTGTCATTTCAGCCCTATAAATTGTCATTTGATTATGTTCTGGCCATTTTTCTATGTAATCGAGAGTTAAAAGAGACAAGTGTGAAAGAAGGTTCATCCACCCAGTGGCCCCGATAAGACATCTATAGAACGTGATTCTCCTTCAACACCTAGACCAAATAAGAAATGTCTTCGGGCCTTGAGTGCCTCGATTCCAATTCCTTCTGCATAGGCTGATGCCTTTAGGATTCAGTTCACAAGAGATGGTACTCCTTTTTTGTGAGTTTTATGCCTTGTCCCATCATCACCCAAAGAGAGGCTACTTTAGAGAACTTGGAGATGAATGAGGAGGGACAATATCTTTTGTCCTTGATTGGTGTTATTAGATATTATCCATTAGTTAGACCCATTGTTTTCCTAGTTCTATGCATAAATGATCATACCCTACTATCCTACTCATGTTGTTTAGTCTTATGTTCATAGTATTATGATTGAAATTACCGATGAGATCCTAGCTACTCACATAGGGATAGAGACTCGCCTTGATGATCGTGATTATGATTAATTTATTATGGATGAGGTTATCCTTAATGATCTTGCATATTTTCTTACAGATCATGAGACTATATGGCTATGACCTTTATTTTTTTAATCTGAGATCGACGCTATACCTTATTGAATTTCTTGGTTGTTTACAACCTCATACCGTCTCATCAGACTATAAATTTCTAATCACATCGATAGGTTGATGTATGCCTTAGCACATGGTCAGGAGATTGACTATCCTGATCTTTTTATTTTGATGAAGAGGAGAGCATGCACTAACTCCACAAATGTTGCTTTACCATATGAGAGATTGATCCTGGTTATCTCTATTAATTGAGAGTTCCTCCTTTACTATTTAATGAGGATGCGAGAATTATGAAGCCAATTTCGAGTATGAGTTCTTCTCAATCAGTAGGCCAAACTGCTTGACATCTAACCCGATAGTGCATAAATCCCTAATGCACCAACATCGTCCCCATCTCTCACAGATCAACCAGCACCCGAGCTTTATGGATGTCATGGTCAATGAGCTTACATTTCAACTCAATTCACATACATGAAAGGACATTTTAGAGATATGAATGATGATATTATAAAAATGTGCGATGTTGTGTGATATTGATTAGAATAAATATGAAATTTCCAAGTTAACCTTATTTAATCGATAACAAATATCAAACCAAATTAATTCATCCCCTAAACATGCAACTACATGTGTTTGTGTGTCAAACCATCACAAACAAAATTGCTAACTCACAGATTTTAGGGAAAATCCCTTTCGGGCAAAACCTTTATTTCACTATAAAATAGTAAATCACAAGTAGCAAAGATTATAATGAAATCTACAATGAACTCCCGTAAGAATCCACAAAGACATGCAGTCTTGAGTCAATAATTAAACAACCGCAGCAGTCCACACGAACACGCGGTCCAACTCAACCAGGAACACCCTTGAGAACTACAAATTGACACGCAGGCGTAGATCTACCCACTCTACAAGAGAAAAACTTCACCAAAGTTGTATCTTGAGTTCCAGAACAATTCACATAAAGATTGGGACGTTTTGTGAATTGAAAACAAAAGGATTAAACCCTAAAACTCTCAAAAGTGAGAAGACAAACCTTTCCTCCAAAGAAGTTTTCATAGAACAAAATTCTTAGGTCTTCTGAAGAAAAATGAATTTTTTAACACGCTATATATAAAAATGTTAAGGCGGCGCGTCGCTCGAACAAAAATGCCACCTCGCTCTAACGAAGCAGGTTGTCGCTTGAACGACAGCTTCGAGCAAGATCACCTATCGCTCGAACGACCTACTTAAAAATTAATTTTTTATTTTGTCTTTAAAAATCCGCCTCAACACTTAGAAAAATATCTTTGACAAAAAACTCCGCTCCATCACTTAGAAAATATTTTGTAAAAGATATCCCAACACTCTAAGTGAAATGCTAAGTTGCTTAAACACAACCTTACCAAAATTAATCTCACAGAGGCTTGAATGTTAAAGAACTTTGATATTCGGATCCATCTTGACACGTGCTAGAACTTGAAGAAGATTTTGAGGGTTTTAGTGGTAAACCACATACTCAATTGTAAGTTGGAAAATTAAATAATGTCCTTACAGACATGGAAGATATTCATCAGCATGTTGAGGCTATTGAGAGACAGAAGGCTAGTCTCCTCGTCGATGTTGTTTTTATTGCCAAGTATCCAAGGAGATCACAACTTGTTTAGGATTTCACACATACCATTCCTCTACCAGTTGGTACTCCTCCTCCTCAACCACCTATAGCTATTGATGACAATGATGTCGAGGGTGGTGATGATAAGGAGATAGACGATGCTGCTTCTAATAATGATCCTGCGTATGATGACATGTATAATGACTAAAGATTCTATCGCTATCTCTCTTATATGTTATTCATTTTACTGTAGTACCTATTGTACTTAGTATTTCTTGTATGTGTTTGGATTTTGATACCTTTTACGATGGTACTTTGATACATTTTGGTGCTTGTTTTGGATATTTGGGTAGTTAGTGTTTTTTGTACTTATATTATCTTATCGTTTTATGGATTATCTTTGTTCTTAAAATTATCTTATGTGCTTATAGCGTCGTATTCATGCTCTATCCGTATTTTCTATCCATTTTTGGTTATATGATCTCAGTTTGGTAGTAGGATGCTTTACGCATATCATATCATGCTTAAATGATTATTTGATAGATATCATTCATAATGTTTTATTGTGAGATTCATATAGTGATACACATATATATACATATGCTCATTCATTGATTTTATGATAAATCTATGGTTGTTCACATATTTTGCTAGTTTTTGATTTGCTAGTTTCTCCTTGCCATATGAATTTTCTTGTTGTCATGTTAATCTCATTGTCTATGATATGTTTCTCTTTGACTTTTTTTTTGGTCCAAAATCAGAAAAAGTTTTGCTTCTCTTCTTTGTCAAAAAAGGGGGAGACAACACTTTATTAAACCTTAAAATCAAGGGGGAGAGGGGGGGGGGGGGGAGGGGGGATTATTTCCTTTATTTGTCAGTTTTATACAAAAGAAGGAATGAGTTTTCTTTTCACTTATTAAGGGGAGGTATTTTTTGTTTTGGGATATTTTATGTAGGGGGCACTTTATGAAATATATATGGTAAGGGGAGGTATTATTTGTTTTGGGATATGATATTTATGGGGAGAACATAATTATATTGTGTTATTCATTTGGGTATCTTGATATTTTGATATAATACGATGTTGCTACATTTCACATGTTTTTTTGTAAGAGGGAAATGGAACCCCATTATTTATAAATAAAGGAGAAATAGCCTCTCTTAGATGTCACTGACAAGCATGAAAGAGATCTAAAAGCAAATAAACATTAGAATTTATCACATTCCCATTACACCAAACAATGAAAATGAACCTAAATAATTCGAAGGCTAGTAACACCTAGTCTATCGAAGTTGAAAAGATCTCTAATGAGATCAAGGATATGGCTACAAAAAAAACGAGCCGAGCCAAGTTCAAGCAGATCTTAGCTAAGCACTTTTATTAAACGAGATTGAAATTTTCTTCGAACCTCGGTTCATTTACTAATTGAATGAGCCGAGCACGAGCTTTAAACGAGCCAAACATGAGCAGAACTTGAGCAACTTGGTTTAAAGAGGCCTAATCGAGCTCATTTATGCCTTAAAAACTAAACACGATCTGAGCTCAAAGCGAGCCCAATGATTTCATTTTTTAAACGAGCCCAAATCATGTTTAAGCTCGATTCATTTGCGTAAAAAATTATCTGAGCTATTCATAAACAACTCGATTCATTTATGACCACTATAAGGGAGGTCTTTAATGCATAAAAACAGTTAGATTGACCAGAATTAGAAGCTAAGTTTATAAGAGCATCTGCCATAAAATTCTTCTGCTGCCAGATATGAGAGATGACCCCTTATTTGTTTTCAATCATTGCGTTATTCTCTTGAAAGTATTTCTTAAAACTCCAAGGTTTTTTCCAAGTACTACGAGACATATTAACAACTGCCAATGAGTCTGATTTAGAATAGAGGTGAGCAAATTCAAGACTATTGCATAATTTAATTCCTTTCTTAAGAGTCAACACCTCTTCCTTTAAGCTAGTATTATGTCATATATAATTAGAAAAGGCCAATTTTAAGCAACCCATTTCTCCTCTTATAATCCCACCTATACCACTTTCTCCTAGATTTTCTTTACTAGATTCATCCACATTGAGTTTTATAAAGCGTGGAGAAGGACATAACCATCTGGTTATAATGAATTGAGGTTTTCGAACTTTCACTCTAAGGTGAAATGAAGGCATTAATGTAACATGATTTTGATAAATTGAATTATAAAACACAATGGTAGAGGATTTAGAAGAAATTAGAGTTGACACTTGTTTAATAATTTTAGCACTACATATAATAACTCCATTAAATAAGCTTTTGAATCTAACTTTCTAATTTCACACATAATCACCATTATTAAAACATGGAGAATAAATTTGATATAATCCTTATTGGACTTGAACAACAACCAAGAAATAAACATTTTGTGAATGGAGTTGAAATAAGGAGAAACTTGTACCAAAGCATAAAAGGGATTCCAAATGACTTGGTCCATTTCACTTTTTAAAAATAGGGGTTGGATGGTTTCTACTTGGATAAGGGAACATTGACATCTAGAACAAAGTTTAATCCCTAATATTTGGACTTGATCATCAAGTGGAATAGCATCATGAGGCATTTTCCAAGAAAATATTAAAATTTTAGGTGGGATATGAGGAGACAAGATGAGCTTGATATATTAACTAACCTACATAACTGATAGGCTAAGGAAAGTATGAAATCTACAAATGTTGATGGGGATCATATAGCTTCATTGTCAATCTATGTAGTATTATATTGAACTTCACTTTAAGCAACTCTAATCCTTTTAATCACACTAGAGCCAATTGAATCTGAAAGAATAGAGTTTTTATTATTTTTTCCTCATAAATGTAGACCACATGACTTTTAAAGCTTAAAGCTAAAAGCAGAAAGGATGTTATTCGTAATCCCCCTTCACTTGTGGGAAAATAAAGCTTATGTTATTTGAACCAAGCATACTTATCCCCTCTTTTCAAATCAGAACACCAATTTTTTTTCTAAAGATGTTATCGATACAGCTTATGACAACTTTAGGAGGACTTAGAGAGTCTAGGGTGTATGCTTGAATAGAGGAAAGTACATAATTAATGCGGATAAGTCTACCTACTGTTGAGAGGTATCTAGTTTTCAACCCTATGAAATTGATTTTTATTCTGACTAAAAGCTCAAATAAGTAACATAGTTTATTTCTACCTTTGAAAAGAGGGAAACCAAGATACTTTATGGTAAGATCTTTGAAAGGAAGTCCCAAGTGAGATCCTATAACATTTATTCTCTCTATAAGAACTGATGGATCTACTGTGAAGCTGATTTTAAATTTATTAGTCAACTAACCAATAAAATAATGTCATCAGCAAAACTTAGATTGGAAATTAATTGGCTACCAGTGGGGTGAGAATAGGACTTCATTCTCTTAGTTATAACCAACACATCCCACCCTTAACTGAGCACTTCGGCAATAATGACAAATAAAGACGGGGAAATAGGGTAACCTTATTTTAACCCTCTAGGAGATTTAAAAAATCTACCAGACTTACATTGATTAATCTGGAGAATGAGTTTTTGGAAAGGATCCTCTAAATATAATCTATGAAACTTTTACAAAATCCAAGCTTTCTCAACACTTTAATAAGAAATAGCCAAGATCATCTATCATAGGCCTTGTAGATATTTAACTTAATAAGAACATTGTAACCATGGCACTTTATTCCTAAATAGTTAGCCATTTCATGATCTGTCATCTTGGATGCATCGACCTTTGATAAAACCACTCTGTTTAGGAGACGTTATATATGGGAGCCCATTTAATACAGTCTATGAAAGTAGACGACTAGTCCTGATGGAGTAACACGGTGCCCGTCCCAAATCATAACTTAATTTCAACACAAGTATTTTAGTAGCATAATAACACTTACGAATATGGTCAAATCAGGTACCAAAATTCTTGGATGAGCTATTCAAGTACCTCTTGGAGAGTCCGCATGCTATTTTGATTTCCTTGAATAACTCAAACTTTGTAACAACATATCTATAAATTATACACCTTGACTTGGGGAAAAGTTATTGAAACTTGAGATTTTGAAAGACATTTAATAAGAAAAATTAACCTCTCCGTGGATGTAGGCAAGTTGCCGAACCACGTATATTGTTGTTGTGTGTGTGTGATTTATTTTACTTTATGCTCTTTGTGATTATTTTTGTGGATTCCTTTATTGTGATATTTGTTGCACTCATAATTGGCACCGTATGCGAAAAATGATCTTTAATCCTACGATAACACTCATCAGTAGAAATCTCGTGATGTCTTACCACAACAGAAACCTTACTCAAGTTGGCGATATACAAGAAAACCCTATTCCACCTAGGGTTGGGTCTAAAATTTACCAGCATACGAACCCCAGTTTTCTCCGTGATAGGCAGCCTTCCCACGAGAACCGAGTACCACCTAGTTCTAACCAAATTTCTAGGTTAGTTAATGCTTAGGAAAACCACCTTTGCGAATAAGAGGAGGCTACACACCTCCAGGAAGATGAGAATCCTCTCCTACAAAGGCGCCTTGAAAGAGTGGAGAAAGATCTCCAAAGAGAAACCAGGAAGCACCGTGGCCAGACTCCTAGTCCTCAGGTGAGTAATACTCATAGTTGAGGAAGGAGCTCTACGCGTGACCAGGAGATCACTGAACGTGACAGGTCAGAGAATAGTTGATCAAAGCGTGGATAGCCAAAAAGACACCATCGGAGTAACGATCAACAAAACCACGAGATCAGAACTAGATCAACTAGATCAACATCCATCCCACTGTGGATCCAGATCCACCAGAGAACTATTCCCCAAGAAGTTCACTATTCCCAAGAAGTTCATTATTCCTAATTTTAAGATTTACGATGGGAAGACTAACCCATCGACCATACTTGACAATACAGGCTCGCTATGACCTTGTGGAGCCATAATAATGTATTAATGTGTCAAATATTTCCTTATAGCCTACATGACGTAGCATATAAGTGGTTTGAAAGGTTTCCACATAGGTCCATCAAGAGCTTCAAGGCCCTGGCTGAACTTTTCATGGCTCATTTTATAACCAACAACTCCCATCCCAAGAGGATGGATGCACTGCTGACGATGAAAAAGAAGCCATATGAGAGCCTTAGGGATTACACCAAAAGGTACTGGGAAGTTTTCAACGAGATCGAGGACTGCTTGGAGTAAGTCACCGTATCATCCTTTAATATTGTTCTGACTACCACCTCTTTGTTGCACCAGTCGCTCACCAAGAAGAAATCCAGTACCATTGACGATCTCATGGATCGCTATGAGAAATATGCTAAGGTTAAAGATTTGGTTCACTCTAATGCATGGGACAGTGGTCGAGAAAAAGTGAACAATGGAACACGGAATATCGATACTCAAAAGAAGGGACATAAGAATGGAGTTAAGAATGGATCCAAGAATGGGAATAAGGCCGAACCTTGCAAAGAATACAGGTTGGTAATATAGTCTTCGAGTAACCTATTTACAATATCCCCGAGAAAATAAAAGATGATCCATTAATCAAATGGCCCAAAAAGATGGGTTGTGACCTAACTAAAAAGAACAACGCGTTGCGATGGGTATTCTATAAGGAGGGCGGTCACCGAATCAAGAATTATAAAGCTCTGAAGTCATATTAAGAGGAGCTAGTTCAAGTAGGGAACCTCAACGAGTATGTCCAGAAGAAAGAAGATAAGGGCATGGCCAACGGCGACCAGAATACCGAATATGTCCTCAACGATGATACGAGACATGAGTTTACTGTAATACATGGGGCGTCAGACCTTAAGCAAATCCATGGAAATTCCATTCGAATGGATCTTAAGAAAGTGACTGTCGTGTCAGAAGATTTTCAAATCGACCCTGCTAAGACCCAGGCAGGAAAGTGTTGGCGACCAGAAGATGTTTACTACATCAAGCACATCGTGTTCACCGAAGAAGATTTAGTAGGGTAAGAACCCCACATGATGATGCATTGGTAATCACACTCAAGATAACCAATTAGGATGTTGACAAGCTACTTATGGACCAAGGGAGTTCTTCAAAAGTGATATACCTTGAATTATTCCATAAACTGAACCTAAATATTGCCGACCTCAAAGATGCCAATGTTTCGTTGGTAATCTTTGCAGGGAGGATCATGATGCCGCTAGGGAATATATAAAGGTAGCTATACAGAGCACTCCTAGGGTTTGTTTTTTGTGTTGTAGCTATATAGACCTTTAGCTAGTTGTACTTAAAGTTTGACAAGATTTTGTGTAATTATGTCGTGTCTAAATGCCTAGGCCAATGTCTCTAAGCTCCCTACTAAATCCCACATCAAATTCAGAATCCAACCATACTCATGTAGTCTCACACCTATTCTATTAGCTTATAGGATTTATTACACATCACATAGGGCACCACACGATACTGCATTTTATCTTGACTAATTGATTATGTGTGAGTTTTATTAAAAAGAATTTTTAAAACTCCTTAAAAATTTATTTGGAATTAATGTGATTAAACACTTTTATAAAAATAAATTTTCATAATTAAATTTTGGATGTCTTAATATTATTTCAAAAATTCGTTTTAATTATATATGTATGTGATTGTTAATGTGTATAATAGTGTGCTAGTGTGATATGATGTATGCATGTGCTAGCCCATATATATTATGATTGTTGGCATGCATCATTTTGTTCACATTTGATTTATAGCCTTTATAGTTGGCGTGTAGTTTTATTGGCCCGATTTGACCCAAGACTGACCACCTGTCATTGGACATTATCTCGATTTCCCAAAGATTTTATACCCGCCTCTGTATTAGTCGAAACCGTCCATAGTTTTTGAATCAAGTGTACACATGGTTTAAACATTTAAGATGTTTGGTTTCAACTCCTATTTAAAACGATGTCGGTCTTTTCCGCAGCGATGGTTTTAACTCCTGACACTGTCTCACTGGTTGTTTGTGTCCCCATGAAAAAAGTATGGACTATTGCACGACCTGGCTCGCTGCAAGTTCTCCACCGCGATGCAATCACTCGCTGCAGCGGAAACATGTGTCTGACAGCATCGAAAGTCACTTTTGCACAAGATCTTTCTTTAATATCTTCTTGGTTAGTGTGTGAAGTATAACTTTTTGGGTTACTCAGACCCCGATGTGATTATTTTAGACATTAAGGGCGTGACAGTTTGAATTTGAACCTTTAAACATTTTCAAATCAAACAGGTATACGTTAGTGTGTTGTCTACTCTTCCAAACTAAAAGTGGGAGTTTTGAAAAAATATTTTTGCTAATCAAAACATTTTAGAAATTTGAGAGAACATTTTTTCAGTCCCCTTATTTGAGTTCTTTAAATCTATTGTAATAGAGGAATATTTACTCACCCGGTTTAAAAAATCTAATTTTCATTAATAAGTAAATATTTTCTCTTCCTTGGCTTGGAAACACTCGTTTTGAGATTTAACGCCCCACACCTTTACAAACACCACAACACACATATCTATAAGATTCCCTCAAATATCCAAGGTGTATTATTTTTGTTGCTTGAAGGTTTCGTTCCAGAATAAAAAAAATTGCATTACTTTTAAGAAGGAAAGTTAAAGGATTTGAAGGCATTAGTCGCGGGTCAAAACCGATCATGGTTATGTAAGGTACTCTAGCTATTGGCGATCTCTTCGAAGAATATGGTGGGAAAGACTGTCTAGATAGTTATAATATCGTGGGTATTATAAGTTTATTTATTCTAGTTATAAAAATATGCTATAGTGCATTTTTCATTCTTATCGATCCAAAATTTTTCCCATTAGTGGGATTTTCCCTCGTACACCCGGTCTTATGCTTATTTTATTCTTTCCATGTCTTTTAGAATCATTGTTGTTGTCAAATTATAAAAATACTACAAGTGCATGGGCTATTATAGAATAACTTCGACAAGTACGGGTCGAACCCACTGATATTTGTCAATTTAAACGTTAAAAATAATTGCAAATGTCCAACTATACTAAATGGGGTAGAGAATAAATACTACAATTATGAACTAAACTAAATAAAAGAAAAGACCTAAATATGAGATCAACACACAAGAGTTGTAAACAATATGTAAAGAATTAGTATTTCGTGTCCATTTATAACGTAACTAATATTGTACACTAATTTAATGCTGTAATTTTATTTTTATAAGTAACATTATATAGACTCTCATCACATTTAATTCGAGAAATAAAACGATCACGTTAAAAAAAATTAGTGTCTCTAATAGACGAATAAAATCCATATTCCCTCAGAAAATAACACGTTTTAAAGTTCGCAAATGTATCTATGCATGATATGTCAAAACAATCAAAATGCAAGAACAATTCATCGAAAAATATTATTTTTAAATCTCAAAACGTGATTTGATGCAAGAATTTCAAAGGTTTCAAAACTTACTCTCGTGTAATTTAAAGTGAATATCGAATTTTTTATAACAATTAAAACGAGTAGGGAATAAACAATAATTAAATTAATGTGACAATATTAACTAGCTATGATAAACTTCACCCCAACCTTAGTAGAAGAATTAAGCTACCATAATGAAAGACAAAAAAAATTATAAGAAGGAGTAGAAAGTTTCATTAATAAATCAAACTTACAAAGAATTGTCTCGTAATAATAGAGAAAATACTCCCCAAAACTAGAAAGCTTTGAACTCCCCAAAATTGCTCCAAAATATTATGTGTAAAATGGTGAGCCCAAGGGTCCTTTTTTATAGGCTAAGAAGTGAGGTATTTGGTTTGACGTGAAACTCTCTTTAATGTTGAAACCGAATACTCCATCTCTCTTTAGATTGGAATATGGTTCTCAATTTTCCTCCACACGGGACTCTTATTTTTACTTGTTGAACACGCTTGCGAAATTTCGTCCAATTCAAAAAGTGTAAAACAACTTTATTCGAACGACTGTAAAAAGCATCCTTTTCACGCTTTTTTCCAGTTGATCATCAATTTGTACCAAATTCCATCATTGCCTGCAAAACTTTCCCTAGGAATTTTTTTTCACAAATTAGCTGAAGAAAATTATAAAATTACTGATATACGCCTTTTTGCCTTTAAAACTATCATTTTGAATCCAAATTCAATCATTCTTGAATTTTTTTTCTTTATTTAACAAAATGGTCCTTAGAACTTATTAAATAAAATAAAATGGGTCTAAAAACTATAATTTGGGTATAAAATATACAAAATAATGCGCACATAAATTGTCTAAATTAAGAAGATAAAACTTGAAGATTATGAAACTTGGTAAAATATTTTATCACATATGGATTGTATAACCCTTTTGTAAAAATAAATTAGCAAGCCTTTTTTTCCTTGAATTAGGGGAATTAACTTTTATTTGGGTAGTTACATTCGAGAGGCACACTCTCATTCTTTTTAGTGGATAATGTTAATTCATTATGGCTTTAAAACATTGGGTTATATGGAATTACTTGTATATTAGGTTACACAGACAAAGACTCACTTTTTACCAATATTATCTTGATTAAACTTTATTGAGCATGCGAGATAAAGTGAAGACAATTTCCAAATCAAATAGGAAGAAGAGAAATAGAGGAAAAATCCATTTTGGCAAAACCTCAAATTCA
Source organism: Sambucus nigra (assembly GCA_949130495.1). NCBI lineage: Eukaryota > Viridiplantae > Streptophyta > Magnoliopsida > Dipsacales > Adoxaceae > Sambucus > Sambucus nigra. Next base: position 45,230,185 of record OX422215.1, on the reverse strand, counting down.
ACGCTGTTAAAGATAAGATAGACACATAATGACTTACAAAATACATAGAGATCCACTAAGTATAACTTACAAAAGCCTTAAAATTTTTAATAGAAAGTGATGCAATCCAACACCACCCATAAGAAGGAGATCTTCCTTCGGTATCCACCGATCATCCTTTGGAATATGCAATTTCATTATTCTTCAGCCGTAGAGCATCAACTCTACAAAGGAGTAATAGAGAATTTCTCTACAAGGGTTTAGAACTTTAGATTGTGTTATTCTTAGTTTGAAAAGGTGATCCTAAAATATCCAAGGGATTAAAATGAAAAAAATTATAGAGTTTGATCACAAAAAGAACTCTAAAAAGGCTTGGAAATAAATGCATCCCCGCATCTATTTTTATAGGAAAAGTTGTTACAAGGACATAGGGATAAAATATTACATTTTATTTAAGATTGAAAAACTCTCGCGTATAGGTTCGAACAAACTTCCACCTCATTTGAACGATGTACCTAATCTCATTCGAACAATTCCTAATGATACTTGGACTGGCATTCTAGAATTGACTAAAAAGGAGATGCTACAGATCTTGTTTGAACATGGGAACCTCGTTCTAACGACCAACTACATCTCATTCGAACGGCATGACAAGTCATTTTAACGAGCTGGCAAAAATTTTAAAAAAACTTTTAAAAATGATTTTAAAAGAATTATGATTTTTTTAAAAACAAACTCATTTAAAAAAGATCGCAGAACATTTTAAAGTTTACCAAACCATCTCATAACTCTTCTCGAAAAAGGATGTGACGAACGATCTTTAATTATGAAAATATCGCCAACTATTCTTCTTTTCGAAGACTTGATAGCGGTCATGAAGATACAGTAGAATGTAATGAGACAAGATAAGTAAAAAATAAAATATGCAATTATAATTTTTTTCTCCTACATGGCTAAACACACATGTACACAACATTCTAGAAATTTGTTAGGATTTTAAAATTTGATGGAATTAGTGTTTTAAACTGTCTCAGAGGACACTTGAAAAAGGTTTTGGGAGTTGGTCTTTGATTTTGAACAAGTTAAGGATTTTTAGTCTTTGTGTTGCCGTAACAGTTCGCACGAATTTCTTTTAAGCCCATATGCACATGGTGTCATTCTCACGACACCAATACGTGTCTGCGCACATGGCCATGTTTAAGATTCCACTCTGGTTGGAATCGTGCGCGCAAAAAAAGTTCATTATGCGTACAACGGGATCTGATTTTGAAATATTATTATAAATAGTCCTTTTCCCTCCCATCTCTTAAGATCCGAATTATAGAAAATTGAAAAATAAAAACACACAAGTGACCTAGAGACAATTTTACTAGATATTATTAATTGATTATGGCTTGAAAATAATGGGTTATATGGAATTACTTGTATATTAGGTTGGACATAAAAAGATTCTTTTTTTACCAAATTTTATCTTGATTAAACTTTAGTGAGCATGTAAGATAAAGTGAAGCCAATTTCCAAATCAAATAGGAAGAATAAGAAATATAGAATTAATCCCTTTTGGCAAAAATCTTTAATTCAACACTGCTAAAGATAAGACATACATATAATGACTTACAAACTACTTAGATATCCACTAAGTATAACACGTAAGAGTCTTCTAATCTTCAACAGAAAGTGATGTTGTCCCGCACCACTCACATGAAGAAAATGTTCCCTCGGTATCCACCTATCATCATTTGGAATGTGCAATTCTCTTCTTCTTCAGCCGTAGAGCCTCAACACCACAATCAGTAGTAGAGAATTTCTCTACAAGTGTTTAGAACTTTACATTGTGTTATTCTTAGTTTGGAAAAGTGATCCTAAAATATCCAAGAGGTTTAGATGAAAAAATTATAGAGTTTGATAATAAAAAGAACTCTGAAAAGGCGTGGAAATAAATTCATCCTCGTATCTATTTTTATGGAAATGTTGTTGCAAGGAGGTAATATTGCATTTGATTCTAGATAAAAATAAATAAAATCTCTCCTACTAGTTCGAATGAAGTACCACCTGGTTCGAACGATGTACCTGATCTCATTCGAATGGCTTTCAAGGATACTTCAAATGACATTCCAGAACTGACCAAAAAGGTAATGCTTTAGATCTCATTCGATTGTGGGAACCTCGTTCAAACAACCAGTTGCATCTCGTTTGGACGACATGACAAGTTGTTCTAATCAGTGGAAAAAATTTCAAAAAAAAACTTTAAAAACATTTCAAAACGTTTTAAAAACAAACTCTTTGAAAAATGACCCCTGAACATTTTAAGATTTACCAAACCATCTCATAATTCTTCTTGAAAAAGGTTGCAATGAATGATCTTCAATCTTACAAATGTCACCAATGATTCCTCGCTTCGAAGAATTCAAGGTGCAGTGGGGTGTAACAGGATAAGACAAATATAAAATAAAATTAGCAGTTATAACTTTTGCTTTTACAAATCTTCCCCTTTGGCTATTCTGGTACAAAACACAAACCGAAGAAAAATTCACTGTTAAGACTAATATAACTAATTCTCTCCTAAACCAAGAGACAGAAATACATAAATGTATACGTCTTCAAATGAAAGTCATAAACTTATGCGGTCTATGAAATCATCATCAAGGAGGAATGACCTACACACATGAGATAGAAGAAATACCGTGACGTGTACGAGTTTTAAAAATAAACTCACCCTCAATTTGTTCACTCCCTTTTTTGTCCATATAGATAAAGGGATAAAAACTAATCATGAATATAAACATCATCGGAATCCAAATGAAATAACATAACAACAATACTCAATAAGCACATATGATGAGATTTCAAAGAAGCATACCAACTATTTTTGAAATTTTCAATTTTTTTAAAGTATAAAAAGTATATGTATGAAAATTACATATAGATACAAATACATCACACCATGGAATAAAACTAAAATATTCGAATTGCAAAAGCATAATAAAATTGTGTGAATAAGTCCCATAAAAAAATCAACATAGGCATTCATAACAAAGGCACACAAAGTCAATGAGATACTTCTAAATAAAAAACTTAATTTGAACCTTAGGCGTGACAATGTTAAACAAAATAAAATTGACTTGACTTATACAACATTCCATGAATTTAAATACATTCAAAATAATAACATCAAACTCTTTAATATTTTTAAGACAATCCGTTGAGCAAAAACATTGATCTTCTACTTTCTTACACCCTTAAAATTGCACAAATTTAAGAATTCACTCTAAACTTTTTGAAGATATCATAATGCTAATGTGTAGCGAAGCATCAATGAAACAAAAGAATGGCCTTAGCACTTCTATTTTTGTACGCCATTAATTTTTAGGCTCTTTTGCAAATGTTGACTTTTAATGAAAAGAGAATTTTCTCTTTTGTAGCCCCTTTCCATTGCTTAACATAAATAAAAAATTTGAGAAACGAAATTTGGTCAATGATTCTTACAAGCACAACTTATCTCTAATATATATGGTTCATTATTAAATATTATTAAGGTCAGAACACCGTATTCGACACATGATAAACCAATATAATGTTTAAAAAGTTTGTACATGTGTGCAATAAAGGTTATAAAAAATCTAACATGGAGAAAGTAATAATCAATGAACAATAAAATTCTAGCCATGAATTATTAATCATGCTAAAGAAACGAATGCATGTCTCAACACACCGTGAAAAGGTCACATAGATGGATGGCAAGTAGGGGTGATTCGAAAATCTTAAATGCACATCCATATATAATGAAAAACAAAATACAAAATTCTTTTTGTCATTTTCAAAAATTTTATAAAAAGTAAAATCATTTTGGAATTATTTCTAGCCTTTTCTTAAAAATTGAAAAACTGTTTGGATTTTTTAAGATTTTTCAAAATAAAAGTATATATAAACATAGAAATACATAGAACTAAAATCTAGCAATAGGAATAAAATGACATGAAGATGATAAACACCCTACACTAGATAATGTAACCTAAATCAATCAATGGAATAAATACTCAAACACTTCCTAAGATTCTCGAATCTAAGTGCATGTAAAGGTTTTGTGAAAATATTGGTTAATTGGCGTTCAGTGCTTACAAAGCACAACGACGCAGCCTTCTCCAAAATGAGATCATGTATGAAATGCTCACATATCGTAATGTGGTTTATATGGGAATGTTGAACCGGATTACAGGATATATGAATTTCACTCGTATTATCACATAAAATGGTCATTGTGCCTTGGAAAATCACATAATTGTCCTATATTTGCTTCATTCATGTGAGTGTTGTGCAACAACTCCCGGCAACGATGTACTCAGCCTCCGTCGTGGATAAGAAATGATGCTTTGCTTATTTCTTAACCAAGAGACAAGAGAACTCCCAAAGTAAAACCATCCACCCGAGGTTCTCCTACAACCATAAAGATTCCCGACCCAATTTGCATTTGAATAAGTGGAAAAACGGCCATCGGTATCAAAGGAGTACCAAAAACTATAGGAAATAGTGCCACTCACTTATTTGATGATAAGTTTAAGTGCGAGCAAGGGAGAATTTTATTCGGACGCTTGGTAATGCACACAAACTCCATCGTTAACGGCAATGTCTGGATGACTAACGATCAAGTAGATAAGACTACATATCATGCTTCTATAAAGGGTTTTTTCTACATCCTTGGTTAAAGTATCTTTACTAAGCCTAGTCAATGTACTCATAGGGGTGTGTGAGTTCATAGCGGAGTCAAAACCAAACTTCTTCACTATGTCTCTAGCATATTTGGATTGAGATATGAAAATCGCATCCTCAAGTTGATGCACTTGGAGACCTAAGATGAACGTAAGCTTACTAACTATGCTCATATTAAAATCACTCTTCATCTCCTCCTTAAAAGTGTGAGCATGTTAAGAACCCTCTGGATCCAAATATATGTCAACCACATTGACATAGGCAACCAAGATAGCACCACTCTCTACCCTCACAAATAATGTCTTATCCACTCCCCCTCTAGTGAAGCCACGAGCTAAAATATAAGAAGTGCGACTCTTGTACCAAGCATGGGGTTCCTGCTTTAAATCATATAAGTCCTTCTTAAGATAAAAGACGTGTCTCAGGTGTTGTGAGTCTTCGAACCCCTTTGGTTATTCCATGTACACTTCCTCATGTAGAATGCCATTAAGGAAGGAACTCTTGACATCCATATATTATAACTTGAACCGTAAATGACATGATATGGCGTGTAGTAAGAGGACAGACAACAACAAGAGTGAATGTCTCGTCAAATTATAAACCCTCAATTTGTGTGTATCCTTATGACCTAGCCTTATTGTAAACTATGGTACCATTCCCATCCATCGTATTCTTGTAAATCCACTTGGTACCAATCACATTATAGTCGCTAGGTCGGGGGACTAACCCACAAACATTACTCTTACAAAATTAAAGAAACTCATTTTGCATAGTTCATATCCAATACTCACCTTTGAGTGCCTCGTTTACATTATTTGTCTCTACTGAGGAGGTGCAACAAAAGTATCTAACCACATTCTCAAGTTGGGCGCTAGTCTTGACACCTAGTGTGGTATCACCATGAAGGGTCATGACGCTTTAGAACCTAAGATGGTGGATCCTCTAAATCAAGAGTGAGGTCCACTGGAGTAGTACGAGGAATGATGAGATCGTCATTGGGGGTGCATCGTTCTCACACTCGAGGTTAGGATCAATAGATGTAGGCGACTCATTGTCTTTGATTGTGATGTTTATTGATTCCATAATCTTAGAGCTTGGAAGGTTAAACATACCATAATCCTTACTCGATGATGAATATCCTAAGAATATTCCCTTATCACTTTACGAATCAAATTTTCCTAAGTGCTCTCTATCTCTCAAAATGTAGCAAGGACTCCCAAAGACACGAAAATATGATAGGTTGGGTTTCTTCCTTATCCACGAGTAATATGGCATGTGTAACGTGTATGGACAAATATATACCCTATTCACCGTATGGTATGCGGTATTAACTACCTCTTCGTAAAATTATCTAGGCAAAGCATGGATCTAGCAATCTCCTGAATCGTTCAGTTCTTTCTCTCAACAATCCCATTTTTTTTTAAACTATGAATGAAAAAAAACTGGAGTTTGATGCCTACTCCATTACAATATCTATCCACTCCAGCTTATTTAAATTCATTGGCATTGTCAATATGCATCCTATTAATAGTGACACCATGTTGGTTTTGTAGAACATGATACTTGGTTAATAGAACTCAATCGCATCAGACTTTTCTCTAAGAACCCTATGGTGTAGTATCTCAAAAAGTCATTGAATATCTAGATAAAGTATCTCTTACCACCTATGATCTCCATGCGAGTAGGACATATAAGATCTATGTGTATTAATTCCAACACATAAGAGGTGGTAATGGTATAAAAAAAATTTGTGGGGTCTTCGAATTTGTATTCCTTGTTGTCAAGGACCACAAACTAAGGAAGTTGGTTTTCCAAGCGATGGTAAGCCACAAACTAGGGCTTTTTTCACTAATCTCTTAAGATCTCTAAAGTTCACATGACCTTATCATTGACGCTAAAGGTCCATAGAGAAGAACGTGGCATTATTACACATAGAGGAGGACTTGGGAATGATCCTATAGAAATTATCTTTAGTCCTCACTCTTATAATAATAGTTCATAAAATTGATCATATACATTACACTCAAACTGGTCAAACTTTACCTAAAAGTTTGTGTCGCACAGCTAGCTTCGCCAAATCAAGTTTGCTTTCAACCCTTCGATATACAACACATTGTCTAACGTAAGAAATTTGGGTATCCAAACACAATCAGGTCCTAAGATTCTAGACCTACTCCCATCTCAAAAGATGACTTTGGCTTCCTTGTGATCCATAAGGGTGGTAAAAAATAACTTGTCAATGGTCATGTGCCTAGAGCACCCATTATTAAAATACCATTAGGAGGTATCTTGAACCATGAGAGCAACGTGAATAACAAGGTATTTTTCGACATTCTTATGTACCCAAGTGGATGTAACATATTGTTTTCCACTATCGTTATTGGCTCAAGTCGTAGTGCTGGAAGCGCTCTTAAAAGGTATACAAATCCTTTGAAATTATTCCATTAAGCTTTGATAAGTCTTAGCTAGGAACTGAACTTGCTCTCCACGACTAGAAAAGTCTTTATAGTGGTGTGCGAGAGTATGTGTACATGAAGTTCTTCCTAACTTGTAGGGAAATTCCCTAAAGTGACCTTTCCTTTTGCAATGGGTGAAAATATAGACTTGTTTGGGTCTACCTTGGTTAGCTTGTTTAGGTTGAACTCTCTTTGGTGGGTTAGGTCTAGGCCCATATGGATCCATCACAAATTTAGAAACGGGTAAGGTTACGGCATGAGAAGTAGATGCACTATTATAACCTATTACTTGCCTCTCCCTAAAACCTAAAGTGGGATCGAGGAACATCATCCTTACCTTTTTCGATGTATCCTCTAAGGTAACCTTAACCTCCCGAGCACATTTGAGATATTTTTTTAGTTGGAATATAAGGGATTCAAGTTTTTCACGAGTCTCCAATGAAGTTTGAAGATCTTTCATAGGACCAGTCACTTTGTTAGTTAAGTCACCATTTTTCCTCTCCACTAAAATAACTCTCTCTGCCAAAGAAATTCTCACTGAGGTCTCTCTATCTCTTGACTCTTTCAACTCTTTCTCTAGCAATAACACCCTAAGCGCCAAATTTTTATTTTTATTTTTCATTGTAAAGGACTCGGTGTAACGCTCGGCATAGGCTTAACGAAGGTATTTTCTTCCTCACTCAAATCATCATATCCTCATTCTATCCAAAATCAATTGGCTCACTTTCGAGTTCATCATGTTTAGAAACGTCCACATCAACATGAGATGTACTCAGTGTACTAAATTGACTAGCCATGAATGCGTTGAAATTATATCCACGCGGTGATTCATCCCCGGAATCCACCGATTCGACATCGTTATCACTAAGATGGTCATTTTAGGAAACTTTGGCTTTGCATTATCTCTTTAGCCTCGTATCACACTCATGCGTGGGCAATTGGTCGAGTGCCCAACGTCAAATCGATAATAAAATCTATCTCTCTACTAGCAGGTAATCCAGGTATATCCTGAAATACATCAGCGAACTCACTAACAACGGGAATCGAATTAAGTGGTATTAGCACTTCCTTAGAGTTATCCTCCCCTATATAATACAAGTGTGTGGATGATACTCCCTCAGGGCGACGCATCGCCACTAAAAACATCTCCTGCCCGAGTATGGAAAAAATGATACTCCTACTGAAACAATCAATTATGGCTCGGTACGCAACTAGCCAATCCATACCAACAATCGCATCGTACTCAGTCATCTCCAATACTAACATATCAGCAGGTAAGGTAAATCTCCCGATCTCTATACCCACACCTCTACAAATAAAAGAAATCACAGAACCCTTACTCAACGGTGAATCCACGCAAGTAATCGTGCTCTCTGCAGTCTCTAATAACCCCAAGGTGCGTGCCAATCTCGTGGCAATAAAACAGTGTGTGGCCCCCGTATCAAATAAAATACGCCCCATAGTTCCCTGAATAGAGAACATACCCTCAATAACAGGTGGATCCTGTGGGACTGCGGCCTGCTGGAGTTAATAGACTCGCCCATACTGAAGCTATCCCTGCTGGACTGGGACTGCTGGGATGGATGGCAACACTAGCTTCTGTGGTGGTGGTGTTGGGAGGGCGACGGGAAACATAGGTCTCTGGGGCTCGTGTCGAGCACCCTGCTGCTGCTGCTGTGGGGCCCTGCCCCTATCAGGACACTCCTGGCGCTTGGGGCCAATTTTGCCATAAGTGAAACATTTCCCCAAAAAATTCCCCCTCTCGAACCCTGCTGCCCACGGCCCTGGTGGCCGTTGCCATTCCTCCCCTGGCCGTGCTGGCCCTGATGAAACTGCTGTTGTTGGCCATGCTGACCCTGCTGTCCCTGATGGCTGTGCTGACCCTACTGGCCCTGACGAAAACCTCCCTGACCATTTGTGGAATCCCCAGATCTAAACCTCCTAAAATACCCCTGTAGGGAACCCTGATCACCCTGCCTGTGCTGACCCAGAGCAGATTGTGCCCCGCTGGCACCATTTCCCCTAACCTGCCCTGATGGCTGGACTCTCCTGATCACTTACCCTCTGACAAGTGAAAGTGGTGGTCCTGGCAGTGAAGCAATACTGCTTTAACCACATCAGAATAAGTGGCCAACGAGAGATTACCCAATAAGTGATGACAGATCCTCCAGGTTAACCCATCCATGAACTTCTGAATCTTTTTCTCCTCGGTCGGAATCTCATCGGGAATTATGTTCAAGAGATTAGTGAATTCGGCCTCATACTCGGCCACGGTCTTCCCCTCCTGCTTGATGTTCATTAACTTCCTCCTCATTTTGGTATGAATGGCTGATGGAAAATACTTGCGGTCGAACCGCACCCAAAACTCCTGTATATAAAGGACATCTCTCTCCTCCGTGGTGGCAATGGACTCCCACCACTGCAACGCTGATCCTACTAGCTTAAAAGTAGCCAGTATATGTTTCTGTACCTCCGTGCACTCGTACATCCTTAGGTGGCTTTGGATGTCCTTCTTCCACTGACTGGACACAACGACGTCGGAGCTACCTGCAAACTCCGGAGGGTGTGATTTCTGAAAAGCATCACGAACACATTCCCAAGTAGACGGGAATGCATGAGCCTGTACTGGCGCTACTACCGGCGCCTGAGGCGGTGCCTGCTGCACAACTGCTAGGGCAGTATTTACCGCTTGGGCTATAATAGTGGTATCCTCCGCGACATTCAAGGAGCCCTGGACTGGTGCAGGTTGTGGCTCGGGCTGAGCATCCCTGGGAACTCAAGGTGCACGTCGTGGAGGCATCTGAAATGAGAGTAAAAATCTTAAAAGTTCGCAGTTATTATCTCAAAATAACTGAAGAGCGAAACATACACAAAAGAATACAACAATCCTAAAATATAGGGCTCTATATCAAAGAACGCTTAGCGGAAACATAATAAGCCGTACAGATCCTAAGGACACTAGAACCTGATGCTCTGATACCACCTGTGACACCCCGACTAATTAAATACCGGGTAGCTACTCCTTTATTCAAATTAACACAAAATGTCAAGTTGGTTCAGTTCATAGCATCACTGTCGAAAAACGTTTTAATAATTACTAGCCACCAAATATTTAAATGTGAGTTATCAATTTTAATTAAATCCGATTAACATACAATCCATTTAAATTACGAAATACTAATACCACAACCATAACACAGTCACAATAAAATAATAATAAAATGACAATGAATCTGGAGGAATACACCTCTAATAATCCAAATACTGAATACAACCAAATACAAAGTCTGAATCACAAATTAATTACAACACAAAATCTGAAATAAAACTGAGTAAGTAGGATGTCTCTAAAAGAAAAGGGGAGACATGCCCTACAGATGAGTAAAATAGAGTTAAGGTAGAAAGTGGAGGCATCTACTATCGAGGTCCTGTAACTTCCACAACAGCTACAGCACGTCACTGGAATGGAACTCCTACACTTGGTGTCCTTGTGGCTGGGCACCTAAAATATTTTTACAAGAAAATAGATTTGAAAGGAAACGGGTCAGAGTCCGATTATGAAAACAGTTTAAAATACAACAAGTGTTTAATATCATTAAACAGTGAATATAAAATACATGATAGTGCGTGCACTCACATGAGTCCCTCACCTCTCAACTAATTGTGCACACCTATCGTACCCGTACCCGTTCTAGTTATACTACTATCGAACTAGTCCAATCCATGACCTGACATTACTTTACAATTCAAAGTTCATTTCCCAATGTCTTAATATAAACTGGAGGTCTTACTGTTTTTTCTCAGAATTAGTTATAATAATTACTAAGAGTTTCCCATTCTTAACTCTACAAAGATGTTACATTAATTCACACTTGTACTTATATAAACAGTTCATTTCAATAATTCGGTATATCAATCCCATCATAATATACAATAATGGCACCCCTAGACTAAGTTGCAGCGCACACATACTCTGCTATCAAATCCAAGTACATCACGTACATAAGGGTCACGTATTTCGAATCTCTCAGGAATCGTTTTGACAAGTATCAAACACACATAATGGAGGCAAACATAGTTCACATTGCATGGGTCACGCACATACCTACGCTCCCATGATCATCAAATTTATTAACTCCTCAATAATTCATTCTCTGACCTATGTCCTTGAGGTACCAATCTAAATCCCCCCATAGGCACAAAAAGATTAGATGGCCCTGATCGAACGCCGACCTCCCGTGATAGCAAGTATGGTAGGTATGTTATACACAGATAACCACATATACTAAGCATTCACACATCTTAGATATCTTATAATATCAATAGAGGTATATTTTACATTCCTATACCGTAATTAAATGTTGTACGTTTACAAATCCCCGAATAATATACATTAAAAGTTATCAACCCTTATCACGTCGCAATTTTAAGTACTTATTTACTAACCCATAGATGTCACCCGGTTCACTACAAAATTCTAAGTTTTAATCCTCAATGTACCCCAATATCAAAAATATACCCACTAGTTAACAAGGGAAGGTTAACACTTAATTAAATAAGTCTACTCGAAGTTCGAAATAAAATCAGGCCTAAAGAAGCCATTCTGTCAACTTGTTAGAAATCTCGTTCGAATGAGGTCGTTAGAATGAGTGTCATTCGAATGAACTACCAACTCGTTAGAAGGAGTACTTTCATCTCGTTAGAAGCTCGTTCGAACGACCTGGGCAGGTCTTCTAACGAGATGGCAGAAAATGCCCAGAAATTTCCCAACTCGTTTTTATTCATTTTTCTCTTCTCTAAATCCATCTTAAAATCAAATAAATTACGTTTTAATGTTTGTAAACTATTTAAGTCATCCTAGGTCATTCCTTAACATATTTTTGGGGTCAAATCTTACTAATCAACATATAACAATCATAAATCCCCAATTCTTGCCCCAAACCCTATGAACATGAACCCAGAATTTAATTGACTACAAAGACTCCTTATAAATCCATTTCCAAATCATCAAAAGTTATGTTTTGTGTATTGAATTCGTCCATAAGTATTATACATGCAATTCCTATCCCAAAATCATAAGTTTCTCAATAATCCCATTGGTTTTCATCAAAACTTTCAAGGCAAATACAGTTTCTACACTAAACATGGAAGAAATATTCATTAAACTTAATAATATCAAATCACTTGACTTAAATCCGATGTTTTGGTTCATTTTTGATGATCAAGGTTGGCTTTCTCTCTTCTTTTCGGTCACAAATCCTTTTCAATTTCTGGTAATGGGAGATAGTTTGGTTTGGAACCTCCTTTACCCGCTTTCTAACTTCTCTAAAAACTCCCGTAGCCCACTCTCTTGCCTTTTGCTGGTAATGGCCTTAGTGGCCTCTTTAAAAATATAAAAATACACTCTAAAATTCGTGGGTTTTAATTCCTCAATTTTTAAAATTACTAAAATACCCTTCTATGTTGTCGGTTTGGCCTTAAAATGTCCATAACCCAAACTAAAACCCTGGCTAGTGTTTTTTGACTATTTCGACCCTTCCGAATGCGTTGGCACACTCAAAATGATCATTTGGTTGATAAAAAATATAATTTACTTTTTAATTTAGATAAATTCATTCCTGACGCGACTGACACGCGCGTTCCAATTAAATTTCCCAAATTGTCGTATTTCTGCCTCTTGACAATTTAAATATTTTCAATACTCATATATTATCATATATATTCAGAAATATTCAATTTTAACATCATAATCAAATACCAACTCACATCTTGCTAGTATTTATATCTGGATTAATTCCCAATTAATTCTCATTTAATTCAATTAATCCCTTAAATACAAATCAATAAAATTACGGGGTATTACAGAGTGTTTGCACTAGAAATTACATTCAAGCCACAAGTGTTAAAATTAATCAATTTAAAATCATCTTTTGTCCAAGCATTGTGAGGTTTAAGACTTATGACATCGTCATTAGTCACAATGTGTGGTATCCACCCTCTTTCATAAACAATCAAGACATACCCGTCAATAGATTTTAATGCCGACCTTGTTGATGCAAAAAACTGAACCGAATCCCATTTTTATGATCACAGATAAATAGATGAAAGCAATCCAATTAAGCACATATGAGACAAAGATTTTTAAAGTGGTTCGGCTATGAATAAAGCTATGTCCACTGTTATTTTATTCCCAGTGGTTTACAATAGCACCATAGGGTGTAGAGAGAGAAAAGATGTGGATCTTGTGTATGGTGTTTCTAGGTTCTCTCGGATCTCCTCCCTTTTGGCTAAGGGGATACATGTATTTATAGTGATGGGAGATAAAGAGATTCATTGTATGTAGATATTTATGTCTACATTCAACGAATCTAATTGTTGAATTACTTGGTATGCTATGTGTTGTCATCTATTAATACAGTATAAATGTAAATTAAGGCTCATTAAATGCGTTGCCATCTTCATTAATGCACATTAAATGCGTAGTTATCCTTTGATCTTCCTGATTGATATGCCGACCAACTCTCCTCGAGTGCCGACTATCACTCCTCGGGTGCCGACCAACTCTCCTCAGGTGCCAACTAATTCTCCTCGGGTACTGACCAACTCTCCTCGGGTGCCGACTAACACTCCTCGGGTGCCGACCAACTCTCCTCGGGTGTCGAATATTGCCACGTAGGATGACATGTGTCCTTTTCTGATTGGTCCTCGTAGATGGAGAATTTTTGCGTTAACAGAAGCCCCCAATGCTCTATGCTTGATGGTTTACTTGAAAGGATGGAGTATTTATTCTGCAGTGTTGCTCGGTGCTCGTGAAATTCTTGATCTACCTTCTTGATTTGTTCAACATAAAGTGCATTATCTCCTGGACAACATATGATGTAGGCTGATCGATGGTTGCTAATCTTTCTTTTGAGGAACTCCGTGTGCTATGTATCACCCCTGGGAATTTGGATGCAGCCATGCCATAGTATGCAGCTTGTAGCTTGTCATAATCTTCAAGTATGTTGATTGGTTTGCTAGCCGACCAACTGCCTCCTGTGCCGAGCAACTGAGTGCTAACTTCACGTGCTTGATTCTTTTAATTTATGCTCTTCTGAATACTTTGTCGAGTAACATACTAGCTTTTAAACCCAACTCTTCAGTCTAATTAGTACCAAGCTAGTGGTGGACTTCGAAACATTTTCATACAACTTCTTCTTCAATGTTGGTCGGGCAGTAGTAGTAAAGATCTCAGTGTTGTAGATGCTGAATTTGACTTCTGAACTTCAATAGTATGTGCATAATAACTCCTAAATATGCCTCCTGAACCTCAATATACCTCCTGAACTTCAATATACCTCTTGAACTTCAATAGCCTCCTGAACTTCAATATCAAAAATAATTCCTGAGCAAGAAAAACAACTCATGTATGATGATTGGTCGGGGCCCCGATCGTGTGAGTTTGTGGAGTTGAATTTGATGCTTGACTGCATGATGTTATAAGAATGTGCCACCGAATGAATAAATATATCTGTAATAGAAGCCCCCAAGTGTGGAATGTGAACTTTGAATGCTTTTTGCTTGATCGCTTTCACATACTCATACTTTGTTTCCGACCAACTGTAGTTGACAGCTTCTTATTTCCCACCAACCTGAGTTGACATTTTTGGGAATAGATTTACTTCCTAACCAACATAAGTTGGCATTTTTAGGAATATATAGTTTTACTTCCCGGAGGAATACAAGTTTTGCTTCCCGTAGGAATACATAGTTTTACTTTCCGTAGGAATACAAGTAGCTTTACTTCCCGGAGGAATACAAGTAGCTTTACTTCCCGGAGGAATACAAGTTTTACTTCCCGAAGGAATACAAGTTTTACTTCCCGGAGGAATACAAGTAGCTTTAATTCCCGGAGGAATACAAGTTTTACTTCCCGAAGGAATACAAGTTTTACTTCCCGGAGGAATATAAGTAGCTTTACTTCCCGGAGGAATACAAGTTTTACTTCCCGGAGGAATACAAGTAGCTTTACTTCCCAAAGGAATACAAGTAGCTTTACTTACTGGAGGAATACAAGTAGCTTTACTTCCCGGAGGAATACAAGTTTTACTTCCCGGAGGAATACAAGTAGCTTTACTTCCCGGAGGAATACAAGTAGCTTTACTTCCCGGAGGAATACAAGTTTTACTTCCCGGAGGAGGAATATAAGTAGCTTTACTTCCCGAAGGAATACAAGTTTTACTTCCCGGAGGAATACAGGTAGCTTTACTTCCCGGAGGAATACAAGTTTGATAATAAATGATAGAGACTTCCTCGGAGCTGACCAACAGATTGTTGGGAATAAGATATAATAAATGTTGGAGACATCCTTGGAGCTGACCAACAGATTGTTGGGAATAAGATATAATATGCTGGAGACATCCTTGGAGCTGACCAACAGATTGTTGGGAATAAGATAATATAACTGTTGGAGACCTCCTTGGAGCTGACCAACAGATTGTTGGGAATAAGATAATATAAATGTTGGAGACCTCCTTGCTGAAATAAGAATAAAATATGCATCCAAATAGATATAAAGAATAATTAAAAATAATAAAATGCCTCGTTGATCTATCGAGGTAGAATTATATAATGCCGAACAAGAATAAGATCTTTCAGAACATAAGAATATGGCCGAGAACGTTATCAGGCCTGAATATAAATAAGAATTATCCAACCAGCTATCCGTTGGGGGTGAAATACAACGAATGTTGTATTTCTCCTTAAATCTGAATAAGTATCTTGTCGAGGCACAATTGCATAATGCTGAATAAGAATAATATTTTTCAGAACATAAGAATATGGCCGAGAACTTTGCTGGGCCTGCATATAAATAAGAATTACTCCGACCAACTATCCGTTGGGGGTGACATAAAATAAATGTTATAGTTCTCCTCGGAGCTGAAAATGATAATAAGTATCTCGCCGAGTTCTATGTTGAGATGAATATAGAATATGAATCCTAAGGGATATATAGATTAATTTGTGCTTGAGCCGATATCTGGGCTTGAATATAAATAATAATTGCCCTGACCAACTATCCGTTGGGGGTGAAATATAATAACTGTTGTAGCTTTTCCTCGGAGCTGAATATATAGAGAGAGAAGAAATTTTTCGAGCTCCATGCTAAGATAAATATAAAATATGAATCCGAACGGATATAGAATAATTTGTGCTTGAGCCGATATCTCCGAGTGAAATGATAATAGTTTCCAAATTATTTCTGAGCATTCGTCGGCGTTGAATCTTGTACCTGTAAAAATTAATAATTTGCTCTACCATATGTGTAGGCTGAATTGATTAGTAATGAGAATAATTTACTCATCCAATCAATATATGATATGTATATGCTTGAGAAATAAAAATATTAATTTCAAAAAATGAAATAATATATGTTGGTTGATATGTCGAGGTAAAACTGCCTGATGTCGAGCAATAATAGTTTCCAGAGGTTTAAGATTGTGGCTGAGCTTTCGTCGGGATTTAATCGTCCCTATGAAATCTTAATAAGCTGCCCGAGCACCTGTCGAGACTAGATCAAATAATTATTATCATGAGAATAATTATTCAGCCAAACAATATGTGATGTGTATCAGCATAAGGCAATAAAATTTTCAAAATATGAAATAATATGTTTTATGCCAAATGTGTGTGAGATAAACAAATTATTATTAGATATGCGCCATAAATAAGACGTAGAGTTTTTTGTAAAGTTATTTAATCTCCAACAACTAATCAGGTATAAGTTGTTGTTTGAAAATTATTTATCACTTGGTTTTAAAAATATTTTTGGGGTGATCACAAGTTAAAAAAGACTTAAGCCCCCTGTTTGTCCCCGAGCTGAACTCGTGTTTAAAGAAATATCTGGGGTGCTTCGCATTTTTTAATACCCCAAGATTCTCCTGCTGCCGACAAACGGCATGGATGTTGCCGACCAACATTTAAGGATATCTCAAGTTATAGAATATATGGTGTCGACCAAGAAGCAAATGGTCCCCGATCAGCTGAGCAATTTCGCCGATCAACAAAAATGGTGTATTGACAGCACCGAACAACATTAGATGTCACCGACCAAAAAGTGGATGGTTGGATAGTTGTCGACCAGTAAATTGAACCCTCCGAACAAGACTGAGATGTCACCGATCAAGAAGTAGATGATCATCGACCTGCAATTGGTTCCACCGAGCTACAATATGAGTCTCCGACCAACAATAAGATACCTCGTAGTTGGATAAAATTATTTCAATGTTTGCTGATGGATCTTCACATCTTATCTCCGACAAAAAAAAATGGTTTGTTTAAGCTTCCCTTTAATAAAAGATGGCCCAGGATGATGCCGACCAACAATATAGATGGCTGACCAGAATATCTCGAATCCTTAGATCAGAAAAATAACATTCGATGTAAAATTTAAGCATTAAGAATGTTAATTAAATGAATACTCATCTAATCCACTAGATCGTGTGATTTCGACAAAGAAACCCTGTGATGTGATGAACGAGGGGCCAACATATCAAATTTGTACCCAGAGTCTTGATATGGTCATGGTTGTTTTACTGATCCTCTTTTACAAGAGGTGGGTAATGATTTTTTTTTTGGTTACATAAAATTATTTTTTATATTGATCCCTTCCTATTCCCCATTTGCATAGATAAAAATATAGTGAATGATCGATATTATTACCAAATTTATATAAAAAATCAATCAATTTGACTTTATTGACATAAATGGAAGATGAGCCAAATATAGTTCATAAAAATGAATGCAAAGAGACTCAAACTTGAAGAGAGAGAAAGTAGATCTGGGTCATGATTTCCATGAGAAAACTTTTTATTGTCTTTAACCTTTTTCCATTCTATGATTAAAAATGTAATGGGAATTTGAATAGTCATCAAAGATCTTACAAAATTTATAATGAAGATTATCAAATCTTACCACCGTCATATATATTGGTATATGTAATCATTTAAAATATTTATTCCATGATATAAAATTGAAACTTGAGAATCAAGCAAAAAGTTATGATTTATGAAATGCATTATTTTTCAGATTTCTAAATAAGAATTAATTTAACAGTTATGATTTTAAAATCATGATATGCAATATTTTGCAGATAAAAATTGGACAATTAATTTATGTACATAAACATAAAAATCATGATTGAATCAACAGATGTATGTATAATTGATTATACGTAAAGAAAATAAAAACTTAGATTTTGATGGAGAACAATGCTTGTAACACGTTCCCACAGACGGCACCAATCTGTTGATGCAAAAAACTGGACCGAATCCCATTTTTATGATCACAGATAAATATATGAAAGCAATCCAATCAAGCACATAAGAGACAAAGATTTTTAAAGTGGTTCGGCTATGAATAAAGCCTACGTCCACTGTTATTTTATTCCCAAGGGTTTACAATAGCACCATAGGGTGTAGAGAGAGAAAAGATGTGGATCTTGTGTATGGTGTTTCTAGGTTCTCTCGGATCTCCTCCCTTTAGGCTAAGGGGATACATGTATTTATAGTGATGGGAGATAAAGAGATTCATTGTATGTAGACATTTATGTCTACATTCAACGAATCTAATTGTTGAATTGCTTGGTATGCTATGTGTTGTCATCTATTAATACAGTATAAATGTACATTAAGACTCATTAAATGCGCTGACATCTTCATTAATGCACATTAAATGCGTAGTTATCCTTTGATCTTCGTGGTTGATATGCCGACCAAGTCTCCTCGGGTGCCGACTATCACTCCTCGGGTGCCGACCAACTCTCCTCGGGTGCCGACTAATTCTCCTCGGGTACTGACCAACTCTCCTCGGGTGCCAACTAACACTCCTCGGGTGCCGACCAACTCTCCTCGGGTGTCGAATATTGCTACATAGGATGACATGTGTCCTTTTCTGATTAGTCCTCGTAGATGGAGAATTTTTGCGTTAACAGACCTCATTCGAGCTTTTGAATATGCATAGTATGACCTAAAAAAATGTAACAAAATATACAAAGTATTCATGTAGTCCCAAGATAAAGATCACACAATAAGTTAGTTTAACTATCTATTATGCTAATTTAAAAATGTTAGGTTATATAAATTTACTTGGGTCTTAGGTTACACACACAAAGATTCACTTTTTACCAAATCTTATCTTGATTAAACTTTAGAAGCATGCAGTATAAAGTGAAGCTAATTTTCAAATGTAACAAGAAGAAGACATATAGGAAATATCATTTTCAAGCAAAACCTTTATTTCAAAACTTTTAAAGATAAGACAAGCATGTAATGACTTGCAAACTACTTAGATATCCACTAAGTATAACGCACAAAAGCCTTAAAATCATCAATAGAAAATGATGCAGTCCAACACCACCCACAGGAAGCAGATATTCCTTCAGTATCCACCGATCAACTTTTGGTATATGCAATCTCGTTATTCTTCAGTCCTAGAGCCTAAACTCCATAAATCAGCAACAGGTAATTTCTCTATAAGGGTTTAGAACTTTAGATTGTGTTATTCTTGGTTTGAAAAAGTGATCCTAAAATATCCAACGGATTTGGATTAAAAAAATATAGAGTTTGATCACAAAAATAACTCTAAAAATGTTTGGAAATAAATGCATCCTCACGTCTATTCTTATAGGAAATGTTGTTACAACAATATAGGGATAAAATATTGCATTTGATTTAAGATAAAAAAAAATTATCATGTATTCGTTCGAACAAGCTGCCATCTCGTTCAAACGATGTGCCTGATCTCGTTCGAACGACTTCTAATGATTCTTCGAATGACATTCCAAATCTGACCGAAAAGGTGATGCTTCAGATCTCGTTTCAATATGGAACCTTGTTCTAATGACCAACTGCATCTCATTCGAAATACATGACATGTCTTTCTAACAAGCTAGCGAAATTTAAAAAAACTTTTTAAAATGATTTTTAAAACATTTTGAAAACTTTCAAAAATAAACTCTTTTAAAAATGACCCCTGAACATTTTAAGCTTTACCAAACCACCTCATAAATCTTCTCGAGAAAGGTTGTGACGAACGATCTTCAATCTTATAAATGTCACCAACTATTCCTGTCTTTGAAGACTTGATAATGGTCATGAAGATGCAGTGGGGTGTAACAAGATAAGACATATAAAAAATGAAATGATCAATTATAAATTTTGCTCTTACATGGCTAAACACACACATGTGCACAACATTATAGAAATGTGTTAGGATTTTAAAATTTAATGGAAAAGCGTTTTAAACTGTCTCAGAGGACACTTGAAAAAGGTGTTGGGAGTTGGTCTTTGATTTTAAACGAATTTAAGATCTTTAGTCTTTATGTTGCCTTAACTGTTCAAACGAATTTATTTTAAGCCCGTATACACACGAATATCGTGCTTGTGCGTGGTCGTGTTTAAGATTCCACTCCGGTTGGAATCTTGCACACGAAAAAAGTTCATCATATGCAAAGCGGGATCTGGTTTTGAAATGTTATTATAAATAGGCCTTTTCCCTTTCCATTTCTTAAGATCTGAATTTTAGAAGGTTGTAAAATAAAAATGCACAAGTGACCTAGCTTTATATAGATTATCAAAATAAAAAACATTTTTATTTTTCAATTTTATATATGAAACAATTCAACCACAGTGTTGTCTATATATTTTACCAATTTTAATCTTAATCTAAACATGCATCTAGGTGATATAAGCAATAGAGAAATAAAGGCAAACCATAACACGACGATGTATGAGAAAAATTCACAACGTAAATGTGAGGATAAAGTTACAGTAGAATCAACTTGTATGTATTTTGGCTTTATTCCGTATGTTGGACAACACTCTTTGAGTCATAGGTTAGACTTTAGTGATTTTGCCTTTCAAGCCTATGATGTGGTTTCTTATAAGCCTAGCGACCAAGCTTCAAGGATTGCATTATTATATCATGTTTTGTGCTTGTTTCATCTTCACGTTTTGAGAATATCTCAGGTATGGATGTGTACATATTTTGATCCTTGAAGATTTTATATTTGGGTGTTAATATTTTATAAAACTGATTTTAAAAATGTTTTAATCCTTTTAATATTTCTTTAGAAGAAATATATATTTTTCGCAAGGTCGTTAGAATGACATTGGTAAGTAATTCAAACGAGATATGTTACCTCGTTAGAAAAGCTTCAAACAGACCATTTCCTTATCGCTCTAGAATGTTGTTATCTAGTTTATTGGAAATATGTTCAAACGAGATGTTACACTTCGTTCGAACGAGATTCAAAGTCGTTCGAATGAGTATGGGAATTTATTACTATTTAAGATTTTTCAAATGGCTTTTCATACTTATCTCATTTTTGAAAAACCTCCTATAAATAGGAGTGCGGAGCAGAATTTTTAATGTATACTTTTTCATTTCTTTTGAGTTCCCAAACTCTCCCATAAAGCTCTCCGATTTTACCCAAACCCTATTTTATACCCAAATAAGTTTTAGATCCAAGTTTCATTATACTATGCTTTGGCATATAATTTATGGAAACCTTTGATTTATTCTCTCATCATCTTGATAGAGAAAAGTTTTTTGTGGTGGATTCCGTGCCTAATCGATTTACATACTGTGGACTCCATACTGTGGGCGGTTGTTGAGTTGTTTGGTAGATACTGAGACGTGTGTGGACTCACACATATTAGTAGTTACATGGGTGGATTACTACATTTTCATATGTATAAGCGATTGTAGATTTAATACATATTCAGGCTTAGGAAGGCATTGAGTCATTATGTAAGTCTTCTGTCAGTGTTGTCTAATTCCGTACCATATTGAATTTATGTGGTTGGGCCGTTCAAGGTTTTTCACATTTGGGTTTTCTTCGTACATCAGGCGTTGTGATTGATTTACTTTCTTTTATCATGTACTCACTTAGATTCATGTTTAGGTTAAGATAAATTGGTTAATCAGTTTAATCACAATTTGTTTAAATGGTTGCAACGTTTTAGTTTGGTTAATCCGTTTAAGTTTTATATTTAATTTAAAAAAATTAAAATTTGGATTTTTTTGTTGTTTACCCCATCCATATTAGAACCCTTTGGGCCTATAGAGTTTCTCAGTAAAAATCCTCTAATGACCCAGCCACATAAGTCCACTATGATATAGGTCTCATTACAAGGACAAATTAGACCTACTCACAGACTCGACACCTTTAAGCCTTTACACGCTTCTTCATCCCATGTTAGCTTCTTCACATCCGCTATTGGATGCCTTCTAATACCACATAATGCATGCGTTTCCCATATCTCAGTATCCAACCGATCTTACTTGTCTTGTGAGTAGTCCATCTGTCATATAACACAAATATGATCTCCACCACTCAAAACACTCTCAATAGGTAGAGGAAACAATTTTGGTGAAGTCTATAGGACATCTCAAATAAACATATGTATGTATGACTATTGGATCTCATACTTGGGTGCAAACTAGGGTTTGTGAGGCTTTAAATTTTACTTTAAAATTCATTTTCACTAAACCCCTTTTTGAAAACTAATTTCAATCTTAAGTATCTATAGACAACAAGAATTTTGAAGAGATAGGTTTTTCGAGAAATCTCATTCGAATAAAATACATAAAGTCATTCGAATGAAGAATACATTCGCATTTGAAAAAAAATTGAATCTCGTTCGAACGAACTTTGAACAAATTTTTTTCTCAAACATAAAATTATTATTTGAACTTCGTTTGAACAACAAACCATTTCTCATTTGAACACTTGTTCGAACGACATTTATATACTCATTTGAACAACCATGTACACCTCATTTGGACGATGACATACAACTCATTTGGCGAATGAAGTAAAATAAACTTTCTTTAAAAATCATTTTATGAAAAAATGGCTCAAAACATTATATAAAACTAACATACAAAAGTAGTATCCAGTGATCAAACACAAATATCCATTCATACCTTATTAAAATCCTACTAATGTTAAAGAAAAAACTTAGCTCGAAACTTGATCGTACTTGATGTCACTTTAACTTGGACGCTTTGGTCTTCAATCACAGCTCATAGGCTTTAAGGACAAATAACTAAAATCCTAACCTATAACTCAAATAGATTTTGTCCAAACATAATTAAGCTAATATACATACAAATTGACTTGACTAGAAATTTATCCTTACAAATCTCCACATTTGGCTATTCTAGGATAATACAAAAAATAACTACTGGGTCGTCGAGCCCACTAAGACTCAATCCCAACCCCAAAAAGAAAGAGTCTAGACGCTTAACAAATACAAACTTTGAGTAGCTTTTCTTTTTTGAAAACTTTTTCGCAATGTTGCAAACCTGGACAATTAACACGTCTTTCAAATGCAAAGAGAATATAACAATATTTGAATCACATATGAAAAAATCTCCCCTTTGTCTTAATAATTCAACATAAGGTAAGACATCGTTCCCTAAGGTAAAATTTTAATATGATTTCTCCCCCCTCTTTATTTAGCAATAGACAAAGATAAAGGTGCATAATATAAAAAACTTCTCCCCCAAAATGTAACACGTGTGAAAATAAAGAAAAACAAGTATATCATGCAATGATGTGAAATGAAACATGGAACAACATACAAACTCGACAACACAAACACAAATAATCCAAACAATTAACAAATGATACTAATTTTGAAGAGAAATTATAGCATAAGATACCAATGTAAAAAATCAACAAAAGATGACAAAATGATCATATAACATACCATTGTGAATCGAAGATAAAGTTTATGAAAACATGGATTAAAAGCAAATTCATAGACTTAAAAACAAGCATACCATATATTTAAACACTTTAATACCAATGAATAACATAAATAAATAGGTATACACACCACAAAAGAAATAAACACATAAGTTTTCCATACTTTTACGGAATCAATGTGTCTAAACAAAATGTGGTACAGAGTGAAGGAGCGTGAACTAGAAATAAAAAGAAATGTTACCAATCGCTCAAAATATGTCCAAGGAGTTTTATTTAACCGCATTAACTTATCAGCGTCGATTTAGCCTCAAGTGTCAATAAAGAACTCATAAATGGAAAAATATACACAATGCACACTAGACTAGAAATATTGATTGATCTCAAATCAGTAGTGTAAAAAATTTAGGCATAACCAAGAATCATTGTGCAAACTTATTGATCTTAAACTTACAACACTCTAAAAATATAGGTATCACTTTTTATGCTAATTATTTTGAAGTATCAATGAAAAAATATAACCTTAGAAAGTTTTCTTTTCTTCTGTCTCTCTTTTCTTTTAGGCTCTTTCCAATGATGTCCCACTACGTAAAGGATATGTAATCCATTCTTAGCCCTTTTCCATTTGACCCTCATGTTTTTAAACAAAACAAAATATCGGGTAATGGCTCTTGCATCCATAAATCCCTAATAGTAAAATAGATATGTAAATGACGAGATTGATATGATATTACCTTACTTAGCTCATGAAACATAGGAAGTTATAATCCAAAAGTGCTCGTGAACGTGAACGTGTATGCGTAGGCATATGCAAATTTAATCCATTGAAAAAATTAACATTGAACGACTCCATGCAAGCATGATTCAGAACAATCCAAGCATTAGAAATTATAAACAAATATTCTCGCCATATAGAAACATGGAATGAATGTGATTCAAACACACCGATATTCTAAAAAATTCTGTAAACCCAAAACTACACAAAATAATATAAAAATCCTTTTGAGTATTTTTAAAACAATTTCTCAAAAATGACACTAATTTCAAAGGCAACTCAAAAGACAAACAAAATCTTTTTGTATTTTTCAAAATAAGATACAACAAAAGGAAAATCAAAATATACAAGACTCAAACACCATACAAGCATATAACAAAAGGTACCAAAGCTAGTGTATGAAAAACATGCAAACATAATTTATCATTAGATATATCATGAGAAGAATCATGTGTAAGCGTACAAGAATCGACAAGCCTAATATTAAGCTCCTCCAAATAGGATTTTTTAATCCACATAGGTGTAACATGATGATCTAGGGTTTTGAGAACCTTGGTGACATTAGATTTAGACTTCCTTGGAACTTTTCGAAGATCATAACAAAAATGCCAAAGGTTACCATTCCTAATGCAATGTGTGCAAGTATATACACGATAAGTAATATTACCTATGGGTTAGCCTTTTCACACGCCCTTGGCAATTATAGAATCACCCAAAATGTTTGTCTTGACTTTATTAATGAAAGCATTGATATCATTGAAGACAATCCCAAAATTGCCATTTTTTATTTGGACAGTGCCTAAGATCTTATCTAACTTCTCCGACCTAGATTCCAAATCAAATATGATATTACTCGAGTCTCTCGATTTCTTTTCTAAATTTTTAATTCGAGACTCAAGTAAATGCTTATACTCTTCAAATGCCATAAAACCACGAAGGTTATATCTCTCTCCCTCAACATACTTGAGTTTCTTCCTGAGAGTCTTCTCACGTGTCCTTAAATATGCAATTTTTTTATCATTATTATTACATATGGCATGTTCCTTTAACTTCACTTCTAACTTCAAGTTGTTATTTTTCAACTTCAACGACTTGGTGTACAACTCACTAAAGGCCACCTGAAGCTCATTCTTCTCCTCCTCCTCCCCTTC
This sequence comes from Sambucus nigra, assembly GCA_949130495.1. NCBI lineage: Eukaryota > Viridiplantae > Streptophyta > Magnoliopsida > Dipsacales > Adoxaceae > Sambucus > Sambucus nigra. Next base: position 45,204,364 of record OX422215.1, on the reverse strand, counting down.
TTCTTCTACATCACTCTCCTCATCACTAGCTTGGGAATCAAAGGAACGGCCCATATCACAGTCAAGGGCCGTGAAAAGTTCTTAACCGTAACAACAAGCGTGTTTTTTGTCATGTTTTTTATCGTGGTAATACCTAGAAGAAAAAGGGTGATATTTTTTTCTTTTTTGTTGTAGTGAGTGCCGTCTCTATTGTGGGGAGGCATTGTTCGAGCTTAACTTGACTTGATCTCCCCATTGTCATTGCATATGTCATGATTCGTGTCTTAAAACAATTAAAAGAGTTCATGCACCTAATACTGATTGACATAACGTGACAACTAACACACAAGAGTGAACACAAATTAGAATAAAATATTTTTCTAATTAAATATCAATTGAATTCAAATGGGTGCCAAAGGCCTTATTTGGGCAAATAAGTTGCCCTACTATCCAATACAACTTAAAAAGGTAAAATGACTACAGAGAGAACACTAGATTATTTAAAGGATTATTAACCCTAATCTGAAATACTATAAAAAAATCAAGTATAATAAAAGGTAACTAAAATATATGACCACAATTAATGATGTTATAATTAGGATCGAGTATTCCTCCATTCTCATCATTCTCTCTTGCAAAGATTGCTAAAAAGATAAGGACTTTTTGATTTGGTTCAAAAAAGGTAAGAGATTAAGATTTTAATAGAATGTCAAAATAATATTTACACGAGATATATTATATGTTATTTGCAACCCTATCCCATTTATAAGATTTTCTTAGAAGAGAAACTTTAATAACAAATTCATTTAACATGTTGCTCCACATTAATTATGAAAATTGTAAAGAAATATCAAGTGATATTAATATTCACTTGCATTATAGCATAATACACAAATTTAGTGAGAGGTACCAGTTTGATATTCTCATCTCCAGTCTATGATTGTATAGGTATTCAATTTCCCACTTGCCACTAGTCAAGAAAAGACTGTAGTTTAAAAGAAATTTCATTAATTCTTATAAATTTGAACTTTTTTAACAAATAAATAGTAAGGGCCTGTTTGATTTGTAACTATAATTCTGTCTTCTGTGTTTAAATACAATTCTGATAAAAATTTGCGTTTGACAACCTATTTTTAAACACATAATTATAATATTTATGTGTTATAATCAAGTTATTCAGAAAACAGGTTTGGGGTGTTTTATAACTTCTGTTTTTTATTTTTCAACTCAAAATTATTCATTCTTAATATTTTAATGCAGTTATACCTTAATATATAATATACATACATAATACATTAATATGTGTGTAATTTTTATAAATAAAAATTATATATGTACATGTACAAAAAATTACGTATGGAATAATATAAAGTTAAATAATATTATCAATAGATACATAATACTTATATATAGTTTTGTAAATGTATTATTAATGTATGGAATAATATAAAACATACATTTAGTGCATATGTATTAAAAAATATTATCAATTCATGTATGCATATACTTTATAGTGAATTATACATGCAATACACACACACACACACACACACACACACATATATATATATATATATATATGTATATATATATACATGATTGCCAATTTTATCAAATCTTTAAAAAACTGTATCTAAAAACAAGTTTACCAAACACACACCAATAATTATACACACAAAAAACTGAATTTTAAAACTATATTTAAAAACGTCGTTTAGATCGAGTTTTCTGAGTAGTGAACCAAACGGGCCCTAAGTGACTACAAGAATATGTGAGAAGTATAATTTGTAAAAAAAATTCCACATTGCTCCTCCTAATTTAATGCAACCTAACCCCTTCAAAAAATTTAATAAGGAAACAATTTCATAATTTCATTGCTTTGAGGGTCACAAAAAATGGAGTCGTAGTTGGATAAGACACAATAATAATGGTTTATTTTTATTCGAGGAAAAACTATATATTTGTATGAGTTGGATTTTGAGCACCCTATCTTCACTACAAATATTATCTTTGAACTTTCAAGACTACACAAAGAGAGTATGTAATTAAAGACCTTAAAATGTATGTCAACGAGAGTGGTACACTTTCAAAGTCTCATTCACAGGTTACCCTCTTAGAAACTTAGTCTCAATAATTTTCATACAAACCAGCCAGGTATGATCTTTATGGATGGATTAGGAGCAACAACGTAAACACAATCCCGTACTGGCATTCAGTAAGTTTTTTAGGAAAATATTGAAGGACGCATGAGTTACCAGCTATCGATACGTTCATTCGTTCATGGAGTAATTGAATTTGGCTGAAAACTTATTTAGAGTACATAAGCACCACTAGGGTTAAATGCGTGGAAGTTGTGACTATGAAACTTTCTAGGCATGCTAAAATCTTATGGAATGAGGTTTGTCATCTATGAATGGAGGGTAACCAAAAGGGCTTGCGTCGATGGTTATCTCCCACCCTTGCATGCAACAGGTGGGCGGTTCAAGCATCCCACTCCTCTTGAACCTTGAAGGAAAAAAAAAACAATGACTGGAGGGTTTAAAAAATGAATAACAACTTGTGATAAGACTAGACTTGGCATATGGACAGGCTTGAGAGACCACCTACAGGTTGAGCCGAGTTATACACTAGTTAAACCATTTAGTCAATTTCGAGTTGGTCTGGATTGGCCCCAATCTATTTTAATTTATATTTCCATTTTAATCAAAGTTAGCGTGTTCTGATTAAAGATCCGCAAGAAAAAACATGAAAATATTTACAAAGATCCAAAGTCAATTTTTTTTGTCAAAAAATTCAATAAAAAAATCGTTGATGAGGTGATATGTAAAAAAATAGTATAAATATGTATTTTCAACCGTTGAAATGTTGGGTCGGCGTCAGCCGCTTTATTGATTGATTTTTTTGATGAAACTCCATGGATGTGATCTTCTCACTATCGAGATCATATCCATAAAGTTTCATCAAAAAATTCAATTGAAAAGTGGGTGAGATAATCGTCAACATTTCAACAGTAAAAATTGCATATTTATACAATTTTTTTACATATCACCTCATCTCAACGATTTTTTTCTTGAATTTTTTGATGAAAACAATTGGAGATGATCTTCCCACCATGGAGATCATATTCATGAAGTTTCATCAAAAAATTTATTTTTTTACTATTTTAAAAAAATGGTATGTACCGGGGTCTGCACTATAAGGAGTCCTTAGATGAGAGGGTCTCTCTCTCTCTCTCTCTCTCTCTCTCTATCTATCTATCTATATATATATATATATATATATATATATATATATAAGACTTATTTGTCAAGCTTCCTTATATTTATCTCTATATGGTCTCCCTCCCCCCCCCCCCCCTCTCTCTCACACACACACACATATACATTTTCACACATACATATATACATATCTTTATCTCTAAGCGTTCTAACATTATTCAATATTAATCAATCTCTCTCCCTCTCTCTATATATATATAAGACTTATTTGTCAAGCTTCCTTATATTTATCTCTATATGGTCTCCCCCCTCTCTCTCTCTCTCACACACACACATATACATTTTCACACATACATATATACATATCTTTCTCTCTAAGCGTTCTAACATTATTCAATATTAATCAATCTCTCTCCCTCTCTCCTATATATATATATATATATATATATATATATGACATTTTCTAGTTTGTTCTATCATGGTATTTTTTTTTCTCAATAGGTTCTATTTATACATGTACTGTATATTCATTATATGTTTACAAATAGGACATGTTAGAAAAAAAATCTTTTTTCATGGGACATTATCCAATCGGATTTGACAAGCAACTCATTTTTTTATGTGATATTTAAACATTTCAACGGACCCATTTAAAAAATCAACTTAAAAAGCCTTTTTTACTATTTTTAAAAAATCAGTCAAACTTTTATTGCTTTTAAGCACTTTAAAACCTGTGAAAGTTTGATCGATTTTTTAAATATAGTAAAAAAAAAAAATTGAGTTGATTTTTTTCACATGGATCCGTTGAAATGTTTAAATATCATATAACAAAACTCAAAAATATTTTTTTTAATGCTTAAAAAAAATTGGTGTGCACTAGCACTGTGCAAACTTAGTATGCACAAGAGTCTTTCTCTCTCTCTCTCTCTCTCTCTCTCTCTCTCTCTCTCTCTATATATATATATATATATATATATATATATATATATATATATATATATATATATATATATGTGTGTGTGTGTGTGTGTGTGTGTGTGCGCGCGTGCTGATAACATTTGCTCTAAGGGAAAACATTAAGAACCATAAAATAGTAGGGACAGTTTTGACATACATTTAATAGAGCACAAATACTCATGTAGAGCTTTCATACTTACTATTTCGAAGCTCAAAATATCTGCCCTAAAGGCACATGTTATCATTTTCATATATATGTGATTTTGTATAGAAAAACTTATAAGAGACTTGTTCGGAAGAGTTATTGCCTTTGATAAAGATATTCTTTGATAACAGACTACACCAAGTAATTTCATATTTTTTTATACTTATGGAAATGAATGTACGACGATAATTAACTATATAATTGGTTCTAATTATGTATCAAAATTAACCTATTTCACATGAGAGAGATCACTAAATTAGAGAAAATGATACAAATATCGAACGGAATAATTTTTCTTTTTTTCTCTTTTAAATATGGATAAATTACATTGGGGTCATATTCTCAGTATTTACTATGATATAGGCCCTACCATCTTTATTTCCATTAAGAAAGTCATATTCACGATTTTATAAATTTCCCTCCTAATGCTTACTAATATACCAATATCCTTATATTCCCTCTCGATTTGAAGTGGTTTTTCCAATCAAACTTTAAAAAGCTATATAGTTTTCTATTTATAAATCCGATTTAACAACATTAATATTTTGGAAACATATTAATTGATCCCTATAAAACAAGATCCATATTCAATATAGTTTTATTGAATGACATTTCGGTTCATTTTTGTGAGTACTATAAACATTAATTGTGTAATATTAGCATTGTAAGATGTTTATTGAATGTGAAAAACAAAAAAATCATAAACTGGTGAACGTATTAAATATTTACTATGTTTTTAACATAAATCGAGCAAATATATATTGTGCATTTAATGTGTTCATAGTATTAGCATAGTGAATATTTATTGAGTGGACATTCCAAATCCAGAATGGTTTCTTATGGTGAACATAGTAAATATTTACTAAATTAATGTTTTTTCCCTTCTAATTTTTATACTCGTCATGGATCTTTTTGGGTATATCAATTTTATATCCATCAGGTTTCAAATATAGCAATTTTGCAAAAACTCGATATGTCAATCAAGAGTTATAACATTTTAACATTTGAAAAAGAAGAAAAAATATTTTAACAGCCTGAAATATCTTCTTCCAACAATGTTAGATGAGTTTATAAGGGTTTTATGTCAAGTAAAAAAATACAAAAAATAAGAAAATGTTATAAATCTCCAATGTCAAATGTTTGTGGATACCCATAATAAAATCTAAAGCTAGAAACACGATAATGCCATACTATAAGCATGAGGTTTTAAGAATATAAAGTTAGAAGAATATCAATACCATGATAGAAGCATGAGGTGTTAAGCATACAAAGTAAAAGAACGATAAATCAAAGCTACAAGTATGAAACATCAACACTAATGGTTGGATCACCATGTTGACATACCAACTTATGTTTACCTATAAATACTCCCTTGTGTTTGTATCCGAAAAATATAAATGAATAAATACAATACAATCTTGAAGATTATGATCAATTTTGTGTTAAAGTTTATTTTATTCAACATGTTATTAACATGTTTTTCTAATTAGTTGATGTTCTATGCTGCTACTAGATTCTTATCCGTTTTTCCTTTCAACCATGGTCTGTAAAGTATTTTTTATGTGAAAAAATTATTAAATCAAATTTACTTATCATTCTATGAGATATATTTTATAAGTCCTACCGTATATTAATATATGATATTATTTTACTAGAAGATATATGAACATGGTACATCTTTTCCAATGAACATGCTACATATTTTCCTTTATCATAGAAAAGTTTGTTGATTTAAATCAAAGCTTGTTGTTGTGTATTTCAAATAGTTTTTTAGTATGTCAAATATTACAAATACTGATTTTATTGCATTGGACAAATATCGAAACAATTATTTTCTATGGATTACAAATGGTGAAATTCATCTAGATGTCGTGAATTTGGGGGATACTGTTAAAGCAGATAATAATGTGTCCTTGTGGGACTTTGCTAAAACCATGATATAGCTATGCCACCATATCCACAAAGGATTAAAAAGTGAATATCTCAGTATTAAGGACCTTAAGATCCTTTGGACAAATCTAAGATAACGTTACGACCATTACAGGACTATTATCGTCCCTAAATCTTGCTATGAATGGTCACACTTATGATTTAAATCTTTTAAATTTATATCAAAGTATAACTCAATATTATATAGTATGAGTCCCACTCCTGTGTAGGATGTGGGACTCCCATGTGGGATATTTTTTTTAAAAATTCATTTGTATATATTTATGTGGTGATTAAACAATGAAGGGGATTTGTAAAAAAATCATCTCAAAGTTATTTTTTTTTATTTTAAAAAAAAGGTTAATATTTGAAAGTTTTTAAGTATCTTAAATCATTGTCAAATATTGATCCATTTTTTTTTAAATATCAATACAAATCATTTTGAAGTGATTTGACAAAACAATTAGAGGAATTTTTTTAAAAATATGCCCCATTGGAGTCCTTCATTTATTATCCCTAGCATGAGACTCTCTCTATTTAGGATACCTCATAACTAAAATTGTGCGGCCATTCAATAAGTGAACAGGATATGCTTGAGAAAACATATTCAACATTTCATAACAATAATGTTATTCTACAGGAACAATATTACCAATGTCATAACAAGAAGTACTCGACATTGATATATGTTCTTGTTGATGAACCATAACAAACTTTTACTGAGAAATCATGAATCCCTTCCAATGGGATTTTCATTAGTGGCTGAAACACATGCAAACCTTTTTAGTGGATGTTGATGTGGGCGAGGACATGGCCTTAAAGGTGTTATGATCAAGGTTATGGTCGTGGGCATAGACGACAACGCTATTGTAAACATAATAATTCTGGTCATAAAAATATTATAAATGTACCATACAACTAGAAGTGGAATGTTATTCAGCCAAAACAAGAAAAAGGAGATGGTGTGGGTTAATGATATGATAATATTTGTTATCAATGTGACATGAAAATTAATTGGTTAAGAACGTGTCATAGACCAAAATATTTAGTGAAATTATATTAGATATCAGTTAAAGATAAAAGGGAAATATGTTGAAGCAAATTTCAATAATATTTATTTATTTCGCATAATTTCAATAATAACTTGAGGCTTATTTCGCATCATTTCATTAAAGTTGTGTATATATATTTATATATTTATTCTATCCTTTTTATTACCATAGATCAAATCTCAAATTCGATTATTTAAATTCGGAACGGATTGTGAAGATGTATGTCTAGTAGAAACTGCAACAATCCATATAATCCTCCGAGATATGAAATAATTTTCATAATTATCATTATTTGAATCTAATGGTAACAAAATATTAGGATCTACAAATCTAATAAAGGCGTCTAAATGGGCCACAATATTATTACCATGTGGTATAAAATTACATATTAGTGATGATTTGTATCCATCAAATCCAAAAGAAACCTACTTAGTTTTAAGCATATTCGTCGATATGGGTAACATAATGAGATTGTAAATGAACAGAATATGGAGTATTTTCATTGCTACAACTATCTCAGGAAAAACCAAATACTTGAGAAGGTCCATGCCTTATCTTCTGTATTATATCATATAAATATAAGAGTTATAGAATCTTATATGAACCGGAAGTTAAGTGATAATAATACGTTTATTATTTATATAAGTAAATATTTTCATATCCTTCATTTGCTTTGTCTTATTTCAGATTGACAAAACATAAAAAAAAAACACATCTATGTATGTCTTTATGTCTTGAAAATGTGATGTGCCTACTAACACCATCTCACCATAAAAACTACTGTATTAATGCACACATTGTTGGATAATATGAATGAAAATACAGAAATGGAACTCTTTATATATCACAGTAATATCAACTTCAATACAATAATGTAACTTCTGAATAGATACTAGAAAGCTTCAAGGCGTGATGTCACTTTCCTAAATACAGTATTTGCCCCACACGAATAACTTCGATATACAAAAGGGAATCTGCAAATCCATACTCAAGATACAATGAAGCAACTTGCACTGCCTGCAACTTGTATATTTGAAGACAACCTTTGGATGTAGCAGCGAAGAACAGTCAATCAAGTTCTTATTCTGTTTATGTGCATAAAACAGAATAAGATAATTTACATCTCCTGAAAATTGTAAGAGAGTAATAGCAAGGGTTGGAAATTTCGGAACTGGGTAATATTTGTTATATCTGCAATTTCGTTTTAGGCAGCCTTTATTTATAGATAATGAAAAGCTTTGTCTTCAAGAGTCATGACTGTTGGATTAACAGTCTTAATCAATTTCGAAATGGTACGACTGTTAATTACCAACAGTCTTAAGTCATTTCTGAACAGGTACAATTAATACCGAATCGGTTTTGCACGGGTCAACCAAAAAGTGACCGCACCTGAGCTACCGCGATCCGACCCGGACGAATCCCGGCAACCCGCTACCACTGCGAACACGCGAAGTGCAAAGTGCGCCACTAGCACCTCTACAGCCCACTGCCCCGCACGCGCGCATGTGCATACGGTGCTTCGCACCGTATTGAGGTCTCTTGAATAGCCTTTTAAATACTAGATGAATTAACTCTTCATCTTTCATTTGTAGTTATTAAGTGCACAAATTCTTAATATTTTTCCAATGTGGGACTCAAAGGTTGCCCACTCCTTTTATAGCTTAGTGATGACACTTAGCTTTGTACATTTTTCAATGTGGGACACTATCCCTTTTTATATTTGGGTTAGCTTCCCACCTCTTCCACACACTTTTAATGTGGGACAAGCTCTTTAAGCTCTTACACCCAAAAACTCTTACTCACTTGTTTTAAAAATCACCAACATCTCGAACTATTGGTAACTTTGGTAAGTTTTGCTTTTGTTTATATTGTGTCTTCACTTGATTTGGTTTGACAAGAATTGTTAAAAGTGAGGAAAATATTTTTTGATCTTCTGAAAAGTTTTTTAAGTTATAAAAACTATTTTTGAAACTGTTGAGTTTATTTTTGGCAAAACAGATGTTGTAATTTTAGAACACTGAAACAAGAAAATTGTTGAGTTCTGAGTAAGATTTACAATGCAGAATATTGTGGGTCATTTTGACTCCTGAGTCAAACATTATGCTACAAAAAGGACCTTTTTGAGGTCGTCGTTCGAAAGGTGTTTCCGACAAGAACCTCATAAATTAGGTAGAAAAGATCGTTCAAAAAAAATGTAATACCCCGTATTTTTATGCTATATTAATTTGGAGATTTATTAAATTTAATGTGAATGATTTATTTAATAAAAATCCGGAAATTAATTATGTTATAATTATTAACGTGACGAGAGTTAGTAATTATGGGAAATTGGTTGAATATTACTAATGAGCAAAGTAATATATTATATTGATTATATTGAATGTCATGAGTGAATTAAATGACGATTTTGAAAATTTAAGTCGGAACGTGCTCGTGTCACGTTGGGACTATTTTGTTAAATAAAAAGCGAATATTTTATAAGTTGCCCGTATGGTCATTTTGAGTGCGCCAACGCGTCCGGTAGGGTCGGTATAGTCAGAAAAGTGTACCCGGGGGTGTAGTTTGGGTCTCGGGGCATTTTTAGACCTAATTAGTACCCCGGGAGGGCATTTTAGTCATTTTACATAATTGGGTAATTAAACCCACGAATTTCAGCAACCTATATCAGCCAACTAGGTTAGTCTTTTAGGGTTAGAATATCCAGAAATCAAGTGACGGCCATTGGAGAAGAGAGGAGAGAGCTCCAAGGCAATTCAAGGCCAAAAAGTCACCGGTTTGCACCGCTGCCACCACCACCGCGTAGATCGCGAGACGAGGAACGCAGCCATACCAAAATCAGCCGTGAATCAGAATACCAAAAATCCCAGGCAAGTGTTTAACTTGCATATTTTCGTTAATGCAATCTTCATATTGGTTTAGGATTGATTAGAGATGATAAATATGGAAGAACACCCAATTTGTGTTAGGAAAATGCATGTAGAAATTATTTATATGAAATTCTGGAATCCTTGCCATGTAGAGGAATATAACCCACGAAATTTTGATGATATATTAGAAGGAAATTTTGGTAAAAACAGATTAGAACCTTGATTAAGAAAAACTCTAGGGTTCTTGATGATTAGATGGAATTTTGGGTTAATTATACATGTTTAATGTTAGTTATACACATGCTTTACGTTGAAAACATCTGGTATAACGTTATAATGATAGTAGTAGGATTTTTGGGACATTTAGAATGGAAAAACATGGTTTTGGATGAAGAAATTTGGTAGAACCCGTAACTGCATTTCTGCAGAATTTTCGCAGACCTGCTTGATCGATCGATCGAGCCTAAAGCTTCGATCGATCAAAGGTTCGATCGATCGAGCCCCAGAACTCGATCGATCGACCCCTCCTGGCAGACTCTTATTTCCCTTGTTTACTTAGTTGAAATGAATTTATCATGAAATAATTCGTGGGTATCCTTAATGAAATGTTTTGGGAGATAGAAAGGACCAGTAGGACATTTGAATAAGTGTTGAGAACTTTATTATAAGATGAGAATCTTGTTTTTGGGATAATTATATAATGAACTATGAAACTACGTATTTCAAGTGAGAGAATGCGGCGAATAGCTACGATAGTGAATAGAGGTATACCTACTGAACTTTCCCTACTTGGAAGGATAGAGTCAACGAATGTCACGTATTAAGTGAGAAAACCCTTCGAGTTAAGGTTAGAGATGAAACCTTATACGTAATACTAATAATGTGAAATTAAGGATAAATGGTATAATTATGGGTGATGAGAAGAACCTATATGAATATGATAACTGTGGTATATTTATATGATTGTGTGTACATATATGATATACATGTGAAAAACATACCGCGCTACTTGCTATCCTTGGGGTTACCGCGCTGGGACAGTCTTATCTCGATGGGACCTTTATGGGGGATATTGACTTGTACCCTAGAAGATAGATATCCTTGGTATAGGCTATCGAATCGATAGTTCAGACGGTCCTAAGAGACGCGAGTATGTGCCATCCTCTTAGAGACTTGGAATCTATGCTTCACCTCGATATTGTTTGTGTATGTGTTAATACAGTTCGAGAGTGATTCCGAACTTGTATTCCCCTTGATATGAGTGGTATGGGGTTTGGATAGTAGAAGTATGCACGCACCATAGTTTTATTTGGGGTGCTGTTATTTATATATATTATACGAGTAGTTAATATATATATGAGATTTGGAAATTTGAAACTGCCTACTGTGATTTGATAAGTAGGACATGGTTGATGACAAATATAGTAAGTACTTGTTTTGTGGAAGTATAATTTGACACTGGGAAACTTTATAAATGAATAAAAGTTAAAACAAGAGTAGTGCTACTAATTGGAAGTATTCTTTTTAAACCAAAAATATTGTTCGGTTTTGAAATCTTATGAGTAAGTTTAAGATACGCTAATTTATTGGGAAGGTTAGTATGATAAAATGTTAAGATAACCCGTTGGGAAGGTTAGCACGATAGGTGTGCACATTAGAAGAGAGGTGAGAATTTCTCAAGAGAGTGTCGCTCTAATATGTTGTTTCATTGGCCTGTATCAATTTAAATACTTGCTAAACGTATTTTAAATCAAACACACTTTCGGGCTCTGACCCGTTTCTTTTTCTCTCTCTCTCTTGTATATATATGTATATATTTCAGGTGCCCAACCACAGGGGCGTCTTGCTTAGGATCCCTTGAAAGGAACGTGTTGCAGCTTAGGTGGGAGTTGCAGGTTACTTGCGTAGACGGCTTCCCTTATTGACTCCACTTTTAGCATTCTCATTTATTGGCCATGTGTCGTCCTTTCCATTATTTCATTATTGTTGGGACATTTGTATTTCAGTTATTTCCAGTATTGTTACTATGGGTTTTATTCAGTTTGTATTGGTGACTTTAGTCTTCATATGTGGACATTCGATTGACGAATGTATTATATTAATTGGACTTTGTGTTCCAGGTTTATTGTGGTGTGATTATTAATTGTAGAAATATTGTTAATAAAACAAATGTTTTTCTTTCAATAAAATTTGGAAAGTATGTATAAAAATGGTTTTGACACTTAGCTTAATTATTTAGGGTGTTAAATTGGAAAATGTATTTTTATCGACAGTGATGCTGAGAATGAACCAACTGTTTACCTTGATTTAATTTAATAAAGGAGTGATCGCCCGGTATTTAATTAGGCGGGGTGTCACAGGTGGTATCAGAGCATCAGGTTCTAGTGTCCATAGGATCTGTACGGCTTATTTCGCTTTCATCTTAACGTTATTGCTATAGAGCCCTATTTTTAGGATTTTGTATTCCTGCTTTTACGTTAAAGTCTTCAGCTATTTGAGATTCGATGATAACTGTAGACTAATAAACGTGTTCACGTTTCAGATGCCTCCGAGACATGCTCCGAAAGATAGGCGTGCCCAAGCCGAGCAGCCAGCAGCTCCGGCACCAGGCACAATGAATGCAAACGAAGTAGCCGCCATTGTTGCTCAGGCGGTGAATGCCGCAATAGCGGTGATTCAGCAGGCTCCACCCTAGGTTCAGGCAGTGGCGCCAGTAGCAGCACAGCTTCCATCCGCATGGGAGCGGGTTCGGGATGCTTTTCAGAAAGCGCATCCCCCTGAGTTTTCTGGTAGCTCCGATATTATTACAGTTAGCCAATGGAAGAAGGACATCCAGCGGCACCTCCATATGTATGAGTGCACTGATGTGAAAAAGCATTTATTGGCTTCCTTTAAGCTGGTGGGAGCCGCATTGCAGTGGTGGGAGTCCACTACCACTTTGGAGGAGAGGGACACGATCCCTATTCAGTTGTTCTGGGAGCGGTTTGACCGCAAGTATTTTCCACCCACAGTGCAGACTGAGATGAGGCGGAAATTACTAAATCTGAAGCAGGAGAACCTTACTGTAGCTGAGTATGAGGAGGAGTTCACGAGACTCCTCACCATTGTGCCAGATGAGGCACCTACTGAGAGCAAGAAGATTTTGCTGTTTATCGAAGGGTTAGCTTGGAGGATACGTCAGCACCTTATTGGGATTTATCCCTGAGTACTTTTACTGATGTACTTAATGACGCATTGCTACATTGCCAGGATCACCGCTTCCATCTGCAGGGAAGCAAGAGAGTAGGAGAGTCCAGCCAGCAGGGCAGAACCGGGGGTAATAGTGCCAGTGGGGTACCATCTCATCGACAGACTCGTCAGCACGAGCAGAGTTCCCATCAGGGGGACCCTGCTAAGCGATTCCGTTCAGGTGATTCTAGGCAGGCATTCGGAGGTTTCAGGCAGTGCCATCAGGGCCAGCCTAATCAGCAGGGCCAACACCGACCACAGGGACAGCAGCAGGGCCAGCAAGGCCAACAGCGTGCACATCAGGGCCAACAGGGCCAGTGGCGTGGAGGTAACGGCCAGCAGGGCCGTGGACAGCAGGGTCAGAGGGGAGGTAACTTCAAAGGCCGATGCTTTGGGTGCAGTAAACATGGCCATAGGCGCCAGGATTGCCCAGAGGGCGATAGGGCCCCACGGCAGCAGGGAGCCCGTAATGAGCCGCAGAGACCACTTTTTCCACCTGCCCTCCCAGCTCCAGCCCAGGTTCCAGCCCTACCAGCCATTCCAGCAGCTCCAGTGCAGCAGGGGCAATTACAGTATGGACGTCTCTATAACGTCTACCAGGCTGCAGCTCCACTGGCACCACCCGCGATTGAGGGTATGTTTCCTATCCATGGTACTATGGGTCGGGTTTTGTTTGATACGGGGGCAACACATTATTTTATAGCTACGCATTTTGCGAAGGCCTTAGGGTTGTTAGCCACAGGAGAGAGCACCGTGACGTGTGTCGACTCACCACTGGGGAGTGGGTCACTTATTTTCTTTATATGCCGGGGAGTGGGGGTAGAGATTGGTAGCTTGGTATTACCTGCAGACATGTTAGTCTCAGACATGCACGAGCATGATGTGATTATTGGTATGGATTGGCTCGCAGCTTATAGAGCCATGATTGATTGCTTCGGTGGGAGCATTGTTTCTGCCATTCCGGGACAAGAGATGTTTATAGTGGCGATGCCTCGCCCAGAGGGAGGTTCGACCGCTCATTTGTATTACATAGAGGAGGATACCTCTAAGGAGGTTTTGATTCCCTTAGATTCGATCCCTGTTGTCAGGGAGTATTCCGATGTGTTTCAGGAGATACCAGGCCTACCGCCCAGTCGTGAGATAGACTTTGTTACAGATTTATTGCCAGATATGAGACCTATAGCACGCGCACCGTACCATATGGCTCCGGAAGAGATGCGAGAGCTACAAGATCAGATAGAGCAGCTATTAGGTCAGGGCTTCATTCGTAGGAGTACCTCACCTTGGGGTGCTCCAGTCTTGTTTGTGAAGAAGAGAGATGGTTCACTGAGATTGTGTGTGGACTACCGGGAGTTGAACAAGGTCACAATACGGAATAAGTATCCGTTGCCTTGAATTGATGATCTGTTCGACCAGTTGAGGGGAGCAACTTTCTTTTCGAAGATAGATCTGAGGTCGGGGTACCATCAGTTACGTATTAGAGAGCAGGATGTTTCAAAGACTGCCTTCTTATCGAGATATGGGTCCTATGAGTTCAGGGTGATGCCGTTCGGACTCACAAATGCGCCAGCCGTTTTCATGGACTTGATGAACCGAGTATTCAGAGAGTTCTTGGATCAGTTTGTCATCGTCTTCATAGATGACATCTTGATATATTCACATTCCGAGGAGGAACATGCCGAGCACTTGAGGCAGGTTCTTCAGACTCTACGAGAGCATCAGTTGTATGCTAAGTACGAGAAATGTGAATTCTGGTTGCGAGAGGTACAGTTCTTGGGCCATGTTGTTTCTGAACAGGGGATTGCAGTTGACCCGAGCAAAGTGTCAGCGGTGAGGGAGTGGGGACAGCCCACGACATCGACGGAAGTGCGTAGTTTCTTGGGGTTAGCCGGTTACTACAGGAGATTCATTCGGGGATTCTCCAAAATAGCGGGTCCATTGATGAATCTGACTCGCAAAGGGGTACCATATGTTTGGGATGACGCTTGTCAGTTGGCTTTCAACGAGCTGAAAGACAAGCTTACTTCAGCACCAGTCCTTGCGTTACCGAAACCGGGTGTGGAATACCTGGTTTACACCGATGCATCTTTACGGGGACTTGGAGGTGTACTCCAGCAGGAGGAGAAGGCTATAGATTTTTCTTCCCGCAAGCTTAAGCCTCATGAGAAGAATTACCCCACCCACGACCTGGAGTTAGCAGCGGTCGTCTTTGCATTGAGGATATGGAGGCACTATTTATTGGGGGAGAAATTTCGTTTGTTCACAGACCTTCAGTCACTGCAGTACCTGTTCACTCAGCGAGAGCTGAATATGCGTCAGCTCAGATGGCTAGAGTTTGTGAAGGACTACCAGTTCGATATACAGTATCATCCGGGGAAGGCCAACGTAGTTGCTGATGCGTTGAGCCGTAGACCGGTAGACGATGTAGCGAACGTCTGGAAAGCAAAGTGGAAGGAGTTGGGTCACCAGGACGCAGTGGCACGTTCTTTCATATCCGTGATGTGAGTCACACCCGAGATTGTTAGGCACAAACCACAGACCCGTTTTGCCAGGAACAGATTGTGCGACTTCTAACCGAGGGTGCTGAGTCCTATTCTGTTAGTTCAGATGGAGTTTTGCGGTTCAATGGGAGATTGGTGGTTCCAGAAGGAGCAGAACTACGCCATGCAGTGATGACTTATTCTCATGGGTCCCAATTTGCAGTACATCCGGGAGGCGATAAGATGTACCAGGATATGAGGCGACAATACTGGTGGAGTGGGATGAAGAAGAACATCGCAGAATTCGTGTCCAAGTTTTCTACCTGCCAGCTGGTGAAGGTGGACCATCAAAAACCGTCAGGATTGCTTCAGCCATTGGAAGTACCCGCGTGGAAGTGGGAGAGTATTTCCATGGATTTTATTACAGAGTTGCCTGCATCACAGCGGGGCCACGATTCTATATGGGTGATTGTAGACCGTTTGACCAAGGTGGCTCATTTTCTGCCGGTGCGGACAGATTATACCACGGGTCAGTATGCTCAATTGTTCATCACGGAGATTGTCAGATTACATGGGGTGCCCCTGAATATTGTGTCAGATAGAGATAAGATTTTCGTGTCTCGTTTTTGGGAAAGCTTTCAGGAGGCTATGGGTACTGAGTTGAGGTTGAGTTCAGCTTACCACCCACAGACAGATGGACAGACAGAGCGTACTAATCAGATGTTAGAGGATATGCTACGCATGTGTGTTCTCGATTTTGGAGGAGATTGGGAGCCACATCTTCCACTGGTAGAGTTTTCTTATAATAACTCTTATTAGTTTACGATTGGTATGGCTTCATTTGAGGCTTTGTATGGCAGGCCTTGTCGTTCTCCAACTTGTTGGCTCGAGGTGGGAGACAACAAGTAGCTAGGACCAGAAGTGATTCAGGAGACCTCCGCGAGGATTGAGATGATCAGGAGTCGTATTCGGGTGGCCCAGGACAGGCAAAAGAGCTACGCCGATGCGAAACGGTTCTTCCGGGAGTTTAATGTGGGAGACCAAGTGTTATTGCGTGTATCTCCTATGAAGGGGGTGATGAGGTTCGGGAAGAAGGGGAAATTAGCTCCGAGGTACGTGGGACCATTTCCCATCATCGAGATAATTTGGCCGGTTGCATACAGGTTGGGGTTGCCAGAACATTTACATCGCATCCACGATGTATTCCACATCTCGTCGTTGAGACGATATCTTCGGGATGATATGGCCTATACTCACATTGCGATAGATGAGATCGACTTACAGCCTGATAGCTCTTACGAGGAGAGACCAGTGGCTATTCTAGACTATAGTGAGAGGAGATTGAGGTCGAAGATAGTTCCACTTGTGCGAGTCCAGTGGGAGCATCATAATGTGGAGGAATCCACTTGGGAGCGTGAGGCAGATATACGCGAGAGATATCCAGAGTTGTTTTTACCAGGTATGCTTTAGTTTCCGAATTTCGGGACGAAATTCCGTTATTAGGGGGGAAGTATGTAACACCCCGTATTTTTATGCTATATTAATTTGGGGATTTATTAAATTTAATGTGAATGATTTATTTAATAAAAATCCAGAAATTAATTATGTTATAATTATTAACATGACGAGAGTTAGTAATTATGGGAAATTGGTTGAATATTACTAATGAGCAAAGTAATATATTATATTGATTATATTGAATGTCATGAGTGAATTAAATGACGATTTCGAAAATTTAAGTCGGAACGTGCTAGTGTCACGTCGGGACTATTTCGTTAAATAAAAAGCGAATATTTTATAAGTTACCCGTATGGTCGTTTTGAGTGCGCCAACACGTCCGGTAGGGTCGAGATAGTCAGAAAAGTGTACCCGGGGGTGTAGTTTGGGTCTCGGGGCATTTTTAGGCCTAATTAGTACCCCGGGAGGGCATTTTAGTCATTTTACATAATTGGGTAATTAAACCCACGAATTTCAGCAACCTATATCAGCCAACTAGGTTAGTATTTTAGGGTTAGAATATCCAGAAATCAAGTGACGGCCATTGGAGAAGAGAGGAGAGAGCTCCAAGGCAATTCAAGGCCAAAAAGTCATCGGTTTGCACCGCCGCCACCACCACCGCGTAGATTGCGAGACGAGGAACGCAGCCATACCAAAATCAGCCGTGAATCAGAATACCAAAAATCCCAGGCAAGTGTTTAACTTGTGTATTTTCGTTAATGCAATCTTCATATTGGTTTAGGATTGATTAGAGATGATAAATATGGAAGAACACCCAATTTGTGTTTGGAAAATGCATGTAGAAATGATTTATATGAAATTCTGGAATCCTTGCCATGTAGAGGAATATAACCCACGAAATTTTGATGATATATTAGAAGGAAATTTTGGTAAAAATAGATTAGAACCTTGATTAAGAAAAACTTTAGGGCTCTTGATGATTAGATGGAATTTTGGGTTAATTATCCATGTTTAATGTTAGATATACACATGCTTTACGTTGAAAACATCTGGTATAACGTTATAATGATAGTAGTAGGATTTGTATTATACTTTCCAAATTTCATTTAAAGAAAAATATTTGTTTTATTAACAATATTTATACAATTAAGAATCACACCACAATAAACCTGGAACACAATGTCCAATTAATATAATACATTAGTCAATCGAATGTCCACATATGAAGACAAAAGTCACCAATACAAACTGAATAAAACCCATAGTAACAATACTGGAAATAACTGAAATACAAATGTCCCAACAATAATGAAATAATGGAAAGGGCGACACATGCCCAATAAATGAGAATGCTAAAAGTGGAGTCAATAAGGGAAGCCGTCTACGCAAGTAACCTGCAACTCCAACCTAAGCTACAGCACGTTCCTTTCAAGGGATCCTAAGCAAGACGCCCATGTGGCTGGGCACCTAAAATATATACATATATATACAAGAGAGAGAGAGAAAAAAAGAAACGGGTCAGAGCCCGAAAGTGTGTTTGATTTAAAATACGTTTAGCAAGTATTTAAATTGATACAGGCCAATGCAACAACATATTAGAGTGACACTCTCTTGAGAAATTCTCACCTCTCTTCTAATGTGCACACCTATCGTGCTAACCTTACCAACGGGTTATCTTAACATTTTATCATACTATCCTTCCCAATAAATTAGCGTATCTTAAACTTACTCATAAGATTTCAAAACCGAACAATATTTTTGGTTTAAAAAGAATACTTCCAATTAGTAGCACTACTCTTGTTTTAGCTTTTATTCATTTATAAAGTTTCCCAGTGTCATATTATACTTCCACAAAACAAGTACTTACTATATTTGTCATCAACCATGTCCTACTTATCAAATCACAGTAGGCAGTTTCAAATTTCCAAATCTCATATATATATTAACTACTCGTATAATATATATAAATAACAGCACCCCAAATAAAACTATGGTGCGTGCATACTTCTACTATCCAAACCGGATACCACTCATATCAACGGGAATAAAAGTTCGGAATCACTCTCGAACTGTATTAACACATACACAAACAATATCGAGGCGAAGCATAGATTTCAAGTCTCTAAGAGGATGGCACATACTCGCGTCTCTTAAGACCGTCTGAACTATCGATTCGATAGCTTGTACCAAGGATATCTATCTTCTAGGGTACAAGTCAATATCCCCCATAAAGGTCCCATCGAGATAAGACTGTCCCAGCGCGGTAACCTCAAGGATAGCAAGTAGCGCGGTATGTTTTTCACATGTATATCATATATGTACACACAATCATATAAATATACCACAGTTATCATATTCATATAGGTTCTTCTCGTCACCCATAATTATACCATTTATCCTTAATTTCACATTATTAGTATTACGTATAAGGTTTCATCTCTAACCTTAACTCGAAGGGTTTTCTCACTTAATACGTGACATTCGTTGACTCTATCCTTCCAAGTAGGGAAAGTTCAGTAGGTATACCTCTATTCACTATCGTAGCTATTCGCCGCATTCTCTCACTTGAAATACGTAGTTTCATAGTTCATTATATAATTATCCCAAAAACAAGATTCTCATCTTATAATAAAGTTCTCAACACTTATTCAAATGTCCTACTGGTCCTTTCTATCTCCCAAAACATTTCATTAAGGATACCCACGAATTATTTCATGATAAATTCAATTCAACTAAGTAAACAAGGGAAATAAGAGTCTTCCAGGAGGGGTCGATCGATCGAGGTCTGGGGCTCGATCGATCGAACCTTCGATCGATCGAAGCTCTAGGCTCGATCGATCGATCAAGCAGGTCTGCGAAAATTCTACAGAAATCCAGTTACGGATTCTACCAAATTTCTTCATCCAAAACCATGTTTTTCCATTCGAAACGTCCCAAAAATCCTACTACTATCATTATAACGTTATACCAGATGTTTTCAACGTAAAGCATGTGTATATCTAACATTAAACATGGATAATTAACCCAAAATTCCATCTAATCATCAAGAACCCTAGAGTTTTTCTTAATCAAGGTTCTAATCTGTTTTTACCAAAATTTACTTCTAATATATCATCAAAATTTCATGGGTTATATTCCTCTACATGGCAAGGATTCCAGAATTTCATATAAATCATTTCTACATGCATTTTCCTAACACAAACTGGGTGTTCTTCCATATTTATCATCTCTAATCAATCCTAAACCAATATGAAGATTGCATTAATGAAAATACGCAAGTTAAACACTTGGCTGGGATTTTTGGTATTCTGATTCACTGCTGATTTTGGTATGGTTGCGTTC
The DNA here is from genome assembly GCA_949130495.1 of Sambucus nigra. Taxonomy (NCBI): domain Eukaryota; kingdom Viridiplantae; phylum Streptophyta; class Magnoliopsida; order Dipsacales; family Adoxaceae; genus Sambucus; species Sambucus nigra. The sequence goes on along the minus strand of OX422215.1, from coordinate 45,183,649 downwards.
CTCGTCTCGCGATCTACGTGGTGGTGGTGGCGGCGGTGCAAACCGGTGACTTTTTGGCCTTGAATTGCCTTGGAGCTCTCTCCTCTCTTCTCCAATGGCCGTCACTTGATTTCTGGATATTCTAACCCTAAAAGACTAACCTAGTTGGCTGATATAGGTTGCTGAAATTCGTGGGTTTAATTACCCAATTATGTAAAATGACTAAAATGCCCTCCCGGGGTACTAATTAGGCCTAAAACTGTCCCGAGGCCCAAACTACACCCCCGGGTACACTTTTCTGACTATCTCGACCCTACCGGACGTGTTGGCGCACTCAAAATGACCATACGGGCAACTTATAAAATATTCGCTTTTTATTTAACAAAATAGTCCCGACGTGACACGAGCACGTTCCGACTTAAATTTTCGAAATCGTCATTTAATTCACTCATGACATTCAAAATAATCAATATAATATATTACTTTGCTCATTAGTAATATTCAACCAATTTCCCATAATTACTAACTCTCGTCACGTTAATAATTATAACATAATTAATTTCCGGATTTTTATTAAATAAATCATTCACATTAAATTTAATAAATCCCCAAATTAATATAGCATAAAAATACGGGGTATTACATACTTCCCCCCTAATAACGGAATTTTGTACCAAAATTCGGAAACTAAAGCATACTTGGTAAAAACAACTCTGGATATCTCTCGCGTATATCTGCCTCACGCTCCCAAGTGGATTCCTCCACATTATGATGCTCCCACTGGACTCGCACAAGTGGAACTATCTTCGACCTCAATCTCCTCTCACTATAGTCTAGAATAGCCACTGGTCTCTCCTCGTAAGAGCTATCAGGCTGTAAGTAGATCTCATCTATCGCAATGTGAGTATAGGCCATATCATCCCGAAGATATCGTCTCAACGACGAGATGTGGAATACATCGTGGATGCGATGTAAATGTTCTGGCAACCCCAACCTGTATGCAATCGGCCCAATTCTCTCGATGATGGGAAATGGTCCCACGTACCTCGGAGCCAATTTCCCCTTCTTCCCGAACCTCATCACCCCCTTCATAGGGGATACATGCAATAACACTTGGTCTCCCACATTAAACTCCTGGAAGAACCGTTTCGCATCGGCGTAGCTCTTTTGCCTGTCCTAGGCCACCCGAATACGACTCCTGATCATCTCAATCCTCGCGGAGGTCTCCTGAATCACTTCTGGTCCTAGCAACTTGTTGTCCCCCACCTCGAGCCAACAAGTTGGAGAACGACAAGGCCTGCCATACAAAGCCTCAAATGGAGCCATACCAATCGTAAATTGATAAGAGTTATTATAAGCAAACTCTACCAGTGGAAGATGTGGCTCCCAACCTCCTCCAAAATCGAGAACACACATGCGTAGCATATCCTCTAACATCTGATTAGTATGCTCTGTCTGTCCATATGTCTGTGGGTGGTAAGCTGAACTCAACCTCAACTCAGTACCCATAGCCTCCTGAAAGCTTCCCCAAAAACGAGACACGAAAATCTTATCTCTATCTGACACAATATTCAGGGGCACCCCATGTAATCTGACAATCTCCGTGATGAACAATTGAGCATACTGACCCGTGGTATAATCTGTCCGCACCGGCAGAAAATGAGCCACCTTGGTCAAACGGTCTACAATCACCCATATAGAATCGTGGCCCTGCTGTGATGCAGGCAACCCTGTATTAAAATCCATGGAAATACTCTCCCACTTCGACGCGGGTACTTCCAATGGCTGAAGCAATCCTGACGGTTTCTGATGGTCCACCTTCACCAGCTGGCAGGTAGAACACTTGGACACGAATTCAGCGATGTCCTTCTTCATCCCACTCCACCAGTATTGTCGCCTCATATCCTGGTACATCTTATCGCCTCCCGGATGTATTACAAATCGGGACCCATGAGAATGAGTCATCACTGCATGGCGTAGTTCTGCTCCTTCTGGAACCACCAATCTCCCATTAAACCGCAAACCTCCATCAGAACTAACAGAATAGGACTCAGCACCCTCGGCTAGAAGTCGCACAATCTGTTCCTGGCAAAATGGGTCTGTGGTTTGTGCCTGTATCACCCTCGTAACAATCTCGGGTGTGACTGACATCACGGATATGAAAGAACGTGCCACTGCGTCCTGGTGACCCAACTCCTTCCACTTTGCTTTCCATACGTCCGCTACATCGTCTACCGGTCTACGGCTCAACGCATCAGCAACTACGTTGGCCTTCCCCGGATGATGCTGTATATCGAACTGGTAGTCCTTCACAAACTCTAGCCATCTGCGCTGACGCATATTCAGCTCTCACTGAGTGAACTGGTACTGCAGTGACTTATGGTCTGTGAACAAACGGAATTTCTCCCCCAATAAATAGTGCCTCCATATCCTCAATGCAAAGACGACCGCTGCTAACTCCAGGTCATGGGTGGGGTAATTCTTCTCATGAGGCTTAAGCTTGCGGGAAGCAAAAGCTATAGCCTTCTCCTCCTGCTGGAGTACACCTCCAAGTCCCCGTAAAGATGCATCGGTGTAAATCAGGTATTCCACACCCAATTTCGGTAATGCAAGGACTGGCGCTGAAGTAAGCTTGTCTTTCAGCTCGTCGAAAGCCAACTGACAAGCGTCATCCCAAACATATGGTACCCCTTTGCGAGTTAGATTCGTCAATGGACCCGCTATTTTGGAGAATCCCGGAATGAATCTCCTGTAGTAACCGGCTAACCCCAAGAAACTACGCACTTCTGTCGGTGTCGTGGGCTGTCCCCACTCCCTCACCGCTGACACTTTGCTCGGGTCAACTGCAATCCCCTGCTCAGAAACAACATGGCCCAAGAACTATACCTCTCGCAACCAGAATCCACACTTCTCGTACTTAGCATACAACTGATGCTCTCGTAGAGTCTGAAGAACCTGCCTCAAGTGCTCGGCATGTTCCTCCTCGGAGTGTGAATATATCAAGATGTCATGTTTGAAGACGATGACAAACTGATCCAAGAACTCGCTGAATACTCGGTTCATCAAGTCCATGAAAACGGCTGGCGCATTTGTGAGTCCGAATGGCATCACCCTGAACTCATAGGACCCATATCTCGATAAGAAGGCAGTCTTTGAAACATCCTGCTCTCTAATACGTAACTGATGGTACCCCGACCTCAGATATATCTTCGAAAAGAAAGTTGCTCCCCTCAACCGGTCGAACAGATCATCAATTCGAGGCAACGGATACTTATTTCGTATTGTGACCTTGTTCAACTCCCGGTAGTCCACACACAATCTCAGTGAACCATCTATCTTCTTCACAAACAAGACTGGAGCGCCCCAAGGTGAGGTACTCCTACGAATGAAGCCCTGACCTAATAGCTTCTCTATCTGATCTCGTAGCTCTCACATCTCTGCCGGAGCCATACGGTATGGTGCGCGTGCTATAAATCTCGTATCTGGCAATAAATCTATAACAAAGTCTATCTCACGACTGGGCGGTAGGCCTGGTATCTCCTGAAATACATCGGAATACTCCCTGACAACAGGGATTGAATCTGAGGGAATCATAACTTCCTTAGAGGCATCCTCCTCTATGTAATACAAATGAGCGGTCGAACCTCCCTCTGGGCGAGACATCGCCACTACAAACATCTCTTGTCCCGGAATGGCAAAAACAATGCTCCCACCTAAGCAATCAATCATGACTCTATAAGCTGCGAGCCAATCCATACCAATAATCACATCATGCTCGTGCATGTCTAAGACTATCATGTCTGCAGGTAATACCAAGCTACCAATCTCTACCCCCACTCCACGTCATATAAGAAAATACGTGACCCACTCCCCAGTGGTGAGTCGACACTCGTCATGATGCTCTCTACGGTGGTTAATAACCCTAAGGCCTTAGAGAAATGCGTAGCTATAAAACAATGTGTTGTCCCAATAACAAACAAAATTCGACCTAAAGTTTCATGGATAGAAAACATACCCCAAATCGCGGGTGGTGCCTGGGGGGCGGCTGCCTGGAGAACATTATAGATATGTCTGTACTGTAACTGACCCTGCTGCACTGGAATAATATTTAAGTAAACAAGGGAAATAAGAGTCTTCCAGGAGGGGTCGATCGATCGAGGTCTGGGATTGAACTAAACCTCATGCGAATGAGATTGACGTGGTTTAAACGAGGGCAAAATATGCACAAACGTGTTTTGACATTTTTGCACATTGAAACTATAAATAACTTTAGTTTCGATATGTATTAACTTATCAAGTTGTTGTAACCTTTTAAAACCCTAAGGCGAGTGTTTTTAAGTTTTCATGAGGGATATTGATAAACCAATCATAATATGAACGAGCATCAGCATATCAAAATCATATACATTTGATTGTACTATGGCTTGAGGCTTTGATGGATTCCAATCATGAGTGTATCAGAAATTGGTTCACGAGGGAGTTAGAATTGAGATTCAGATTCATATGGAAAATCTTCATCATAAGATATTAACACGAATTATTGTGTGAGAAGACTATGTTCCTATTCGATATCGATGAATAGTGAGACCTACGGGTTATAGAATTTATATTTGTTGCGAGCAACTGATTACTAGTATAAGGAAAGGAATCATATCATAATGCAAGGGAGAGCCATCGTGACATGTATCATTGTCTTAAATATAATTTGTGTTTATTATTTATAGTACTAAAAACCATTACTTATACGAGTGGACTTGATTGAATTGGGGACTCGGAGTGATAAATGCGTTTCCCATGATGGTTTCCATTATAAATCATGTGTTCATTGCTTGTGATTATTTTATTACTTATGGCGTTTATAATCTCTTACATGATATTTGGACTAGATAATTTTATTTGAAAAAAGTAAAATTGGTCCAAATAAAAAATATCAAATTTGCGTGATGTGGAAATTAATTAATTAGATTTAGACCCTCAGACACACACCTACTTCAATTTGGTATCGAAGCCAACCTTCTTATGATTTCGAGGACTATCTTTGTTAATGGTGAGTCGGTTTCGCTTCCACTTTTAATTCATGTTTCGATGAAAAATGTGATCTAATCATGCAAGAGTTCAGAGTTTTTTTTTTCAAAAATTATTAAGAATAATTCAATGATTTAAAAAATAATTAAAGATATTTAGAAAGAAAATTTGATTTTGAAAGAGTGAAATGATTTTTTGAGAAATATTAAGAGTCAAAGATCTATTCTTCATAAAGATCTCATAAAGATGAAAAGGAGACTTTCTTAATATAGCGAAGTTCAAGATAGAGTTAGAGGCTAGGTTTTTAGTTTAGAAAATGAGTTAAAAAAACTCAGAGAAAGTGAAGGTTGAGTTCAAGAATGACAGGAGTCCTAAAACCAATAGTTACACTTGAAAAAAATTTGAAGTTGAACCATTTAAGCCAAAGGATTATTAACTTATCTATAGAATTCACTAATTTGACAAAAGCTATGAATTTTGTAGGCTTAAATCCTAATGATAAGGTACCTCTTAGGGCTAGAACTAAACCAACTCCAAAATCCCATGTTCCCATTATTAGATCTATTTGGGTTAGGAAATCCGACTTCGTTGCTCAATCGGTGGATGTGTATAAAGTTTCTCGCCATGTTCGTTTAGATACACATACCTCCAAACATCTAATAAATAGGGAGTTTTGACTTCACGGGTGGCTTGTAATCTTCGCTCAATAGATGTGATTATTGTTGATTCTTTTTCTAGTCTTGGTATAAGGTTTATACTAGTCGTGGATTGTTTTTAATGAATGATTATTTATATCTTGATTAGATGTGTATCATTCTGTTTTACATATGTTTTGTAAAATAAGAAAAAAACTTAAAAATATTTTGGTTTGCTTATATATTTTAAGATTTTTTTGCTTTTGATTTTATAAATGAAAAATACAAAAGTATTTTGTTTTCTATTCAGTCATTTAAAGAAAAATAAAAAACAATTGTTTTGAAATTTTGTTTTACAAAAATACAAAAATATTTCCGTTCTGATGATTTTTATGGATAGCTAGTGTTGATATGATTAAAAATTTGTGGAACACATCTTGTTATCTGCATCCCTATTACTAGGTTAGATTATTACAAAGGTAGTGCAACCTATGCGTAATAATAACTATGAAGTTCTCTGAAAACGACTTATGTCGCTTATGTTATGGTGATTATCATACCATATACACATACATGAGTTGACTAGGGTATATTTTTCACTTAGATCTGAAAACTTACATGCACTTGTTTTCACTCAATCGGGTCATATTTGTTCGCTAGATTTATTAGATGTGCATGTAGGATCCATTTTTTATGAGTTTATTATAAAAACAATGAGATAAGAATTAGTAATAGATACCTAAAAAGGGTGGTAGCTAACATTAATACGAAACTTATATAATTGTGCTAATGAGAAAATAGAAAAAATGAATTGTCTATACAAATGCATACTCTCAAAGAATATAAAATGATATATATATATATATATATATATATATATATATGTGTGTGTGTGTGTGTGTGTGTGTGTGTGTGTGTGTGTGTGTGTGTGTGTGAAAGAAAAGCACAAGTTAAAGTGAGTTATAAGTTGATGATCAATGGGTTTGCATATTTTCATCTAGTATGTAATTTTTTGGCTTATTGAACTATTAATGTAAGTCATTTATTTTAGTTCTTAATTGACATGAACCTATGAATAATCAGCATTTTTCATAATGTTGACTTGAAATTACTTATTACTATTGCATCAAAGGGTTCGTGCATAAAATAAGTAGAGCTTATCTAACCTTTCTAGATTTTGAGTTCATTCATATTTCCGTGGATAGATTTTGTGGGATTTCATAGATTTGATGTTATATGTCACTTGTCATCTACTTTTGTTTGGTTTGGTTTATCTTTATTTGATTTAATTATGTCGAGATACAAATATTTGGACGTTATTGGCATGTGCTTTTGATATTCATATTTTCTTGTTTTTATATAACACTTATCTTGGTGAGCAAATGTTGTAATTGTTAATAATTATTTGCTTGATTTGATAGATTTGTGAGTATTGACATAGAATGGATCAAAGTTTTGAAGCCTATTCAGATATCGAGTCCCACAGGACTTGGGATTGAGTAGTTTAAGCATAAATTTCCAATAAAGTGGATTTGTGTGTATTTTGGCCTAATTTCGATTGGACAAAACTTATTTGAGTCATAGGTTAAGACTTGAGTTGTTTATCCTTCAAGACTATGATGTGTGATTGAATACCGAAGTTGCAAAGTAAAGTGACTACATCATCATGTCATGCTTCATGCCATGTTTTTTCTTCAAAGTTCGTGTAATACCCTGAATTTTCAGAATAAAATATAACAACATGAATAAATTTAATAATTTCGAATTAATTTTGGGAATAAATTAAATCGGATGGATTTAAATTTCAATGGATATGATTTAAATTGAAAATAAATATTTCTTCATGATTATATTAATACAAGACTCAACTTGGCGTAATGAGTTCACCAGTGAAAAATAAATCATATGTTAATAAATTTAGGGATGTGTCGTTTAAACACAATAAAAATGTCTAGGTGAAATGAAATTATTTGGGATGCATTTTGGGAGGCTTTATGGGATCGTTTAGGTGTTTTAAACCTTTAAAAATAGTCCATGATATAGGTATATAAGTTGAGAGGTTATTGGACTAGTTTGGATATAAGTTCGGCTCATTTGGGGTTCTAAAAATAGGACTTTTGGCCTAACTCGAGATTTAGAGTAATATAAGTCAAGGAGGGAGGTTAAGAGACTCCCACATTTAACAAAACCTAAACTTAACAGTCAGAGGATACCAAAATCAATAGGGAAGAGGAAACTAAAGATCTAAAGGGAAGAACTCAAGAAGGGGAGGCAAAGAGATTCAGTAACAAGTCATCAACATAATTTAATCACGCAATAATTCTTTTGCTTAAATTTAAATATCCAAATAACTTCTTAAATTACCGAAGTTTTCTTCCATGTAGATTCTACATTTCATAGGTAATTGATGGCAAAATTACATAATTAACTCGCATGTATATAGATAATACAAATTTGAGATAGGTTAGTTGAATCCAGAAATTAGGATGAAGCAAGGGTGATTTTAAATGGTGAATCATTGCATTATGAACTTGCTAAAATTTGTAGAGATTAATTCATATGTAGAGAATAGGTATTTATGTTTAGAAATCTAGAAGCTTTGATATTTGGAACCCTTATTTAGGTTAGAACATGGTTGGGTTAACTAAACAAAATCTGATTTGTATAGGCATGTAAAGGGGTTAAATTCTAGGATTTTGGAACTTAAATTCATGTTAATTTATGAAAAATAATTAATCTAAGATGATAAACTAAACCCTAACGACCTACTTTAATGTTTATGCTAAGGTATTAACCCTTGGGTTGGGAGATGAAGAAGACATAAGAAATCTCGTAATAAGAAAACTGTTAGATCTAGGTTGTTATGACAAATCGAACCGATTCAACCTTGGAGAGAATCGATTCGGTTTGGGAGAGAATCGATTAGTCCAAGAACCGAATCGATTCGGCCCTGGGGACAAGTTGAGTTTGGGCCAGGGTTAAATTCGAGACATTTTTAGGAAACCATACGACTGGGTTAAATGGTGTTTGGGTAAATGAGGATTTCATTAAAAATATGTTTATGGCACGAATATTAAATGGGGAACCATTATAGGTGGGTAAATATTTTTAAAGAGGAAAAATTAATAAATAATTAGATGAGTAATTGAAAAAGCGTAATTATTTATGGGAAATCAGTTGGGATATTTTGGAATAATTATAGGGTGATTACCTATATATAGTATATGAGCATAATATATACTTATATTTTTTTGTGAACATATACCATGTTCGTGGACGGTCTTATCGGTTGGGGTTGCGCGCGTTCGGGATTGTAAAACTTGTCGGCAGAGGTGGGCTAGACGTTGTGTAGGTCATTTTAGGTACTACGTAGCTTCGCCATCTACGAGAGGTAGGTATTGATACTGGGGTCCTTTGTCACCATTGGGTATGAGTCGTGAAGTTATGTACTTCATAGGGACCGCCCCACTTATGTGTGTTTTGTGTTGTCCGATTGGATAATAGATTTCTTCAGACTTACCGATAGAGCACGAATGAGACGCTCTTTGTAGATACCTTACCATAAGATGAAAAAAATCTACGGTGTGTTCTAGGGGTAGCTGTCTCTACGTTTTTAAGGAGAGGGTGAATTCCTCCGGCTCTAATTAAAATAGCCTTCGTTTCAGCTAACCTTTTTCGTCTAATAAATTTTAATACGTATATACTGTCTTCAAGTATCCTAGTGTATTCTTGATATTTTTCAGGTCTTGATAGTTCTTCTGCAAAATCTTCAGTTCTTAATTTTTGTCTAAAGAGATCACGGATCCTTGTTCTAGTTATTTCTATTCTAGGTACTTCTCTTCATAACCACTCAATAATTTGGTCTATATATTTAAAATTACCACCTACGTATATTAAAGAAGATTGTATAAGTTCTTTATCTTTAGTGTCTGTAAGAGTCCAATCTTGGATTTCTCTAGTTAAGTCTAAATTTGTTTGATTAACAAATTCTAAAAAGTCTGTAGTGATTTGTAGGCCTATACAAGATTCTTTTAAAATAATAATATGTAAAATAGTTAAGGGTTTGGTTCGAGTTATACATTCCTTCTGGTCTGCAATATGTTTATCTTCCTTCCTTCTTCTCTTCAGCCTTGCTACTATTCTTCTTCGATCATGGCCTCCTACAACTCTCTCTTTATGTGTCGCACCTCAATCCACTACTTTGGCATTGAACCCGTTTCCTGCCTGTATGCCTTCACGCCTAATGCCCGCATGGTTAATGGCTCACGGCTAATCGACACGTGACGACGGTTCACCAGTATAACACCTTGTGTGCTACACCAGAGGTTCCACACAATAGTCCTCTATGAACAGAAAGTTGGAGACAATTTGGAAAATAATAACAACTCAACATAAGAGATTTCTGGAAAAGAAAATACTTTTATTGCATTGCATAAGTAAATACAACTCTCCCCTCTCCCCTAACTATGAGAGGTTTACTCACTCATGTACATATTACTCACTACAAGCTTACACACTATTTTTAGCTTCTAAACTTCGATCTCCTCTAAACTTCGATATCATAAACTCAACTAGACGCTCCCTTCTATAGCACAAGGGCACTACACGTGACTGGATACCAGAGGCTAAAAATCAAGACGGTTAAAAAGATTCAAATTATTAAAGTCTATACTATTTTCTTTACATAAAGTAAGTATGTCTTCTAGCAATAATTCTAACTTAACGTCTTTCTGAAGGTCTCTTTCTTGTTTATAAAAAGAAGCATTATGGGGGCCCGTGTGGGGCATGTCTGAGTTGTCTTCTTCTTCACACTGCAAGGGAATCTAGATAAGTTTTGTCGTCTTGTAATAATGCATAAGTCTAGAGCAGGGCATCTTCTATCCTCAATAATTCTTTTATTAACGAGGGGCCCGTCTTTATCTCATCTGTGTCTTCTTCTACCTCGTCTTGGCCTGGGAGGGCATTATTGAAAAATTCATCAACGAGTCCCACAATTCTAAGGCTAGTTGGCAAAGCTATCTCTACTAATTCCTTGACTTATTTCTTGAGCCTTCCATTGAATGGCTCATCAGCTTGGATTATTAGGTCTTCTTTGTGATAGGCAGTGTACCATCTGTCTTTGCGTATCAATAATTCCACGATTTCTATTGTCTCCATGGCATGAGCAATCTGGAGCTTGGACTTATCAACAATTAAATCTTTAGTCTCGTCTTCTGATAGAATCTCAACATCTTAGAATATATAATTGGAAAATCTAACAAGTCTAAATCCTTCAACTCTCATTCCTCTATAGGAACTCGGTGCAATCTGATAGATTCTAGCAAATAGAGGAAGGAAGTCTTCTACCTTCTTAACATACTCATGGACTATTTTTTCAAGAGCAACAGAGTCTTCAATTACCTTTATCTGAACGAGTCCAATGAACCCGTGGTCTGCAAGAGTTATATGAGCCATATCTGATTTTCCAAAAAGATATATTTTTGGAACATCTTTGAAGAAACCTTTAATCATTAAAGCATTTCCATTTATTTCTGATAATAACATATTAAAATGATCAATAATTTTATTAGTTTCTTTTTTAAAGTCTTTTGCTAATGGGAGATTATTATGACCAAATGGTATAACAATCTTAGTCTTAAAAGTCTTTTTCTGATAACAAAAATTAGTAGGTCTAGTTTTGGAGGATTCTCCAACAGTCTGAGCATAAGTCTGAGTCTGAGGTCTATGTATAGCAGTACCACTGAGTTGGGTGACTGCAAGTCTTTGAGTCCGTATGAATTTAGAAATGGCTAATAAATTTTGTTTGAACTCAATCCATAGTCTATTCTTCACGTTCCACCATATGGCGTCTATGAAAGTATTTTCATCATCTAAAAATTCTCGTCTAAATTTTATTGAGTCTGGATATCTTTGATCAGGTCTATAGTGGGGAAAATACATCTTCCCAATAAGTCTATTTTGAGAAACAATCTCATGTCTAGATTTTCTAGGTGGAACTAGGACATCATCAAAGTTCTCCAGGATTGGTCTTTCTTGAGAGTCTTGAATATGAGTCTGTCTTTGCATTATACCAGCATTTGGCCTTACGCATCTAAGATAGTCTGCAACGTCTTCTTTGTTCAGTCTATTCGTTCCAAAGGAACTCATGTTGTCTAGATCTTCTGTTTGCAACATAAAACGTGAAATCATATTAGTGTTAGCAAACATTGGCTCTCTTGATATAATGTCTGGAATGGTATTTTTACTTCCCTTAATATGTATAACAGAGAAGTCATAACCATTAAGAAATTGTTGCCATCTAATAAGTCTATTAGTCCTTGATTTGGACAAGTCTAAGTCTCTGAATTTTACTGCATAAGAAGAGTCAGTATAAACAGTAAAATGTTTAGGTCTAAGAAAAATCATATATTTTTCTATTGCCCTTACTATAACTAAAACCTCTTTTTCATGGGTAGTGTATCTTGTTTCTGGATCTGTAAAGGTTTCAGAATTGTCGAATGATCAATGGCAAAGTATATTGCTTCCCATTGTTTATCAAAGGCATCTATTTTTACTATAAACTGGTCTTCTGCATTAGGCAGTTCAAGTAAAGGAATGTTCTTGACCGCATCTTTAATCTGTCTTATGACTTCAAAATCATCTTTGGTCCAATAGAAAGGATTAGTTTTGTCTGTTCTTTTTAATTTGGATGTTAGGCTTTGTCTTTTTGAAGCAAGATCTTTAATAAAGTCTGCAGCACAATTAAGAAATCCTAAAAATGATTATAATTGGTTTATATCCTTAAGTTGATCTGAAAACTCAAGAATCTTTTTAGTTATGTGTTCTGCCAAGGATAATTTTTCTTTATTAATATGCATTTCCACAAAGTCTATCTCAATCTAAAATAATTGCATTTTCCTTTCGGAAATAATAATACCATGTTTGTCTAATTCTAAAATAATCTTTTTAAGATGGTCTACATGCTCTGTCTCAGTCGTACTGGCTACAAGAATGTCATCTATGTAAACAAGACAAAATTCTGAATAAGGTCTAAATATGTTATCCATTCTTCTTTGGAATACTTGAGGAGCATTCAAGTATCCAAATGGCATTACTAGCCATTCGCATTTTCCTTGGGGCATACTAAAGGTTGTCCAAGTAATACTATTTGGATGCATCTTGATTTGCCAGAAGCCTGATTTGCAATCAAACTTACTGATTATAATTCTATCTTCAATCAAATTGATTAAATTATTCTTATCTGGTATCTTATAAGAATCAAATTCATAATTCTTATTTAATTGTCTATAATCTATAACCATACGGCTTTTTGGTCTTTTACGTTCAGATTCATTTTGAACATAGAAGGCAAGGCTATTATGTATACTTTTACTATCTCTAATAATTCCTAACTTAAGCATTTCGTCTATGTCTTTTTTAAATTCTTCCCTATCTTCTTGTGAATATCATTTCTTATAGGTTCCACCATTAATAGTGGTGTCTGGGTTAATAGGGATGATTTCACAATAACTTTGGTCTTTATCCAACTTAGCGATGGGATTTTCTCCTAAAGTAGGCTCTTCTAGTTGCCTAATCTTTTCCTTTTTACTACTATATCCATTTTCTTCTGTTGGGATATAGCTTGAACCTGTAATAATGTATGATGGGCTTGATCAAAAATGTCTTGTCGTATAAGCGTTATTTGCTTATAACACTTTTGGTCTGGACACTTACATTCTTTTTGTAAGGGTTTAGTAATTTCTAGGGCTTCTTGTTGGTTTGTAGGTCTAGGTCCACCATGCTCACTGAAGAACTCTGATGTTTTATGGGTCTATAATTGGGTTTGACCTGCATAAGGTCAAAATCAGTCTTTTGATCAATTAGAGGGGCCTTAATATTAAATTCCTCTTTATCACTAATTAATATCTTATCATTATTCTGAGTATAAGGATGATATTTACTAATAAAGTCTTCTCCTAAAATAATGTTTCCTGTAAAACTAGGATGAGGATCCATTATCCAAAATCGATGATTAACGGTTTTGTTGGTCTGATTTTCTAATTTAAAATAAATAGGAATAGTCTGGAAATATAAGGTAAATGGATCTCCATTAGCCACTTTACCATAGATTTCTTGAGTACTTTCTAAAAAATAGTCTTCAAGGAAGGCATTAGCCTTTCAAATACTCTGAGAGCATCCTGTATCTATAAAAGCTGAAAGTCTTTTAGGATAGTCTTTGTATTGAACAAATAATTCTAAAAAACAAGCATGTGGTTTAATAGAAATTCCTAAATTGTTCTTTTCTAAAATAGATATTCCTTTCTGGGGTTTATCTATAAAATCTAAGGATATTTGGTCTTCTGAACTACTATCAGAATGGTATTCTTCTAGATCATAGGAAATTCCCTTTCCTTTGAAGTCTTCATTTTCTTGCAATCTTTTGGCTATATTTCTATCAATGTCTTGATAATATGTTTTAATATCTAAGTCTATTTGAGCGTCATACTGGCTAGTATAAATTGCTCTAAATCTAGTTCTCCAACAAGTTTCATGGTAGTGTAATTGACAAATAACACATACCATAAACAATCATGTTTGTATAATCTCAAAGCATTCTATGCATCCAAAGTCTTTCTTGCTACATTTCACTTCAAATGTGAAATAATGTCTTTCATCAAAGTAGCATCTAGGTATATAGGTTAGTAACTCAGGATTACTATCCTGGGAGTCTTCGTACTCATTAGTATCACTATTATAGTCTTTCGAGTCACTATTTGTATCTGCACTATAGATACTAGTATTATCATCATCTTATATGTCTGATATTTATATAGCATATAGGATATCTAGATCTTCTTGGTGTGCATATTCTAATATTGTATTAATAATCTTAATTTTTTCTTTATCTTTCTTATTAGGGAAGTCTTTAGCAAAAGTGTCATTCTTTGTCGTAAGTCCAACATTCTTTGGTGGCAGTCTTAGATTGATCTACATCTTTTTCTTTCCTATAATTAGGAACTTTCTTATACTTACTAGTGTTTTTCTTAAAATATCGTCTTTGGTTAAATTTATTTTTCTTAGTCTTAGAGCTCTTTTCTATAAAGGTAGTAGATGGTCTAAATTTATACTTCTTCAGAAATCCTAAAGGTCTAGTCTTAAACTTTTTATGTTTCCATTCTAATTTCTTTTTGAATTTATTAGATTCGTTACCACGTCCCCATTGGATTGGAACAATGTCTCTTTCGTCTTTAATTGGAGGGATCTGTTTGAAAGTTTCTTCTATCAACTTTCCTTGAGTTATATCACGTCTCTTAGATATGATATAGTCTTTGGCAAAATTAATTCTTTCACCAATGGAGTTATTCTTAACTCCATCTACTCCTGGCCAATTCCTATAGTCATTAATTAGGATTTGTCCTATGGCAGGTATCTTCCTAAAGTATTGATCTTTTAAGGTCTCTCCAAATTCTTTAATTTGGTAATATAGCTGCTCATAATTATTGATATAATCATTTATCTTATCTAATATGCACATGCTAAGTAGGGCTAACTTAGTTTTTGCTAGTTTTTGTTCATTGATTTGAGCTAGATGTCCATCTCCAATGAATTCTGATGTGAACAATTGAATATATTCTTTAATTGATCTTTCTTCTAAATTTTCTTTCATTTTCTCCAATTTATCTAAGGAGTCTTCATTAGTAGCCTTTCTTAAACTATCTAAATAATCTTTTGTAATGCCTCCAATGGATTGCTCAGCGTATTGTTTATATGAACTTGCATCCCATTGTTCATTAGATGAAAAAAAACATGTTCATCTGATTACGCCATTCATCTAAGACCTTCTTCCTATCTTGAATATTGTCTAGATTAAGGTATATACCTACTGGATTTATGGCTTGACTTACCATGGTCTTAACAGGAGTAAAACTCTTGTCACTAGTTGGAAAGTCTTTTATATAGTCTGGTTTAGTCTTAACCATAATGCTAGAGTATATAGGAATATTTATTCCTATTGGTTTACTAAAAAGTCTAGGAGCATCTTCTAGCCTACTACTTCTTCCTATTTCTTGTTTATTAGTTTCTACCTGTGTAGCTGACATAAGTCTCTCTTCTCCTTCTTCTATTAGTCTTAAGTTTCTAAGAAGTTCCTTAGTATTCTTAGATTCTTTTAATTTTAATATGCGGTCTTGGGCTATCATATTAAATCTTTCTCTTTCTTGAAATCTAACAGAATGACTTTTATTAAGGTCTTGGGCTATCATATTAAATCATTAAATGTCCTCATATCCAATTATGAGGGTTCATGTCCAAAGTTTTGGATCCTAGATTTTTCTTTAATTAAGTCTTTTTGTTCAAATGATCTTCTAGGTCTAATTACCGGGGCTTGTCTCAGTAAACTAGCACTAGTCTTACTACTGCATTCTCCTTCTGAAGGATCATTGATTATGGCTTCTCCCATATTCCTAAATCTAATTTCTTCAGTCTGGATATTCTTATTGACAATCTTAGGGGGGACAAACTGGATAATAACATTTCCAGTGGCATCGTCTTGATTAATATACAGAGGTTTATTATGTATAGTCTTAGTTTCTTAAAATTATGGAAATTTCCAAAGGTTTTTAGCTTTTTCTTTTATAGGTCCAGTATTCCTAATACTGTTAGTAAGATTATCGTCTGAAACATTGGTTCTAACTAAGATTTCTTTATTAAGTCTACCGCTAGGAATTCCTGATTGAATTCCTTCATGAGGAAATTGGGAGATCTTCTCATAGCTTTGGAATTCTATATTTATATTAGCCTCTGGGATAATATATTCTTCATAGCCATTAGCATATAAGATTAACTTAAAATATTTGGTTGTGTCTACGGTTACTGTAAATGCCGGAATGACATTAAAGTATCCTATGTTGTCTGACATTTCCAATTGGGTTATCCCAATAAGGTTTTTCTCAAAATCTTTCCATCTTTTATCTACTAAACAACATAATATGTTGATATTATTCTGAGGTCTATGTAATCCTTGGATTCTTTCTTGAAAGAGTCCAAAGGTTAGGAATTGGAACTTTCTATCAGTTCCTCTATATCTAAGCCATTCTGAGTCAAACACTTGGAACTCAGTATAGGATTTGTCTAACACATGATTTCTACAATGGTAAGTCATGTTATAATTAGGAGTCTTAGGAGTGGCACCTTCTTTAAACAATTATATGTATCTAACGGCTGGAAGTTGTCCATTATGAATGGAATCTTCAACAATCTTCCAGTCAACTTCACCCCATTCTTTCCATTGGAGAGGATTGGTGAAATTTCTTTCTTTCCATCATGTCCTAACATTGAAGGATGAATCCTTAAGTCTTTGGAGCATATGATTACTCTGTCTAATATTTGGGATAGAGCTAACTATCTTACTAGTCTTATCTAATCCGTCATTTATGACTCGTCTACCTATGGTATTCCTTTCTCTAGTTTTTATAGGAGGGGACTCTCAGTTGCAGGTGGTTACCTATTTTTGTTCAAGTCTTTTTTCAATTCTTTCTAATAAGTCGGAATAATCTTTTTATCTGACTAAGAATTTCTTCTTTAAAAATCTTATTCTCTTTTCTGGTTTTATCATAAATTTCCTCACTATGTCCAACTAGAGAATTAACTAGGGATTTTGCAATATTTGTAATATAGTCTTTTACTTCATTCTCTTTTTCTTATTGTTGCATAGATCTAACTTTTATAGATTCTACAGTTTTTTCTATTTTATCTAAATGAGTTAGAATAAAAGGAGAGTCTATTTCTACTTGGGAAGGCTTATTATATACGGCCTTAATTCCGTTTATAATTTTTTCATATTTTTTTTCTACTTGGGACATGTCTAGTATAAGTTCATTAATAATACTATCCATTTTGGATAGGTTATGGCTTTCCATATTATTAAGATAATTTACTAAATTTTATTGGAATTTAACAAAGTCTGTGTAGAAGGTGGTTAATCCTTCTATATTAGCCTTTAAATCTAAATGCAAGTCTTTAACAAAGCTACTGTTATAGTCTTGGGTAGATGCTATGGATGTAAAAATTAAATTTAATCTTTCTAAATATAAGTCAAGTTGCTTTAGCCGCATTGGCAATCTCATTTTCATTTATCTTATAATAAAATATATCATCATTTATCTTTTCTAAAATTCTTTGATAAAAGTCTGATAAAGTCTTAATGGAGAGGTCTCTTGGTACCTCATTCCAGTCTGATCTAACTATATCCATTAGGAAGATAACTATTTAATCTAGGGATAAGCTTAGCTTGTTCTTTAGTAAGTTTAATTAACTCACTGTCTTGATTTTTAATTAAAGTTTTAATTTCTAAAATGTCTTTGTTAAGGACTTTTATATGATTAGTCTTAATATTTATTTCTTGTAAAACATGTACTAGATCTATTGGGATTTGGTTATCTATTTCTAGAAGTCTTTTAGAGATATTTTTTATCTCTGTTTCTAGGGTTTGAGTGTCTTTTATTAATTGTCTTAATATAAGGAGTATACACTTATTTTGATCTAATATGCTATTAATAACACTAGCAGTAACTTGTCTACTATCTGCGTGTTTAGCTGGGATGTGTTCAATGTATGAACAACCATATATGTGAGAGGTTAAATAACCTACTGAGTCTAAATCAGTTATAGGTATGGGATGGTTTGGGTTGGTTCCAAAAATATCTTTATAAATGCGAGGGATAAATTCGAAGGGCATAAAGTCTTTTTTCTATTAGTCTAAAAGGAGCGTCTTATGGCTCTGATACCAGAATTAGGGTTTTGGTCGGAATTCGGTGAGTTTCTAAAGTCTCTAAGGTATTGATACCAAATTGGGTCTAAACTATAAATCTTTTAAATATATAGTTTTAAACTAAGGTTTTAGTATAAGACAAGAGGGGGACCATCTAAAGTAAATAACAAAAGTCTTTGGGACCACGAGGGGACCACTTTCGGGATAAGGACAAAGTCCGCACGGTGAGTCCGCACTAGAGATTATCTATATATATATGATTTTATAAATATAATGATATTAATTCATGTGTCTAGAAATATAGACAATAAATCATAGGCCTAATACAATGTAATGTACATATTTGGATGTTTTGTTACTCTTATGGGAAAAAGGGTTGGGTTACCTTGGGGAAAATGGTAATATGAAGATAAATAATTATGTTCAGTATGTTGGCTATTACTTAATGCATTTTTATATTATAGTGGCATAGTTAGTATTTATTCTTTGGAAGTTGTTCGGTTATATACACACTTAAATGAGGGGTGAGATATTTGACACAAACAAGTGACGATGGATGTTACTTACTTTGAATTAAATGTATTTTTGCAGTTTAAATTTAGTAAGTTAATTATTGCAAACCTAGGGTGCTGACCCAAAATAAAATATCCCCCCCCCCCCCCCCCTCAGGTTTGCTTAGACAGGGATAGTGAGACTGAAGGAACATCAGACTTGTTGTCAAGGCGTGTTCCTCGAAGATTCATTTATTCATTCTAAATTAGGTTGCTACTTCTCCCCGTCTTTATTTATTTTGGATTATTGTAAGGGCGTAAGCCCGGAGTCAATTTTATTTATTCTTGTTGTTTTTATTCTGCTAGATGTGAATATTGGTTTTATTATTATTCACTGTTATTTAATTCAGTTTTAACTCATATGCGATTCATTATATGAATGTTTATTACGGTCGATGCTAATAATGACATAGATTGTATAACAATCCCCATCTTCGGGGTATCATGCCTGGATAGCCTTTACGTGAGAAAATGGGAATGTTACAGTTCGTGGATCTCCAAAGGTATGAATGCGTATTAATTTTGATCCTTTGATTCAATTGGGTAATTACTTTAAATTTGTTTAAGGCCATTTTTTATAAAAATAATTTTAAGGAAAAATTGAGTTTTATTAAAGTCGTTCGAACGAGAATTTCACCATGTTCGAACAAGTTTGGAAAATTTGTTATAACGATCTTATAAGAAAATATCGTTCAAAGGTAATTCATGTTTGTTCAAACGAGATTCACTATGTCATTCGAACGAGATCTAGTTTCGTTCAAATGAGATTGTGTACTTCGTTTGATTGACCATATTGATTTCATTCAAATGAGATAATTCTAAGAATAATGTACTCCAAAGATAATTCTAAGAACCTCCAAAAGTTAATTTCACCCAATAGTTTTGAGATCCAAGTTTTAACTAAATATTCTAGTTGAGATCTCTTTTTTGGCATAAAAGTTCGTTTACTCTTCATCTTTGTTGAGTATTGTTTATATATAGTGGACTCCATGTGTGTGGCGATTTGAAACGGTGGACCCCGTGTTCTATCCATTGATAATTTACTAAGTCAAGATCGGTGGATATAGAGGTTGTACATGCTATCATAGTGTGTAGGTGGATTCCTACGTGTTATTGTGTACAAGGTCGAAGGAACAAAGACATGTCAAGGCTTTAAAGAGTCGAGTCGGTTGTGTAAGTAATTTTTGTTCCTTATGTAATTCCTATATCATAGTGAATTTGTGTGGCTGAGCCATCTAAGGTTTTTCCCATTATGGGGTTTCCTCGTACATTATAGTGTGATTGGTTATTTTACTCTTCTTTATTCACCTAGATGAATGCGTAGGGAAAGATAAAATTTGGCTAATTGTTTTCACAACACAAGTTTAATAAACCAGTTTAATTAATTTTGAGAAATTTAATATTGGTGTGTCTTGACAATCCATATAATTCCTGTATTTTCAAATAGTATCATGTATAAGCATATTTTTATCCATCCATTTTCAGGATATTTTTTGGTTTTATCTTGTTTTTATGTTTTGCCTTTGAATAACCAAATGAGGATTTTTTTTTCAATGACATATTTTTATACCCTTACTTATGTTTCTCTTATTCTGGATATGCAAAACATAAAAATGTAGGTCTAGTTGTGCCATTGTGTCTTGAAGATGTAGCGTGCCTACCTACACCATCTTATCGGACACCACTTTTGCATTTATACACACATCTCAAGATATAGATAACTTATGTAAGTTCTTATTTTGGTTTATGTTGTATCTTCAAATTATTTGGTTTGTCGTAATTCTTTAAAAGTGAGGAAATAGATTTTTTTTAATGTTCTTGAAAGTTTTTATGTCATAAAAAATGTTGTTGAAAACTTTGAGGGTATATTTGGAAAATAAAATTTCGTAATTTCAGACCTCTCAAAATAATAAAGTTGTAGAGTTTTGAGTAACCTTTATAACAATAAAATTGCAGAGTTTTGAGTAAGCTTTACAATGCAAAACGTCGTGTGTCATTCCGACTTCGGATTCAAAAGTAATTCTCAAAATAGGACCTCTTTTAAAGCCTTCATTCCAAGTTCTTTCAAATTTTGCTTCAAACAAGAGACGAATAAATTAGGCACAAAGGCTTATTCGAAATATTGTTTTAAACGAGAAGACCCTAGTTCGAAACAGACCTTCTTTGAAAGAAATTGATTTGGTTCAAATAAGGGACACATATGCAAAAATGTATTGTTTGATATCTTTTCACATAGAAACTATAATCCATAACAACCTATCGAGTTGTTGTAACCTTTCAAACCCCTATAAATAGTGTTTTTTAATTTTTATTAAGTGTTCATGAGAGATATTGCCAAAACAATACATTTGATTTTATTGTTTGAGGCTTTGGTGGATTCCAAGGAGTAGTCTATCAGGGACTAGTGTGCTAGGGAGTCAAAGTTGCAATTCAGATTTAGACAAACATTATTAATAAGAAGATATCATCACGCGTTATTGAGTATGAATATTTTGATCCTAGTCGATATCTGTGGATACCAAGACATGTGGGTTATGCAAATTGTGGTCATGAGCAACGGATTGCTTATACAAGTAGAGGCATCGAATCAGAACGTAATGGAGAGACTTCGTGGCGTATATCGTTATATTATATGTAAGTCGTGTATTTTCTCTTTAACACCCGTAAACATTATTAGTATTAGTGGAATTTATTGGGTTGGGACATGACATTGACTTTTACTTCGAGGGTTTCCACTCTAAATCTTGTGTTCATTTTTTAGATTATTTTTGCTAGTTTCACTATTTATAATCACTTTCATGAAATTTAAACTAATTGATTTTAGCGATAAAAATTAAAAATTTTGCAAATAGAATTAAATTTTCTTAATGTTGTATTTAAATAAGAAATTAATTGTATTTAAATGCTTAAGCGCAAACCAACTTCATTTTAGCATAACGATCTTAGTCACCTGAGATCCACTATGATGTGTATAATTATTGAGAACTCGTACGGGATTCAATTAAAGAATCAAATATTTTTTTATCAGATGACATGACATGTACTCTATGTTCTTCAAGGAACATTAATTCTTAGTCATACCTATTGAAGATTAGTATGGAGTCTCCAACTTTCATAGAATGATTTCAAGGGGAATTTGTGGTACTATTAACCCTATTACGAGTCATTAAAATATTTTATTGTTGTCATAAATGGATCAGCAAAATGGTCACCTGGTGTTTTACATTCAACTGACAATTTTTCATATTCATATTTCCTTGCTCAAATCATCCGAATATAATCACACTTTCTGGGCTATCGAATCTATTCAATATGCCTTAATGGCACAGGTGAATTTACATCCCATGCTTTTGATGACTATTAAATGTCTATAGGAATTGACGTTCAGCACCCAATTCATCATGTCCACACCCAAAATGGTTTGGACGAATCTCTTATTAAGAGTCTCCAATTAATTGCTCAACCTATTTTATGAGAACTAAATTACCATTATATGTATGGTTACATGTTATGTAGCACTCTGCAATAATGGTTCGTCGCCAGCCAACTACTTATCATCAATACTTACCTTTTTAACTTTCATTAAGCCATAAACCAAGTATTTTCCACTCAATACTTTTAGATGTGACATTCATGTCCTTATAACTAACCCCTCGACACGCTAAGATGTGTCCACAATGTCGATTAGGCCTTCATGTCAGTTTTGATTCACCTACTATCATTAGATATCTCAAACCTTTGATTGGTGATGTTTTTACCACATATTTTGCAAATTTTCATTTTGATGGGGTTTCTTTTCATCATCGGAGGGAGATAATAAGAGATTAATAGAACAAAATAAACATACTTGGAATAATCCAAATTTGTCTCATATTGATCCTTGTACTTCTTAGCGTGAAATAGATATACAAAGGATCACTCATCTCCAAAGGATTTCAAATCAATTGCCTAACACGACAAAGTAACTAGATCACATATACTAGTTGTAAATGTTCCTGCTCTAGTTTATTTTCCAATTGAAAAACTTGTGATTATGAAAATTTAACCTTTTATATTATTATATTAGTTGTCTTTATTACCTTCCAAAGCACATGAGTCTTGTATCATTAAAGTTAAGAGGCTTTAATCCTTATAGACGTTGGGTAAAGAGCGAGGCTCGTTCATTATACTTCATGAACATTGGACTTTGAGTATCTATGTGACGTCTCAACATCACAAAGACTTTCGCTACTGAAATTTGAAGATATATCCTTTCGACTATGATTTTATGATTGAGTGTCCATGGCTATGCACGCACACTTTCTTAATAAACTGTGTTTTTTAATTAAACAAGTGATTTTTTATCTTTTATAAGTGACGTGTATAACCTTGGGAAATACCTACATTTTTTAAAAATTTCTTTGACTAAGGCATTATGTTTATCTATCTAATTCCATTTGAATGCTTTTTTTTTTACCTCGTGTGCATGGGCCTGTACTCTTTTAGGCTTTATGAATCACTACCTGAACGCGTGCGCACAGTGCCAAATCGACCCTATGTGTACGTCTGCACATTTTAGGTATGCTTTGGCTTGTTTCTTAAAATCGTGCGCGCGGTGCCTAATTTCCCCAGTGCGGATGACAAACATATTTTGAAAATTTCTATAAATATGTCTCTTTCCCTTATTTTTTATATTTAGTTCCTCTTTATTTCCTTACACCTTAGAGAGTATTTTTGAGGTTGAGAGCATTTCAATTGCTTGTCTTTATTCGAATTCATATGTTTCTTCCAAAATTGAGTGAAAACCTATATCTAAACTAGATTTATTGTTTGTGAGGAATTAAGAGCGATTTGAATCAGATCTACTTAGCCAAGATTCAATTTAAACCATTCTAAATCTGAATTGTTGATAGACACCCCTAAAAGATAAAGAGAATATGTCTCGATCTATTGTAGAGTTCAAGTCATGATGCAACTTTAAGGAGGAGAATCTACTTCCTTTGCCATCCTATAGAGCTTAGGATGGATCGCTCATCATCAATTGGGGAAAGCTCAATGTTAATATAATACCCCGTATTTGTTGTGAATCATTAAATTGAATAAAACAATTAATTACGTATGCTTGTTGTGACTATAGATGTCACTATTTATATTTTTATATGTTATTTAAATTGGATTTGAAATTAAATTTAAGAAACAATGATTAATTAATTAAATTAATTAACATTTGGACTCGTACCGAGTAATTATTAAATAATTGAGTTGCTAGTTATTCACTATTTTTAGTTTTGTCCCAAAATAGCCAAAGAGGGATATTTGTAAGGACAAATTTTTAATCGAATGAATTTGTTTGTAATTGTCTTAATTCCTGATAAAACAGTTTGAGTCTAGGCTAGCTGTTGAGTTGTGATCCAACAAATCCTATGACATCCTGAGTTGAATAAAATGAGGTTAAAGCTTTGAAGATGATATTGTGTCGAGTTTATTTTGTCACATTCAGATGATTCTAGATCACATAGATATGTACGCTAAGTGATTTATGGGATTTAGAATCTTGGTTTCAATGATGGATGTTTCAATTTTTTAAACGTTGGGAATTTGAAAATTAATTTTTGTAAACGTATTTTAATTATTTTTTAGTTAATATTTTTAGAAATTATGAGAATTTATTTATAAAATAAAATTAGGTTTTTATTCGTTCAAAAGACATTGTTTGTCGTTCAAACGAGAGCCACATTTCGTTCAAACGACATTGTGTTGTAGCTTAAACGACGTGTCGCCTCGAATTTTGTGTTTGATTATAAAAGAACTTCGTTTACTAAGAAATTCAGAGAGAACCTTTGCCAAAATGTTTCTACAATAGTTTGCAAAAAGTTCCCAAAGTTTTCCATCATCATGAGTTTTTAAAGATCTAATCTCACAATTCCATAGCTTTTGATCTTGATCGGTTTATCGAAAAATTGTTCTTCATCTATTGAACAAGGATTCCGTACGTGTTGGTTACAAAGATGAAATGGTGGATTCCGTGTTTCGATTCGTTGATGATTACTGAGGCTGCATCAGTGGATACCGAGGTACACGTGGAGTAATGTGTTGTGGACGCTTGTATAGGTGGACTCCTACATTTAACTGTGGAGGAACGGTTAAAGAGAAAAACAAGCATCAAGGCTTGTGCGTGATCGAGTCATTGAGTAAGACTAAATTCTCTCTTTGTAATTTTCTGTATCAGAGTGCTTGGCCTGGTCGTCCGAGGTTTTTTTCCTTAGTTATTTTCTCGTACATCAACATCTCTTGTGATTGATTTATTTACGTTATCTGTTAAATCATTTAGATGCACGCTATAGGATTAACAAGATTAAACTGGTAAATCAAAATTGGGTTTTCACAAGATAAGTTTAAGATTTCTAAAATATAATTTTTGGAAAATTTGAAAATATTACTTTTGCCTAAAAATAAGTGATTAAGGACCTTCTCAAATTGGTATCGGAGCTTGAACACTATTTTACTGTGTTTGTGATCCCATATCATTAGGTATGAGATTTGGAGGATTTGATGATCTTAGAACACATTGGTTTGAAGGGTCTAATTGGAAAATACGCATAAAGTCCACACTTAAAATTCTAGTTAAATATAATAACTCTGAGAGGTGTCTTGGTTGTGAGGGGTATGGTCATAGGATAGATGAGTGCCCCACTAATCAAAGGAAGGATGTTAATAAAATGATAACTCATGTTTTTACCCTTAGTGATACTGATCCAGAAGAGGAAAAGTTTTCTTCAAGTGAGCGAAACCTTACCATCTTTGTGGCTAGTCATGTGAGTGATGGCAACAAATCTTCCCATAAAGATGATTCTTTACATGACTCTTCTGTAGTCATAGTTAGTAAAGACCAATAAAGTGGGTACGATGAGAGTGAGGGTGAAGAGTTTGAGGATAATGAGTTACAAGTTCCCTTTCGTGATTTATATGTAGAGAGTTTGAGGGTAAATAAGCAAAACTTGAAGTTAGAAACTAAGTTAAAATAACATGCCATTGATAATAATAATAATAATATCGATGCTTTGATTGAAGATCTTAGGTCATGTGAGAAGACTCTTCAGGAGAAGTTTGAATACGTTGAGGCTGAGAGAGATAGTCTTCGAGGATTAATGGAGGCCATGAAAAAGGAGCTTATATAGTTTGAGGAGTCTAGGCGCTTACTTGAGTCTAGGATTGGTGATCTTGAGAAGAGATTGAGAGACTCGAATAGAGTTAAGTTTGATTTGAAGTTTAGGTCCTAAAGCTAGAATATTAGGCACCGTCCAAATCAAAGATGATAGGTGTGGTATATATTGGCTTCTATCATCATGTTACACTCATTCCTAAAGACAAAACCATACATGCGAGAGAGCCACCTAGGAATGTTTGGAGAGATGGACATTTAGGTAACACTCCCCGTCGTATCTACACTTGCACTCATTGCGATAGGAGGAGTCATCTTAGAAGTTTTTGTTATGATATTAAGGACGGTCCTAGAAGACTAAGAATAAAGTCATTTTGGTTCCCAAAATCCCCATTCGTCGTTACACACCTACTTGGGTTAGAAAATCGAATTTAGAGGCATTAGGCTTGGTGATACTCATTTCATTGCACACGGTTCTTCCCAAGTTACATCTTACGGTTGAGTGTGTCCGTTGATTTGTCATAGTCTAGTTGTGTCATCTAGATATATCTTTTCTATGGTGATGACGTGTAGATTTTGAATTTTATCTTTTTTATTTCTTGAGCCATTTTGAGAAAAATACAAAAATATTTTTGGTTTCATATATTTTTTGAAAATACAAAAGGTTTCTATTTTTGAGTCAAAAATATTTTAAAAAACGCAAAAAAAGATAAAATACATGTAAAATATTTTTTGGTGTGCTTCCCCTTAACTTCGTTATTTCCATGTGTCTAGGACATTTAGTTTTGATTTTAGATGCTTAGATTAATCTTAGCCATTTTATTAATGGGGTTGTTTGGAACATAATTTTCATTTTGATTCGACTATACATATGCCATCTCACACACATACATGTGCTTATATGAATGCTTGACTTCTTATGTACATTTGAGTTTGGTGACACGTTCTCTTCTCAATCTTGTCATCTATGAGAATATTAGGCTTAGGGGGAGTTATGCATGTAAGAACAGTTTCCCATGAGAATATGCTTAGTTAATTGAAAAAATTATAAGTGTGCATAGGAAAAGACTGCGAGAGGCATGTGAACTGGTCGTGAAAGCCACTGTTTAAAGAGCCCAAGAAAAAATTAAAGCATTAAAAAGATCATATATATGACAAAAAGGGGCCAATAGGAATTCTCTTTAAAATAGAAATTGAAACCTCAAAAGAATTGAAACGGAAAGGAATTATTATATGTTTGAGGGAGTTTGGTTAGAAATATCAACGAGTTTGCACATTGAATCTTAGGTTGAAAAAGTCATGTCATGACGCTATTGTTTGGTAGAATCGTTAAAATTCTAGATTTGTGTGCACGATGTTTGTTTAGTTCATTAAGTTCAAGTTATAATTGTCACATATGGCTAAACCGTAGTTTGAAGACATTTACCAGTCAATTATAGCATCTTGAATGTATTTATGTCTTTAATTTGTGTTTCATTTGTGTTAGTTCACACCCATACATTTCTTACCCATGCTTAAGCACATCGATACCGTGTTAACATGTAACTTATTTTTTTTAGTCATTTTTTTACCTATTTTTGAAGTGTCAGGTGCTTATTTTGCTGGATTCAGCTTTCTGGGTTGGTATTGCATAATTTTCTAGGTTGGAATAGAGATTTTTACATCTCATTTGAACGAGATAATGGTATCGTTCAAACGACTTTTATATGTCATTTAAAGATTGTTCCAAGCGAGGTTCTTGAGAGGTTGAAAAGTGAAATAGTGGTAGGTCATTTGAAGGTCGTTAGAACTTATGCTTCGAGTGAGCTTCGTGCGAAGATTCACTATAATGGGTCATTAGAAGCATGTCCAATTTTGGATCTCGTGAGATGGTTTTGTCATTAAAACGACTTGATTGGTGTACAAATGACATGTCTTTATCGTTCTATTGACTTTGTGATTTCATTCGAGGGACGTAGATAATCGAATTTAGGGTTTATACCCCTATCTTCAACTAACTTTGTCACTTCGTTCTTACTTCGTTTCTCTCACTCTTCTACTTACAATACCCGTTATCCACCATTTTTGGTTTCCAAAAGTAACAAAAATCTTATTTTTTCAGTATTCTAGTCCGAATTTTTGGCTAATGTTGCTCTACACCATTTGATTTCAAGATTCTTAGAGGTTGTGAGTTTATTGGGCTAGGTTCGGATGATTTCCTACACACTACTTTCCACTTTCCCTATTAGTATGTTTCTAATGGCACCTAGTCAGAGACATCGAGGTGTCCCCACTGGTCAGCTAGATGAGCACCCAACCTCGACTCGCGCTCAGGCCGCTCAGGCCAACCGTCCTCGATACTCAGAGGATAGGTGAGCTACATGCATAGAGTATAAGCACTATTATGTGCTTGGCCCTCACATACGTGCCATGGATAGAGAGAGAGAGTCTTTATGATTCCTAATTTTGGCTTATACCAAGTCCCACAATGGCTCGCCAGTAGGAGTTCGGAGCCTATATTTGATTTATACAGTACCATTTGTCCCAATATCATTCGAGAGTTCTTTTCTGTGAGATTTGCATATTTGCGGGCTTTAGGACCCTGTTCGTGGTGTCATGGTTGTAGTCATTGCCGACCTCATTTCCTCTATGTTACACATTCCTCGCGTCCCTGATGCAGTTAATCCTGTTATTGTCCCTAATGGTCCTTCAACCAAGGATATCCTCCGCCATTGCTTTCGAGAAGCTCCTCAGTCGAACGCCATTATGTTTCATCATTGGATTCATGTTGATTTTCGTATCCTTAATTGGTTTGTCTTTTTTAGCATATATTCTATAATTAATCACACCTAGAATTACTTTGATATTGTATATTTCATATACGTTGTGTTTCAGGGTTAGGACATCGACCTTCCTATTGTCATTCTTCAAGTGATGTCCTTTGTTCCTCTCACTGGTCACACTCATATTCGTACACTGCTTCCTTATGGTGTCTTGTTTCTCGCATATATGAGGTAGAAAGATTCCCTATGATTGATGATAAGGCTACATAAGCATCTATATCCCCTATAGATGCGAACACTATTTTGCGTTCAGAGAGCAATCTTAGCGAGGTTGCTCATTTCACACCTTCTGCGACTGGGTCTTCATCAGGTGGTGGATTCACATCTCACCCCACTGGTCCTTTTGAGCCCCCATGTGTCGATACCCGAGATATCACTCACACTTCAGCGTGTAGGAACGAGTAGGATAGGATATCTGTGCACGCGCAGCTAACGGAGCAGAGCAAATTGATTGCATCTATGATTGCCCGATTCGATAAGGAGGCACAGGCGAGATCCCAACAAGAGTCTCAGATGTCTTCCTTTTTTAATGAGATGCATCGGAGGAAGGAGAGCCACGGTGTCGGGTCGTCAAGGAGACGTCCATATGATGAGACTTCACATGGTGGTGATGATGATGATGTTTAGGATTTTCTGAGATTCTTATGATGTTGCATTGTTGTATAAGACATTTTTTTATATTTTATGATGTACTTATTCAGTCTCCATCTATAATGTACTTATTGTGATACACTCTTGGTTTATCTTACTTTCATATGTATATCAGTACTTTATTATTGTTGGACATAAATATTCAATGTTTCTCAATTTATGTAGTCGTACTTATTCAGTTATAGCACTGGATTTCTCGTGATGTATCTATGTTTACTCACTTGAGATTCATATGCTCCATATATCCATTTACTGCTATATTTTATATCCATTGTCATATCATTACACAGTACTGGTGTTAGACTGTTTATCTAGCCAAGTTGATTATATTTCATTACTGCTAGATATTTTATTCATGTGTTGTCTGTCCCACGATTTGTCTATTTCAGACAAAAAGGGAGAGAGATATGTGATGTAGGGGGAGTATTTATATATGATTTATTTATATATATTTTGGTTCCTCCATTCTTCACTTGGTAATATGCTTTTTTGTCTCGTATGTGTATATATTTTCAGAGATTCAGATTTTTTGGCTACATCACATTCAAACAAATTCAAGCTTGTTGGTCTTACATATTCTAGTCCGTGTCCTATATTTTTTATTTTGGAGTTTATGGGATAGGACATAGGTTATTTCGGCTTGACGACCCGACTTAGAACATTTCACTATTTTTGGTTTTGTCCCGAAATAGCCAAAGGGGGAGATTTGTAAGGACAAATTTCCAATCAAGTCAATTTGTTTGTAATTGGCTTAATTTCGGACAAAACAGCTAGATTCCATGTTTTGATTCGTTGATGGTTGCTGAGGCTACATCAGTGGATACCGAGGTACACGTGGAGTTGTGTGTTGTCGACGCTTGCATAAGTGGACCCCTACGTTGCACTATGGAGGAGCGGTGAAGATAAGAAGAAGCGTTAAGGCTTGTGGGTGATCGAGTCGTTGAGTAAGACTAAATTCTCTCTTTGTAATTTTTTGTATCATAGTGATTATCTACCCTAGCCGTCCGAGGTTTTTTCCCTTAGTTGTTTCCTCGAACATCGGCATCTCTTGTGACTGATTTATTTTTAAATCACTTAGATGTATTATATAGGATTAACAAGATAAAACTGGTAAATCAAAATTGAGTTTTCACAAGATAAGTTTAAGATTCCTCAAAGATAAATTTTGGAAAATTAAAAAATATTGTTTTTGCCTAAAGATCAGTGATTAAGGGCCTTCTCACAAAAACACATTTGGGAAGCCCCTAAATTCTAGAGAGGTAAAGGCGTGGAGAGAAGAGGATAAATTGGGAGAATTGCCTTGGTTTTCTCCACAAATCTAATAGGCAAGTTTATATATATTTTGATTATGATTGTATTTCTATCAATATTGTATCTTTTCATTTAAATCTGAATATAATCATGGCCTAAATCTGATTAGAACGACTAATTTGATTAATTTTGAGATATAGCTAGTTTAGATAGTAATTAGGTTATGTTTCACTCTTAATTTGGTTGATTCCCTCATTAATTGGAACTAAAATTCTTAGAAGATTATTACAACATGTTTTCTATATGCAATTTGTTAAAAGCCCTATAATTATGCAAATTGATCTCTTGAAATCATTAGTTGATTGATGAATTTGTTGAAGCTAGGGTTCTTGGATTATGAGTTTTTATTTGAATCTTGTTGTATTCTTGCATTTTGATGATAGAAATAGGTTCCAATTGTTGTTTTGACAAGGTCTTACCATTTGGATGTTGATTGAGTGTTTAAAGGAAGCTCTTGTGTTCATTAATGGAGGATGGAGAGAGAAAAATAGGGGTTGGAGAATCGACCCTGAGTCATTGATCGGTCGATGAACACACATAAGTCCTAATTTCGGATTTTGATTGAATAATTGGGTTTGGGGTTTTTTAGCCTAGGGTTAGGATTATTTCACCTATAGTTTTTATATGCTCATAGAATAGAGTTAGATTCTTTTGATTTGAAATACTAGAAAGTGGTGTTTGAGTTTTTTTTATATTTGATGAAATGATTTATTTTAAAAGGGTTATTTTAAGTATGTGATTTAGCTAAACCCATTAGTGACGGTTGCATATGTATGTATGTGCTCTAGACCATTTGTGAGGGCCGTAATTACATGCGTGTTTTATGTGCAATGCATACCATATGTGAGTACTCGGTGAGTAAATGAGTAGGCAAGTATTAGGAGGGATTCCATTATAGGGACATGTGCAATGCAGACAGCGATGGTACCTCGGTGAGTATACGATTTTGCCATTTTTAATGCTAATTTACCTTAGGGTCCTACATCTAGGTATAAGTTTACTGAGAGACTTTGCACAGATATTTCATCGTATGATCTTGGGTATGGTAGTCCATACGAATGATGGGTAGGTGAAGTGATTTATTCCTTAATCGTGTTGAGGTTTTGGGTTTGGGCCAACCTAAGTCGTGCGAGCAATCCCCGAAGGAAATAGGGATAGACCTTTGTTATGTGCAGGCGTGAGAATAGCCCATTTATTTGTACATGTAGGGGGTGTACCTTTATATTGATGTTAGACCTGGGTAGAGTCTTTCTCCTACCATATGTGATTATTGTGTAATGATACCAAAAATAGTTGTTTAGAGATGTATATAACTTATAGTAGGGATGCCCACCTACATACTTATGTTTTCAATATGTGCATTACCTATAGTAGATTTATGTATATTTCATTATTGGTGTGAAATTTCCAAATGTGGATAAATTTGAGATATAATTTTTTTGTTGGTATCATGGTTATTTGGTGAGAAGTACCTTAGGGTTTGAGACCTCAGTACATCATGTGATTTCTATTGAAAAAGTTTAACCTTATAGAGTTAATAGTAAAGATTAAAGAATGATGTTGTAAGACATTAATTACATGGACTACATATGGGTTTGGGATTTAGTACCACGTGATATTTTAGGTTGTTGGGTTAGGTAACTAATAAATTAAATATATTAAAACACGAGAGGAATATTTATAGTTACAATGAGGCCCATATTCAATTATAATCATATTCTACATAGACTTTTTGTTCATGTTTTCTTTTAAAAACTATTTTTTCATGTACTTGTTACGGTAGTTCTTGTATAAGTGGGTTCGTTAGAGGAGCATCTCTGGCGAGGTCCCATTTCTTACTCCTAGGATTGTAGGAGTCAAACAAGCATAACTGTAAGGACATATTTTTATAAATGTCCGTCACAATTAATTTTATCGTATACTGTTACAACCGTCGAAGAAGTTCAAGAGCAATCTACATCAAGACAGATCTGAATATCTCAAGGTTCTTCATCAAAAAGCATCCGCAAAGTATACTTTGGTAAGGTTATGTTTTAAATACCTTAACTTTGCACTTAGAACTTTGGGATATTTTTTCAAAATATTTTCTAAGTGTTGGAGCGGACTTTTTTCATTAAAAATTGAGAATCAGTAATTTTCTAAGTCTTGTAGCGTTCCTCATTTTTTACGCTCAGGTCGTTCAAGCGAGATCACCATCTCGTTCGAGCGACATTAGATGCCGTGCGATGTTGTTCAAACGACACGCGTACTTCGTTTGAGAGATCCCATTTTCGTTCTAACGACCGAGGCGGCGCGATTTTCTATAAATACTCATTAAATGGTTTCATTTTCATTAAGAAGTCCCAGCATTTTAAAAGACAAAAAACTGCGAATCTGTAGAATTCTTTTTTACTTCTTCTTTTAGGGTTTTAAACCTTTTGTTTTCAATTCACAAAAACCCCATATGCTTTGGTGAATTGTTTTGGTGTTCAAGAACACACTTTGCTTTTGTTCATTCTTTGTGGGGAGAGATCTGCAACCGACAGCTGCGTGATATTATGGAGGAAGTCCTTGTGAAGATTTTAGACTGCGTGTCTAGGACTGCATGTCCTTTGGTATAGCTGCGTGTGAACCACTGTTCATTTCTAGCCGTCACCTTGAAGGTTTGTTGAAGGCACCGTGCGTTACTCTTGTGGGCGAAACCAAGATGGTATGTAAGTCGATGGTATGTAAGTCAATGATCTTGTAAACTTGTCAGAGTTCTAGAAATAAAAGGTTTTGCCCTTCGGGGATTTTTTCTGAAATTTGTGTCGCATGCTTTATTTATTTATGGTTTGACACACGCACATACGTAGTTGCATGTTTAGGGCTGAATTAATTTGGTTTAAAAATAGACTCTTATTAAGTAAGATTTAATTCAAAACTTGCGAATTAATTTAAATCGGTATCACACACCGTCTTCATATTTTTACAAATTGGTATCATGGCGGGTTGCGCTAATTTATTGCGTATTCCTATTTTTCGCAAAATCGTGTGATATTGATTTTTTTTTAAAGATCAGTTTTGTGAAAAATCGCAATTTTTCCAATGGAACATTCATTTAATATGGTGCCTATTTTTTATGGGAAAAATTATGCCTATTGTAAAGCTCGCATGAAATCTAGTTTAAAAGCCATTGACAAGAGAGTGTTTTGTTGCTTTGCGAAACAGGATGGAATCCTTCCACTGTCACCGTTAAAAATATCACCTCTTTAAAACCCGTGTCGGCCTGGACTGAAGATGATTTTAAGATGTCTAATTTTAATTCTCGTGGTTTGAGTGCTATTTCTGGAGTCGTCACTCCCGACGAGTTTCGCCAAATTATGACGTGAACCTCGTCTAAAGAGGCATGGGAAATTTTGAAATTGACACATGAGGGTACGAACGCGGTTAAAGAATCAAAATTACAAAATTTGGCAACCCAATTTGAGTATATCACCATGTCTGAGTCTGAATGCTTTGATGAATTTTATGCACGTTTATCGGATATTATAAACACCAGTTTTAATTTGGGTGAGGTCATTGATAACACCCGTGTCGTTAAAAGGATTTTGAGATCTCTCCCAAAACGCTTTATTCCTAAAGTCACTGTTTTGAACTCTTTGGGAAATTTGAAATCACTTAAGTTGGAAGAACTTGTAGGAGATCTTCAAACCTATAAGATTGACATGTTTCCCTAAACCATTAAGGCTAAGGATAAAGGCGTTGCTTTAAAGACTCATTTTAAGAAAAATAAAGAAAAAGTTTGTGAGTCTGATTCTGAGGAAGATTTTGATTTTAAAGATATGGCCTTGTTTGCGAAAAAATTTAAAAATTTTCTCAAAATTTTTAAAGAAAATTCTTTCAATAAAAAGAGTTTTTTTGAGAAAAATAATAAGAAAGGAAAGGCCAAAGAAAGCGGTGAGAGGGAAAAATAGAATGACTCAGATGAGGAGTGTGAGGTGGATTTTGAGAACGTGACTTATTTTGAATGTGGGGGTAAGAGGCATAAGTCGTTTGAGTGTCCTACGTGGCTTAGAAAGAAAGGGAAGAAAGTAGCCATGCCCACCACACTTAGTGATAGTAGTGAAGGTGAGGGTGATGTGACTAGTGGTGAGAAGTTTGTTACTTTTTTATCAAGTCATGTGAGCACACCCACTTTGTCCCACAATAGTGCACACGAATGCGATGGTGATGATTAGAGCGCTTCAAGTGAGGGAGAAAACGAGTGTGAAAGTGGAGATGAAAGTGAGCTCCAAAAAGAATTTAGAGATTTGTACACCGAGACATTAAAAACAAACAAGTATAATAGGAATTTAGGTCGTCGAGTGTTAGATTTGGAGAGAGACAAGGAGGTTTTAAGAAAGGAAAAATGTGATTTGACTGAACGGTGTCTAGTCTGACGACACATGTATCCCAATTCGAAAGTGATCTCGAACGTGCCAGGGAGGTCAAAGTCAATTTTGATAATGCACCTAAGAAGGTTGAAAAGGTGGTTCTTAATCCCGATAAGGGTAGAGTTGATGGGCTATGAAAAGGTCATGATGGTGCTTCCACTTCTTTTGTCTCACCGGAGCCAATTCCCACTTTAGTGACAGATTCACATGGCTCGAAAATTAACTCACCTAGGCGTCCATCTTTCGTTAGGAGAGCACGTCCTAGAGTTTTTAAGAGAGGTGTTCCTAGGCCTATTTATGTTTATTCCCATTGCAAGAGGACAGGATACCTTAGGGAATTTTGTTTTAGGTTGGGTTATGTGTCACGTTTTGCTACTACACGTGTTTCTGTTATACATGCACCCACTCATGATACTTTACATACTCCTGGAGACTACATGAGAGAGTTTGCACATCTAGGTGAGCAAGTTAAGTTTTTGGTCAAAACTTCATAAAATTTTATGGAGTTTTTTCATAAGTTGGCACCACCTTTGAAAAACCCCTCTGCACCTGGCGATTGAGGTTTGACTTGTTTACTAGCATAGGATGTTTTCCATGATGACATTATTTTCCTATTTCCAGTATGTATCATTTTTGTATGTTTTCCATTTTTTTAGAAAATTTTTGAAAAATACAAAAAGATTTTATTTTGATACAATTTGTGAGAAAATCCAAAGAGTTTTGTATTTTGTTTACACCATTTATGGATGGACACTTAGGATGACCGAGTCACAACATCATTCCATTTTTCATGTGACTGTTTGATAGTGTTTTGAGACAATATATCAAGTCATCTTTGTGCTTTATAACGTTTGGAGTCAATGAGATGTAATTAAGTGTTACTTCCTAAATGTTTGACTCGTGATTTCCTTTATTGCACACGTGCACGAATTTATTTGATTATTATGCTTGTCTTATCACATGTTGGTTGGGTGTTTTCACTTCAATCATGTCCTTAAAACGAACCAAGCACGATAAAACTTGATGAAAAGTTGTGCATGTAAGAACCGTTTGTGAGTTTATGTACTTTATTTGAAAATGGAGACGGGTTGCGAAAGCTTTACATTTGACCTTTGCGAATACTAAGCCACCGTTATATCGGACCTAAAAAATTGAGGAATTTTATTATCTGGGGTCCAAAGAGATTTAAAAGAGCCCGAAAGAATTTAAAGGCAATAAAAATAAATTCATGCCAAAAAGGCGGCATTAGGTTTTTGCACCAATTCTCCAATGTTTGAGAATTTAGATTACCTCTAAAAGAAAATATGCATGAGGGATTTTGGATGGAATTTAAAACGGGTTTGCACGTCCTTGAATGTCTTGAAAAAGAGTTAAATAGTTTTGGACGTTATTGGGGTGGAAATCACTTTGACTTTGATTTGTTGATTTGCATAAGATGATGTCATCTAAATTCAACAATTTTTACACCTAAGGATATTTTTTTATGTTCATTCGTTAGGATTACACGTATGCATCTTGCACATATGATTGATTGAGTTTATTTTTCTATCGAATGTGTTCACACCCATTCATTATGTTTCCATGTCTTGGTTGTTTTAGTTAAATCCATGGTGTGATTTTTGGTATCTTATTTTTGTACGAAAAATTTGAAAAATCAAAAATAGTTTGTGAAAGTTTTTGAAATACTCCTTTGCATGCTCGTAGTTTGATTCATGTTTGCTATGCATTTTTTCATGACACTCCTTATTTTGATTGTTTCTTCTTATCTGTCTATTTGGGGACATCATATAATGGGGGAGAAAGAATTATCATTTGGGGGAGTTTCTAGAGTATGGGGGAAATTTGATTTATTAATGATTTATTCTTATATCATTTCAAACTTGATACGTCACGAAGGTTTTTGCGTTATCTCATGTGTGTAGGTATAAAGATTGAAGATCATTATGTTGCACACCCTGATGAGAAAAGCTTTGAGATTTGATGAAGATTTTTTGAAGAAAAATTTGAGAACTTGCAAATTTGTACCTTTTCAGTTTTGAGATTTAAGGGAGGGTAGATTTGTATAGGTATTTTGGTATTTGATAATTCAGATGTTTTTATGTATGTTTCGGCATAGACATAGGGAGAGATTTGTAAGGACATATTTTTATAAATGTCCATCACAATTAATTATGTCGTATACCGTTACAACTGTGGAAGAAGTTCAAGAGCAATCTACATCAAGACGGATCTGAATATATCAAGGTTCTTCATCAAAAAGCCTCCGCAAAGTTCACTTTGGTAAGGTTATGTTTGAAATACCTTAACTTTGTACTTAGATCTTTGGGATATTTTTTCAAAATATTTTCTAAGTGTTGGAGAGGACTTTTTTTGTCAAAATTTAAGAATGGGTAATTTTTTAAGTCCTGTAGCGTTCCTCATTTTTTACGCTCAGGTCGTTCATGAGAGATCACATCTCATTCGAGCGACTTTAGATGTCATGCGATGTCGTTCAAACGACACGTGTACTTCATTTGAACGAGATCCCCTTTTCATTATAACGACCGATGCGACGTGATTTTCTATAAATACTCATTAAATGGTTTCGTTTTCATTAAGAAGTCCCAGCATTTTAAAAGACAAAAACTGCGAATCTGTAGAATTCTTTTTTACTTCTTCTTTTAGGGTTTTAAACCTTTTGTTTTCAATTCACAAAAACTCCATATGCTTTGGTGAATTGTTTTGGCGTTCAAGAACACACTTTGCTTTTGTTCATTCTTTGTGGGGAGAGCTCTGCAACCGACAGCTGCGTGCTATTGTGGAGGGAGTCCTTGTGAAGATTTTAGACTGCGTGTCTAGGACTACTTGTCCTTGTGGTATAGCTACGTGTGAACCACTATTGATTTCTAGCCGTCACTTTGAAGGTTTGACGAAGGCACTGTGCGTTACTCTTGTGGGCGAAGGCAAGATGGTATGTAAGTCAATGGTATTGTAAACTTGTCAGAGTTCTAGAAATAAAAGGTTTTGCCCTTCGGGGATTTTTCCTAAAATTTGTGTCGCATGCTTTATTTATTTATAGTTTGACACACGCACACACGTAGTTGCATGTTTAGGGCTGAATTAATTTGGTTTAAAAATAGACTCTTATTAAGTAAGGTTTAATTAGAAACTTGCGAATTAATTTAAATCGGTATCACACACCGTCATCATATTTTTACAAAAGCTCATTATTTTATAGTAGTCTTTTATTTTCGGTCAGGTTGTACATGTATACTTATATTCAGAGTTGGACTTCTGTATGGACACATTTATATTCAGATATGGCTATTATTGTATTAGTCGTGATTGATATCCGAGTTGGTTTTATGTTGATCCAATATTTCATTATTTTTCCATTGGTCATTTGACTTTGATTAATTCTTATGTTGAGAATGTTACCAAAAGTTTTTTGTTTTCATGATTTTTATATTATACCTGATGGATCTATTTTTGGGTTTTGCAGGGTGGCACGATTAATAGGTAACTTCTAGGGAGTGCACGAGAGAATGGTGTTTTCTTCTATTGTATTAAATCTTTTCAAGTTGAATGATCGATTAAAGGCGTTGAGGTTTTTACCCCTTGGTGGGGCGTTTCCTCATAAAATTTATGTTGTGGATTTTCTATACGTGGTGTATGTTGTTAACTTCATCTTCATCACACCCATCACTGCGGTCTCACATAGATTTAGACTAATCCATAAAATTGAATTTACGATTTTTCATATAGTGTTAATTGACCAAGATATCCTAGTTGAAACTATAATTTGTTAGTCCACATGTATTCCATCACCTCACCTAGTTGATCATTGTGCTAGGTTTTCTAAAATTGAGAAGAAAAATAAAACTCGGCATAGTTTGTAATTAAACCAAGGAACCCCTAGGTTTATTTGAGTAAAACACTAATATAGAATACACCACATCCTCAATTGGTATCAGAGCGGTTGCTCTTTTAAGAATTGATGTGTTAGAGTTTGATCTTCCATTGTTGTGTGTTTTTATTGTTGTTTAGCATTCATAGGTCTATTATGTTTGTGAATATATCTTACTTTATGATTTAGTATGGATCAATAAAGAGATAGTATCTCTAGGAATAGGCTACCCTACTTTGACGGATCAAACTATGGGCACTCGAAGGTTAAGATGTACAAACACTTAGGATCCAAACACGATAGAGTATGGACGAGTGTTGAAAACGGTTGGAGTTATCCTATGATAAAGGATGATGGAGTGAGAGCTAAAAAATCAAGAGATTTATGGAGAATGAGGAATTTATGGATTGTAAGTACAATTCAATCACTTTGAATGCTTTGTTTGCATCTGTGAGTTCGCAGGAGTACAATCATATTCTTAATTGTGGGTTAGCAAAGAAATCATGGGATATCTTGCAAGTGACACATGAGGGAACATATATCATGAAATGAGATAAGTTATAAAACATTGGCACTAAGTGGGTTAACTGAAGTAGTAAATGCCCCGTTCAATCTTAGTGAGGAAATTTCTGAGAATAAGGTTGTCAAGAAGTTGTTGAGGACGCTAGCCTATAAGTTTAGTACCAATTTTTTTATCCTTAAGGAGATTAGAGACACTGACACTTGTAGTCTCAAAGAACTTATAGGATCACTTCGAATTTGTGATCAAGAAGAAAGAATATTTTAGCCTAAACCTCACAAATCCACTAAAAAAACTATTATGGTGAGAAAAGTTCTTCTAAGCGAAAGAGGGAGAAATGTGATAATAATTTCTACGGTTGTGGTGGAGTGGGACATCACATCAATGTTCGTCCAACTCATTTGAGAAAGAAAGATAAAAGGATTTAGCATTTGTGGTTAAATCTAAAAAGAATATGTCAAGCAAAGGTAATGAAAACTCGAGGACAATGTTGAAGTGGACATGAATATAAATGTAAAAAGGTTTAGAAAATTTTATAAAAACAACAAAAGTTTTTCAAAAATGAATGAATATTTTAGCCTAAACCTCACAAATCCACTAAAAAACTATTGTGGTGAGAAAAGTTCTTCTAAGAAAAACAGGGAGAAATGTGATGATAATTTCTACAGTTGTGGTGGAGTGGGACATCACATCAATGTTCGTCCAACTCATTTGAGAAAGAAAGAGAAAAGTAATGAAGTATACAAGAATAAGAAGGTCTACAAAGCTAGTTTAAGCCACTCCGAGAGTAATTTCGATGAAAACACATATAGTGAAGAGATTGGAAGTGAGATCTCTTTTATGTTTAGATTTAATGAGATTGATAATGTGAGTGAAATATAATGTCGCTATAGAGTGTTATGAGGGAAAATAGGATCAAATCATCTAATCATAGGTCACTTAGTGATTCGTCTTCATATAGTATCAAGGGTTCACACACTTCGATTCCTAGATCACTAAAGGATAGTGATGATGAGGTACACGATATTCATGAGGCCTTTGATGAAATCTATCAACAATCTTTACAGTTGAAAAAATCGAACATCAATATTTTGGGTAAAATGAAAACGTTTCAATGTAAACATTTGATAAAGATGAGAACATGAAAAATGTTTAATTGGAATGTTAAAAACTCAAGAAAAGAGTTGATATTTCGAAAAATGAGAATGGTTATTTGAGAGACCAAAATGAGATCATTTTGAAGGAAAAAAAAGAAACTGAACTTCAAAAGGAAATTTTAAGAATTGATTTTGCAAACTTGAAAAAATAGCTGAAACATGTCGAATACTTGAAGATTGAGATGCTTAATAGAACTAATTTTCTTGATAACATTTTGATGACTCGTTATCAAGTGAAAAATGAAAAGTTTGTCAATGGTTAAGTTGAACCACCTAAAGAGAAAGTTGTTCTTTCAA
Source organism: Sambucus nigra (assembly GCA_949130495.1). Classification (NCBI taxonomy): domain Eukaryota; kingdom Viridiplantae; phylum Streptophyta; class Magnoliopsida; order Dipsacales; family Adoxaceae; genus Sambucus; species Sambucus nigra. Next base: position 45,142,532 of record OX422215.1, on the reverse strand, counting down.
AATCAAAGGTTGAGATTTATTCTTGTGTTGAAAAGAAGGACACAAAATAAATTCCTAAATTGAAAAAGAAGGAGGTTGGTTCTAAATCAAAATTTGTGAAAAAAGAAGTAGGTTGCTCATTTGTGAGAAATTGAATCATATTGCTCACTTTTTTTAAAAAAAACAAAAAGAAGAGACTTGAGAAGGTTTATATGAGAGCTCATGAAGGTAAACCTAATTTTTTAAGGAATGTCCCTTTTTTGCACATATTGTAGGTTATAAGGACATTAATAACCAATTTTGTAGGTTTTTAAAGGAGATGAGTGATAATCTTATGAATAGTAGGAAGAAAGGGTTTCGAAGAGGTCCTATTAATGACCTTAGAGGTAAAATAGGAAGGTTAATGAAGTGAGTTGACTTTTTGGTCCAAAAGATGAGTGGGGTTATGAGTGATTCCCTAGACCTGGAAAGTTTACTAACACTCCAAGGAATGTGTGTAAGAATCCTTTGAGGAGTGAAAGATGGATACCTAAGCACATGAGAGGCATACCTAAAGACACTGTTAGAGGGAAAGTTGAGATTGAGATTCTGAAAAGAAGGTTGTTAATATGGAAGTTGTGTTCATCCCTCCTAAGGATCTGGTAGATGATTCACTCATCTCTACCTAGGTGGTAGTTTGATTTGTATACCTAGGCTCTTCTTGGTATAGCCCCCTTCCTAGGTACTCCTTAATTTGTTGGGATCAAATCGTTTTGGGTGAGCGATTGAAATTGTTCATTTGGATCGTTTTTCATATTTTGTGATGAACTTGCATGCATTTGTGAATTCTCATGCATTTTCTTATATGCTAAATTCCTTGCATGATTTTGTTGAGTATATTGCATCATTATTTATACAAATATGTCAAAACAAATATTTTCATTTTATTTATTTTTGTGACTATGTGATTAAATTCAATAATTCATATATTTGATGAGTGAACATAACTTGAATGATGATTAAAGCATGGATTCCTAAATTGTTCATACAATTGTTGGTTATATGAATGATAGGTTAAAATTCACTTGATAAATCACGAAAGTTAATTTTTTGAAATAGTTAGTTGTTATTACACTTTACATATGCACTTGCATATTACTTAATTCATATGATTATAGTTATTTGTATTGCATTTAGTGTTTTACTTAATCATAATTAAATTATGAGATCTCTTATTGGTGTTAGAAACGTTTATGTGGTCCAATTGAGAGTATGTGTGAAATTCTATTTACTTTATGGAGATAATTAATGAGACTTTTTCGTAAACGAAAAAGGCAACCATTGGTGAGATAGCATTGACTTGAATTTAAGTATCATCAATAGGTGTCTACCAAATCATGTGTGAAATCCACCGTAAAAAGTCAATATATGATGGAAAGAGACAAGGTCAAGTGTTATAAAATTCAAGGAAAACAAAAACAAGATAGGACTTTTTACATTTCTTGTATTGCATACTTGTGTATCTACTTTAGGGCTTGAGCATTATTGAGGTAGATATATGGATGGATACTACCACTTATGAGATTTTAAAATGATATTAATTGAATGATAAACTCAAGCATCACTTGTAATTCTTATTACTTAGTTTTGTGTTTTTGTTTAATTTTGTGACCCATAATTGTTCACGATCATTCCATGATTAATATACAAAATTGCTTGATTTTATTTAAAGGAATTTTAAATTTGTGGTTGAATTGATTCATGTTTATTTTGAATGTGTTCTCAAACTATGTCATTAATCAATATTTAAAATAAATTTATTTATCAAATCATGTTTATCATATAATGCCTAATCACTATCATACTTTTCGTATTAGAGTTACATATGTAAATATGTGTGTGTGATTTCTTTGATTTGTGCATTTTGTGCACGAATATCTTCTCATACATTTGCATAAATATATATCATATTTTGAGAGTTTGGGATTTTAGGATTCTACACTTAGTCTGTTTCTAGAAGATTTCCCTGACTAATGTGTTTTGGCCAAAACCATTTGCACGGTGAAAAAATATCACCATACGCATAGCCATCCATTCGCAAGGTTGTACTAAATTTGTGTGAATGAATTGCATAGCAAATCATCCTAGTTAAGTGCATTTGGGGCTCATTTGAGTTTCATTTTGTATCATATACTGCAACAATTAAACCCTAGGCAATTACGAGTATAAGATAGGATTTTTTTACTTGTATCCGCAATTCTTGTGGTATTTTGGACATATTTAAAGGTTTTTTTTATCCACAAACCCTAGTTTTCTGCGTCGATTGGATTTCATCTAGTTCATATACCAATAAGTCATATCTAGGTTGATTCCATCATACTAGGTGTTATTGTGCATTTTGGGGTTGATATTTGGGGATTTTTACCTTTGTTTTCTGATTCACTTTTTGGGATTTATCCCATTTCCATTTGTGCATATTTTTACACCCTATTTATGATATAATGGGTCGTGAAAGACTCTTTCACGAAAAGAGTGAATCATGTACCCTCCAGCAGAGCGTCACCACCATCACCTCCATACACTTCACCTGCAAGTACTCAAGCACTGAGTGCCTCGATTACTATTCATGAGATAACAATAGATGCATCTAGGATACAATACATTAGAGATGGTTCCCCATTGAATTTTGCTTTTTAGTCTAAAGTTATTAGGATGAAGAGAGGTGCTGATTTTGATATCTTGAGCATAGAGATGAAGATTTATTTTTCCTATCCCTTATTCGGCCCCTATATACATCACTATTTCTATAGCCACACTCATCGTCCAACTATACTATTGTTCACGAGTTCTATGCAAGCATGTTCGTGACCACGACCTATCCTATGATTTTTACCTCTTATGTAGGAGATTAGATATTATCTTAAATGAGGATGTTCTTGCATCACACTTGAGTATTCCATGCAAGGATCGTCCTCGGTATTCCCCTTTTGTTAATGAAATTCTCACTTGTGATCAGAAAACTACATTTCTAACAGGACAAGAGATTTCTTAAGTAGGGAATTTGTTTCTTTTGAGCAAGAAGTATTTCGTACTTAACTTTGTGGTTATCTATAACCTCATTCCTTGGCATTGTTCACATGATTTCCCCTATGTAATTGGGAGTTTAATGCATGCCATGGTCCATTATCATTTGATTGACTATCACTCTATGATTCTCGAGGTTATGCATCGCGCTTGTATAGATATATCTCAAGAGGAGTTTCCTTGTAGTCGCATGATTACCAAATACCATTATTCTTTAGGTGTTCTGAAAATTTATTCAAATGAGTTTGCTATTATTCTAGGACTGATATCGAGTGCTAGTACTTCACGCTCCACTATCCAGGCTTCTAGACGACCCCCAACACTACCCATATATCCCAAGGGAAAGGTTTCTTCAGCACCAACACCAACTCCACGCACGTCATGAGAGTAATTTGATACTCCTTTATGTCTTTATGTGGGATACTTTGAGAGGATGTATATTGGATGACATATATTCATGAAAATTTTAACTTTCATATTAACCAGGTTAATAGGGGTACAACTACTCTTATAAACAATACGTCTATTATCGGATTTTATCTGAGGGGTATTGTACACACACTTGATTTTCCTGCACCTACATCTACATCTTCACTTGTTTATGCTCCTGCACCTACACCAATTACCAATGAGGAGGAGGAGGAGGAGGAGGAGGAGGAGGATTACGATTATGTTGATGAGTGGATTGACGAGGACGAGAGATTTTTTTATGTATGTTTGTTAAGTCATTGAGACATTTACGTATTGTTCTATTGGTAAATTTGGTTGGATATTTGGTTTTTACTACTCCGATTTAGTTTTGGATTATCTTGTTTGTGACTATATGATGATACATTTGGATGGTTTTATGGATTTTTTGGTTATCCATATGCTTTTAAGATTTGTCATTGCCATATCTATTGTTGTTGTGATTTATTCAAAATAGATATATTTATAAACTTTAGGCAAAAAAATTTAATGTAATGGTAATCCAGGTCAATATGCTATTCAATTATCCAGCTTTACATCCTTAAATGCTTGATACATCTTAGCTTCTAGTTTCTAATTTGAGAATCACATTCTATTGGTCTTGTATGTTGCTCATTGGTTGTTTCATGTGTTGCTTCTAGCTTTTTCTTTAATAGTGTTGCTCATATATTGTGATTGTTTCAATCTTTACCTTGATATATCCGTTATCTATTTCTTTCTACGTCATTTTTGACATTTCGTGTCAAAAAGGGGGATAAATGTCTAAGATAGGGGAGCTCCCTTTTGCTCCTTTATTGGGTGATTCACACGTTTAGCGGGAGATGTTTCATAAAGGGGGATCGTTTATACGATTTTGCTTGATGATATTAGATGGATTTATCTTTTCTTATGACTTTATGATTTTACCATCTTTTTATCTCCTATTTTTTTAGAGGATTCCTAAAGAAAAGGGAGTTACTTTTTGTTCATGCCTCACCTACATGATCATGTATCTTTGATTCACGTATTTTCGATTTAGTCATGTTGATGCGGCACAATCCCAAATTTCAAACTCAACATTTGATTTTTCATTGGTCTATAGATTTCATGTGTATTTCATCCTACTTTTCTCATTATATGGCTATTGTGGAATGAGTTTTGGTATGTGTAATCAAGATATTTTTTTGGTTTGGAAATTTTTCACGGAATAGCCAAAGCAGGATATTGATATGTAACCTTTTGTATTATTATATTATATGTCTTTATTCCCTGCCAAAGAGTTTGAGTCTTGTATCATTAAAGTCAAAAGGCTTGAATCCTTATAGATGTGTAAAAAGTGAGGCTCGCTCATTAGACTTCCTGAATATTCGACTTTAAAGATCGATTTGGCATCTCTACATCACAAAGAATTTTTTGCTAATCTTTGAAGATATTTCCTTTTGACTATGGTTTTATTATTTAACGTCTATGGCTATGCACACACGTTTTTGATAAAACTATATTTTTAAATTGAACAAGTGATTTTAATCTTTGAGAAGTGATTTGAAAAAACTCAATAAGAGACCATTTTTCAAAATTTTCTTTGATTAAGGCATTATGTTTCTGCCTTAATCTGTTCCCACAGTTCCTTTTTGGCCCAATTCACACGGTTTTTCAGTCTATAAGGCTTTATGAATATGTACGTAAAAGCATGCGCATGGTGCCAAATTGATCGCGTTGACACGGCTATACATTTTAGGTATGCTTTGGCTTGTTGCCTGAGATCTTGGGCGCGATGCCTAATTTCCCTCGTGCGCATGATGGACAGATTTTGCAAATTTTCTATATATATTTATTTTCCCTCCTTTTTCAAAAAATTTGGATTCCTCTTTACTTCTTTGCACCTTAAAGGTTATTTTTGAGGTTGGGGGGATTTCAATTGCTTCTTTTTATTCAAATCCACTTGTTCCTTCCAAAATTAAGTGAGAACCTAGATTTACACTAGAATTATGACTTGTGAGGAATTGAGAGTAATTTAAAATCAGATCTACTTAGCCAAGATTCAATCTAAATAATTTTACATTTGAATTATTGATCTACACTCCAAGATATAAAGAGTATGTGTCTCGATCTACTAAAAAGTTCAAGGCATGATGCGACTTTAAGGAGTAGAATGTACTTTCTTGTTCATCCTATGGAGAGGATCAATCATCGTCAATGGGGGAAAATTCAATGTTCATTTGTAACTTCTCGCAAGTGTACAAGTTAGTTGAGATTTTATACCCCTTGGTGGGAGTTTTTTCTCAAAAAATATGTGTTGTGAATTGCTTGTATGTTGTTTACTTTATCCCCATTATACACATCACTTATATCTCACCTAGATCTAGACTAATCCATCAAATCGACTTTAAGATTTTGCATTTAGTGTTAATGGACCTAGATTTCCTTATTAGAACTATAATATATTGATCCACATGTATATGCTAGGTTTGCTAAAATTTAGAAGAAAGATAAAATTGGGCAAAGCTTGTAATTAAACTTATCCACCCCCTTTAGGTTTATTTGAGTAGAACACTAACATAAAACACACCAAATCCTAAGAGTATGATAACAAATGAATCAGTTAAGAGACGCTTGAAGCGTGGGCATCCAGTTGGTTCCATAGATTTAGTTCCTCGAAAGAAACAAACAAAATGGAAAACTATTATTCCTAAAGAGATTATAGAATGAAATTTTACATTATCTAAACAAATAACTGGAGAAGAAGAACAAGACCTTGAAGAGAGGTAGAGGTACCTAATAAATATTTTTTTTATAAATGATGCATGCATTAGAGACATTTGGAAAAATTTCGAATCGTAAAGAAATTATCATTGATGAGATATTACTGAAATAATATAAAATGATGATATCAAACCTCATGCTATTAATGAATGTCGACCCAGATATGATTGCCCAAATGGAAAGAAGACATTCAAATATAATTGGATTCACTTGCAAGACAAGAAGTCTTTGGACCTGTGGTCCAAACATCCTAAAAATGTTAATCTTGTAGGTAAAAAAATATTTGCAAGAAAACGTAAGGACAAAGATGAAGTTGTTTAATATAAAGTCTGACTTGTTGCACGAAGTTTCTTGCAAAGACACGATATTGATTATTAAGAAATCTACTCACCAATAATGTATGCAATTACATTTAGATATTTAATTCTTCTCACGGTCTCAAAAAGAGAAGACGTGTATCTAATGGACGTAGTAACAACAAATCTATATGGAATTTTATATACGAAAGTCCCTGGAGAACTTAAATTGCCAAAAGAAAAATCACGAATTATGTACATAATGAAGCTTAAGTTGTCATTATATGGATTGAACAATCTGAAGAAAAAAAATGTGGTATAACCATCTTAGTGAGTATTTGATGAAATAAGGGTATAATAACATTCCTATATGTCCTTGTGTATTCATTAGAAAAACTGAATCTGGGTATATTATCATTGCAGTATATGTTGATGATATAAATCTAATTGGTTCTCCAGAAGAGCTTACAAAAGTTTCTAAATATTCAAATAAAGAATTTGATATGAAAGATCTCGGGAATATCTGAGCCTGCATATTGAACATAACTCAAGTGGAATCATTATTCGTCAAATAAATTATACCAAAAAAGTTTGAATCGCTTTAATATGGATAAATTCCATCCACAAAGTTCTCCATTGGTATTTTGGTCACTTGACACTAAAAAGATCAATTTCACCCTAAAAAAACGGTGAAATGATTCTTTGTCATGAAGTACCATATCTCAATGCTATTGGAATCCTATTATATTCGGCGTATTTTACTCAACCTTTATTAGCCAAGATTGGTTCAAAATCAACTCGTTGGTAAAATGGAATCAAATACATTATAAGATAGACTCGAGGATAGGACAGGGTATGCATTTATGTGTAGTAATGCCACGATTTCTTGGAGATCTACAAATTATACATTACTATCGACATCATCCAGCCACTCAGATTTACTTGCACCCCATGAATCAAGTCATGAATATGTATGGTTAAGATATATAATCCACCACATTTGAAGTACATGAAAATTGCTTTTAGTCGCAGGCATTCCAAAAATAGTACATTAAGATAATGTTGCTTGTATTGCTCGTATTAGAGGAGGGTATATCAAAGGTGATAACACTATACACATTTCACCAAAGTTACTTTATAAGCATGAGCTCCAAAAAAGTTATGAAATTGATATTCAACAAATTCATTCATATGATAATCTTATTGGTTTATTCACTAGATCATTAGCAACGTCAATGTTAAAGAAATTAGTACGTGGTATTAGCATGCGACGAATATATGATCAATTTTGTTTAAATAATTGCATTTTCAAAAGGAGAGTACCAATTGTTTTGTACATTAGATACATTGTACTCTTTTTCTTTCGCTTAGATTTTGTTCTACTAGGTTTTCCTAACAAGATTTTAATGAGGCGATATATAACGCATAATGGACACTATTTTTTTGTATCTAAGGGATGGTGTTATAAATACCGAGGTGTCAAATATATGTGAATACCCATAATACACTCTGTAAGGACATTTTTATCATGTCCGAAATGTTTCATTTGTATATGTCGTAAGCCGCTACATTTGGCACGTCTCTACACGATCTCACACGACGGCCTCAATCCGAATTCCGGGAATCAAGCATTCATTATCTCCAACATGTGTTCCATATCTGCCTCAACGACTTCACGTTCCACGATTTTAGGCTTGTAATGCAAATGGTACGCAAGAGAAGTCAAACAAAGTGCAACAAGGCATGATAGGGAAGATCAAGGGCAATTTGGTAATTTTACAGCCACCGTCCGGAAGACTGGTCAACTGGAAAGTTGAAGAGCTTGCCGCAACAAATATACTGGAAGAAACGGTACCTCAATCCGAGCTACGGTGAACAAGTTATGGCCCGTTGAAAATGGAGATAATTCCAAAAAAAAATACTTGGAATTTTTGCTAAGTGTTTAGCCCCCTTCCAACGAGTTTCCCCGAACCCAGCCTGAACCAGTTTGGGGGGCGAACCAGTTCGCAGGGGACCCCGAACCGGTTTGGGTACCCTGTACGCTGGATAGAATTTCAGTGTTTTTAAAACGTGGAACTCTTCATGTGTTTCCTTATAAATACCAACTTCGGGGGAGTTGTTTTGGAAGACTTTTATAGACGAATTTGAGAGTCCAAATATCTCAAGTCTTCACCTTTTTGAGTCCCAAGACTCATGTGTTGATTCACACAACTTTGCCAAACCTTTGTGAATCCGTTTACAACTCAAGTACACATCCGTGTGTCTGTTCATACTCTTGTGGAGAAGATTGTTCTTCTTCTTCATTGCTGCCTTCCTGGAAAGGGAAACTTCCAGCCGCCGACTACAGATCCGACACCTGCGGTTAACTCTGTGTCACTGTATTTTCATTGTAATCCGAGAAATTGTATGTTACAATATTATAATGAAAATAAATGGTTTTGCCCCTTTGGAGGATTTTTCCTCACATATGTGTTTGAATGTTCTTGCATGAGTTATCATCTTACTCAATCGCATATAGGTGCATGTTTAGGATTTAATTCATAAAAACTGCGTTTCATTAAATAATATCTCTATTTGAACGCAAGCGCACTCTTTCAAATTGGTATTAGAGCCAATTACACAATTTTACCGTGTAATTTTCCGCAAAATTTTTCTAAGATACCAATTTTCTGAAAAATTAATTTTTGAAAACGAGTTTGTTCATAATGGAGAAGTTATATAATAAAATGCCAGTTTTTTACGGGACAAACTATGCATATTGGAAAGCCCGCATGAGATCTGCATTAAAAGCTATTGATGAACGTGTCTGGATTTTGGTTGAAAGATGATGGACTCCTCCCTCTGTCACTGTTGAAAATATGACAAATTTAAAACTTGTCACTTCTTGGACTGAAGAAGAATTTAAATGGTCATCTTTTAATTCTAAGGGTCTAAGTGCTATTTCTGAGTTTGTCACACCTGACGAGTTCAAACGCATAATGACGTGCACCATGTCAAAAGAGGCATGGGATGTTTTACAACTAATCCATGAAGGAACTAATGCTGTGAAAGAGTCTAAATTGCAAATTTTAACAACTCAATTTGAAACCATCACTATGCATGAGACTGAATGTTTTGATGATTTCTATGCTAGGCTTTCTGACATTGTTAATACTAGCTTTAATCTTGGTGAACATATTCCTAATGGAATAGTTGTTAAAAAGATTCTTCGTTCTCTACCTAAGCGTTTTATCCCTAAAGTCACTGTGCTAAATTCTATGGGTAATTTAAATACGCAAAAATTGGAGGAACTTGTAGGAGACTTGCAAACATATGAAATTGATATGTTTCCTAAAACTGCTAAGTTTAAAGATAAGGGAATTGCACTTAATGCCCAAGAGAGAAAGAGTGAGGGGTCGGCAAGAAAGAATGTAGAGTCATCTAGAAAGAGAGAGACTGACACGTCAGATTCTGATTGTGATTTTGATCTACATGATTTAACCCTGTTTGCTAAAAATTTCAAAAGAATTCTCAAATTCAAGAAAAATGGCAATTTTAAAGATAAAAAGAAGTTTGAGAAAAATTAGTTTGAAAAGAAAATTGAAAAGGTTTTTAAAGATCCTCCTAAGAAGGAAAGTGAGAGATGCTTTGAGTGCGACAGTAGGGGTCATAGAGCTTTTGAGTGTGCTACTGGGCTGAACAGAGAAAAGGGCAAAGTTGTCCTTAATGCTACCCTTAGTGACAGCAATGAGGTCGAGTCGGTGGATTCTGGAGATGAGTCACCGCATGAGTGTAACTTCACCGCATTCATGGCTAGTCATGTGAGTACTTCTAGTGCTCCTCACGATGATGAGGATGCTGCTTCACAGGGACACCTTGACAGTGAGAGCGATGTAAGTGAGGGGGAGGATGACACAAGTGAGAGCGAGAGTGATCTTCAACGCGCCTACGCCGAGCTATATTCTGAGTCTTTTAAAACTAAAAAGCGTAACAAAGCGTTAGTTCTTAGGATCACCGCTTTAGAGGAAGACTTAAGAAAAGCGAGAGAGAGAGAGAGAGAGTCCTCCACCTGCACTACCTTAAGAGAGAGGGAGTCTGCCTGTGTTGAGAAAGAGAGCTTGTTTAGAGAGAGAGAGAGAGAGAGTCGTTTTGAGAAAGAGAGAGGGGACTTGATTAAATAAGTGGCTAGTCTTACGAGTGAGCTCCACTCCTCCGTGGAGACTCAGAAGAAACTTGAAGCCCTTGTTGCCCAGCTCACTCATGATCTTGAGAGAGCTCGGGAAGTCAAGGTTCAAATCGAGGACAGATCTAGAAAGATGGGAAAGATGCTCCTCGGTCCCGCTTTAGGTTTTGGTGATCAACAGGGAATAGGTTATGATGGTGCCTCCACGTCCCAAATTGCACTTGGACCAGTTCCTGAGTTTACTACGACTCACTACACCAAATCTGCACTATTGTCAAGGTCATTGACCCTGACAAATCACCCTTGTCAAGGTCAATGACCGTAACACGGTCGTGACAAGTAAATTTGTCACGACCTTGTCACGGTCAAAGACCGTGACAATTCTGTGTCACGGTCGTGTCAAGGTCAATGACCGTGACACAAAACGCGAGATTTGTGTCATGGTCAATGACCTTGACAAGGGTGGCCGGCTGAAAGGTGACAATTTGGCCATTTTGGTGTAGTGACTCCTTATAGCCATCGTCAAAAACCTCGAAGGAGAGTTCGACCAAGAAAAGCAAACCAAGGTCCGCCTTTGACTGTGTTCTTTTGTACTTACTGCAAAAGAGAAGGCCACCTCAGGGAGTTTTGCTATAGTATGGGTCGGACACGACGTACTACTGCTCCACCTTAGCATACTGATGATTTTACCAGTCTGAGAGAGCGAGTTGAGTTTTTAGCTTCCACGTCTCAGAGTTTGATGAGGGAATTCCGACGGATGTCTTTGCCGTCAGTGAATGGTACTCACATTCTGGCTAAAACCAATAACAACAAAGGTAAACAAAAGGTCACCTCTTCTTGGGTACCTAAGAAAGATAAAAAGGCCTTTGTTGTTCATGTCACTCTCAAAGCACATAATACCTCATAGTGGTATTTTGACAGTTGGTGCTCCAGACATATGACAGGTGATGCCTCATTTTTTACATCTCTTGAGGATTATCAGGATGGCAAAGTCACCTTCGGAGATGGGAGTAAGTCTAGCATTGTAGGACGTGGTACTGTTGAGTTACCAGGATTTCCAAAGCTAGAAAATGTTTTGTACGTCAAAGGTTTGAAAGTAAACCTTCTCAGCATTACCCAGTTGTGCGACGCTGACTTTGCAGTAAAGTTTGACCGGGATGCATGTAATGTCTACAATCAATCCGGAAAACTTTTAGTGCGAGGGGTGAGGACAAAGGATAATTGCTATGGGACTGAGCCCACATCCTCACTTGTCTGCAACAGCGCCACGATCACTCCTATGGATCTGTGGCACCAACGTCCAGGTCATGTGAACGTTAGAGATTTGATACGTTTAGTCAAAAAGGACCTAGTACGTGGCTTACCATCTCTTGGAAAGTCAACTTCCACGGTTTGTGGAGCCTGTCAGTTAGGAAAGCAAATTTAGAGCCCTCATAGGAAGTTGCATTCCATTACCACCTCCAGAGTACTTGAGCTGATTCACATGGATCTTATGGGTCCTACTCGTACTGAGAGTTTGGGTGGTAAGAGGTATATCCTCATGATGGTAGACGATTTCTCCAGATATTCTATTGTAGGTTTTCTGAGGGAGAAATCCGATGTTGTTGAGTTTTTAACGACCAAGTGCCGTGTCCTGCAAAATCAACACGAAGTCACTATTAACAGGATACGTAGTGACAACGGCAATGAATTTAAGGAAGCAAAGGTAGATCTTTATTGTGATAGCCTTGGGATCAAACATGAGTTTTCTGTTGTGAAGACTCCTCAGCAAAATGGGATTGTTGAGAGAAAGAATAGAACGATCCACAAAATGGCTAGATATATGATTCTAGGTCGTATGGTTTCTAGGGGATTTTGGGCAGAGGCAGTGTCTACTGTATGCCACACGGTGAATATGATTTACCTGCGTCCACACACACTTCAGACACCTTATGAGTTGTGGACTGGCAAGAAACCCAACCTTGCATATTTCCGTGTCTTTGGGAGTAAATGCTACATCCTACGGGATAGAGAGCAATTAGGAAAGTTTAACTCCCGAAGAGACGAGGGAATACTGTTGGGATATTCATCGAATAGTAGAGCATACCGAGTTTTTAACCTGAAGAGTCTAAGGTCATGGAATCAATAAACGTCACCGTGCAAGATGACGAACCTCCGACGGTTATTGATCCTAACCTTCAATGTGTGGATGAGGACTTCTCTGGCAATGATTTACTTGTCCCTCACCCACACATTATGGATCCTACTCCTGTGTTAGGGGACACACCTGCTTGGGTTCGCAAGAGTTATGACCCTTCTGCCATTGTTGGTGATCCCACTCTTGGGGTCAAGACTCGTGCTCAGCTAGAGAACGTCGTTAGCCCCTTTTGCTACACGTCCAAAGTCGAGCCCGAGAATCACAAAGAAGCACTCACTGATGAACATTGGATATCTGTTATGCAGGATGAGTTTCTTCAGTTTAAAAAGAACAATGTCTGGGAACTAGTCCCCCGACCTAGTGAGACTAATGTGATAGGTACCCGGTGGATATTCAAGAATAAAATAGATGAAAATGGTACCATAATCAGAAACAAGGCTAGGTTGGTCGCTCAAGGCTACAGACAGATAGAGGGTGTAGACTTTGGGGAGACATTTTCTCCTGTTGCGAGGCTTGAGTCCGTCCGCTTACTACTCGCCATCGCATGTCATCTGCGCTTTAAGTTATATCAGATGGATGTCAAGAGTGCCTTTTTGAATGGCATTCTACAGGAGGAGGTTTATGTGGAACAACCAAAAGGGTTTGAAGACCCTCAGCACCCGGAGCACGTCTATTATCTGAGGAAAGCCTTATATGGTACGAGAGGCTTACTTCCTATCTCTTAGCCCGTGGCTTCAAGAGAGGGGGAGTTGATATGACGTTGTTCGTCAGGAGAGATGACGGTGATATTTTGGTTGCCCAGGTCTATGTGGACGACATAGTCTTTGGATCCACGTGCTCTCAACATGCTCATCACTTTGAAGAGGAGATAAAAAGTGAGTTTGAGATGAGCATAGTTGGTGAGCTTACTTTCTTCCTTGGTCTCCAGGTTCGTCAGCTAGAGGATGGGATGTTCATCTCTCAATCCAAGTATGCTAGAGACCTAGTGAAGAAATTTGGTTTAGATTCCGCTAAGCATGCTCGTACACCTATGAGTACTTCTGTCAAGCTTAGTAAGGACACTTCAGGCAAGGACGTAGAGCAAACCTTGTATCGAAGTATGATAGGTAGTCTTCTCTACTTGACTGCCAGTCGTCCCGACATAGCCTTTAGTGTTGGAGTCTGTGCGCGATATCAGGCGTTCCCGAAAGAGTCACACTTACTCGCTCTAAAACGTATTATCAAATACATAAGTGGGACTCTATCATATGGTATTTGGTATTCCTTTTATACCAATGACCGTTTGTCCGCCTATTCGGATGCCGATTGGGCCGGGGATGTAGATGGTTGTAGGAGCACTTCTGGTGGGTGTTTCTATTTTGGTTATGCTCTTGTCTCCTGGTTGAGCCAGAAGCAAAACTCCATCTCTTTGTCCACTGCGGAGGCTGAGTACATTACCGCCGGGAGTTGTTGCACGCAACTCTTGTGGATGAAGCAGATGCTGGAGGATTATGGGATTTCACAGGACACCATGATTATTTCCTGTGATAACACGAGCGTGATACACATATCCCGCAATCCAGTCCAGCACTCGCGCACAAAGCACATCAAGATACGCGAGCACTTTATACGTCTGATAGTTGAGGAGAAAGTCGTATCCTTGAGTTTTGTCCCCACCGACCGTCAGTTAGTCGATATTTTCACGAAACCTTTAGATGCCCTTAGATTCGAGAGTCTTAGGAAGTCTTTGGGGATTTGCACAGTTAACTGAAGGGTTGGTCCGTGTCTAGCATAGGATGCATTTTTCTCATATCCTCTGATGCCTATTGCTAGATTGTATCATTTGTTTTGTTTTATTTTGCTTTTTATTTTTTTGAAAAATCCAAAAAGATTTTCTTTTTATAAATTTTAGAAAAGCTCAAAAAGATTTTATTTTGATAAAATTTTGAAAAATCTAAAAAGATTTTTGTATTTTATTTACACCTTTTATGGATGAGCATTTAAGATAGCCGAGTCACAATTTCATTCAATTTATCCATGTGACTGTTTGATAGAGATTTGAGACGCTACATCATTTCATCCTTGTGCTTTACATTGTTTGGAGTCTTTGAGATATGATTAGTGATATCTCTCTACATGTTTGACTCCTATCTCCTTTATTGCACACATGCACGGCTATATTTGATTATTGTACTTGTCTATCACATATTGGCTTGAGTGTTTCCATCTCAATTCTGTCTATACAACGTACAATATGCGATAATACTTGACAAGATTGGAATGCATGTAAAAACCATTTTGGTGAGACTGTGTGTTTATTTGAAAACGGGGAAGGACCTAAAAAATTGAGGAACTTTATTATTCGGGGTCCAAAGAGGTTTCTCGAAAAAATTTAAAGGCAATAAAAAGCAATACATGCCAAATATGGGCCATTAGGTTTCACCATCAATTATCCAAAGTTTGAGAATTTAGATCGCCTCTATACAAAATATAAATCTGAGAGAGGTTGGTTGGAGAATATAAACGGGTTTGCACTTCCTTGAAAGTCCTGAAAAAGCATTAAATCGTTTGGATGTTATTGGTGTGGAAATCATTTTTAGCTTTGACTTGTTGATTTGATTGAGTCAATATCTCATATTTCCATCTCTTTACACCAAAGGAAGATTTTGAGTTCATTCGTTAGGAGTATCCGATATTCATCGTGCACATATGTCATGTTTGTATGCATTGATTTTCCTATCGAATTTGTTCACACCCATTCATTTACGCTATCAAAGACTTGGTTGTTTTGTGCTCGTTCATAGTGTGTTTCTTTGTTTGTATTTTTTGTGTGAAAATTTATGAAAAATTCAAAAATATCAAGTTTATTACCTTGTGACATTCTTCATGTACATCTATTTCTGCTTCTCATATCTGTCTATTGGGGGACATCATAAAAAAGGGGAGAAGAATTATCATATTATGTTATGGGGGGAGTGAGTTTTGAGTTTGAGGATCTATTTTAAATTGTTATCTTTGTTTAACTCATTTCAAACTCGATATGTCACGTGGTATTTGCTTTTTCTCATGTGTGTAGGTACTACATTAATGATCACTGAATTGTACACCCAGATGAGAAAAGTTTTGAAAGTTTTGAAAGTTTTGAAGACTTGAAGGTGATCAAACGATGAAGACTTATTCATTTTGTATCTTTTCAGTTTTGGGTTCATGGAAGGGTAGATTTGTATAGGCAATTGTGTTATTTGATAATTCGGATTTTTTTATGTATGTACCGGCATAGACATAGGGGGAGATTTGTAAGGACATTTTTATCATGTCCGAAATGTTTCATTTGTATATGTCGTAAGCCGTTACATTTGGCACGTCTCTACACGATCTCACACGACGGCCTCAATCCGAATTCCGGGAATCAAGCATTCATTATCTCCAACATGTGTTCCACATCTGCCTCAACGACTTCACGTTCCACGATTTCTAGGCTCGTAATGCAAATGGTACGCAAGAGAAGTCAAACAAAGTGCAACAAGGCATGATAGGGAAGATCAAGGGCAATTTGGTAATTTCACAGCCACCGTCCGGAAGACTGGTCAACTGGAAAGTTGAAGAGCTTGCCGCAATAAAAATACTGGAAGAAACGGCACCTCAATCCGAGCTACGGTGAACAAGTTATGGTCCGTTGAAAATGGAGATAATTCCAAAAAAAAAAATACTTGGAATTTTTGCTAAGTGTTTAGCCCCCTTCCAACGAGTTTCCCCAAACCCAGCCCGAACCGGTTTGGGGGGCGAACCAGTTCGTAGGGGACCCCGAACCGGTTTGGGTACCCTGTACGCTGGATAGAATTTCAGTGTTTTTAAAACGTGGAACTCTTCATGTGTTTCCCTATAAATACCAACTTTGGGGGAGTTGTTTTGGAAGACTTTTATAGACGAATTTGAGAATCCAAATATCTCAAGTCTTCACCTTTTTGAGTCCAAGACTCATGTGTTGATTCACACAACTTTGCCAAACCTTTGTGAATCCGTTTGCAACTCAAGTACACATTCGTGTGTCTGTTCATACTCTTGTGGAGAAGACCGTTCTTCTTTTTCATTGTTGCCTTCCTGGAAAGGGAAACTTCCAGCCGCCGACTACAGATCCGACACCTGCGGGTAACTCTGTGTCACTGTATTTTCATTGTAATCCGAGAAATTGTATGTTACAATATTATAATGAAAATAAATGGTTTTGCCCCTTTGGGGGATTTTTCCTCACATATGTGTGTTTGAATGTTCTTGCATGAGTTATCATCTTACTCAATCACATATAGTTGCAAGTTTAGGATTTAATTGATAAAAACTGCGTTTAATTAAATAATATCTCTATTTGAACGCAAGCGTACTCTTTCACACTCTAAAGCTAAAAGGACAATAATGTCATGCTAGAAGTACGGGGTGTCAAACATCTAAAAGTATAAGCATGACAATGCCATGTTAGAAGCATGAGGTGTTAAGGATCTGAACTTGGACGCGTAACAATGCCATGCTCGAAGCATGAGGTGTCAAGCATCTGAAGTTAAACACATAACAATGCCATGCTGGAAGCATGAGTCATCAAGATCGCAAAGTAGAAGCACAATAAGGCAAAGCTACAAGCACGAGACAACAAAGTTACAATCACGACTAAGCAAAGCTAACTACTTATGTTTGTACTTTGAAAAATACAAGTAAAATAAATACAATAGAATCTTGAAGATTCTAATATACTTTGTGTTTAAATTCTATTTATTCAACATAATAAGACTTATTTAAAGATTGAATAGTCGATGGAAACTATATAATAAAAAAAATAGAGAATAGTACTCATTTGGTCCATCAACTATCACGATTGTTTTAAAATAGTCCCATAACGATCCAGAGTGTCAATTAATCTCTCAAACAATGGGAATGAATTTAACAAGGCCCTTCCATTAAGTTGGAGAGTTAACCGTGACTTAAAATAGTCATGTGCAATGCATGTGAATTTGTAAGGATAAAAATGTAAATTGACCTCCCAAACAACCCCTTAACAACACTAAAGAACTCGGACCCAATCCAAACACCCACCTAATCAAATGGACCAACCCAAACAACCTTTTTCTTTATCCAACAAGTTTTGGCGAAAAAATATCTTTACACCACTACTTCCATCGGCACTAGCCCCACCGCCCTTAGCCCCCCCTTGCATCGTCGCCCCCACCAATTCACACATTAGACCTCTCTTCAACCACCATCGTAACCCGACTCCGCAACATTTCCTCTCTAAACCTAAATTTTTCTTCCAGCCCCAAACACTAGACCCCCCCTAGATTCATTAGATGGCCAAAAATATTCTCACTGTCATCTTTTGTTTTCTTGCAAACCCACGAAGAAAGCCTAACAAGGAAATTAGCAAATCAAGAAATAAAAGAGGCCAAGGACTTCTGGTAGTGTTGTAGGGGACCACTTCTGACGGTGTTATCGTACTGTTCGCTGAAGGGATGGGGGAATAGATAGATGGGTTGGGTAGGGTGTTAGTGGTGTTAAACCGACGATGGGGTAAGGTTACATTGTCAGGTAAGGTTGGGTCATGGGCCACAAGGTGGGGTTGTGGTGTGTGTTTAGCTAAATGTGTAGTTCTTTCTTTTTCTTTTTTTATTTCTTTCTTTTTTAAAATTAAACTTTAGCTAAAACACAATTGTACCCTGCAATATTCATTAGAACCTTTTTTTCCCTTAAGAAAAATCATGTATCAAAAGAGCTTTGTTAAATTTGCCTCCATTGTTTGAGGATTTATTGTCACTTTTGATAATTGATGGACATTTTGAAACAATCGTGATAGTTGAAGACTTAAATGAGTAATTCACTCTAAAAAAATGTTCATAGGAACTTATATCTAAAAGCCTTTTGAACAATCATATTTATAAGTTTGTGTTATTAGGCAAGGACTCTTCCAGTTCCAACTTGCTAAATTATTGGCTTGTGTAACAACCCGCGTAATTTTGGGCTATTTTAATTAATTTAGGAAAATGGAGGAAAATAAAGTTTTTGATAAAATTATTTTTATTACTCAAATATGTTGGTTATTATTTTAAAGGCGAGAATTTCAAACGGTTTCGAAATCGGAGTTAAAACGAATTTTAAAATGATTTTTAAATGTTTTTAACTCTTGGAGTTGTTTTGACTTTCAACTCTTCATTTCTTTGCCTTATTTAAAGGAGTCTTTTGGATTCCAACTCTTCATTTCTTTGCATTATAAAAGGAAGTCGTGGGCAACCATTTTAACATACTTTTGGCATAAATTTTGACAACAAATATATTTTATATTCCTCTTCTTTTTATATACACATTGGCCCTTGAGATTTGTGAATTCCAACCTTAGATTAGAGGTGTTCTTGGGGCTATTTTGTTGGAGGTTCTTAGAGAAGCTTTTGTAGATCTTTTTTGTTGATCTTGAGGATGTGATCATTGGTTTCTCATCATGGTTTGAGGTATGGGGTTTTACAGAATATGCTCCTTAAATCTCGCGAGTGTCATTCTCTTTGAATTCTTGTTTAATTGAACTCATATTTGAATTGATAAATTCATTGAAATCTGGAAAATAATTGTTGAAATTATTTTGATTCGTGTGGTATCATTATATTGTTGATGAGCACGTTGTCATGAGATTTTAATATGGAACGGATGTTGGGCACCCGCTAAAATTCCTGTTTCCTGGGTTATGGCTTGATAAAGCATATACGGATGTGGTGAGGCCTGGTGACCCAGTTAAAGTGTTGTTGAGAAATTATATTGATAAATGCTTTGAGATTTGCATTTTTTATTTGAATATTCGTACTCGTTTTGTTACGTTTTATTCGTTGCTAATCCGTATTTGTTGAGCATAATTCCTGTCGTATTGTGTACTTCCCCATATTTTCTTTTAGTGGCAGGTTAGCGCAGATTTTGGGGCGCTATGGAGATTGATTTTAGCGAGGATTGTTTGGGAAAGATTTGCATTATTTTGATGTATAGATCTTTGGAGATTTGTATTTTTATTCGAGTTAGATAGTTGTAATTTTAATTCGAGAGACTTGTTGTAATTGAAGAGATTGAGATTAGTGGATTTATATGATTGTGAGTTTATTTAGATGCTCTATCCCTTGTTATGTTGTGGATTTGGATTTATTTTATCGCATTAGCGCTCCGTTCGCTCTCCCCGGGCGGGCGAGGTGTTACAGCTTGGCCCTCTCTTCTATTCATTCACTATGAATAATATTATCTAACCCCCACCACCCTCTTTGCATAATTAGGCTCCAAGCCTTATGCAACACTATATTGCTTAGGCCAATCCATTCATTAGCATTCTAGTATTAGATGAAGGATGGCACAATGTCAATAATAAAAATCAGATATGCAAGATTATGTATTTTTAGGACTTCAAATAATATTGATTATGGATATAGAACAACAAACATTTTGTTTTCATTTTTAGTCCCTATTTTCAAATTAAAGGAACATAAGGATCCGCGCCAGCGACTTTATTCAAAAATATGGACTAAAACTATAAATAAAATATTTGTTATAATCTTAGTAGAATAAGTTTTTATCTCTCTTCTAAACAAGTTGTAATCCCTATCGATGATAGACACATTTAAATATATAAATAGTACATTGATATAATAATATTGTTTCTTTGATATTTCTTTCACGATTACTAGGGACATCACTAGTATTCGTCTTTCAATAGGTCTTTTAATTAGTTAGTCCAGTCCTAGTTGGGCTTTAATCTCTTAAAATTAAGTTGTAATCCCTATTGGTTAGACACAATTACATGCGGGAAAGGAGAAGATACACGAGAGCGAAACAAGGGGGAAAAAGAGTTATGAATGAAAATTTTATCTTTAGGATACCAATAAAACTAAAAATTTAATGTTCAATTTTCATATGATGGCGTATAATTTGGGCCTGTTTGGACGCTTAAATTGTTTAATTATATAAATTGATAAGTTTAGAATTAACGTAATATGGATGTATTCATTTGAAATAGATTCAAGTCCAATTTGTACAAGGCCCATTTATTCTCCCCAAAATTATAAATCAGCTCATTCACAAATTGTCTACTTATTACTAATTGATTGTCGGAATGAACAGATTAAAAAATTAACCAATTCAGAAAACTAAATTAGTCAACATCACCAAAAACTTAGAATTTCAAAATTATTTTAGACTTATAACACAAGTCATAAATAAATTCCTTATAGTTCTCTCAAGGTACCACACAGACTCTCTACCTAAAAAAACCACGGGTTTACTAACGAACCAAATAACAGGTTTACTAACGAACCACCTCAAAAACGAGTTTACTAACGAAACACCTAAAAAACAACGTAGTTTTGGGGGGGTAAAAATGAGGGTAAAATTACAAGAAAACCCCTCACTACACCCCTCACTACATCGTTTCGAAGTGGTTCTTTAATAAACATGTTATTTTGATCCGCACCTGATCGGTTCTGTGTATATATATCAACGGTGAATAACTCCAATTTACTCTTTCCAACACTATACAAATGAATTTAAATCCATTTCAAATGAATATATCCATATTCCATTAATTCCAAATTGACCAATTTATATAACTGAACAATTTACGGAACCAAGCAGGCCCTACAAGTATGATCCCAAAAACAAATTGAAATCAACTTTCACTATTTACAGTAGTATTTGATGTCTAACCAAGATAATGGTACAGTTCTACATAGAGATGTGAAAGAACATCCAATTTCATACCAGTCACAAGTCAAAGATGAAAATGAGCAATTAATGCAGTGTAGTTATCTAAAAGATTAAACAGACTCATATTGACAAGCTCTAACTAAAAAAGATATTACCTTCAAATGATGAAAAAACAGAAGTTGAAACAAGTAATGTACAGCCTTGAAAGATCATCGAAAAAAGCTCTAGTTGGCGTAAAATTCAACGTAACCTGTTCACATTTGCGCTGATTGAATTTAAGGAAATTCGCCACAGCTTCAAGTGGACCAGAAATATAAATGATGAATCGATTGCAAACTGATTTTACGCCAACAAAATGATTTTCTACATCATGCTTCATTCTCATTTTTCTTCATTTCTTCACTATCCTATATCGTCGTTTATATTACATTCTTAGAAATGTCTTCCACATCTTTACTAGAGTTCTCTTCTCTCTTGGTCATCAAGTTTTTCAACATCTACGATATTTTTTTTTTGCATTGGTTTGCGAGACTTCTTTTCGTTCTCCTGATCAAGTTTTTCAACATCAATGACACCTTCTATCGCGGCTTTACTAGAATTCTCTTTTCTCTCCTGATCAACTTCTTCAAAATCAATTATTTTTTCTTCATCAACTTTATTTTCGTTCTCCATTATTTCAGCTTCCTTGACACCAGTTACTGCCTGAAGAAACTCAAAGGGAGTGGCAGCGGGGTCCAGCTCCCGGCAACCCTTCGGAGCATTTGGGGCTTCTTGACCCGTCAGCAAGTAAGAAGGGATATGATGAGAAAACCGAAACATTTCCTCTCTCGGTATCCTTCTTATTTCCTTAGGGTCCATATGAAGGTGAAAAACTGTTTTAAAGGCAGCAACTTTAACTAGTGGAACAACGGTCACTCCTAGTTCTTCATCATAGTCTTCTAGTATTTCCACAATCTCATATTTGTGTATCACTTCATCAGCTGTCAGCTCATTCCATTCAGGGGACCAATTTCGGTAAAGAGCCCAAACATCTCCTTTTCTAGGAATTATTTGAAGGGTTCCGTGTGTGGCTTTTGTACAAATGACCTTGTGTGAAAAAGAATTGAGGGAGTTAATGACGTCGTGTTTTCCTATTCGGAATTCCCCACATGTTTTTGAGAAACCGGATCCGACCCAATTCAGCGGGCCCAACTCGGTGTTGGCTTTTGAATTAAGCCAACTGACCCGTATCTTAAATGGGTTTAAAGTGATCACGTTATGAATTATCGCATAATACCGAGGCATCCCATCATCATTATCATATGCAGCCCATACCTGGTTTTCTTCAAAACACCTTTCGGTCCTATCCCGGTCAAAATCGTGAAAATCTGGATCTGGAACATCGATTGTCATTGGCTCGATGGGTCCGTTGTCCAAATTGTAACAACTGACCGACTCACTAGACTTGTTTTGATCATGCGCACCATTGACTGTTCCATTGACTCTTACTTTTTCCTTGATTTTCTCAATGACCCTCTCCACCCCTTTAACAGCAGATTTTGCCACTGTAACTGTACTCCATTCACTAAACTGCTTGCGAATTTCCATCCTGGCTTTCTCCATCAAAAGATATTGAATGTCAACTTTGGAGGCGTTAGGCTTACTAGTTCCACTCACCTTGCCTTGTTCGAAATTACACTGTTTAAGCCCAGATAAACTTGACTTGTTGACTAATCCATTTCCCATTCCCATCGGGTTCAAATTTTCCCTGTTTGGACCAACATTATCCGTGCTCCTTTTTCTCTTCGCATCATTAGATAGCCCATGTGATGAAACTGGACCCGTTCTTTTCGATGCATGATATTTTCTTCGCAAGGCCTCCTCTCTCTTCAAGGCTGCTTGTGCTTCTTCACGCTCCCTTTTCACTTTCTCATATGCCTGATGAACCATGCTAGCAGCTTGAGCAGTAGATGTAGCACCAGTTGTTTTCGAGAATGGACCCCACTGAAAGTTCATGTCATTAGTGGGTCCCACATTTGGACCCGCCAAACTGCTTCTTCCAGGATTAGGCATGTTCTTGGTTGCCCTCTGATGATTTGTGTTTTGCTTCGATTTGGTAAAAGGTCTAGAACCTTTTGAAGATGGAGGGCCAATTTCCAACGAAAAAAAAGGTTGATTGCAATTGGGACAGAGGAGATTACGATTGAGATACATTCTCAGATACTCATATTGGACTTTGCATCGGTTGCACACAGTCCAAAACGTATCTGCTTTCGGTTTCTGAGAAGAAACAGGAGCATTAGCTGGTTTCTGTTTATGCGACACCGAAAAAGTAGTTTGCTTTTGTTTATGAGACGAAGAAGGAACACTAGCTTGTTTTTGTTTATGAGACGAAGGAGGAACCGAAGTGGGACCCGTCCTAGTGGCATTATTATTATTCCCCTTTGGAGGTTTCGTGTGCGAAGTTGTGCTCTTAGTGTTAAAATTGCAAAAACCATTTGGACCAGCTGGTGCTGGTGCTGGTGCTGATGAACCCCCGCTTGGAGGTTGTACTTTATGGCGTAATACATTAGAATTCCTCTTTTGGTCATATGCTAATCTCTTGGCCTTATCAGACAATAACCTCCAAGCTTCTGATATAAGATTAAATGCCCCATCTGCCCCCATAGACTTGTTTTTATCAGGATGAAGCATAAGAGCCAACTTTCGATATTGTTTCCTTACTGTCTCATCGTCAGCCATAGGATTGACCCCAAGAATGCCATACCAATCAGATTCTCCGCTCATTTTGTTCTCTGACGAAATATACACATCGAGGGTTGCTATCACATGGGAAATACCCTCGAGGTCGGGATATAAATTTTGGGCCTTAACCGCAAATTTCTTTGCCCCGGTAATGTCCTTAGCGTAAAACTTCTTCTCGGCAATTTCTTTTGCCCTTGCAGCCTCGTCTCTATTGCATTCCATTTACAGTCTACTATTATTACATTAAAGACAGCACTAAAACTTAAAAACCTCAACTGCTCCTCCCTATTTGATTCTACAAAGTATGGCCTTCCCGCAATAAACCCAACTCCAAACCCTAATTAACACAGATAAAATAGGTAAACCAGTAAGTTCGGAACTCGTAATACAGGCATAGCAGATAAACATATGAAATCAAAGAAAAATACAACAAAAGCTAGTTATAACTCATTTTTTTGTTAGTTGGGAAGAATCCAAACAGAGAGTACAGTTCAACTTATGCAAAATGGAGAAGAGGAGGGAGGGGGGGGGGGGGAGATCAAAAATTGAAAACCCAGTTCATACGAGAAGTTGGAAAAAGATTGGAATGGCTTGGTAGTTTTTTTAGTTTTTCCGGTTCTCCATAGAATACAATTCTTTGGGGCAGTGAGGAATATTTTCATTCAAATGAGAGAAAAATGGAGCACTGAATTGCTTCTATAAAATACATGTGAAAGCAACCACCACAAAACTAAAAAACAAGGGCGAGTTTGATTGGCATTACATTATTTTCCGTGGAAAATTACTATGGTGGTGCAGCTGGTACTTGTTCCCAAATCTCTCCATCTTTTCCATTTTCATTTAAAAACATTTCTTACCCACCTCCAAAAATTTGGATTCCACGCAAAAATAAAAGAGAAGGGAACTTCTCCCCATTTTCTCCACTTAATTCCCAACTTTTTATGAAAATGAATCATTTCCAATCTTTTTTCAACTTTGTATCAAACACGCCCTACAAACGATTAGTTTCCATAGCAAGGAAATGTAACGCCAATCAAACACACTTTGAGTGCTCGTTTGGTTAGAGTTTTTAGGAATTTTTGGTAAATTTACATATGAAACCTTATCACGCAAACCCAAAAAAACAAAATCTAACCAAACGAGCACAAAATGCAAACACAAGGGTAGGATTACAGACAACACCTTACATGTGATTTAACGAATTAAATACAAAACCTCTTTGCACTATGTTCCATTGAGCAAACAAGAACATGAAAACAAAAAAGATTATTTTATTTTACTTTACCCCTTCCCCTAAAAGTTCAAAACTTATACACCAATTCCCGTCAATGTCTATGGTACAAGTGGATTAAAGCATATGTAGATATAAGGTACAAGTGGGCTCATGCATATGTATATAAGGCACAAGCGGGCTAATGCATAAGGTACAAGTGGGTTAATGCATAAGGTACAAGTGGGTTAATGCACTTGCAGTGTTCTAAAAGGCGCGCCTCGGTTCCGCCTAGGCTTGAGGCTTGGGAGAAACGCGCCGCCTTTAGCCTTTTACGCCTTATTCTTGGTAAAAGCCTTAAGGCGCACCTTTTTTTTTAAAACAAAACAGCTTTACTAAAACGATATCGCCTTTTAAAGACTTTTTTTTACAAATCGGATCAATGTCTCGTCTAAAACAATCAAAAGGCAAACAGTATCCCAAACCTCTTTGCCTCTCGTCCAAAAAACAGCTTAACATTATCGATCGAATTCTGACCAAAAAATCAAAAGACAATCAGTATCCCAAATGACGTTTTTTTAGTATTTTAAAAAAATACTATTTTATATTTAAGGTATGTACAATTTTAGTATTTTTCATAGTCTTGTTATGGTTAAAAAATATTAAAATATATTAAAAAAGGCCTAAAAGCCTTTTCACGCCTTTTTACGCCTAAGGCCCGCCTAGGCTTCTAAAGCTTAAGGCTTAACCTCCACGCCTCAGTCACGCCCGGCGTTTTTTAGAACTTTGTGCACTTGCAGGGTAAGCCTAATTATGCAGTTATCTCATCAAAAAAAAAAATTACAAGAAAGAACTCATAAATGATATCAAAATCATATTAACTTACTCAATGCTCTAAGCAAAATTTTCATGAAAACCCTTTTTTTTACTTTACCACGTTCAGATAATTGTACAATTAATCTTACCCCGTAGAATTTCAGAATTAGACTTACCCCCCCCCCCCCCCCCCACCACCACCACCACCAAACAAACACACAAAAAAAATCCATATGGTACAAGTTGGTTAGTGCTACATAAGGTACACGTGGGTTAATGCATAAGGTACAAGTGAACCAATGCATTAGGTATAAGTGGGCTAATGCATAAGGTACAAGGGGATAATGCATAAGGTACAAGTGGGTTAATGCAAGTCAAATTATGCAGTTATCTCATCAAAAAAAAAAATCACTAAAATTCAACTCAAAATGATACCAGCAAAGTAAAAGTACCAAATGTTATAATCAACAATTTTAATCAAACAACACTATATCTATGACCGCTTGATCTAAAATAAAACTTCAATCAAGTTAAAACAACTAAACCACCTAATTTCTCTCATAAAACCAAACCCTACAAACTGTAATGACTATAAATCAAAAGCATACATATATACAGACAGTGAGAGTTTCTTGTACATACCAAACGGTACATCCAACGGTGCATACCAATTTTTTAAAATAGTAAAAAAGCTGCGAAAGTTTGACCGATTTTTTTAAAATAGCAAAAAACGTTATTTTGAGTTGATTTTTTTATATGGGCCTATTGAAATGTTTAAATATCATATAAAAAAACTCAACTCAAAATCATTTATAAAATGGGTCCGCCCCAACGGTATGGACTGTTGGTATGTACCATTTGGTATGTACAGGAGCCTGACCCTACATATATATATATATATATATATATATATATATATATATATATATATATATAGAGAGAGAGAGAGAGAGAGAGAGAGATGTATGTTCCAAAAAGCAAACAAGTACATGAAAACAAAGGGGGGGAGGTCACTTTACCCTTTAAGATAATTGCATAATTAGACTTTACCCCCTAAAAGTTAAAAAAATAAAGCCCTCCCCACCCCGCAATCATAAGGTACAAGTGGGATAGTGCATAAGGAACAAGTGGGCTAGTGCATAAAGTACAAGTGAGTTAATGCATAAGATACATAATGCACGAATGGGATAATGGATAAGGTACAAGTGGGTCAAGGCATAATGTACAAGTGGGTAATGCACAAGGAACAAATGGGTCAATGCGCATACTTGGTAAGTCTAATCATGCAATTATCCCATAAAAAATACCCAAAAAATTACAAAAATTCAACTCATAAAACGATACCAGCATAGTACAAGTCTTCAGTGTTTTAACCAAAAGATTTAATCAAATACCACCATATCTATAACCACTTGATCTATGTAAAACAAAACTTCAATCAGATCAAAACAACCAAAACCCCTAATTTCTCTCATAAAACCAAACCCTAGAATAGAAACCCTAATCACTATAAATTAAAACCCTAATTACACACCCACATGTTCCATTGAGCCAACATGTACATGAAAAAACGGGGGGGGGGGGGGGGGGGGGGGGGGGGGGGGGGGAGACTGTACCCTCAGAATAATTGCATAATTAGACTCTGCCCCTTAAAAGTTGATTAAATTACACACACACACAATAATAAGGTACAAGTGGGCCAATGCATAAAGTACAAGTTGGTTAATGCATAAGATACATAATGTACAAATGGGCTGATGCATAAGGTACAAGTGGGTCATTCCAACATGTACAAGTGGGCAATGCACAAGGTACATGTGGATTAATGCACATACCTGTTAAGTCTAATTATGCAACTGTCTCATAAAAAAAAAAAATCAACGCTTAAAATGATACCAGCAAAGTACAAGTCCCCAATGTTCTAACCAAAAATTTCAATCAAACACCACTAATTAGGTCAAAACAACCAAAACCCCTACTTTCTCTCATAAAACCAAACCCTAGCTCCCTCAATCACAATATTAAATCAGAACCATATATACATACACACATACAAAAATATATATATATATATATAGAGAGAGAGAGAGAGAGAGAGAGAGGTGTACCGTTTGTTAAGAAGTAAAGTTGCAGAGGCGCCATGGGCAAAGCTCCATCACTCAAAATTTATTTATGTGTATTTGTTTTGGTTTTGCCCCCTCTTTTCTCAACCAAATCCCAAAAATCCCAATAACCTAAATATTCTTCTGAAACAAAAAAAGCTTTAGACAACTAGGCTATGGCCAAAACATATAGGCTATAAAAAGTGGGAACCACATGAGTGTTCCTTGTATTAAAAGCTATTTTTTTTCCTAATTTTTCATACCCAATGTTGAGTTTGGTTGGGAATTTTAACTATGGTTACTTTTTTTATTATTTGTGGAGCGGTTCTACATGGCCCGCTTAGCGATCGCATTTCACAATTTTTTTGTTTATTTGTTTCTTATTCTTTTGTTATAAATAAATGTTATAAAAATAGTTTTTTATATTAAAAAAATAATTTTTTTTACACTTTTTAATTTATAAACAATTTTTTATATTAAATAATTTTTTTAAAACAATATAAAAAAAATAATTTGTTGAATGTGGGTCGGCGTCAGCGGCACTAATTAATCACGATATTTTTTTAATAAAATATCGTGAATAATTAGTGCCGCTGGCGCGGGCCCGCAATTAATCGCGATATCTTTTTCAATAAAATACACATTCAACAAATGAGGTGGATCCGCTCCAGCGGTACTAATTAATCGCGATATTTTTTTCAATAAAATATCGCGATTAATAAGTGCCGTTGGCGCGGACCCACATTCAACAAATAATTTATGTCCGGGAATGTGGGTCGCCGCCAACGACACTAATTAATCGCGATATTTTATTGAAAAAATATCGCAATTAATTAGTGTCACTGGCGCGGACCCACATTCAACAAATGATGTGAGTTCGGAAATGCGGATCCACGCCAGTGGCACTAGTCAGTCACGATATCATGTCAATAAACATATATTTTTTTATTTATGAAAAAATACTTTTTTAATTTTAATAAAAATTGTTTCCTTTAAAAAAAACTATTTTTTTATACTAATAGAAAAACTATTTTTATATTAATTATTAAAAACATAAGAATAAGAAACTGATAAAAAGAAGAAAAAAACTATTTTTTTAATATAAAAATTATTTTTATATTAATTGTTAAAATCCAAAGAATAAAAAAAAAAAAAAAAAAAAAAAAAAGGAAAGTGCAATGCTCACTAGGCGATACCCTTATGCGGTACATATAAAGTTTTCCTTATTTGTGTTTGGCTTAATTACAGTTGGGACGCCTTTTGATCTAGTGTGTTACGTTAAGCTACTTTTTTCTTTTCTCATGCAAACAGTCTTGGCTTTTCCAAAAATAATTGCAGCGGGTCCTTTTTTCAGTGTCGGAGTTTATAAGTGTATTTCGTAGATCGTTTTGCAATTATTTCTAGTTTCTATTCTCTTTGTATGAGTTTGATACGCGATTTGTAATCTGAAATCAAAAGTAATAACATGAGTTCGTATTCAGTTGATTTCATGAAATCAGTTGCATCCTAAAGTAATCGCTATTACAACACATTGGAATCCAAAACGGGATTATGTACTTTTGATTTGCGATCATATGCAATTGTATCAATCGTAAAGAGTTGCATCTGAAATGAATTAATAATATTTTAATCGATTATAAGAGTTTGATAGGCGATTGTGACTTAGGTGATTTGCGTATCCAATTGGTGTATTTTTTTTATTATCGACTGGTTTCATATGCAATTGATTTGTGATAATATGCGTTTGATATGGTTTTGATTGGTTATTTATTTGCGATCGATCTAATGTGATCATCCAATTGGTGTTTATTTGTTTAATTTGTAAGTGATTATTGAGTTTTGATTTCATTTGAAATTTTGATAGTTATTTCGCACGCAATTGTGCGTTAGGTTAGTATATATTTAGTATAAGCTTTAGTAGATCCAAAATAAGTCGTAGTTGATCGAAAGTTGATTGTTGATGTACATGTCTATTAATATATGATTGAATATTTATATGTTGTAATGTAATATATTAATAAATTTTATCTGTCTTGTTTTTATGGAAAAAAATGAAAATTTTGAGACATTTATCAATCGGATGTTAATTATAATTGTTTGTTCTTGGCAATAAGTGATTTAATTTGATTAAATTTATTAGTTGGATATTTAATTGGTTGAATTTTTAGTTTTAGCAAATGTCTTTGAGTTTATTCAAAATGACCGGTAGCTTCATGCTCCTTATCTTTGAGCGGGTTTGAATAATGATGCAGGCCCTTATCAAGAGAGATAAGGCTTGGGCTGGTTCATTTTTTGGGTTCAGAAGGAAAAAGGGACAAATTTTGAGGGATTTAGGGGAACTAGCAAATAGCAAAGGTGTATTGGTGTGTGAATTCTGATGAAAGGATCAATATTTGGATTCTCATCTAGAAGAATAACGTTCACACCAGTCCGGTGTGCTAGCATAGGGTTTTGAATAATATTAAGTTTAGGATTGGTTGGAGGAGCAATGATCCCCTTATCAATGAGGCCTTGAATGGTAATCTTTAGGTGGAAACATTGGTCAGACGCTTTCGAACCAGACACTCTTATTTCTGGAAGAACCTCATTTTTAAGTGACAAGGCGATATATTTAATTAGTTGGATTTTTATGTTCTAATGTAAGAAAAAGATAAATTTTATGTCTTATTTTATTAAAAAAAAAGTTAAAATTAAATGATATATATCCTATCAAGTTTTTGTTACAATGTTCTCTCTCTCTATCTATCTATATATATATATATATATATATATATATATAGAGAGAGAGAGAGAGAGAGAGAGAGAGTACCGCTCTTGTGCGGACTAATCCGCATTTTAAGAGCGCGGACCGAACATGTGTCGCCTGACGGTGACCCTAGAAATTACCGGCTAAATTATAGGCACACTCTCTCTCTTTTTTGGGCTCACCGTCAGGTGACACATATTCGGTCCGCACTCTTAAAATACGGACTGATCCGCACAAGAGCAGTATTATATATATATACATATATGATTGTATATTTTTTGGTTGTTGTGTAGGTGTTATGGGTACATTTGTTATATTATGCTTAAATTTGGTGAGAAGATTTGTCTAATGAAGTGTGGGAGTACTATAAGAAGCTATTTTTTCCCTAATTCTTCATACCCTAGTGCAACACAATGTTGAGTTTGGTTGGGAACTTTAACTATGGTTACTTTTTCGGTCATTTGCATTTGGCTTAATTATAGCTGGGGCGCTTTTTAACCTGGTGTGTTGCGTTCAGCTCATTTTTTCTTTTCTCATGCAAACAGTCTCGTGTTTATGAAAAATAATTATAGCGAGTCAATTTTTTCACTGTCGGAGCTTGTAAGTGTATTTCGTAGACCGTTTTACCCTTCGTTTTTTAGATTTTATTCTTTTTGTATGAGTTTGATATGCAATTTATAATTGATTTGTGATTTTCGATTTGATACATGATTTGTAATCTGAATTCAAAAAGTAATAACATGAATTCATACACTACACCAAAACAGGTACATTGTAACTTGCAAAAATCGTTACAAAAAATATTTGTAACGGATTAAATCCATTAGAAAATTGGCATTCTTTATTTTACTAAGGAAATTTGTAATGGATAAAATCCATTAGAAATTTTCAATTTGTAACATACTATAACTGTTACAATTTATTTTCTAACAAATTTGGCAATTATACACACCCCCATATGTTAGTAACGGATTTACTAAATTGTAATGGTTTTGTCCCGTTACAAATATAGAATTTGTAATGGATAAAAACCATTACAAATGGGGATATCATATATTTGTAACGTACGTTTTTATTTGTAACGGTTAAAATATGTTAGCAATGTTATTATATTTTTAAAAAATATTGATTTCTCATTAAACAAATAAATTTAAATTCAGTAGTAATAACTCGTGCTCAACCAATGGAAATGCATAATCAAGGCCCACAAATTCTACTCAAAATATAATTTCAAAATACACGTGACAAAATGATTGACACTACATTTCGGTGGTATTAAACCGATCTAAAACTATATTTAATTCATGACCATTAAAATTTCCAAAATAAATGTAGTACAAGATAAACCATCAAGTTTTTAACTATAAACTTGAAACGAAGTCTAACATCATTAAAGTTCTAAATATAATATTCTTCAAAAAGTAGTCTTCATGATATTCCTTGCAAAAGTAGACTTCATTCTCCCAAAAGTAATCTTCATATTTTCAAATAAGAACCTATTGAACAAAATCAACTTTAGTAAATGTGTAATCATAAATGAGTAAATAATATAAAAGACTAGTACATTTACATGTCATTGAAACACATATAATTTTATTGAGGAGTAATCGATACACAACAAACGACCATATTTACTTTTGTATCGTTTGATATGTTTGTACCTAATTTTGTTTTCAATGTTTGCCCTCAACAACCATTTTTAACCCTAAAAAAGCGTATACTAGTCAATTAGTGAGAGGGCTACAGCGGAATAAATGCGACTTCTCAAATAAATCAATTTTAATTGTGTGTCAACCAAACTAGTTTTAATGAAAACCAAGTTTTAATTCAGTCCTAACGCATGTATCTAAGTGATATGAAATCATAAAGCAGTAAGCATGCAAAGGAAACCAAATAACAGGATAGTCACAATATGAGAAAAAATCCCCCATGGGGGCAAAACCTTTTATTCCACTATAATTGTAAATCACAACTTACACAGTTATAATGGAATATATTTTTTATACACGAATACCCTCAGGTGTCGGTCGGTGTCGTCAGCAGTTAGTCCACATGCAATGAACCCACAAGAATCGCAGTCCTATCTTCAGCCCAGGAATACCGCAACACTCCCTAATTGACCTCAGTCCGATGTAGGTTTATCCTCTCTACAAAGAATAAGATCAGCAAGATCGTATTTTGGGTTCCAAAATAATTCATTAAAGGATTGGGATATTTTGTGAATTGAAAAATAAGGTTTTAAACCCTAAAATTGAAGAAGATGAAGTGTTCTGTTATTAGCAGATCGCTGGTATAAAAAATTATCAGGTCTCCTTTATGAAAACGAAATGATTTAACCCGTTTTATATAAAAAATTTGAGTCGGCACATCGTTCGAACGAGATCCCATGTCGTTCAAACGAGACCTGATATCGTTCAAACCAGATCCCATGTCGTTCGAAACTAAAAAATTCGCGAAAAATAAACTTAATTTTTATTTCAAAAATTCTTATTTTACTCTTGAAGAATTCATTTTGACGAAAAATAACTCCTAAACACTTAGAAAATATTTTAGAAAAATATTCAAACCTCTTTTTAAAAATTATCTTAACACTTTTAAGTGAACCATAAAGGTACTTAAATACTTTCTCACCGAAATTAACCTTGCAGCGGCTTGAATGTTGAAGAAGCTTGATATTCGGATCCGTCTCGATGCATGTATGATCTTGAACAATCTTCGACGGATGTAGTGGTATACAACATACTTAATTGATAACGGATATTTATAAAATTATGTCCTTACAATTAGGCCAACCGAGAGTATGATCAGGATGTGGTTATTTTAAAGAAGTTACTTTGGTATCGCTTGATATATATGAAAATAAACTTAGGCCGCTAGGTGGTCGTTTTCATTTTTTGCCCCCCAAAGCCCATTTCCCCCCAAAAATGTATAATAGTCAATTAGGCCAACCGAGAGTTCGATGAGGACACGGTTAGTATAAGCAAGTTACTTTGGTGTCGTTTGATGCATTTGTACCTAAATCTAGGCAACTGGGTTGTTTTTTACAGTTTTCGCCTCCTAACGCCTGTTTTTAATCCTCAAAAGAAGCGTATATTAGCCATTTGGTCAACCGAGAGTCCGATGATGGAGCGATTAGTTTAGACAAGTTACTTTGGTATCATTTGACATGTTTGTACCTATTTTAAGGCCGTTAGATTGTTTTTATTTTTCATCCCTCAACACCTATTTTTAATCCCCCAAAAAAGTCTATACTAGTCAAGTTGGGCAACCGAGATCTCGATGAGGATGCGATTAGTTTAGATAAGTTAATTTAGTGCCTCTTGATGTGCTTGTACCTAATATTAGGCCGATACGTGGTCGTTTTCCATTTTCACCCCCAACATCCATTTTTAACCCTGAAAAGAAGCGTATACTAGTCAATTTGGCCTACCGAGAGTCTGATGAGGACGCAATTAGTTTAGACAAGTTACTTTCATATCTCTTTACGTGTTTGTGTCTATTTTTAGACAGGTAGGTGGTTGTTTTCAGTTTTTTCCCTCCGACACCTATTTTTAACCCAAAAAGAAGCATATGCAAGTCAATTTGACCAACCGAGATCCCGATGAGGACACGGTTAGTTTAGGCAAGTTACTATGGTTTCTCTTGATGTGGTTATATCTTTTTTAGGTTGTCGGGCTGTTGTTTTTAATTTTTGCCTCCCAACGCCCATTTTTAACCCCAAAAGAAGCGTATACTTAGTCAATTTGGTCAATCTAGTGTCCGATTAGGACACGATTGGCAAAACTCAGCAAAATACAAAAAAGTAGACAAATACTAATTCAAAGAACATATTTTCTACATGATCATTGTTCTCTCGACTGAATTAAAAAATATAATCACTTTACTAGCAGAGCATGATTTATTCGAAGATAAAAACAAATAGCATCAAACATTTAAACTAGGGGAAAATGTAATCTTAACTTCCACAACTTGAGCACAATTAAGAGTTACGTAATATTCATTATTGTTACGGATGAAAGCTAAATGGATGAAATCTTATAGAATTATAATAAGTATTCATAATTAAAATAGGAGTTTATCTTCATATTAAGTGGAACGAAAAATCACCAACAAAACTAATAAGGTACGAATTTAGAAATTACCCCAAAATATGTGTTTGAAGTGCCAATCAATTCTATGCAAATCCTTCCAACCAACTCTTGGGTGGGAGGCTCCTAAGCCATGTCTTATCATATACAAACACCAGTGAGAGTCAAAACTAATGGAGCAATCACCACTGGGGGGGAGGTTGCCAAGTCATGTCATGTCATTTCATCCAAATACAACATTGCAAAAATAAACAGAAGGTAACATAGGTTCATTAAGCTTATTATCAATACGTGCACATAGCACACTGATCGATAACCTAAAGAGTAAACAACCATTTAAATGTTAAAGAATTTGAAGCATTAAATTTAAAATCTAAACTTCATGAAAGTAAACACCATTGGAGCATAAAAGATTTTTAAACTGATAATTTACCTAATGCAATTGCAAGTGCATAAGGATTTTTTATGGCTAGCTCAGAGATAATATCTAACAAATGCCTCATGGACACTGGATCAACATAAGAAACTCTGTAATCAAACATAAATTTAATTTGAAATGATATTTTGAAGATGTAAAAGTAATATATAGTAATTTAAACAAGAGAATAAAATGTAGAATGTAACAGAAACACCATAAACCCGAAATTTGGTTGCCTCCACTGGTTGGATATTTAATCTCTGAAACACTCTCATTAAATATAACCACTTGGAAATGGGAATTCCCTTCGTATCTGAACCCTAAAAAGTTCCATAAACCTATAGAGTGATGGTCTACAGATTCTTTCCAATCATTATGTAGCAAAAAATCATAATTTGAGGTTATTATCTTCACTTCCGTACGCCGCCCCTTGGAACCTCTAGCAAACATGGTCTTTCTACTTGAGGTCTTTTCCATATTCCCCCACGAATGTTTTTAGAATCATCTATGAAATTAACATTAAATGAAACTTATAACTATTTGATGTTCAACAGAAGAATGAAAAACGTTAAATTTGTAACTCATTATGGTTTCTATTTTGTACCACCATGAAGGTAATATGAGGTTGATAGTTCTCTTATATCGAGTTACATTCCTTAAAAAATAAAAAATCCATTCACAAAATTGAACAAAAACTAAATATCAGTTGTGTCAACTTGCAAAACTAATTTTACATAAAAATAAGTTTATAATTTGCAATTTAATTATAATTCATAAACTGAAAATACATATGCATTAAATTGTTATACTAGGACACATAAAAGATTTTATCAAAAAAATTTTAAGGCTTTTGACACATTCGTTTCTACATAACTTTTTCAAAAGTTCTTCACCTTTTGTGTTGAAAAACTCTGTTTAATTCACAACAAACATCCTTGAATCTTATTCTTGTGAATTTTTTAATCCTAGAAAGTTTGTATCTTTGCATACACTTTTGTGGAGAGGATCTCCATTGTTGACTTGTGACTTTGTAAGTTGAAATTTAAAAATTATTATTGGAATAAAAAGTTTTACCATGAGGGCATTTTTCCTTAAATTACATCGTTTTTGAAAAACAGAAGCAACTCATCTTGCATAGAGGATATCCAATGCTCGTCCTTGAATGCTTATTTCCCATTCTTAGGCTCGACTAAGGAGGTATAACACAAATAGGTAACCACATTCTCGAGTTGAGCACAAGCTTTGAAACCTAAGTGGGATCATCAAGTATAGCGGAAGGGTCATGACTCTTTTGAATCCATGCAGGTGGATCCTCTAAATCAGGAGTGGGGTCCACCGAGGTAGTATGATGAAGGATGGGGTTGTCACTGGGGGGTGCATCATCCTCACACTGGGGGCTAGGAGCATAGACACCGGTGGCTCGTCATCTCTAATCGTGACATTTATTGACTTCATAACCTTAGAGCTTTCAAGGTTAAACACCCTATAAGCCCTACTCATTGATGAATAACCTAAAAATATCCCCTAGTCGCTCCGAGAGTCAAAGTTTCCTAAGTTCTCTCTATCTTTCAAGATATAGCAAGTACTTCCAAACATAGGAAAATATGATAGGTTGGGCTTCTTCCCTGTCCACAACTCATATGGAGTGTGTAGTGTGCGCGGACGAAGATATACCTTATTCACCGTATGACATGGGGTACTCACCGCCTCTACCCAAAAATGTCTAGTCACGTTTCTCCCAAGAAGCATAGATCAAGACATATCTTGTGTCATTCAGTTCTTCCTCTCAACTATTCCATTTTGTTGAAGAGTACAAATAGCCAAAAACTCATGTTTGATGCCCACTCCATCACAATAATTATCCACTCCGACTTCTTTGAATCCAGTGTCATTGTCACTACGCATCCAATTAATAATGACACTATGTTGGTTTTGTAGGACACGACACTTGGTTGTTAGGAACTCAACTGCATCAGAATTTTCTCTTATAAATCCGACGATATAGTATCTAGAAAATTCATTGTTATACACTTATAATCCCGAAGTTAAATAAGATCCAAATTAAAAGCCAAGAGGATTAATAATATGCTCAGATCCACCCCAAAATTAGGTAGGCTCAATGATAATTCAGTCCACCTATTTGATATCTTTCCCATTCATCTGGATAAAATCGTTCACACCATATATGCATATGAATGCCTACACACGAAAAACTCCTCATCAATCACGTGGAGATAAGGAAAACGTGGATGTTACGAATTAGTTACCCATGCACCTATCAATGATGTCAGCCCATGATCCAAGGCATACCGTTATGTTATTTTGATAAACATGTATATGCAGGTGTAACTGCCCGACTTATAAGGGAAATACACTTGTCCTCTTAATATTCTCAATGAACAGAGCTCTTAAACTTGAAGCTGAAAAAGTCTATTAGTCAATAAGAAAAGTACGTGTATAAACTCATAAGGTCAAGGAGTCAAAGCTAATTAATAATTTCTATAGAAAATAATTAAAATGACTAATAAGCCAAGAAGTGACAAAAATAATAAGAGAAGACCGATGTAAACCCTAGCGCACTCTTGGTGGCTTAAGTTCTCGTCATTTTTTCCCTCGATAATTTTAAAGGTTCTTCTGAGACGCTACATGATTCATTCCAAGAAACCTCTTTTAACATTTCAGATTCACCATTATATTTCCCTTCATGCTCCGGTATAATATACTCAACTAATGCTTCCGATTCATAAGTGGTCCCATCTAACACCTTTGTTGCATTTTTTTGTTCTTTTTAATAAGATTATTTCATGATCCTGTTTGCGTTTTGTTATAAATGTCTTCATGCGAGAAATAGACATATCCCTTTTGTTAACCGGGCATTTTTAAAAAAAAATATATATATATAAACGATCATTGACATTTCCCATCATGAAAGCATTTATATCTCTCTTCTTTTTTAACTTGATTTCCTTTCCATTTTCAAGTCCAGTACTGCCATTTGAAACTATGGAGAAAAAAAGTTGCCAAGGATGATAGAATGGACAAATAAACATTAAACTTACAAACAACCATTACAAAACAGTTGCATAAGTAGTTTCATTCAACACAGGATATACATAGGGCAATAGCTATGCCTAATATGAGTGACGTTAATTGGATTATTGTACTTCTCAATGATGAGCTTCCATTGTTCATTTCTGCCAACACCCTTGTAACTGCGAGGTATATAAACTCACCCGCTATAAATACCTCAATCAAAGAAAACTGCCCTGGATCTTGTCCCCACAACAAAGCTAATGCGGTTCCTGCTGATGCCACCAAAGCTGAGAGAAAGTTAGAGAAAAGGTCTTTCGAGACACTAAAACCATGTCGTACCAAGATCCAAAAATCACCTATCTCTTGAGGAAGCTCATATGCAAGTAAAAATAGAGTGCTCGACCACCCACCGACAGATCCATAAAGGAGAAAATCACTTCCCAAAGCCATTCTATCAGTAAAATTATGTGTAAGGACAAAATTTCCAATTGAATCTATTTTGTATGTAATTGACTTATTCTCAGAACAAAACTTGTCTGAGTCATAGATAGATTTTTATATATTCACGATACCCATATAGGCTATGACGTGTTTGTTTAGAAGACGTAGCGGTAAAGTTTCAAAGATATATCATGCCGAGTTTTATTGGTGCACATTTCACGTCATTATTCAGATTGCATTCCGAGATACTCTCAGGTATGAACGCATTTTGTTTATGAAGTTCGAAAAGTGTTTTAAAGGATGGAAATTTATTATAAATGTTTAAAATAATTTTAAAAGGTTTTATCTTCATTTATTCCGAGCTTATATGAAGTTTAGAGTCGCATGAAACACTAAATTTGTCTTAAGTGGGTCAAACGACATGTGATGTCGTTCGAATAACATCGCACAGTCGTTAGAACAACTTGTGGATCTCGTTAGAATGACATACTGACTTAATTTTTTTTATTTAAGGCATTTTTCTCTCAGAATTTCGTAGGTGGGCTGAACCAGAATTACAGAACAAACAGTTTCATTTTTTGCACAAAATTTTCTAAGGTTTTCAAAGATTAAAACCATCCTTAGAGTTTAAAAGATCCGAGCTTTCATATACAATTGCTATAAAGATCTTGTTTGCACCATCTGAAGTTTATACATCACTGTTAAACATTGTTTGTTGGGTTTTGCAATGAAAAAATGGTGAAGGTCGTGTTTAGAATTATAGACGGTTGCCAAGTTGCATCGGTGGACATCGAGGCACTCATGGATGCGTGTATTGTGGCCGAGTATCGTGGAAGGATTTCTGCGTGGGAATTGTGGAGGAGCGATTAAAGAGAAGAAGAGCTTCAAGGCTTATGGGATCGAATCGTTGTGTAAGTCTATCTGTCTTCCTTTGTAAAACCGTATCATAATGATTGTCTGGCTTGAGTCATCCGAGGTTTTTTCCCTTTGTGATTTGCTCATACATTCGGCGTTGTGAAATTTACTTTATTTTACTTGCGTTAATCACCTAGATTCATGTTTAGGATTAAACAAGATAAAATTGGACTTAATTGAAATTTGTTTATAAACTTGGTGAGTGTTAAAATTGGAAAAAGATTTTTTGAAAGAAAAATTGTTTTATCACCTTAGAGCACACTTTGAAAAAGGGGCCTACAAATTGGTATCAGAGCTAGAAACATTTTTTATGTGTGTTGATCCCTTGTGTTTTTAAGGATGAATTTAGAAAGTTTTGACAGTTTTAGAACTCCTATTTTTATGGCACAAATTATGCTTTTTGGAAAATGCGAATGAGAAGTGCTTTAAAATCAATTGATGAGCCTGTGTGGTTAGCGGTCAAAAAAGGTTGGTCACCACCAGCCACACGAGAGGGAGAGGCCACTAATTTAAAACTCGTTGAGTCATGGACCGAAGCCAAACATAGACTTGAACTTTATAAATCTTAAGGTCTTCATGTTATTTTCTCACATGTCACAGTAGAAGAGTATAATTGAATCATGATGTGTGAAACTTCAAAAGAGGCTTGGGATATTCTTGCACTTACTCACAAGGGCACTAGCACGGTTACGGCGTCTAAAGTTCAAAACCTCACTACACAGTTTGAGAAGATTAAGATGCTAGAGAGTGAGTCGTTTGATAAGTTTTATGCTAGATGTCTAACATTGTTAACTCGTCATTTGATTTGGGAGAGAAAATACCCGACAACCGAGTCATAAAGAGAATCTTAAGGTCGTTGCCTATTAGATTTAATCCCAAAGTGACCATTTTAAATTCCTTGTGTATGTTTCAATCAACGAAACTATAAGAGCTTATAGGTGACTTACAAACTTATGGGCTTGACATGTTTACCTTAATCAAGTGCCAAAGAAAGAAAAGGGCATTTCTTTGAAAGCCCAGAAGGAGGAGACTAAAGTTTCAGATGATGA
This sequence comes from Sambucus nigra, assembly GCA_949130495.1. Taxonomy (NCBI): domain Eukaryota; kingdom Viridiplantae; phylum Streptophyta; class Magnoliopsida; order Dipsacales; family Adoxaceae; genus Sambucus; species Sambucus nigra. The sequence continues at coordinate 45,101,455 of OX422215.1, read as the reverse complement.
TTACAATTCCGATTTTGAGGATGTAGCCTTATTGGCAAAGAAGTTCAAAATTTTTCTTAAGTTCCAAAATCAATTGAAAGATGCCAAAAGACTTGAGAAATCCAATAACAATTAAGGTCGATCCCGCCCCTAAGAATAAGAGTGAGAATGATAAGAGGGATGAGTCGGATAGGTGTTTTGGATGTGAAGGTTATGGTCACAAGGTTACGGAGTGTCCCACTATACATAAGAAGGAGGAAAAGAAACTAATAGCATATAATGCCACCTTAAGTGATAGTGAACCGAAAGAGCGAGAGAGTTCCCCGATTGAGCGTAACTTTGTAGCATTCATGGCATGTCACGTGAGAGACGACGATAAATATTCTTATGAAGATCCTCATATAAATGACACTTTTGAGGCCGTTGAGTGTGAATCCCAAGTGAGTGAGACTGAAGCTAGTGAGGAAGTGGAGATAGATATGGGAGAGTTTCAAGTTGCTTTTAATGATTTATATAAGGAAGTTGTAAAGGTAAAAAAGGCAAACTGGAAGTTATAAGCTAAGTTGAATGAGTGTGACATAGAAAGTAATGATGCTTTGATTGAGGATCTTAGGACACAGGAGAACACTCTTCGAAAGAAACTACAATATGTTGAGAAAGAGATAAATAGACTTCAGGGTTTGATGGAGGTTTTGAAGAAGGAGATTCTGGAATTTGAGGAGTCTAGGCATTTGATTGAGTCTAGGATTAGTGAGCTTAATGATAGATTGAGAGACTCTGGTAAGGTGAAGTTTGATTTGGAGGCAAGGTCAAAAAATTTGGATAGGATTTTAGCAACCGTTAAAATCAAGGATGATAGGTGTGGTATAGGCTACGATGATCGTGTTGTTCCCATTCTCAAAGCCAATACCAACCATGTGAAAGAGCTGACTAGGAATGTCAAGAGAGGTCCACATTTAGGCCACATTCATCGTTGTGTTTACACTTGCACTCATTGCGGTATGAAGGGTCACCTTAGGTGTTTTTGTTATGACCTTAAAAATGTTCCTAGGAAGTTAAGGAATAAAGTCATTCATCGTTGTGTTTACACTTGCACTCATTGCGGTATGAAGGGTCACCTTAGGTGTTTTTGTTATGACCTTAAAAATGTTCCTAGGAAGTTAAGGAATAAAGTCATTTTAGTTCCCCAAACCCCCATGCATCGTTACACACCTACTTGGGTTAGGAAATCGAACTTAGAGGCTTTAGGAATTAAACTTCATGGTTCTTATTTGGTTGTACTTGATTCTTCCCATGCTAAATCTAAAGGATGATTGTGTTGCCATGTTTTTCATACGCTAGTCTTTTATTCATGATTTATATCTTGCTAGTGTTATGATATGTTTATCTCTATGTATTATATTTTTCATTTATTTGAGTCTTATTTGAAAAAAATACAAAAAGATTTTGTTTTTGATAAATGTTTTTGAAAATACAAAAAGATTTTTGGTTTTAAATATTTTTGAAAAATACAAAAAGAATTTATTTTTGAGTCAAAAATATTTTTAGAAAAATTAAAAAAGATTTTATATTTATTTTTGTGTCATGAGTTTTCATGTTTAATGAAGCATATTGGTGTGTATGACCCCCCCCCCCCTATCACTTTATTATCCATATGGCTAGGACATTTGGTCATAATTGTTGATGTGTTGAATGATCTTAACCATTGTCTTAATGGGGTTGTTTCGAAGTTGATATGCATTTGGATTCGACTTTGAATATATGCCATTATTGCACACATGTACGAGTTTATATGAATGTTTTGATATCTCATATATATTTGAGTTTGGTGACACGTTCTTTCTCAATTTTGTCATCTATGCGTATTAAGAATGAGGAGGAGGTGTGCATTTAAGAACCATTTACCGTGAGGATTTACATTGCTTATTTGAAAAATGATGAGTGTTCATGAAAAAGGACTGCGAGAGTACAATTAACTCGTCATGCACATTCAATGTGATTCATTGTTTTTGTTTGTTTTATTTTTCTGTTTTGAGTATATTTTGCTAATGTTTCGTATTTTTAGTATCTGTTTTCATGATATTTTTTCACTGGACAAATCCTTGCATTCTTTAAAGATGGAATATATAAATTGTTGAAGTCATTCAAACGACTTTTGGACGTCGTTCGAACGATATGTCCAAGTCGTTTGAAGTCTGGTACTAATAACACGAGTTTCAAGGCGTTAATTTTATCAGATATGGTCGTTATAAGGGTCGTTTATAAGGTTGTTAAATAGGTGCTTCAAACGACAGCTTACTGTTTCTGGTCTTTTTTTAGATCGTTCAAACGATATGCCTCTGTCGTTCAAACAATATGGCAGAGTTGTTCGAAATGATTAGCCTCGATTTTTGAGCACTTATTCTGCTTTTTTACCTGCTTCGTATAGATGCTTATTTCATTTTGTTTTGGTGCTTCTGGGTTCATTTGGATAGTTTACATGCAGTGGAGTTTGATTATCCATGCTTGATAATACAAATATATCACCCAATCACTTTACAGTTTCGTAGGCATATGCATAAGCTTATAAGCCGCGAATGCGGACCATACAAAGGGCGTGAACCTACTCAGCACAGGGTGCGGCCCTATCAAGTACAGGTTGCGACCCTACCTCGTACAGGGCATGACACCTTTTGGCTATAGTCATGCAAGATGCCGTACTCATTGCTTGCCTTACAGGTCGCATCCCTCTCCATTACAACAACTCCAGATTTTATGTACGTCATGCGCTCAGAGCACGTGAGCATATCTCCTATAAATAGAGGACCACACCTCGAAATAAGGGATCGATTACAGACCCCCGGGTCAGATCCTACAATACCTAGTGAAGCTTTACCAAATTCTCTGTACACAACCTCAACCTACAGCTTGGGGGCCACTCGCTGGTATCGCAACCACCTCTTTGGCACACCGAAATCCTCAATACTATCATTTATTCTCCTTTATTCTCTTACTTATATGCCTCTTTAGGCTCAATCATGTTGAACTATGCAACGCATATAATGAGAATGGAGCAACACAGTGGATATAGGCCTATTTTAGAGGTTGAACCACTCTATATCTTATCTTCTATCTCTCTTTACTTATTATGAACTTTATACTTGATTTCCTGACAGGAGAATAACAAGTGGACAATTTCTCGTATCATCAATCTGGTGCCATCTGTGGGAAATAAGATATTTCAATCTTGTTTCTCTGTGTTTCAAGTTCTTAAACACCTTATTCTATTCATGGGGATCCTCTGGATCATCATCCCATGAGTAAATTTTGGTTATTGGGTTCTATTTTATACTTACACCCTTAAATGGGTATTTCGTACCTTCAGATCTGCTCTCGGGTCTCCATTTTATGATCTTAGATCTATTTTACATACCCTTGTGATATCTCCCCACCTAGATAAAGCTGGAAAGCTTGATGGGCTTTAGCCCCATAAAGGTGGGTGATTAGGGAAGAGTTATGTTTACTCCCTTTTTGTTGTTCTTTGCCTATGATCTAGGGTTTATCATTAGAATTGTGCCATTTTGTGCACCAAGAGGTTATTCTCTCATGGATAGACCCTAGTAGGTATGCTCTCCACGAGATTCGGGAGAAAAACTCAGTTTCTGGGATTCAATTTTGAGATTGTCCCTTCACTGCCTAGGTAGGGATGCGGCATGGTAGTTCAATTAACTTACATGTCGCGACCTCTTCTGGGGCAGTTACATTACAGAAGCTTCAAAACATCAAGGAACAGACTCAGGTGGTCTCCATCTCAACCATGGTGAATATCATATAAAGGCCACGGCAGTGCACCTATGTGCCATACTGGTCGCGGCCTCAATAATAATACCATGTAGTAGTGCAAACGCTGTATCCCTATTTCCTTCTTGGTTACTCTAATATTTATGATATTACTCACTTCTGTAGGTTTTATCTCAGATTATATATACTTTGTAAAGACTAACAAAAGCAAAAATGGAAGGAGAATCCACCCAGAGCACAGAAGTCAAAGATGAGATTATGCAGTTGTACAATCACCTCAACCATCTCTACGACAGTCACGCCTCACTTCAGACCCAGGTCAACTATTTGACTCAGAGGGTCCTAATGCTAGAGGTCGCGGCACCCAGGAACATTGCTTCAACAGCCTTTGCTACCACGATAGTACCAGATGACCTATCCGCGGAAGCAGTCAGCAGGAGCCAGAAAAGGAAATCAGAGAAGGCAGAAGGGAGCTCTAAGGATTACACCGCATTGGCCTTCCCAATTGAAGACATCTTTGAGACCATTAAGGAGGACAAGCTGCTGAGGTGGCCAGAGAAGCTCAAAGCTCCATCCTACAAAAGGAACAAAGCCAAGTGGTGCAAGTTCCATCTGGACCATGGTCACGACACTGAGCAGTGCTATGCACTAAAGGATGAAATTGAAAGGCTGATTGGGCAACGGATGCTGCAGAGGTTCCTTAAATATGTTTAAGTGATAAAGTCTAGTCTTTCATACCGTATGCCCCTTTTTCATGCTTATGTCCTATATTTTATCTGTCTCTACTTTACAGTGACAAGACTTCTTATGTTGTTTTAAACTAAACTTTGTATTATCCTTACAAAGTCATATATATATGAATAGTTATATGAAATCAAGTTCACCTATATAGTTCCATATTTTGATTCTCATTTCCATGAAATGTTATCTTATAAAGACCATTTTCGTCTTAAATAAATCTCGATTCGAGACAATATTTTATATCGGGAATGATAATATCTAAATGGGCCCACAACGCCCGTCAAGATGCCTGATTGTCTGAAAGCAAGTGCCAATCGAAAATGGCGAAATCAACCATCGAGAGCGGCTATTTAAATTGGTCTGTAACATCACTCATAAGGGCTTTAAATGCCCATTCTTATCTTTCGAAATGAGTCATTAGCTGCAAGGGCTTTGATTGGGCATAAATATTGTATATTTATCCCCCTAATTTCAGTACTTTTGTGAACCCGAATGATGTAACATATATGGATTTGATTCACTTTTATGCTTCTAACCTTCTTGGCGAGTATTGCGTGTTTCGTGCTTCTCCTATTGGTTTTACAGGTTAATTATGCAAGCAGTGCAAAGGAGGAAGCAAGACAGTGCAAGAAAAGCTAAGAAGGCAAGTTCAAGGGCATGTCGGTAATTTTGCAGCCCGATCCAGAAGAAGAAGTCAACTGGGAAGTTGAAGAGTTCGGAACAACGAGAACATTGGAAGAAACGGTACCCAAATCCGAGCTACGGTTGAAAAGTTATGCTCAGTTGAAGTTGAAGAAAAATCCAAGAAAAGAAGAGAAACCAGAAAAAAAACTAAGTGTTGAGAGCAAGGCCAGGAGAGTACATGCGAACCCCACCCCGAACCGGTTCGGAGGGGCGAACCGGTTCGCTGTACCTCCGAACCGGTTCGCTGTACCTGACACGCGAATTTTGTGTTTTATTCTGATTTATCTCCAAGTCTCCTATTAGGTTTTAAACACCCCAAACTTGTGGGGAACGTAGGCATTAACCTAGGAGCAGCTTTTAGGGCTATTTTTAGAGAGTTTTTGATAGAGAAAAAGGGGAGAAATATCTAGGAACATCAAGGGCACAATTTACTTCAAGAATTCATTGTTTCGGGTTTGTTTTTACCAGTTTTAATTCAAAATTCTTGTTCCTTATTATTGTTCTTGCATGCTTAGTTTTCCTAATTGATTCAACTTGTTTTTGCATTTACAATACGTATTTACATGTTTCTATCTAGTTCTATCATGAATTCCTACACATGCAACGCCATTATTTCATGCATTAGTCAAATTAACATGTCCGGCTAGGTTTTTCAAGGTTGGGATGCATAAACCCAACCTGATGTGTTAAGTGCATGTGTATAACGTCGATCCGCTGAATTTAATGATTAATTTAAATCGTATCGCGTAATTTCATAAGAATTGTAGATCTTTATATCTCGTTTGCCTATGAGTACTCGTGATGATTTAGAGTACAATTTGAGTGTAATTACCGCGATACCGATTTACTCATCCTCAGATTAGGTATGACGCGGGCTTGAACCTCGTATACATAATGCTTGGGAGTACTAAATTCCGGGTTTGAATTAATCGGATAAATTTATGATGGACGTTGTCACTGCATTACACTATGGTTGGGGGATTGTATTCCCATCCTGTCTTCTCATCATTTAGTTAAAAAGTTCAATTCAATTCTTCATTCCTCATTTAGATAATTTAGTTAGTTGCATTTTTCATTATACTTTCATAATTGCATTTAGTTTAATCCATCTCAAAAAGACAAATCAATCTTTTTCTTTTCTTTTAGAGTCATTGTTAGGATTCCTTAATCTTATCCCGTCGTCACAACTTCTGTTGTCCTTCTTCCCTGAGGATCGATACCCGACTTGTCGGTTTATTACTTGAACGATAGGCTTGCACTTGAGCCTAGAGAGCACACACTTTAGAAACACATTCTGAGTCGTGTCAAGTTTTTGGCGCCGTTGCCGGGGAATTAGGTAGACTTAGGATTAGATCGAGTTAATCCAAAACTTTGACCAAAAATTCAAAAATCCAAAAAATTAAAAAAATTAAAAAAGCACAAAAAGATTCACCATCATCATCTCTCCTGAGCTTAATGCAAAATCCTGAAACCACTTCCACACCTCATAATACTCCCACCCATATTCACGAAAACCCTATCGTGGAGTATAACCCAGACAGTCCCCACACTCCAAACGCCCCACAATTCTGGATCCCACCTCCCACACCGTCACACTCCATCTCTAGCAACACTCCTTTCTTCTTCGTAGGACACACTTCGTGCACACCCAGTGAGAACGCCGAATCGTCGAGTGAAAGAGAGATGTCGCAGCACAGTAATGCACCTACCGGTGAGGACGAGCCCCCGTACCGCCCATTGAGAGAATTCTTATATCCCGAGCGCACTGTCACTCCGGGATGCATTATACTCCCGTATAATGCCGGGCAATTTCGTTTCAAAAATGGGATGATCCAGACACTACCGCATTATCACGGTATGGATTCTGAAAAGCCATACCTCCACATAAGGGAGTTTGAGGACGTGTGTGATACTCTCAACGATCAAACCTGCACACAAGAGGTAATCCGCCTCAAACTTTTCCCATTCTCGCTTAAAGATAAAGCTAAAGCTTGGCTATGGTCTTTACCTCCAAGCTCGATTCCATCCTGGAACGAGCTACAGTCTAAATTTCTCAAGAAATTCTTCCCAACACATCGAACAATCTCTATAAAGGCTCAAATTCAAGCATTCAGGCAACATGAAAATGAGCCTTTCCATCGATGTTATGAACGTTTCAACGAGTTAGTGGCTTCGTGCCCCCATCATGGATTTGATCCATCGCAAATCATCTCTTTTATCTACAATGGGTTGAATCTTAATTCTAAACAGCTTGTTGAAACCATGGGAAGTGGTCCATTTGTCGATCTAGATGCCCATGACGCTGATCTTCACATGAGGTATGTCGCCGAGACTACCCAATCCTGGGATACCTCTGATCCGAACGCTCAAAACCGAAATCGACAATCTACCACCGCTCCGTCGACATCTGGTTTATTCCACGTAGATAAGAATTCTATGTCGGACTGTCGGTTGGACACCATTGAGAGAGGACTGCGAGACTTATGTGAGGTAGTTGGATCCATCAAGAATCCCGTCGAAAAGGTGTGTGCGATTTGTGAGGCGGGACATTCAACTGAGGAATGCCCGACGATACCCGCCTGCAAAGTAATATTACAAGAGCAAGTTAGTGGGATAGGAGGCTTTAAGGGTAATTTCGGTGCCCCGTACGGAAATTCATACAACCCTTCGTGGAAAAATCATCCCGGTTTTAGCTACGGACAACAGCATGCCGCAATGAACCCTCCTTCGCATGTTGCCCCTCCTCCACCGCAACAGTTTCAACAAGCTCCACACATGCAAGGTCATGTGCAAGCACCACCACCTCATGGAAATTATATCCCGCCACAGCGGAGAACTCTCGAGGATACTGTGAATCAATTCATCACAAGCCAGACCGCAACCAATGCCAAGTATGATCGTCTCATTGGCGACCTAAATGCAAATCTGTCTAAGATACAATCCTCGTTGAGTGTTCAAGAGAAGGGCAAGTTTCCTGCCCAGGGCCAAAGACCTCTCCAAGGTCAAACTAGTGTTAGCTCGACACCCCACGACCATCTTGAGCAATGTAGCGCAATTACCACTCTACGTAGTGGGAGGGTAGTTGACTTGTCACCTCCCCCACGAGACGTACTTAAAGACAAGGAGATTTCACCCGACACGAAAGAGGCCGAAGATGTCCCCTTGAATGAAGGTGATAAAGATGACACTAGTGAGGCCGAGGTAGTAGTGAAACCACCCACCGCGGCACCATTTCCTCAAAGGTTGATTCCTTCACAGAAAGGATGCCCACGTGATGAAGTGCTAGAAGTACTTAAGCAAGTGAAGCTAAACTTGCCCTTCCTTGATGCCATCAAGCAAATTCCAGCCTACGGCAAAGTTATCAAAGATTTGTTGACGGTAAAAAGGAAGATGAAGGTTAAAAAGAATGTCTTTCTAGCTCAGAACGTGAGTTCCATTCTACTAAATGATCTCCCGCCTAAATTCAAAGATCCCGGTGCACCCACCATATCATGCATCATTGGAGATAATAAAATTGAGAAAGCCTTACTTGATTTGGGAGCAAGTGTAAACATACTTCCTTACTCCATTTATAGGCAACTTGACTTGGGCGACCTCAAGCCCACAAAGGTCACTCTCCAACTAGCGGATTGAACCGTGAAGATTCCACGAGGCATAATTGAGGACGTGATCGTCCAAGTTGACACCTTCTACTTTCCGGTAGATTTTGTCATTTGGGACACGGAGCCCTCCTTCACCTCAAGCAACCATGTTCCTATCATCCTTGGGCGCCCGTTCTTAGCTACGGCTAACGCAATCATCAACACTAGGAATGGGCGAATGCAACTCACTTTTGGGAACATGACTTTAGAGACTAACATCTTCCATGTCGCCCCACATACGGGAGAAGAAGATGACCTTCACGCAGTGAGCTTTATAGACGAGATCATAGGGGAGTACTTTGAGGAAAATGATTGTGGAAAGGCCCTAGGGTCCTGCTTAGTGTCGAGCCATGAGAGTGAGAGGTCCCACAAGAGAGAGACGTTAGGAGTGTGCCCTATTTCACCAAGTAACGGTGGTAGATGTGACGATGAGAGCAAAGTGGAAGAGAGGTGTGTAGTGACCGCAATAGAGTGCGTCATTAAGTCAGGAGACTTGTAATATCTATCCAGGGATGGATTTATATATATCTATAGTTGTGGGTGGCTTAATAACATAACCCAGCCCGGGGAGGCTTGAAAGTATCCCTTATATTAGTTGCGGGTGGTTTAATAACCTAACCCAACCTGGGGAGTCTTGAAAGTATCCCGTATATTAGCTGTGGGTGGCTTAATAACATAACCCAGCTTGTGGAGGCTTGAAAGTATCCCGTATATTAGCTTTGGGTGTCTTAATAACATAACCCAACCTGGGGAGGCTTGAAAGTATCCCGTATATTAGCTGTGGGTGGCTTAATAACATAACCTAGCTCAGGGAGGCTTAAAAGTATCCTGTATATTAGCTGTGGTGGCTTAATAACATAACCCAACCTGGGGAGGCTTGAAAGTATCCCATATATTAGTTGTAGGTGGCTTAATAACATAACCCAACCCGGGGAGGCTTGATAGTATCCCATATATCTACAAAGGCCCATGTTCAGATGGAAGGGATAGAAAAGTGCAGTAGCCCTGTTAATATAGCTGCAACCATTAAAGCGACTAAAAGTTGATGCGGTAATGACTTGGATTTAGATCCAATTAAAGCTACAACAAAGGGAATTCAAACATTCAAAAGTGACACATCCCTGTCAATATGGCTGCGGCCATTAAGTAAATTCATTTAGAAGACGCGATAGATAAAGGCAGGATTGTCAAACTACTGCGGCCCTATTCAAGAAGAGCAGGTACTTCCAATCATGAGTGTTAGTATAAGGGAAAGGGTCGCAACCCATGTAAAGAAACCATCCACATTACAGTGCCGCGACCTTAAGCTAAATACCATTTTGGTTTCTAAGTATGGCCGTAGCCTATGACCCATACGTTAGTTAAAGTGCATTTTTTTCAAAAAGAATGTACAATTCAAACATCTAAAGGTGCCGCGACCATGTTCAAACCTATCTGTGCAACAATAATGGAATTCAAGTAGAAAAGCCAAGAGGGCATTCATTCAAGTGTTGAAGCAACTAACACAGAAGAATAAAAAAGTTACTAGAAAAAGGAGGCAAGAATAGTCATCATCAAAGGTGCCGAGGTAAATTAGTTACAGACAAAGGGCCGTAGCTAAAAATCTTAACCTATTAATGTTTGGATTACAGATCATATATACAAAATTCAAAAATTGGAAGGGACGCAACCCTATATGGATAAGCAGTTAAAAAAAGTGTATTATATAAGTTATAAGCTCATGAGGTCGCATCATCATTGACATCCACTTCTTCACCATCTGCAATTATTTCGGTCTCTTCCTTCGCAGTCGCTGCCTCTGCCTTCAACCTGGCTTTCTCCTCTGCCGCGGCCTTGAGCTCAGCTATGCATTGCTGGTGTTCAACATCACCAAGTCCCCAGGCAAGGACTGACTCTTTTATCTCAGGGAAGTTCTTAATAAATCTGTGCCTGAGCTCTTGGTAACTGCGGAAGTAAGCCCTATTATTTATAAGGTAGAAATCTCTGGAGCTCTTGAACGACTCCACAGTGCTGTCGATGGCCAGTTGAAGGGCTTCACCATGATCTACCATCATTTTCTTGATTACCGCGATATGGGCTTCAGCATCACGGGCAGCCTTGGCCTCCAACTCTTCATACCTCCTTTGAAGGAGTCTGAGCTTATTATTACTGGACTCAACAACTTGGGCAGCTTTCACGGCCTGGGCCTGAGAGACCTTTAGAGATTCCACGGCCTGGTTGAAATTTTCCTCTGCTTCTCTTTTGGCTTTGATAGCATCTTTTAGGTTCTTCTGGGCTGCCTGAAGATCCGCGGCAGCAGACTGCTTTCCAGCCTCGAAGGAAAAATTCCGTACATCTTCCAAGTCAGCGGAGTGTAACCTCTCCGCAACCTCTTTTAGTTTGTATAGGGCCTCGTACTTCCTCTTTTGAGCTACCATGAAGTCCGTGGCCTGAAAAAAGGAAGTTAGGAGCAAGGTATGGAATGGAAAATTAAAACTTAGAAAGCACTTGCACTTACCCTCAAAAGACTATGGAGGCCACAATCCTCTAGATCGTCATGATCTTCATCCACCAACCTGCCATGGTCCGCGGCGTCGAGGGCCCTCTTCATCCTTCGCGCAACCTTCACAGTAGTGTCCCATGAGGACTTAGGGTCAGGCTGTCTTAGCTGTGGCCACGGTCGACTGTCAGGTCCAGCTCCGGTGCGGCACTGAGGAGGCGCCAAGTTGGCATTAATCGCAATAATAGGTGGCGAAGGCAGAGAAGTTGAACGAATAGTGGCATCAGATGTTGACATCCGACCTGTCGCAGCCAAATTGGCCCTAATATCATCTTTAAACTCCTCAAGGAGTAGGGGCGCAATAGGGACAGTTTTTTCCTCAGCTTTATTCTGGGCCACGACAGATGGATTTTTATCGCTGGAAGGGGCTGCGGATGGAGCTTTCGTTTTGCTCCTGTTACTTTTTCTATTTCGCGCAGCGTTATTTAGAACGAATGCATCCTCGTCCATTTCCACCAATTGGGCAGCCAAAATCTCCCTATCAACTTCCTCACCTGAAAGAAGAAAAGCAATAGTAAAGAATTGATTTAGATATAAATTGTCGCAGAATAAAAACTGATTGATTGGGTTATTACCTTCCGCAACCATTTCTTTTGGCATGGACTTGTTGGGGAAGTAAACTGCCTCAAATACAGTGGTAGAAGTTACAAGGTCGCTGAATTTCTTCTCCACAACAGGAATAACCGCGGCCTTAGCAACTCTCTTCTCTTACCGCTTGCTCAATAGCAAGTTTTCGAGAAATACAAAAAATATTTCAAATGTTAGTTTAGATAGTAACAAGAAATTATAAGAATGGGACGCAACAATAATTAAAATACCTAGCTTGGAGGGATACCCCCATTGTCGCGGCATTATAAACGACTTCTCCCTCTCGTTCTCCTGAGGGTGAATCTCCCACCCTTCTCCAGAGATGTAGAAATACTTCCCCTTCCAGTTCTTTACACCGGTCGGCCTACCAGAGTAAAGGGTATCGTCCCTGCCGCGGACGGAGAAGTAGTAGTCTCTAGTAAACTTTACAGACTTCTCCTTCAGGTGGTAGAAGTGGAAAAACTCCACGGGAGTAATATCTTTCCTGAATTGATTCTCCCAAAGTACGACTGCGGCAAGAATGGCCCTCTAGCCATTGGGATCTAACTGGGCAGGTGATAATTTCATCGCTTGAAAAATTCATCTGATGGGAACGAGAACTGGCAACCGCAGTCCATAAATGAAAGCATGTAGTGGAAAACAGACCCCATGGTCAGAAAGTGTCGTGAACGACCTTTGATTCGTGGCAAGTGCTGAGCACATCAAGTTTTTTGGAAACTCAAAGGCCTCAGCTACCTGATCAACCCAATCTTGGGTCATAATGTTGCGAATATTAAGCACAGTAAGAGGCCTCTCGGTCCTCCCAGACGGGCCAGCTGGTTCATCCCTAACATCTGTGGCACCCCTTGCCGCGACATCATATTCTATGTCCAATGGTTGGTTACTAGAATTAGCTTCCTCTTCCATTGGCTTGACCTCAAAATCCTTCCTACATGCAGAATCCGTGGAGTCTGAGTCTAGTACTACGCAGTTGGGGCAATCCTTCAGTTAACAAGGACCTATTGACTTTAGAGGAGGCACGAAAGGAAGCTCATGGGGAAAGGCTCCGAAATATTTTTCCCAAAAGCCTCTCAGAAATTCGTTTGGGTCAAAGTTCATATGGCTGCAGCAGTACCTGAAAAGAAGAGTCCGCAGTTAGGCGCCGCAGCCATTATGATTCCAAAAAGCCCTATAAAGTCGCGGTAGTATATGAAGATTAAAGTGGATTGAAATGATCAGCAAAGATTGGCTAAATGTACCAAGTGTGGGGGTTTTAGAACCCTAAAACACAACTATCATCGCGACATGTTGATTTGATAAGTTTTACTCCCTTACCGTAGTTACTAATGGGCTAAAACACTATAGACTCTAACCTAAATAACCGAAGGCTGTAAACTTCGACTAGTGGGCTTAAAAGCCGCAAAACCTAAACCTGTGGTGTTACCCTCAGAGCCTACCGACTGTAGCCCTCACCTAAAGTTACAAAAGGGGGTATTCTATCATGCCACTGCCTCTCACTCAAACAGTTTAGTATCTAAATGTTGATTCATTTAAAGACCAAAGCCCTAGAATACGAAGGGTTTATATGAAGAACATAAGGAAAAAATGCAGCGATCTTTACAATTGAAACATTCAGAAAGTTGTACAGTAACAAATGCAAACACGATTGTAACATCAGTTGTTTATCGTAATTCAAGAAAATGCATTTCAGAGCAATTATATTCAACCAGACAGACGAAAATTCAACTCCGAACAGACATGCAAGGTCAAATTCTAGAAAATCTAATATGAGTTCATATACAGTAAACATGATCCAAGTTCGATTCAAGGCTATTGAAGAAATTTAGTTCAAGATAAACGCAAAAATGCAGAAGTTCATATACAAGAAGCTCAAGATAAACATGATTCTCTCTATTGAAGAGGTTGGTGGTCGAGAGAGTTACCTGGAAAGGAATAAATCGGTGGTGCTCAACCTCAAATCTCCTTGAAGCTCCTCATAACCACCACAGTCAATCTCGAAAAGTAACTGGAAAAAGCAAGATGACGAACTAACTGGGCTCAAATTTCGATTTTCTCTCAAAGTTTTTGGAAACATAATGAAGTCCACGGCTGGAACTATTTATATAATATGGCGCGGGGAGACGCAGCGTCACCTTGAAAGCACCGCGGCACCTTGAGAGGATGACACTACTTAGCAGCAGCCCCAATCACAACCTCTTGGCACTGCGACTTGGGGGCTTATTGATAATACAAATATAGCACCCTGCCGCTTTACCGTTACGCAGGCATATGCAGAAGCTTATAGGCCGCGGATGCGGACCATACAAAGGGCGCGAACCTACTCAGCACAGGGTGCGGCCCTATTAAGTACAGGTCGCGACCCTACCTCGTATAGGGCGCGACACCTTTTGGCTATAGTCATGTAGGATGCAACACTCATTGCTTTCCTTACAGGCCGCATCCCTCTCCATTACAACAACTCTAAATTTTATGTAGGTCACGTGCTCAGAGCACGTGAGCATATCTCCTATAAATAGAGGACCACACCTCGAAATAAGAGATCGATTCCAGACCCCCGGGTAAGATCCTATAATACCTGGTGAAGCCTTACCATATTCTCTTTACACAACCTCAACCTACATCTTGGGGGCCACTCGCCGGTATCGCATTCACCTCTCCGGCACATCAGAATCCTCAATACTATCATGTATTCTCCTTTATTCTCTTACTTTTACGCCTCTTTAGGCTCAATCATGTTGTACTATGCAACACATATAATGAGAATGGAGCAATATAGTGGACGTATGCCTATTTTAGAGGCTGAACCACTCTATATATTGTCTTCTATCTCTCTTTACTTGCTCTCTTTACTTGTTATGAACTTTATACTTGATTTTCTAATATGAGAATGATAAGTGGACAATTTCTCGTATCATCAATGGTTATGCTACATTGATTCGTTTAGTCACATCTTTGCTTAGATTGATGATTTCATTCTTTATGGCTTTTTGCTAGCTACGATTTAATTTATTTTAATTATTTTTCACTGGCTATATGTTTTCATGTTTATCTAGATATGCTTCATGTGATTATTTTATGATGATACTTTCTTATCTTTTTCATTTATTGTCTATTCGAGACAAAAAGGAGGAGAGGTGTATGCAATGTAGGGGGAGTGTTGAGTATTATTTTTTATGAGCACATATGTTCTTCTTGCATTGCAAATTGATATCATGTTTTTTATCATATATATGGTTATATTTTATTACTATCAGATTGTCTTGCACAAATTAGTATCATAATTTTCTCACGTGTTTAACATGGTTTGTTTTACATATTGATATTTTTTATATCATATGTTCCTCCATACTTCACTGGGCATTTATTTGTTTCATGTGTGTAGGTATTCTTCAGAGATTTGATATTTTAAGACTACATCACATTCAGACAACTCATGTTTACCAGACCTGCATATACTAGTCCTTGTCCTATAATTTTAGATTTTGGGTTTTTTGGGGATGGGATTTAGGTGTCATACGGCTTAACGACCCGACTTAGACATTTCACTGTTTGGATTTTGTCTCGGAATAGCCAAAGGGGGAGATTTGTAAGGACAAAATTTCCAATTGAGTCTATTTTATATGTAATTTACTTATTCCTAGAACAAAACTTATTGGAGTCATAGATAGATTTGTATATTGTCATGATCCCCACCTAGTCTATGATGTGTTTGTTTAGAAGACGTAGCGTCAATGCTTCAAAGATATATCATGCCGAGTTTTATTAGTGCACGTTTCACATCTTCATTCAGATTGCATTCTGAGATACTCTCGGGTATGAATGCATTTTATAAAGTTCGAAAAGATTTTTAAAGGATGAAAACTTTATTACAAATGATTTCAATGTTTAAAATGATTTTAAAGGATTTTATCTTCATCTATTCTGAGCGTATCTGAAGTTTAGAGTCGTATGAAACATTGACTTTGTTTTAAGTGGTTCAAATGATATGTGATGTCGTTCAAATTACATCTCACAGTCGTTAGTACGACTTGTGGATCTCATTAGAATGACTTGTTGACTTAATTTTTTTTTTATTTAAGTCATTTTTCTCTCAGAATTTCGTAGCTGTGCAGAACCAGAATTATAGAACAAACAGTTTTATTTTTCTGCACAAAGTTTTCTAAGGTTTTCAAAAATTAAAACCATCCTTAGAGTTTAGAAGATCCGAGCTTTCATATACAATTGCTATAGAGATCTTGTTTGCACCATTTGGAGTTTGTTCATCTCTGTTGAACATTGTGAGAACACACTATATATTGACTCACTTGAGTTTGCATATATAGGAGTTCCAACTAGTTTGGATATATAGACAAAATAGGTTAGAATAGTTTGAGAACTCCATCTCCTCAAAGGTACATACTCCATGAAGAAATCCAGTCCAAGAGAAGCTTCAAAGGGAAGTTAATTCTAAACCCTAAAAACCACAAATAGGACACTTGCACTGCATCATACATATCATCTATTGGTTTAATGGTTTTTCAACACTTCAAATCTTTGTAAAATCAATTTAATTCAATTCAAATCATTTTATATAATTTTCAAATGATTTTTGAATTAATTAAAACTTGGTTTTTAAAAGTGTTGTGGGTAAAAGTTGAATTTCAGAAACTTATTTTCTATGCTGATTATTTGCCTGGGTAGAATTCGAAAGTGCTAGAGAGATGGAGGTGTGCTTTGTAATTATTTTCAAATACACATCTCAACCTTCATCCTGTGCATACACGTGGTCACAACCTAACGAGTAGATTTGTGTTTTCTGTTAGAAACAAAACACTTGCACATCCTCAGCCCTTGGATCATTTTAATCAACGTACTGCATGCGATTTAACAAGATCATTGTGAACCCAACCTTAACCAATCAGTGTTTATATAACCCACCGCCTGTGCTAAACCGTTGGATTTAAGTCAACTCATTTAGACTTAATCTCAGTCGTAGGATAGAGGCCAAAGTTCTCGATCCTTCTACGCTTAGTATAAAAAGGGATTAACCCTCTGCATTTTGAGACTTTTATCATTTCGTCATTTTTGAGAGAAAATAGAAAGTAGAGAGAAGAGAGAGAAGGGAGAAAAGAGGGAAAGAATAGAGAGAGATTAGAAGAAGAAACCTAGTTTTCTTCGTAGTTCAAACCTCTGTGAGTTTTCTCCCAAACCAAACACCCAAACCTAAAAGTCCCATACAACAGAAAACCTACTTTTAAGAGTTAGATCCTTCTAAGGTTTCTGTATTGTTGGTTTTTTGTTTTCATTTGAAGACCTCTTCAAATCTTTGATTCTCTCAGAAATCATCTCTAAGAGAGATTTAAGTTTTATTATTGAAACTGAGTCTTTCTAAAAGAGAACATCTTACGTTATAGTTTTCTATTTCTCTTTTTTTGATCTAGCATTTTAGATCTATTCTGTTCCAACGAGTTTTGGCAATAAAAACTTTTAATTTCCAAAATAAGTTTTCAGATCTAGTGAGTTGTGTGTTTCTAATTTTTATGTCATATTTTATGAAATAAAAAAGGGCAAACCCAGTGCACGAGGCTCCCGCCACTGCGGGGTACTGGGGGGTTGGATGTACTCTTGCTAAAGTTTTAACGCGTACAGATTTGAAAATAAGTTTTATATACCAAAACTTGTTGAATCAGTCTTTGCATGTTAAGTCTGAATCTGTTTTGTTAAAGTAGACTTCTATTCTAGTTTGGATCTCAATTGGAGGTTTATAATTTCAAAAATATTTTCAAAACCCTAAAATTATTTAAGACCTTGAACCGTCTTCCGAGCAAGGTATCCTTGAGATCTGTGGATAAATAAAAGATCAAGAAATATTTGCTTGAAAAATTAAGATTCAGAAATAACTTTCATATTAAAACTATTGTAATTTGTTAGGATTGTTTGTATAAATATTGAAAGGGTGAGTAGCATGTTTGCATGTAATAGCACATCATAAACACTATCTCACATGAACACTTAGACACTGTGGTTCTGTCTGAGAATCTTGAATTTGAAAGAGTTGGTGGAATCTGAATTCAATGAGAAGGAGATTAAGGAAAAGACAAAGAAGCAGCAAGAAAAGATCAAGTTCCAAGTCAGAATACCTTTAAAGTGGAGAATCTCGTGTAGGTACATTCTGAACTTAGGTTAGGATCTTTGTGGTTTGCTTAAGTGTTGTAACTTGATTTTTATTCTAGTGGATTTTTGTTTTGTGCCGTAGAAGGCACCGTGGATGTTTCCCTTGTTTAAGGGTTTTACCACGTTAAAAATTCCTTGTGTCTATTTTTGTGAATGTTCTTAACTGTTGTTGTGATTGGGACTGCTTGGTAATTTTAGTAGATGTTTATTAGATTTAAAAAAAGAAAGGTAATCAACTATCAAATTTAATCCATACATTGAGAAACATATTTTACAACACATCTTATGTTTTTCAAAAAGAGTTTTGCCCAAAAAGTTTATTCGGAGTTTACACAACCATAACATTTTGTTATCAACCTTGTAAACAAAGATTTTAGTATTAAAGCGTTTCTTCAACTGGTATCTGAGAAGGAACACATTTTGTGATCCTGAAACTTGAGAAATTGTTTTTGAAACTTCTTTCTGGAAAAATTTCTGAATATGGAAGAAAAATTTGAGAAGTTAGGTAACCTATCCAGACCACCACTCTTTGATGGAAACAATATTTCGTACTGGAAAGTGCGTTCATTCTAAGAACCCTGGGTGATTAAGTCTGGGAAATGATTGAAACTGGATATGAACATCCTACTAAACCTACTTCTGAAACTAATCCAACAAGGATTAAGAAACTTCTCAGTGAATTTACTAAGGAAGAGAAAAAATTATCTCTTAATAATAACAAAGGAAAGAATGCCATCTTTATGTCTATAAATGAACATGAATTCAAAATAATATCCATATGTTCTACTTCTAAAGAGGCATGGGACACTTTAGTCATTGCTCATGAAGGTGATGAACGTGTCAAAGCTGGAAAAACTCAAATGCTCATACAGTAATATAACACCCTGATTATGAATGACAATAAATCTTTTGACGACTTCTACATAAGGTTAACTGATATTTTTACAAAACTTCATGCCAATGGTGTAACCTACAGTAGAAAGGAAATTGTTTCAAAGATTCTCAGGTCATTGCCATCTAAATTTGATAACAAGAGATATGCTATTAAAGAAATGAATGATCCTGGTATGACTCCTGAATTACTTAGCAGTAAACTGAGGACTGTAGAATTGGAACTGGACTTCAAAAAGCAATTGATCAGACATACTAGTAGAGCCTCTAGTTCTAATGTTGTGTTTTCATCTAAATTACCAGTGACTAAATTGAACTCTATAGACTTGGACACTAACTGTCTTGAAAACTGTGATTTGGAAAACCTTGACAATGAAATATCTCTTATGAGAAAACATTTCAAAAAGATTTTAAAATTTAGAAATGCTGTAGCCTCTAAACAAGGCAAATCAAATTATCAAGGTAATCAATCTTACAGACCTCATGACAGAGACAATACCAAACACACTTATGACAATAGGAGGAATTATGACCCTAAGAGACATATACCTGACATAAAATATGTTAAGTGTCACCGTTGTGGTAAACTAGGTCACTATGCTAGTAAATGTACAACTAGTTTTGACAATAATAACAAGGCCAATATGTGTAAGACATGTGACGACTCTAGTGATTCTGATGAGGATGAAACTGAGTCAACAAAGATGAATGAGTACCGCATGTCTTTCTTTACTAAGATAATATATAATGATGATTCATGCTTGCCTGCTCATGAACCTGCTATGGCTGTTGATGTTGTTAATGATATTGCTGATAATTCCGCTTAAAAGACTGTGTGTGATTCAAAGTGATAATGTTGATGACGAATTGAATGTGTGCGTGAATAAACAACTTAACCAAATCATAGGGGACAATTCATATAGAAACTTGGTTCATATAGAAGCTTGGTTCAGTTATATGGTCCAGGACCCCAAAAACCAGAATGTATATATTGAGGCAATACCCATATCTAAAAGCAGTTCAAAAACTTTAACAATTTAAGTCTTTGAAAAATTGTCACGCAACTAAGAATAATAATACGTTTGATTATAAGAAATTCTAAAATGAGGTTTTCGATAAGTACTTAATTCATGTATAAATAATTCCCATTGAGAAGGTTATTTACTTTTTGTATCATTTTTTCTGTTTATGCCCAGATCTGTTAAGTTATATAGTTGGTATACTATTAAAAGTTGTCCCAAAGTGTTATTATCATTAACGACTTTTTATGTTTTTTTTTTTCATTTTCAGACAAGTATAGTATTTTGAGGTGATTTTAAGAGTTGTCCTTCTATCCAAATAAAAAAACATTTAACAAAAATAGAACTTTCTCATTCTTTAGTCAGCCACATCCAAAAATATGACACTTATCATCATATGGTAAAAATAAAAAAATGAAAGAAGACAAATAGATACCTGAATAAGGAGACGAGGAGAGTTGGGAACATCGTAAAGGAGCTTTCCCATACACGAAAATAGCGGGTAAAGAGTGTCTTTAAACTAGGTACGCTCACTTCACTACCCATGTCTGTTCTTACCTCTCGCTCTCCTCCCCAATGTGAGATCTCGTACTACTAATTTTGTTTTGTAAGAGTTTGTTGTATTTTTTATATATTGGTAATTTTGTGTGGTAGAATGAATTTTTTATATGTTGTCCACTAGACTACTAGACTAGTTCATGCTTGAGATACTAAAATAATTCAAACAACAACATAGTTTCATACACACATTATATCTATAGTTCACACACTACACACACGAACACACACTTTCACATACTCAGATTGCACATATAGTTTTTCACACACATACTACACAAACAATATCATTACATATACTACATTGATCACACATAATTTTACACACACTGAACACTATATAGTACCCACTTGTTAAGAGTTCTAATAAACTTTTACCTAAATTCGATAGAGAAACAAAAAAAATTAAATTATAACTTCACGAATTTGAAATTAGTTGAATTCTATCTCCATAAAATTAGAACTGAATCCAAACATAACTTCAGAGGTAAAGAAAGTTTGTAATCTATATTTGGGGGGTTTTAAATGTCCTTTCCTTTAATAGAGAAAATGTTGCAATATAAAAATGAATGTTTCCCCAGGTGCTTCCTCCACTATCATTGCTTTGACCTAAATAATATTGATCCAAATAAGGGTCATAACGGAAAATGGCCTTTAAGTCCATCACTAAAATATCTCAAGGACTAGAGTTCTTTGTATTGGCCTAAATAAATGAATATAACTGGATAAAAAAGGCTAAAATCAACAAAATAAAATTTTAAATTGATATGACTAGCTAATTTATATATTCTCAAATTTTATGAGATAAATTTACCACACAAGCAATAAAGGTTATCTTAAAAGTGACGACAATACCTTCTAACACTTTATCATTCCAGATGAATATTAGTCAGAAGAAAAAAAGAAGCAAACTCATAGGTAAACTAAGAAGGAATAGCTATCTACAAGACTATATGGGAAGAGAACAAAATTGTAGATCCTACAAAGAAAAACAAAATCAAACTCAAAACAAAATAGATTATACTTGAGAATTTTGTCAAACACAAAACATATAAAATTTCATATGTTCTTATAGTGACTTGAGCGAATACAGAATACACAAAACAATGTAAAATCATCATCCAGACAAATAGATTAACAGATCAATTTATAGTTGCATCTTATAATAACTTTCAAAACACACACACACGAACAAAGAGTAAAATTGATCAAACCTTTGCAACACGAATTAGTTTAGGGGCAGACGCTTTAACCTCTACAACACGAATTGGTTTGCAACACGATGGGTTTCGATGATGTATAAGTCAGCGGGAGGCAGAGTCCAGGGTAGAGGCATTGGTTATGGGAGGAGAAGAGGTAGGAGGGGAGAGGAAGAGAGGTTAATGACTTTTGTAACACGAATTAGGAAGTGGGGTAATAATCTGCCCGACTTGGGGTACTTCTTTTTTTTTCTTTTAATGAATTTTGCAACGGTTACGGATGTATTGTAATGATTATATTTTATTTGGAAAGGTTTTAACCGTTATAAATTTCTTACTAAAAAAAGCCGTTATAAATAGAAAAATAAATCCGTTACAAAATAAGCCTTTTGGTGTAGTGATATTCAATTGATTTCATGAAATTGATTGCATTTGAAATCAATCACTATTATAACACAATGGAATTTAAAATGCGAATATATAATACTCTGTATTTTCATCGGCTGTAATTATTTATTAGGTGATTAATAAATTAAAAAATGGAGTTAACTATTACTTGTATAGCTTACTAATAATAATTTTGCACAAATTATATGGTAATTAAAAATGTGTGCGTGTAGAATAATTAAATATGTGATTTTACTGACACCGCGAGGTGTTACAGTGTATTGTGGGTAATATCATTTAGACCAGAGTTTGGGGTGACATGAATGTCCATTTATATATTATTATCGCTTTAAATTGGTTCTAGGGGGTGGGTATACCCTTCAGAGAGATTTTAGACTATTCCGGGTAACATTTTGGGTTCTTTTAAGAGCCTGAAATTAGGCGTTATGAGGAGATACGGGATTAGGGTTCTAAAAATGGGTTAAACCACCTCATTTGGGTGATTTTCATTCACTAAACCTAACCCTGGCAACCATAAACACTTTATAGAAATTAGGCAAGCTTGGAGAAGATAAAGCAAGGGGGAAATTCAAGAAGAGTTCTTTAATCCTCCACGTTAATGCAAGAATTTTCTTGAAATATCTTTAACAATGTATTTCTTGATTTATAATCATGCTTTCACATAATGATTTTGGGATTTTTTGTTACATTCGAGACTAATTCATATGATTATTTATGAGTTGGATTGATTATGAATGATATGAATATATCCTGCATTGAGTAATTGTACCTTGATGATTAAAACGTGAAATTGATGGATTAATGATGTAGAGATGAAATATAATTGATATTTTAGAATGAAACTTCACTATAATGAATTATCCCCATGTTAATTTGATATTTAGATATGAAATTGATGATGAACGAACCTTAAGTTATTTTAAAGATAAGTTATGCTACTAAAATTTTTCTTTAAGCTTTCATCTTGGATTTGATGTTCTTGGACCCATAATGTGGTATAAAAAGATTAAACACTTGTTCATATACTTATATTGGGTTAGGGTATCGATTGGGTACTGTTTTGGAGCTTGGTTTGGGCATTAATGGAGATTTGGGAGGCCTTACCTTCATCCTTAGGTCATTTTAATTTCTGCCCAGTAGTGGCAAATCGATTCAGGTCGTGAAATTTTAGATCATTTCATTACGAACGCATAGCCTAAAGTTCCATATTTTTCTGATTTTGTTTAATTATTTATGAATTTTCTAAAAAAGGGTGTGCGAGATTGAAATCTTTAGCTGGTGATTTTGGGATATAATTTAGGCACGATTATGTTTAAGTTGAGTATAAAACCTTGTGGATGTATTCTCTTGGTTAATATGAATTCATGGTTGACGAAATTGAGGTTTACAAAGCTTAGAAGTCAATAATGGAGATTAGGAAAAATGATTATGGAATTTTGGCGTATTGATATTAGCAGATCTGGGCTACTACCCAAAAGCGAATCAATTCAGCTCCAAGGGGAGAATGGATTCGGCTCCTGGGATTGGGTCAGACCTAGACCGTGAAACATTCAGGGAATTTTTATAAGTCCAAACGAGTATATGGGAGGTTGTCCTAGTGAAGGGATATTCATAGATTTTTGTCGTTATCTAATAAATGGTGAATTTAATAATTAACTAAAGTGTTAATTTTTAAGACAAGGATTTATATTTTGAGAATGTTGAAATCAAGTTATGGTAGTTATGAGTATAACTACCTATACATATTTTGTTCTATATGTATATTATTTGTGTGAACATACCCGTGCTCGTAGATGGCCTATCTGTTGGGGTTGAGTACATCTTCGGACCGTAGCACACGTCGGCACATGTGGAGGCATGAGATGGACACTGAGGGTAGATGACTTCGTGTGCTATATATATATATATATATATATATATATATTGTGTGTGTGTGTATGTATCCTGTAAGGATTTATTCACTGTAAGGATAGACTTTAATAATAAATCTATGGCATGTTAGGTACTTTATGAGATTTACTTGTATGTCCCTTACGAGTGACATTGTGGGGGTAGGTATTTGGCTTTTATTTTTACATGTGTGGCTAGTTACATTCCTTTATCGGGGATATGTAGTTGCACCTATCCTTTATGGCGATTGGATAATAATTTGTTTAATTAAAAGATATTTAAACAGGCCGAGCATTATGTTTATGAGGCTAAGATTACTTAATAGAAATATATAAGTGGACCTTGGCGAGAAATCCCATTTAGGTTATTGGTAGAGCTTCTTGGTAGATGTCCGTTATGTGATACTTCTTAATTGTCTAGATCAGTGTTATAAAAGGCACGCCTAGGCTTGAGGCTTTGGAGAAACCCCCCGCCTTAAGCCTTTTACGCCTTATTCTTGGTAAAAGGCTTAAGACACATTTTTTTTAAAACAGAAATGCTTTAGTGAAACGATATCGCCTTTTAAAGATGTTTTTTAAAAATTCGGACCAATATCACATTCAAAACAATCAAAAGACAAATGGTATCTCAAACCTCTGCCTCTCATCTAAAAAATGCACGTTTTTTCTTTTTTTCTTTGTATTTAAAAAAAAAACAGTATTTTAGTTTGCATATATTCAGACATATTTTAAGGTATGTACCATTTTAGTATTTTTAATATCCTTGTTATTGTTAAAAATATTAAAATATATTAAAAAATGCCTAAACGCCTTTTTACGCCTAAGGCCCGTCTAGGTTTGTAAGGCTTAAGGCTTGGCCTCGACGCCTCGGTCACGCCTCGTATTTTTTAGAACCTTTATCTAGATATAGAGACTTCTATCATAGTTAGGTCATGGATTGGGACTTGTAAGTAGTATTGCACTTAGGTGAGAGGCGAGATACGCATTGCATGTTAAAGACGATGGATGGCATGTATTGCGAATTGTCTGCATTATTATATATTGGTATCGAAAGTGAATTCTTGCAACTTTAGGACGTTGATCCAAATTATAAAATGTTTCCCCCCAGGTATTATTATTTATAAACAGGTTACTAGGACTAGGTGATAAAACTTGCGATTGCAGTGATCCAGCTTGGTATTTGCGGAATTGGAGTTGCTCGTTCATTATAGTTGTCAGCATATTCGAAGTTACGTGGAAGGGTCACCCTTGTACTCTATTTGTATTTTAGTTGGTATTTTGTAGCTAGAGGAAGTTCAGTTGAATATTTGTAATAAGAAGTTTTTATATAGTGGATTCAATTTTTACAGTTTAGTATTTTTGCTCATTATCTCCTATAGATTCCTTTATTGTGTTGGTTTTAATTTACCATGATTTTTAGTTTATGTTGATGTTGAGAATGATATAAATTGTTCTAACATCTCCAGTATTTCATGTGTGACTTGATCAATCGGGTGTGAAAAATCGCGGGCAATTACAGTTGTTGTTAGAATATCTAGGTTCTAGTGTCCTTATGATTTGTATTGCGTCCATTTTGTTTTCTAATGAGCGTTGTTTGACGTGTTTAGAGCCTGTTATAGAATTTTGTACTCTGGTATCGTAATGACATGTGTGTCAACATCGTCCGTTATCATTTGATTGTTGGTAACACTTCAGGATATTGGAGATTAGAAAAGCGTGAGAATAAGGATTATTACGAGTTAGTGATTAAGTGTGGATTGAGTTATTGGACAAATGGGTTCACCACCACTATGAGAATGATTATGGGAAATTATAGTGTATGGGAGTATAGTTTGAAACTTGGAGACTTTTGCAGACACAATATTAATGAATGTTTTTTATGTCAAGTCCATTTTTGGAGACATTAAGGAATTTGAGTTTTTGAAGAGCCTATTAGAGTTTTGGGTTATATTTATTGTAATTGGGATGGTGATGGAAATTTATATGTTGAGAGTGGAGTTGATGTTTTGCTAGGGTTTGAGCAAGGTTCATTTATATTTGTGATTAGGGTGATGATAATGTGAGAGTATTTAAACCTAGGAGTTGGATCACTGTATGGTTACCCAATATAAGTTGGAGACTATTTAGAAATAAATTGTAGAATACCCGAGTGAGTGTAATTAGAGAGGAGATTATTGATTTTCCTATTGGTTTGAGTTGAGATTAACTAATTAGATATTTGTATAAGGATGGAGTTACATGTGCATTATAGGCATGTATTTTGTTGATGTGTTAGTTATGAATAAGGTTTAGGAACAAGTAAGTTCCAATAAGCTCAAAGAAGGAGCATGTTTTGTTTCACGATTGAAATTGCGAATGTAGATTGAGCGTACCCCTATTTGAGACAATTAGGGGAAAACGAAAGATGGTGTTATGAAATAGCGAGTTGAGCAAAGAGAGAACTCTTAGGGTCCGTTTGGTTCGTGGTGAAATACTTTTCACCGTGTTAAAAGTAAAAGGTGAATTATTAGTGCGGTGATTTTGTTTTCATCATCTCCGTTTGGATGGTCGAGTTTTCACTAGATGAAAATTTTAACTTTTTCACCATTTGTTGTTTGGATGGTGAAGATTAATATGGTGAAAAAATAAAATGACCATATTACCCTCATACTTCAAATGCACATAACTATTTTGATTTTCATCACACAAGTGTCAATGACCATTAAAAAATATGCATTTACCTCAAACTAAAATTTGACATAATCACCCCCCACATACACACACAACTAGTCATATTTGGCTACGCAAGACAAATAAGTAAAAAAACAGTACCAATTAAAAATAAAATCCTTATTAAAAAAGAAAACAGTCTCAATTTAAAAAAACAAAATTCCAACAATGAAAAAAAATTGTCATTTGTAAAAAAAACAATCACAATAAAAAAAAGAGTCAACTATAAAAACAATAGTCCACAATAAAAAAAAAAGTTCTCAACAATGAAAAAATAGTCCCAATTAAAAGAAAAGTTTTCAACATTGAAAAAAAACAGTCCCAATTAAAAAAAAAGTCCCAACTGTGAAAAAAAGTGTTCCAATTAAAAGAATTAAAAAAAAAAATAGTTCCCAACTATGAAACCGTTCCAATTAGTAATTAAATTCCGAACACATTACCATGCACCAAACAAATATTCATTTATTTTATTTTATTTATATTCTTTTATTTTTTATGGGAATATATATTCCCACACCCTCTATATGTTCCCCCACACCCTTTGAATAATAAATGACAATTGTGCCTTCAAATTTATAAAATCTAAATGTCCAATTTTTCACCTCCAACTAAAATAAATACATTTGATAAAAACAAAAAAAATATATTTTCAATAAAAAAATTATATCTTTTCACCCTCTTATCTATTTGTTTTATTAAAAAACTGTATATAAAACGTAAAATTTATTTTTCTTAAGAAACTCTTTTCTTAAAAAGTGTTTTACTTTTTATTTACAAATTTTATTTTGGTTAAAAACTGTTTTTTTTGTACAATATTATAAATAATATTTTTACTATTTTGAAAAAATATTGTCTGCGGCAGCGGTATGTATAGGCGGTCCGACCACCTATACATACCGTTGGCGCGGAGCATTATTGTCTAATATGTTGGTCCGTGCCAACGGTATGTATAAGTGGTCGAACTGCCTATACATACCGCTGACGCGGACCATTTTTTTTATAGTAAAAAAATTATTTTTAAAATAGAAAAAAAAAACAGTTTTTAACTCAAAAAAATAAATAACGAAACAATTTTTTTAAATAAATAAAAGAAACAGTTTTTAACTAGAAATGATAATAAGAATGTCCAATTTTTACAATAAATAACGAAACAGTTTTTTTTATCAACGTCCATTTAAATAAAAAAATAATATGTTTTTTTTTTATATAAATAACATAATGTTTTTTAAATGAAAAAATAACTATTATAATTTTTATATTTTCAGAATATTAAAATTTTAATTTTCTAGAATATTAGGATTTTTATTTTCCAAATATTATGTTTTATTTTTTTTTATAATATTACCTTTCTTTTTTTAAAGTAATAGATTTTTGGGCAAAAGATTATATTTGTTCAAATCATATATGCATAGAGGGTCTTTTGATCTTTTAGTATTTAAATATTGAAAAGGGTGTGGGGAAAGACATAGAGGGTGTAGGAATAGCTATTCTATTTTTTATTTATTTTTAAAATTTTTAATTATTTTAATTATTTTTTAATTATTTTTAATTTTTTTAAATAAAAAATAAAATTTTGAAAAAATATATTTTTTAAAATGAATATTTGATGATCGTATTAATTAAGAGGGAGAAATGAATGTGTGATAGTTATAAGTGAAAATAAGAAAGGTTACTTTGGTAATAAGATAAATTTCATTGTTTTCACCTGTTAAATTATTCACTTTACCCATGGTTTAAAATGGTTAAAGTTTCACCTCACTTTTCACCGTATTCATTTTATTTCACCGTGTTAAATGTCCAACCAAACACATATTTTACCTAGGTGAATTATATTTTAACGCGGTAAAAAATATTTCACCACGAACCAAACGGACCCTTAAGATGAATTGTGATTCCTATTTTACAACATGTGATGTGTGGAAACATGTTTGACAGGTACCATGTGGATTTTGGGTATGGTAGCGTCAGACCAAGGATGGTTCGGTTGAGGTTTGATAAATTTTATATGGTGAGAGTTTATACGAGATTTGAGATTATAACGGTAGGTTTCTCATGGTTTGGGAAGTATCACCTTATCGAGAGTAGGCGCAATAATGTGAGGATTTTAGGTTGGATATTGATGTAGTTCTTGGACTAAGGATATAATTATTTTTTAGTTCGGATTACTTACACGGACTATATACTAGAGGTGGCATACTTTATTGGCATGGTTAGATTTTTAAAGTTTAGGAGTGATTAAGAAATTCATTAGATTTAAGAATGGACAGAAGGTATCCTACCGTATGTTTGAGAAAATCATGGTGTTTTTAGCGTTGTTGGATTAATTAACTTAAAACGGTTTTGGTCTCACTCTTAGAAGGGGTAAGCCTTTTGTTGGAATTTTCACAAGTTGACATTTGTGTGGTTGGTGCAGTGTTTCATGTTTGGTCTTAGTTCAACAGATCTCGATGACTAACTGAACTATGTAGTAGTGTATCGGGAGGGTTTCTTCTTTTGATTTTGCTTGCGAGACGCCCCATGCATCATTCTTGGTAAGTGTCGGGAGTTGTGAGACTTTTGGGCTCTAGAACATTGGTGTAATACTTTTGACATTACATATGTGATGATAAAATTCATCTACTATTAAAATATTATATGAATTATGGCTAGCAGAGCCAAGGAGTCAGTGCCGAGAGCACTGAGGGATGTTCGTGCCACTAGTTGAATGAGTGGGGAAATCTCCATAAGAGTTTAGTCACGATTAGTGAGGTATTAGAGTGCAACTTTACTTTATAGTCATAGATCATATGTGTGGTTTACTCTTGAATGTGTTTATATATGTGTTACATATGTGTGTGAACGTGGTACAGGGTGCATGGGCGCCCCAGTCGTGGCACACTTTGGCAGGTGTATATTAGCCTTTTGGTTTTATCTCGTGGGATACGGGTATGGACTAATTGTGTATAAACCTATGATATTTGTTCTGGTTATGTTTTGACGTTATGCTTTCGCAAATTGCAAGTGTGGAAAACCTTTATTAGGGGGGAAAATGTAATACCCTATATTTTCATGGACTATAATTATTATTTATTAAGTGATTAATAAATTAATAAATATAGTTAATTATTACTTGTATGGCTTAGTAATCATAATTTGGTATAAATTAAATAGTAATTAAAAATGTGTACACGTAAAATAATTACGCGTGTTATTTTATTGATAATGCAAGGTATTACTGTGTATTATGGGCAATATCATTTAGACTGGACTTTGGAGTGACACAGATGCTCGTTTATATATTTTTATTGCTTTAAATTGGTCTCGGGGGGTAGGTATACCCCTAGGAGATATTTTGGGCTATTTCGGGTACCATTCTGGAATCTTTTAAGAGCCTGAAATTAGGCCTTATGGGGAGATACGGGATTAAGATTTTAAAAAGGGGTTAAACCACCTCATTTGGGTACTTTTCATTCACTAAACCTAACCGTAGCAGCCATAAACACTTGGGATAAATTGGGCAAGCTTAAAGAGGGGAAAGCAAGGGGGAAATTCAAGAAGAATTCTTCAATCCTCTCCTTTGAGGCAAGAATTTTCCTATAATATATTTAGTAATGTATTTCTTGATTTATAATCATGCTTTTTGTGGTAGCAACAAAATTCACCTGTAGGGGGTGTCAAACCATCACGATGCAAATATAAAAATACATGAGAAATAGACAAAGATTTATTATGACACCCCGCTTATTAAAATAAGAGGTGGCCAGCCCGTTACTTCAATAAAACAAGAATCTTAAATGGTCCATTCTTAGCATCATTGTCACATAAAAGATAATATGATATGACCACCCAACATTTTAAAAAAGGATGTCAAAATATTTTCCAATTTAAAATGAACTATTTCAGTCATCTACTTCTGTAACAAAAGGGTTAATACACAACTAACAGTTTGATATCATTTACAAAACACAATCGAATAAGCCGTCGGTTAACAGACTGATACAAAAAAAGTCACACCAAATATAACAGTATCTATGAGATGTAAACTTGGGCAACATGCCTGAATACCATTGACGAATCATAACTAGAATATCCAAAAAGAATTTGATTCGTCTAATACAAAAATCCCACAACATTCACTATGTGTCGTAGCTCCTTAACACTAGAAGGGAAGGTCAGAACGGATGCCTTTGCCATGGGGCACCTGAACAGAAACAATAACTACACCAAAAGACAAAATATAAATGGGTTCGGGCACGGTTTGATATGATTTAGAAGTGAATGAAATGCATAACAGTTTTAAATACCAGATTTCATAAACAGGTTAGATTCGCTCTTCACTTGAAGAATTATACTCACCTCTCTTCTAAAGTGCACATCCTAATGCGTACAATTCATTTTTTTAAGTTAAGCTACCCGACTACTTAATAGGAATAATAACCTAACTCTATCCAATATGCGTGGTTTACCAATTTATCATTTCTCCTCACAAGTTAATTAATCATTAATGATCACATATAATCAGAGTTGATTCGTAATTCCATTTAATCATTTGCGTTAAAACACAATTTATATGAGAACAATTAGATTCATCCAATAATATTTATAAAACCATCCTTTCGGGAATTACCCCACTAGATGCGTTCCCTAATTGCTATCATCTTCCAGTGCCTAGTTTCATGACCACCTGGGTACCCTTAAATCATAATGCATGGGAACCGACCATGTACCTTCGACAGTGAGGCATAACCATACCCGAAATTACTTCACTTCGAATAAAAAATCACACTATGTAACAACTGGTGCTATGACCGAGGACTATACTCTCCCTACATTCATTAGCCAGGGGATTCACCTCTTTCGCGTAACTTCCCTTATGATAGCATTTAGAGAGGTATGTGCATATATGCCAAAATCACAAAATGTATGTATAATGAAGTAAAACGACAATTCTTATACCCGAAAGCATATATGTATAATAAATTAAGGCTATAATGTATAAACACTTCCATACTAGCCCTCGAAAGCCAAAACAACAAAGTCCAACTATACACTAGTCCTACTATCATTTTCTTAACCAATTGAGGTACTATATTATCGTTTTTAATCCCCCAAATAGGCCCGAATGCCCCCTTATCATCCTAGGGTATTAATTTCCTCATATAAGATCAAATTTATCTTTAACACATCCTATAATAAGGTTCCAAATCTTTAGACCCAAGAGAAAAGGAGTTAAAACAAAGTTAGAATTTTTTTGTAAAACAACACTATTTTCTAATCGATTCGCCCTCGCCCTCACCCCAGCCAAATCGATTCGGTCGAGGGGACCAAATTTTTTGCTAACCTGATGAATCGATTCGGCCTACCCAAATCGATTCTGTAACTCAGACCTGTAGCCTATCATTTTATCGAATCGATTCGCCACGGGGCGAAACGATTTGCCTGGATAGGACAACCGAGTTTTCGCTACGGGTTTATGTGAACCCTAAATCCCCCCAACTTCTTTTTCTTCCATCTAAACCAACAATCACCAACCAATATCATTTATAGTCACTCCCACATGATAACCCACCATTATGAACCCCTCAAATCATGTTTACATCATATACATAAGGGTTTAAATATCAAAATCACCCAAATCCCCAAATGGTTTAAACTCAAGAACACTAACCATTTATACAATTTATTCACACACATAATCATACGTTTGTGCAAGTTACAAAACTTTCCTCAAGATTTAAGTCTCGGATTCCTCCTCGTTGAAACGATTTCAAGCTCAAATCACCAATTCCTCTATTTTTCTCTTATTTCTCTCAAGCTCTTGTCCTATCTCTTTCTTTATAGATTTAAACATAAATAAGATTTTAATTGATCTTGCAAGACCAAATACCCTATATAGCTTAAATACATTTAATTCTAACATTAAATGCTACTACATTCTTAAAATGACTCGTAACATCATATTTAAGTCGTAACTAGCCAAAAGTGCTCAGGAACCCAAAAACACACCCGACACTTATTTTGACTCTCTCAACCATTCCCGAACTAACCATGCCCCCTAAACTAACATCCGAGATATCGTTTATAATTTCCTATCCCAACTTCATATTACCTTTCTTAAATAGTCCAATTGGGATATAAGCTATAACCGTCGCTTTAAAGCGCAAAGACGCAACATAACATAATATTACACTATTTACATTCAAGTAACAGTAAATGTGCACTACTCGTAATTATTAACTCTTAAATCACACAATTTAATATAAAAATAAATATTCAAAAGTAAGGGGTATTACATTTATGTGGTTCGACAATCAATGGCCTATGTCCACGGGGATTCAACAGTGTTTCACTATAATAATGAGAGGATTTACATGAGTGTTTCTCTAGCCTCTGAGCCCACCTTTCAAAATGGGGATGGTCCTTTGTATAGAGTTAGGGGTTATAATTGGATAAGTCCTATCCTTGTAGAGTTTGATTTAAATCAAATAGTGATCCTCGATCTTCTACTTTATCAAGGACTCTAGTCATCCTTATCAATCCTGTTGGAGCGTATGCTGCACGCCATATTGACCGGTGTGCTTGCTACATGTCACACTATTTTTGTAGGTGTATTCCCCCCCCCCATTATAGCCCCACGAGTCGCAATTCAGCTACGTTGATCTTGAGATGAGTTGGGAGTTGGTCCGCAATCTCATAAACGCATGTAGTTGTCGATGTGAATTGGACTGGAATCATTTGAATTTTCATTCAACTTTTAAGCCTTATTTGGTTGATCTTCTTGCCTTTGTAAGGTCTTAGAGGAATGCTTTGCTTGACTTGAGAGATGTTTAATCGATATGACAACTGGACCCGAGCGTGTCGAGCTACCTACATACCCTCATGGGATCAGGTTGATCGTAGTTCATTGTTTTGTTTTATCGTATGGTCCAATTGGTGAGGCCCACCACAAACTTATTAAGAATTTGTGCGCCGAGGCTTCCTCGGCCATGCACCAAGTTTAGGGTATCTCCCTGTATTTTGATTTTGTATGGTCTAATTAGTGAGGCCAACCACATGCCTATGAAGAAATCGTGTGTCGAGGCTTACTCAAAGGCACGCCTAGTTTAGGGTATGACCCTGTATTGGGATTTTCTCATGGTCCAATTAGAGAGGCCAACCACAAGCCTGTAAAGCACTCATGTGTCGAGGCTCACTCGGGCGTGCACCTAATCTAGGGTATGACCCTATATTAAAAAATTTTATGGTCCAATTGGAAAGGCAGACCACAGGCCTGTGAAACACTCATGCGCCCAGGCTCGCTCGCGCGTGAACCTAGTCTAGGGTATCACCCTGTATTAGGATTTTTGTGTGGTCTAATTGGAGAGGCCGACCACAGGCATGTAAAGCACAAATGCAGTGAGGCTCGCTCGAGCGTGCACCTAGTCTAGGGTATGACCCTGCATCATGATTTTTATATGGTCTAATTGGAGAGGCAAACCACAAGCCTATGGATAACTCATGAGACGAGGCTTGCCCGAATACCTGTTATTAGTCAGGATATTTTTAAACCCACTCGTCACAGGGGAAATCATTATTATGGTTTTTCTGCTTGATGCTTGATTTACTTTCTTACTTTATTAATGTTGCAATGAATTCGTTCTTAGGTCAACATTGCTACGAAGCCCCCAATGGGGGTTATGAAGAGGAGACTGAATAATAATAATAATGCTCGACCATTTGTTGGGACTTTATTACGGGTCATGTTAACCATTTTTCAGGTGCTGACAAAAGATGATCCAATGATTATCACGTCCGGCCATCCATTGGGGCTAAGATAAGAAGATAAGATAATGATGCTGCCCGACCATCCATCGGGACTCTATTGTAATATAATGCCAATTATATAGAGCAATTGAAATGAGAAGATTAAATAATAAGCATGAACAAGCATCTAAACTGAATCGTGATAGTAAATATAATGCTGACCAACGAATGAAAATGCAGTCATTAGTTGAGGTTGAATCAAATAATAATGATAATTCCCAACAGTCCATTATGGCTAAATTGAGATGATCACATTGTGACACCCAGCCTAATAAAATACCGGGTGATCAGTCCTATATCAAATTAAATAGGAATCTCATCTGGTTCATTCTTAGCATCACTATCGAAAACTTTTTAAAACTTACTAACCACCTAGTATTCAAAAGGCATAGTGCCAAATTTTATCTTTTTATTTAACATCGCAACAATAACATGCGAAAGAATATATAACTCACCATCATGCAATCACAAAATCAAGCCATACTAAAATGGAGTAGATGTAAACCTTGCAGAAACAACCACCGACTACAAATCAAATAACGAAATGAATCACAAGAGTAATAACTGAATACATTAACTAACTGAAATGAAATGGGACAACTACTGCGACATGCCCAAATGGAACACTGACTCCATCCTACTCTAGAAATGAAATTACTGAAGCAGCTAAATCAAAGTCCTGCAACATCTACATGTGTCGCAGCTGCGTAAATCTGGAATAGGACAATTATGGCGTCCCTGTGGTGGACACCTAAAAGGTTTTGAAAATATTTTATAGCAAGTGTTAGAACCTAAAACATTTTGAAAATATTTAGCAAGTGAATTTAAATGCAAGAAATTAAAATTCAAGTATGCTCTTCATATTTAAGTTAGTGTCGTACACTCTCTTGAGGACACCTCACCCATCCACTAATGTGCACGCCTAACGTACTATACATAACCCACCTAGCTAACCACCCCGTAACTAGTCTTGTCACATATAATCCCCAACTTCCCCACTATACTAACCCGAGTGAG
The DNA here is from genome assembly GCA_949130495.1 of Sambucus nigra. Classification (NCBI taxonomy): domain Eukaryota; kingdom Viridiplantae; phylum Streptophyta; class Magnoliopsida; order Dipsacales; family Adoxaceae; genus Sambucus; species Sambucus nigra. Next base: position 45,065,878 of record OX422215.1, on the reverse strand, counting down.
TTTAGTATAGATTTTATAAGTAATTATACACATTAACTTATTTAAACCAATTCTCATTCAATACTATATAAACGTTTCACAAGTTATAATAATTATACATTTACACAATGTATATGTACCCGTATATAATTCTGCACTATATATACGTATAATTATATCTCAACATTCACACGCATGTCGGATATAAATGCTATCACCCAATGCGTAGGAGGCGGTCATAGTTCCCCCCGAAAGTGCCCGTTCCATACCATAACGGGCCCACCCCTAATAACAGATGTTATAACTTGGGGAATATACTCGCCCTGCATTCGATAGTAAGGGGACTTACCCACATCGCGCAACCTCCTAAGATAGCATTAATATTGGTATGCTTTACTACAAATATTTATATATCATATATATATAGTACACATAACCGAATATATATATATAGAAATCCAAGCTACCGGTGTACTATATCTATACACAAGCCTAAAATATGCAAGTATATGGTCCGACTTCCTTTCAATTAATTTACACACTAATTAGTTTTCATTATCTTGGTGTCACCCTACCAATTATACCCGGAGTCTCTCTCTTGGCCCGAAATTCAAAATTCACAATTCGTTATTAGATTCCTTTCAATGAGCTTAGCATCCTCACTAATCTATCTTTACAAATCTCTCGCTTTAAGCATTTAAACAACCAGGGGTGGGAATTTAAATTTGGAAAAGGGTTTGTGGAAATAACGTTGTTCGAATTACCCAGGATTCTTCCTCTTTCATTCATATCTACTTCCATTGATGAATTGAAGGAACAACGCCCTTCATTATATCTAGCTCCATTGACAAATTGAAGGAATGGAACCAAAATATTTTCACAATTTGCATAAAACTCAAGATTCCAACAAACCCCTGAATTCCCCATTTAAATCCCCACAATTCATCATGAAAATTCTATCAAATAAATTTACTCACTAAAATACAAGGTTCACAACTTCACAAATTAAACCTTAGATCTTTTTGGATTTATCCTCTACTAATTCGTGGGGTAACATTCACAAATTAAAACCCTAGATCATAACCAAAATTGCAGAATCACCCAGTGCAGAAACTGTGTATCTCAAAACACATAACAGGTCTGAATCAGGGGAAGAAGAAAATGTGATCAGGATTTAGGTCATTCAAACGACACGCCCTATCGTTCGAACGACAGTGGCTCCCGTTTGAACGAGATACCAGGTCGTTCGAATGAACCTGGTATCATATCCTTCTCTAATCTACCGAAAAATCCCAGTCCACCATTAAAACTTTTAAGACCTTCATTCTGTATAGATTTCTTTATCAAAACTTCCCCTGATTCATCCTAAATTCATACTTTTATCATATTCCATCTAACCCTAATAATTTCACCAATTAGGGCGTCAAATTCATCAAATCTTAACACCTCCATAGATTTATAATTCCCAATCAAAGAAATCCCCAATTTCTCAGGAACACAAACCCTAACGTATTAATTGATTCCCACCTCTTTTTGATAAACTTATTTACTAAGTTACTAACAAAAACTTATATGTTGAGTAAACTTCGAAATAAGCTCGTTGAACAAAACTGTTTTCAAAATACAACACTAGATGTGTTAAAACGTTTTTCTGAATATGTCCTCTAGAATCGTTAGTTTGTTTACAGAATATTGTATAGGCAATCCTCTAACAATTTCTTGGGAACTTAACCTACGAAGATTATTAAAATTTATATATCCCAATCTATTACAAGATTCATACTTAGGAGTGATTGTATTACAATTATCCTCATTTCTGTTTCCTATTAAAATGCATTTTCCCTTTTCATAAAAAATTTTGTAATCAGTTTTTGAAAAAGGTAACAGTATGATTGGAATCACAAAATTGAGATATACTAAGTAGGTTAGCCTTGAGACATTTAACTAGGAGGACATAATTTAGATTGGGGAGACCTTCCTCACACAATGTTCATTTACTTATGATCTTAGATGAAACTCCATCACCAAACACAACACTACCTCCAAGGAAGTTTGTTTTGTTTGTGAATTTAATTTCATCTACGGTCATATTTTTAGAACATTCGGAGTCAAGATACCATCCATACGAAGTGCTTGATACCTTGAAAGCAGATATGACAATGTTGCACTTGATTTGGGGTAACAAGTCATCTTTTCTAATCTAAATAGGCATGATTTTAACAATTTGAATGGTATTTGATTTAGAAAACTTTTGTTAGGTTTTTCTAAATGATTTATTCTTAGTTTTAGGTCCTCCCTTATTTTTATGGTTAGTGTTATAAGTGGTCTATCTTGGGAGAACATAAGTATTCCTACTCTTTCTAGAATAGTTAAAATTTGAACAAGTAGGTGTATACAACCTTTTTTGAAAACATTCGGTAATGGAGTGGCCATAGACATCACAGTATGAACACTACTGATGTGTGGAGGACTTGACTTCATTACTAAAGTCTTTGAATATTGGTTTATCCCTAGTAGGTATGGTCGTCCAGGTGTCATCGATTTTGGGTTTTGACATTGATTTGTAACAGGTGGACAAACATACTTAGCTGGACCATTAGATTTGGGCTGTTGAGTGTAGGCACTTTATTTTGCCTTAGAGACATCCTTTAAACTATTTTCTTTCTGAGTGTTCGGAAGAATCTGACCTTGTTTTACAAAAATAACATTTTAGGAGAAACATTTTTGCTAGTATAAACTTTTTTTCCAAATCCAAAACCAGATTTGTCAACAGAATCAAACTTACTTCCTACAACAATTTCTTCGTAGGATTTAGCTTGAGTTTCAAAGTGTAAGCATTTTTTAAACACATTTGAAACTTTTTGTTTGGATTCTTCAACTTCAACCAAAGTCGACTTGTATTTTTGTTCCAAAATATTATTTTTCTCAGAAAGATCTCCTATTTTTGTGGAAAATTCTTCAATTCCAGTCTCATGGGAAACACATTGTGCTGTAAATTCTTCAGTGTTCCTCCTATTAGTCTGGCTAAGTAAATCAATACGCTCGTTCAGTAGCTTAATCGTCTTATCAAGATGGGTACTTTTTGTAATAACCCGCCCTTTTGGAGACGATTAAATCCCATAATTAAGTATAATTTGGAATTTGGAGAATTTCTCGAAATAGTGATTTCTGGGATTTTCGAGGATTTAATGATTTTCGAAGGGTGTTATAAATTATTTTGGGACCATATAGGTCGAGATATTTTATTTATATGTCGCCACAGAGTATAGCGACAAAAGAAGTGAGATTTTGAGTAGAACACCGCAATTAATTATTTTGGGTTGGAATAGTGATTTGCGGTCAAGTACCTCGGATGGGAATTTCGACTGCGCCATAATTCTCGGAATGGCCGAGATAGTCGGAAAAGAGTGTCCGATTGTCGAAAATGAGTTTCGGGTAATTTTAGAGGTAAAAGTAACTCGTAATTGGGTAAACAAGTCGTTTTTGGGTTTTAAAGGGTTAAAACCCTTTTCTCTATATATAAAGAGGACGAGAGGGAGAAAAAGAGAAAGAAAAGAAGAGAAAGAGAGAGAAGAGAGAGAGGAGGAAGGAAAGAGGAAAAAAGGGGGAGATTCCGGCCACCCTCCGCGGGATTCGGCTCGAGGTCGTCGGATTTTATCCACGAGGCAAGTGTTTACTTGCTTTATTTGTTTTTATGCATAAATATCTCATATCATTGTTGGTATAACAAACCCTAATGATTTTGGGTTGGGTATTCGTGGATAAAACGGGTTTTTGGGAGTTAAAACGAATAAACCCCTAAAAATGGTAAATTGGAGAAACTTAGGTTTTAATTGAAATTTATTGGTGATTCCGGGTTCTAGGATGTTTAGAATCCTTAATATAGGTGTATTTGTAGTTGGTTGAGGTTGTAGGACGTTGGGTGACGCGTCAAAAGCTTGGGAGAAGCTTTAATGGCTGAAACCTTCTCGAAGAAGGTGATGAATAGTAACCCGCAGCCTTTAGGGTCATTTTTTACTAGGAAAAGAATTGATTTAGCTTTCGGTCAAAACACGAAAGTTGTAGATATTTTCGATACGGTCGCGTGGGCGCCAACCGCGTATTTTTCTGATTTTTCTACGATTTTATATGATTTTTACAAGATGACAGCTCCGGGTTGAAAGTACCAACTCGGAAATCAAATCGGAAATTGGAAAAATAGAGGCTAGAAACTATTGTGTAGATGTTTGGGATGATTTTTGGTCTAGAGTAGAAACCATGAAAATGAATTTGGATTGATTTTTGGGTATTTTGGAGTTTGAGAAATCGCCCAAACTGTGACCCTCGAACAGGCCGAATCGATTCGGGTACAGGCCGAATCGATTCGCCTAAGGGGAATTGGGTTTCTGCAATGGGCCGAATCGATTCGGGTACAGACCGAATCGATTCGCCATTTACAGACCTGTTTGCAGAATACTTTCCGAATCGATTCGGATTGGGAACCGAATCGATTCGCCCACCCGAATCGATTCGCTAAAGGGGCGAATCGATTCGCTTAGGCCAGAATTTCTAGTTTTCTCCCTTTAAGAGTATGGGGAGTTGAATTACCATTTAGGATTTTTATGGGGATTCCTAAATAAGGGTTTTGAGGATAAATAAACCTTTAAGAGATGATTGAGGTAATTAGTATTGAACAAAGTAAGGAATACTTTGGATTTAGAATCATGCAACTATGAATGCATGATTACGATTCCTGGAGGGAATCTTTGGGATATTTGGTCATCGCTAGATGCTATAGGCCACTATGGCCGTATAAATATATTCTAGGAAGAATATATAGGATATGTATATACTGTGTGTTTTAGGTATATATATGATGATGGAAATGATTTTGAAAATATATAAATGAATATTTTCAAAATGGAAAAATAAATGTTTTCATAATAAATAAAATATGGATTACACACCTCTCTAAATCGCTATCATAAGGGAAGTTGCGTTCGTATGGTGAAGCCCCCTGGCTAATGATGCAGGGTGGATATAGTCCTAGGCCATGGGAGCGCTTATGGTTGTATATTTTCTGCGGGGGTAGGGAGATTCCGGGTGTGGTCTTGGCTACCACGCAGGCTCATGGCCGCTTCCCGACGTGTTTCGATATAGGATCCCAGGTTGTCTTGGAGGCCCTGGAAGATGATAGCCATTTAGGGGCGCGCACAGTGGAGAAATCCGGACGGGCGGTCTTAGAACGCGTTTATTAAAGCAGTTCATAATAATGGATTTGCTTTAATTACATTTCCTGGATATAGGAAGGGAAATGGGTTATATTTAAATTGGCTTCGGTAAAACTTCCCGGATGGAAGAAGGGATGTGGAAGCATATGTTATGATCAAAGCATTTTTATGATAATGAAAATGTCTTTGAATACATTTCCTGAGTATAAAGGGAAATGGGATATTTGATAAGGAAAAGCATTTTATGATAATAAAACTGGCTTTTGAAAAGGTATATGATTTATTAAAGCAATTCATGATAATGAATTGGTTTTTAAATACATTTCCTGGATATGAGAAGGGAAATGGAAGTTTTTGAAATGAAAAGGATAAGTATTTATAAATACTTTATATATCAAGAAATCCTCAGTCCGGGAGATATTTATATTATCCGGAAGTATATTGTAGATGTATGTATATGTATAAACTGGGTGCCGAGGGTCTAATGAATCCCGATGATCGACCGTGCCGTATAGTAGTGTATCAGGGGGGTTCCTTGTTTGGATTTCGCTTTGCGAGACACCCCACGCACGAATATGGCACAGTGTTGAGACTGGGGAGAAGTTTAATCCTTAGTGCTCTTATATTATTAAATGTTATGGTATATATATTATATATCTTTCTGTACTGAGGGACTGGCGGATCTCAAAGATCGACCTTGCTGCATAGTAGTGTATCGGGGGGGTTCCTTGTTTGGATTTCGCTTCGCGAGACACCCCACGCACGAACATGGCATAGCGTCAAGATTAAAGTGAAGTTTAGCCCTTAGTACATCTGTTTGACTACCTAGGTTAGATAGTGGTTGGGTATTAGATTAGTTTAGCAGGGTAGCTTGACTAGGAGGTTTATAGGGATGCACTAGGGGTGCACTGTTAGGGGAGAGGTGAGGGGTATCTCACGAGAGTGCGATACCAATTTAAATATGAGATAAAACTATTTTTCTAAAAATAAAGCATTTATGCACTTGCAAAATATTTTCTAAACATTCGGGCCCTGACCCGTTTGTCTACTCTCCTTTCTTTCTCTATACTGTATATATATAGGTGTCCAGACACAGGGACGCCTGGATGGGAACTCTTTCGAGTCAGACGTCTGCTGCAGCAGCTGTGGATGCTTGCAGGTTATCGGTAGACGTTTCTTTCCTTGTACTCTAGATAGGAGTTATTGTATAAACACTCGAGCCAATGGCTCAATTGAATTTATTTATTCTTTCAGTACATCATTCGATATGGTTGTATTATTTTGACCGAGTGTTTGGTTATTTTAGTTCTTTTCTTTTCTATTTCAGTTCATTACGCATTTAATTGTGAATGTTTTAATTTGTGCGCTAAAAAGAGTAGTTAGATAAAAGTTTTTAACGGCCACCTAATAGGATATTAGTAATTAATTGGATTTTCGACAGTGATGCTAAGAATGATCCATGTGAAACTCCTGTTTTAATTTAATATTGGAGTGATCGCCCGGTATCTTATTAGGCGGGTTGTTACACTTTTCTTAAGCATTTTCGTGTATAGCTTATGGAAATCTAAAAGATCATCATCGAACTCGCTAAGTGCATCGTGTGAAGTGTCTCCTATATCGCTCATTTCATATGTGGAATTCACAGTAACTTCAGGTTTATCGACAATGCTTTCAGTTTGACACACCCTTAAACCATCACTAACGGTGTTTTTTCATCATCAACAGTCACAACATTATCAATAACAAATGCAATAATAGGAACAATAGAATCATGAGTAGACACACATTCATCATCATCATGGTATATGATCCTAGAATAAAATGACATACATGACTCATAATTATGGGTTGACTCAATTTCATTTTCATCAGAATCACTAGAGTTGTCCCATATCTTACACAAATTAGCCCTAGTATTGTTGGTAGGCTTATTTGGGCATTTATTACCAACATGTCCCATTTTTCCACATTTATAACATTTAACATCTTTCATGTATATCTTAGGTCGATTATTGTCATAGGTCCTTTTGTTGTCATGTCTTTCACGAGGTCTATGATTTTGATTGCCTTGATAATTTTGTTTGCCTTGTTTATAGGCTAATGCATTTTTGAATTTGATAATATTTTTGAAATGCTTGCTCATAAGAGATATTTGATTTTCAAGGTGATCCAAATCATAGTCATCATTCAATTTAAGGTCAAAGTCTAAGGGTATGGCTTTAGGTGAAGTCAATTGTGATGAAAACACAACATTAGATCCAGTGAGTCTCTTGTTTTAGGCAGTCATGTGTTGTTTAAACTCTAACTCCATCTCAACAGTTCTTAATTTGCTACTTAGCAATTTAGGAGTCATGTTTGGTTCGTCTACTTCTTCTATGGCATATCTCTTATTGTCAAACTTAGCAGGTAACGACCTAAGAATCTTTTGAACGATTTCTTTTCTACTATAGGTTATACCATTTGCATGTACTTTTGTGAAAATATCGGTTAACCTAATTTAGAAATCATCAAAGGATTCATTGTCATCCATAATCAGTGTATTGTACTGTTGGACAAGCATTTGTGTTTTTTCGGCCTTAACTCGTTCATCACCCTCATGTGCGATGACTAGAGTGTCCCGGGCCTCCTTATAAGTAGAGAAAATAGATATTATTTTAAACTCGTGCTCCTTAATGGACATAAATATAGCATTCTTGCCCTTATTATTATCGAGAGACTTATTTTTCTCTACAATAGTAAATTCGCTAAGAAGTTTCTTAACCCTTGTGGGATCATTATCAGATAAAAACTTAAATGAATGTTCATATCCATTTTCAATCATATCCCAAACATCATCACCAAGAGTTCCTTGGATGAAAGAAACCATTCGTACTTTCCAATAAGAAAAGTTGTTTCCATCAAAGAGTGGTGGCCGGGAAAAGTCACCTAACTTTTCAAAACTTTCATCCATATTCAAAAATAGATTTCGAAAACAATTTTTGGAGTTTCAGGATCAAAATAACTTTTGATAAACCCGCTCTGATGCCACTTGAAAAACTTATTTACTAAGTTAATAATAAAAAGTTATATGTTGAGTAAACTCTGAAATAAACTCGTTGAACAAAACTCTTTTCAAAATACAACACTAGATGTGTTAAAACGTTTTTCTGAATATGTTCTCTAGATTCGTTAGTTTGATTACCCTAGGTTTTTAAAACTAAAAACCTACAATTAAGTCTTAAATGCGATAATGTTCACTAAAGAAATTAAGAAGATTCAAGCAAATTTGACACGCGATGTTTAACGTGGTAAAACCCTAAAATAAGGGAAACATCCACGGTGACCTCTATGCCACAAAACAAAATCCACTAAAATCACAAGGCATAAGTTACAGCACTAAGCATGCAATACAAGACCTAAATCTAAGTTCAGAACGTTACCTACACGAGTTACTCCACTCTTAAAGGCTTTTGACTTGATGTAGTCTTCCTTCCCGCAACTTCCTTACTTTTTCCTTGTCCACTTGATTATAGCAGCTCCAACAAATAATATATCTCACCAAGAACCACAATTCATAAGTGTTCGTGTGAGAGTGATATTGTTTGTGAATTAAACTAAATGCAATAATGCTTCTCACGTCTCTCAATCAGTAATACAAACAATATCCTATGAATTACAAACCACTTTTATATGAAATGCAATGTATCCCAAATATGCTTGGAATACAAGACTTCAAACAATTTCAGTTTTGGAATAAAAAAATTCAAATCAGAACTAGTTTCAAAACTATTTATATTCAATTTTATTTCACCTATTTGTGAAATTAATTTTTTAAACCAAAAATGTATTTATCAAATCTGAAAATATACACAACAAGAAGTATTGTGTTTTAATTTTATTTGAAACTATATTCTTGGATTCAATAACAACTAATATAATAATGATCCACGAAAAAAATAAAGAACCAACAAAAATATAATATGTGAACTATATGGCTCTTAGAGAGACAAATTGGTGAAGAAGGTCTTTAAACTTGAGTGAAACCACCAATACCCCAAACCAAATAAATCCTAAACATTTTTAATCTCTCAAATGGGTTTACTATTTATGGAAGATGAATGTGTTTAGTATATGGGTTTGAATTAAGGAAAAAAAAATGAAATGTTTGGATAATATTTCCGTTTTCTTTCTTTATTACGGTTTCTCACTCTCATATATCTCACACCTAGGGCTGAGATCGATTATCTGCAAATCTAAGGGTTTGGATCTGTTGTGTCAAACTGACGCAACCATCTAAGGCTGGAAATCAGTGGTGAAAACTCAATTTTTAGTTGGTTGTTTCTGACGCAACCATCTAAGACTTAAAAAACGCTGATGGTTGGCTGTATGAGAGGCACATGGATTGAGGACCTGAACAGTTATGGTCGTTGATTAAATCAGGAGCAATAGTCACGATCTCATCCTCACAGCTCAAATTGAAAAAGAAGCTCAAGTGTAGTGTTGAAAACGCAAAATGAGTTTGGCCAAGATTAGTTATGATATGCGAGTTTTAAGATTTTGAACAATTCAAAATTAGACCCAAAATATTTTCACCAAAAAAAATTTTCTTTATAAAAACTAATTTTTCATTTTAGCCTCAAATATTTTAAAACTCAATTTTAATTAATTAGAAAAAAATATTTTACATGATTAAAAAAATGATTTAAATAACTTTCTATTAAAAAAAAATGTTTGACGAGATCTTAACCACTAAACAACTGTGCACACATAAAAAATGCATATATGCAAAGAGTGTGTGCGTGTCCTAATGTGGTTCCAGATACTTCCCTTTATATAGAGCATTGAGGCATTGGAGTTCTTGAACGGGAATCTTCTTGAAGCTTGGATACCTTTTTGGGATAGAGTAACTCAGAAAAATCTAATTCTATTTTGTCTCGATATCCAAACTAGTTGGAACTCCTATATGGGACAGACTTAAGTAAGTCAACCGTATAGTGTGTTCTGACTTTTAATATGAATAGGTAAATGAAAATTAATAATTACAAATTAAACCACTTGCCTTAATTTATAGATCAAATCCTTTGGATGAAGATGTTGGATTGAATTCAAGGATGTCCTCTTATTCTTGAAGTAATCTCCCCAAATCCCCAAATTCTCTTCTAGTGGCTCTTCTATTAAGCTCTCCATAATTTTAGTCTTCTAAAAATATTTTTAAGTTGCCTTACCCTTTTACAACTAGGGTTAAAAACTCTAATCCCGTTTTTGGGCCTATGGGCCTCCTAAAAAGGCCCCAAACCCTTTATTTGGAGCTCAATTATCTCTAATTAAGTCCCGAAACTCAATATATATATATGGCCACTCATTTTTGACTATTTTGACCCATCGAGAATCAACCGCGCACTCCAAATTGCCGTCCGAATTAATTTATAACATTTCTCAATTCATTACACTAAAAACAGTGATTTGGTACACCTTGATATAAAAAATTTGGCACAGTTTAAAGCTGTGCCAAATTTTGGCACGGTTTAATGATAATTTGGCACATTATAAAACAGTGCCAAAATTTGGCACTATTTTAAAGTGTGCCAAAATTAAGCACACTTCACTAAAATATAAAACACCCAATTTTTTTTCCCTAAACTCACACTTTAGTAGCCCGCTCTATCTTCCTGCTCCCTCCGCTCGCCCTGTTCACCCCTCTCTCTACTCAGCTCTCTCTCTTCGGCTAGGCATCTCTCCATCAGCGCAACTCCCTCTCTTCGCCCAACTCTCTCTCCACTCGTCCCACTTAAGTAACCTCATTCTCTTTCTTTACTTCTTGCATCTTCTCAGCTATCTTTAGATCGTGTATTCTATATTTTATCTATAGATCGTGTATTCTATATTACATCTTCTCAGCTATCTCCACGCGTCCTGCTCAGGTTTCTTAATCGATTTTTTACTCTATTTTATCTTACCTCTTTTGAAATTTCCCATCTACATACATATTATACACATATGTATACGAATGTAAAATGTAGATGCTTACATATATTTGTATACGTTTTTATATATGGATCATTTATATTAATTGGTAACCAAAGTTAGTTTCAGCTTAAAATAGTGTCTATGCAATTATTGATTCTTAGTTTGGAAGATATGTGGTTGTTTTGGTGGTACTCTGTTTGATACATATATTTGGATTGCTTGATCTATTGTCCTTATGGATCCTTTTTTTATTGAAAAAGTATTATAATACATTAAAAGGTTTATTGTGATCTACTGGGCTAATACTGGATAACAAATGTATGTACTTATGATGTCAGAATGTGTGCTTTGAGTGTTTGCAATATTATAAAGTCTTGATTGTATTCGTTATAAGATGTGTGCTTTTGTCTTCATATTTTTTCAAAATTAAATTCCATTTTAGGGAATGGCTTTTGGGTTGTTCATATGGATATCGTATTTACTTAGGTATGTTTATTTTTAGGGAATGACGAAGGTTATTTGCTTAGGTATGTTTATTTTTAATTTGGGTGTTTGTCTTTTGCAAAATTTATTGATTATGCATTTAATTAATACTAACATAAGCTATAATTCAAGGTGAAGTGTTTAGTGGAAAAAATGTTGGTGTTGACGCTTGCATAGCTGCAATCTTGGTAAGAAATTGTCATGTCTTTTATGTTTTGGATATCTATATTTGGTGTTAACGTTTGCATAGCTACAAGTTCGAATTTGGATCTTAAATGAATTTAAGGTGTTCTTTTACTGATTTGAATATCATGTGTGGGAAGGATACTGAATATTCTAATGTGTATAATTGTATCATTAGATTAATGTTTTAATACATTCCTAAAGAGTTTTATTTCAGGCATAACATAGTCGGATCCAAATTTTTGGTTTGGTTTGGGTGGTAGTTTAGAGAGAGCATCAAGAAAATGCACTTTGTTTTCATTCTCCCCCCCATCAATTATTTACTAGTAATGTAAATTTAGTTATTAAATTAGATGTTAGGTGTCTACATTTAAAATGCATCTCTTTTGAAAAAAGTAATTTCTTATTTATAGCCCTAGCTAACAACTGGTAAAGACCTTATCATAGTGAGTAATATGTCAATTCTTTGTTGGTCTTTTATCACATACTTCTCACGTCATAGTGTGAATTTGTTGGTAACTCATTTATTTGACATTCTAAAAAGGCAGATATAGACATTTTTTCAACGATGTCTTGGCCTTAGCTAATAATACTGTATTAAAGCAATGATGTATTAGACTATTTGAGATCATTTGGCATCCTCATTTAGTGAAGATCCTTGATTATTTTACTATCAGTGCGCTTCAACTCCAATTTATATTTCTAAAAAATCTAATGTTATGCATACTAGACCGACAGTAAAAAACATTCCCAAGTATGCTCCAACACAGTTTTACATTGACAATGTGTTGCCTCGGATCAAAGAGTAAAAGATAATGTCCCCAAAACCTTTTGTTGATCGCCTTAGGTAAGTTTAAGGATGTCATTCAGATCTGCATTGTATTTAGCTTTTATTGAGGTTAGATTTTGGAATTGTTTTGATTTGTTTTCATGGATGTAAATATGAGGGTTTCCACACATGTGCTTGACATACTCCGGTAGTTCTTGCAGACTCGGGGGATTTACAAGAAACCGGTTAAAAAATAGATACAATGAAAAATAGAGAAGAACAAATATTCTTATGAAGCTGTATTTTAGCCCTCACCTTTATTTATAACGAGTTCAACTAATAGGAAGCTACAATGCTAAATTCAAACATGATCTAGTCTTTAGTTAACATACATGGAGACTATATGGCCATGTCTACGTCTAAGTCCCTGTTATCCATATCGAGGAACGTAATCTAATTAATTTAATAAGAATATATTATATAATAATCATGACATTCCATTACCATTTGAGACATCCTTGTTCCAAGGATGGAATTTAAAACAATCAACTATCACCTTGCTCCAACACAACTAATATAAATTTTCCTTATTTTTTTCTGCGGTTGAGTCATTTTATCAAACAATATGTATGGCTCATCCATCTTTACTATCCGAGGGTAGGGAGGTGGGATGGGGGTGGGGGTGGGGGGATTCCGAGAAATGAAACAATATGTGATTCATTTTGATAATTGGTTGCCTACTCAGACAGTTAGGTAGTCGTTTATATTATTGCATACCTCCCAGTAACATCCTATTATAAATGTTTCCCCAGGAGAGTATGGTAGCAAAGGACTGCATGTTTGAGGCCCATCTAGTGTTGTGTACATGGTATTATAAATAAAACTTTTTTGACTTTATATGTTCTGTGTGCGCGTGGCATGCTTTCTTATCAGTTATTAAAAACTCTACATGTTTGCTAACAAATATTTGATTTCCGCTAGGCAATAAGAATCTTGCGAAAACAATTGCTAATGTGCTTACTTCCATTCCTTTTATTGTTCTTGGAATTAAGGCGCTAAGGCAAGTTATCTTATTCTATTTTCATAATAACTACCCAATGTATATAATTTTCATGTTTGACCACTTGATTTTATGATGATGTAGAAAGAATCTGAACGGTAAGCTTTATGCTAATTCGTTAATTGGAGTTGGTGTTGCCACAAGTTTGTACCATGCTTCCAGGGTAAAAGCGAGGAAGTATCTGATGTGGGCAGACTATACAATGATAGCCACAACAACGGTGGTAAGCTATGACCTATTATGACATAGTAAAAGTTAAAACAGAGGCATTATAACAAAAATTTTGTCAATGGATTTTGAGTAATATCTTAATAGCAGTTTTCATCGTGCTTGGTGACAAACATAATACATGTGTGTTATTTTTCTTGCTAAGTTCCATGACTATAATTCAAATTAATATGAATCGTATTCATTGAGATATACAAGCGTTGGCCCCTACTATTTGTAATTCTATGTTTTCCTTATGTTGATTGTATCGGAGATACGCAAGACGATGGAATCTGTAGGCTTTCTTCAAATAGACACACCGGTTCCAAAGGTTTGTAAATTTCTTTATGTTCAAGTTTGATTGATTCATCTTGTGGTTATAGTTGTCTGAATAAAGGATCTAGAAAGATTAGGCTTAAAAATAAGCCGTTAAAGGGTGAAAACCCAAACCAACTCCAAAACGACCCCGTAAGAGGCACGGACACCTCGCACGGGACCAATGTAACTTGTAGGAACTGACCGTGCAGTCACGGGTCTCTCGGTTTGAGAATATGACAATAATTTGAAAATATGTAGATTAGGCTTAAAAATAAGTCGTTAAAGGGTAAAAATCCAAACCAACTCCCAAACGGCCTCGTAAGAGGCACGAACACCTCGTATGGGATCAATGTAACTTGTAGGAACTGACCGTGTAGTCACGGGTCTCCCGTTATGAGAATATGATGATAATTTGAAAATATGTAGATTAGGATTAAAAACAAGTCGTTAAAGGGTGAAAACCCAAAAAAGCTCCCAAACGACCCCGTAAGAGGCACGGACACCTCGCACGGGACCAATGTAACTTTTAAGAACTAACCGTGTAGTCACGAGTCTCCTGATTTTAGAATACGACGATAATTTGAAAATATATAGATTAGACTTAAAAATAAGCCGTTAAAGGGTGAAAATCCAAACCAGCTCCCAAATGACTCCGTAAGAGGCACGGACATCTCGCACGGGACCAATGTAACTTGTAGGAACTGACCATGTAGTCAAGGCTCTCCTGATTTGAGAATATGATGATAATTTGAAAATATATAGATTAGACTTAAAAACAGGTCGTTAAAGGGCAAAAACTCAAACCAGCTCCCAAACGGCCCCGCAAGAGGCACGAACACCTCACATGGGACCAATGTAACTTATAGGAACTGATCGAGTAGTCACGGGTCTCCTGATTTGAGAATATGATGATAATTTGAAAATATGTAGATTAGGCTTAAAAATAAGCCGTTAAAGGGTGAAGACCCAAACCAGCTCCCAAACGGCCCTGTAAGAGGCACAAACACCTCGCAGGGATATGTGTAACTTGTAGGAACTTATCGTGTAGTCACGGGTCTCCTAATTTGAGAATATGATGATAATTTGAAAACACGTAGATTAGGCTTAAAAATAAGCCGTTAAAGGGTGAAACTCCAAACCAACTCCCAAACGGCCCCGTAAGAGGCACGAACACCTCGCACGGGACCAATGTAACTTGTCAGAACTGACCGTGTAGTCACGAGTCTTCTGGTTTGAGAATATGACGATAATTTGAAAATATATAGATTAGTCTTAAAAATAAGCCGTTAAACGGTAAAAACCCAAACTATCTCCCAAATGGCCCCGTGAGAAGCACGAATACCTCGCACATGACCAATGTAACTTGTAGGAACTGACCGTGTAGTCAAAGGTCTCCCGATTTGAGAATATGATGATAATTTAAAAATATTTAGATTAGGCTTAAAAACAAGCCATTAAACGGTGAAGACCCAACCTAGCTCCCAAACGGCCCCGTAAGAGGCACGAACACCTCGCATAGGACTAATGTAACTTGTAGGAACTGACCGTGTAGTCACGAATCTCCCGATTTGATAATATGATGATAATTTTAAAATATGTAGACGAGGCTTAAAAATAATCCATTAAACGGTAAAAACCCAAACCAGGTCCCAAACGGCCCCGTAAGAGTCACGAACACCTCGCACGGGTCCAATATAACATGTAGGAACTAACCGTATAGGCACGGGTCTCTTGGTTTGAGAATATGTCGATAGTTTTAAAATATCTACACTTTGGCTTAAAATCATGCCGTTGGTGGGTGAAAACCTTAACTAGACCCAAAATGGCCCCGCAAGAGGCACGAACACCTCGCACGGGACCAATGTAAGTCGTAAGAATTGATCGTGTAGTTGTGGGTCTCCTAGTTTGAGAATATGACGATAATTTAAAAATATATAGATTAGGCTTAAAAACAAGCCGTTAAAGGGTGAAAACCCAAACCCGACCCCAAACGACCCCGTAAGAGGCATAAACACCTCACACGGGATTGGTGTAACTTATGAGAACTGACCGTGTAGTCATGGGTCTCCCAATTTGAGAATTTGATGATAATTTTAAAATATCTGGACTTTGGGTTAAAAACATGTAGTTAGTCGATGAAAACCTAAACTAGCTCCCAAACGGCCCCGTAAGAGGCACGAACACCTCGCACGAGACAAATATAACTTGTAGGAACTGACCGTGTTGCCACGTGTCTCCCAGTTTGAGAATATGAATATAATTTAAAAATATCTAGATTAAGCTTAAAAATAAGCCGTTAAAGGGTGAAAACCTAAACAAACTCCCAAATGGTCCCGTATGAGGCACGAACACCTCGTATGGGACCACTGTAACTTGTAAGAACTGACCGTGTAGTCACGGGTCTATCGGCTTGAGATTAGGGTGATAATTTAAAAATATTTAGTTTAGGCTTAAAAACAAGCCGTTAAAGGGTGCAAACCCAAACCAACTCCCAAACGGCCCCGTAAGAGGCACGAACACCTTGCACGAGACCAATATAACTTATAAGAACTGACCGTGTAGTCACGGGTCTCTCGGTTTGTGAATATGATGGTAATTTGAAAATATCTAGATTGGGCTTAAAAAGAAGCCGTTAAAGGGTGAAAACCTAAACCAGTCCCCAAACGGTCCCGTAAAATGCACAAACACCTCGTACAGGACCAATGTAACTTGTAGGAACTAACCAAGTACTCACGGGTCTCTAGGTTTGAGATTATGATGATGATTTAAAAATATTTAGTTTTGGCTTAAAAATAAGCCGTTTGAGGGTGAAAACTCAAACCATCCACCCAATGGTTTTGTAAGAGGCACTAATAGCTCGCATGGGGTGAATGTAACTCATAGGAACTGACCGCATAGTCACGGGACATATGATTTAAAAATACTATGATAATTTGAAAATATTTAGACTTTGGTTTAAAAACATGCCGTTTGTGGGTGAAAACCTAAACTAGACACCAAATGGCCCCGAAAGAGGTACGAACACCTCGCACAGGGCCAATGTAACTCGTAGGAATTGATCGCGTAGTCGCGGGTCTCTCGGTTTGAGAATATGAAGATAATTTAAAAATATCTAAATTAGGCTTAAAAATAAGTTATTAAAGGGTGAAAACCTAAACCATCACCCAAACGGCCCCGTAAGAGGCACGAACACTTCACACGTGACCAATGTAACTCGTAGTAATTGACCGCATAGTCACGGGTTTCTCGGTTTGAGAATATGATAATAATTTGAAAATATCTAGATTAGGCTTAAAACTAAGACATTGAAGGGGCGAACCAAACCAGCTCCCAAACTGCCCCATAAGAGGCACGAACACCTCGCACGGGACCAATGTAACATGTAGGAACTGATCGTGTACTCACGGGTCTCCCGGTTTGAGAATATGACGATAATTTGAAAATATGTAGATTAGGCTTAAAAACAAGCCATTAAACGGTGAAAACCCAAACCAGCTCCCAAATGGCCCCGTGAGAGGCACGAACACCTCGCACGAGACCAATGTAACTTATAGAAACTGACCGTATAGTCTTGGGTCTCCCGATTTGAGAATATGACGATAATTTGAAAATATGTAGATTAAGCTTAAAAACCAACCATTAAACGGTGAAATCCCAAACCAACTCTCAAATAGCCCCGTAAGACGCACGAACACCTCGTATGGAACCAATGTAACATGTAGGAACTCACCGAGTAGGCACGGGTCTCCCGGTTTGAGAATATGATGATAGTTTGAAAATATCTAAACTTTGGCTTAATAATATGTCGTTAGTGGGTGAAAACCTAAACTAGACCCCAAATGGCCCCGTAAGAAGCACGGACACCTCGCACGGGACCAATGTAACTAGTAAGAATTGATTGCGTAGTTATAGGTCTCTCGATTTGAGAATATGATGATAATTTGAAAATATCAAGATTAGGCTTGAAAACAAGCCATTAAAGGGTGAAAACCCAAACCAACCACCAAACGGCCCATAAGAGGCACAGACATCTCGCACGGGACCGATATAACTTATAAAAACTGACCGTGTAGTCACGGGTCTCCCGATTTGATAATATGACGATAATTTGAAAATATGTAGATTAGGCTTAATAATAATGCATTAAATGGTGAAAATCCAAACCAGCTCCCAAACGGCCCTCTGAGAGGCACGAACACCTCGTACGGGACCCACCAATGTAACCTGTAGGAATTGGCCGTGTAGTCTTGGGTCTCCCGATTTGAGAATATGATGATAATTTGAAAATATGTAGAATAGGCTTAAAAACAAGCCATTAAACGGTGAAAACCCAAACCAGCTCACAAACGGACCCGTAAGAGGCACGAACACCTCGCACGGGGCCAATATAACTTATAGGAACTCACCGTGTAGTCACGGGTCTCCCAATTTGAGAAGATGATGATAATCTAAAAATATGTAGATTAGGCTTAAAAATAAGACATTAAACAGTGAAAACCCAAACTGGACCCCAAACGGCCCTGTAAGAGGCACGAACATCTCGCACGGGACCAAAGTAACTTGTAGGAACTGACCATGTAGTCACGGGTCTCCCGATTTGAGAATATGATGATAATTTGAAAATATGTAGATTAGGCTTAAAAACAAGCCATTAAACGGTGAAAACCCGAACCAGTTCCCAAACGGCCCCGAAAGAGGCACGAACACCTCGCACGAGACCAATGTAACATCTAGTAATTGACCGCGTAGGCACGAGTCTCCCGATTTGAGAATATGACGATAATTTAAAAATATCTAGAATTTGTCTTAAAAACATTCCGTTAGTGGATGAAAACTTAAACTAGACCCCAAATGGGTCCGTAAGAGGCATGGACACCTCGCACGGGACCAGTGTACCTTGTAAGAATTGATCGCGTAGTTGCCGGTCTCCCGATTTGAGAATATGATGATAATTTTAAAATATTTAGATTTGGCGTAAAAACAAGCCGTTCAAGGGTGAAAACCCAAACCAGCCTCATAAGAGGCATGAACACCTCGCACGGGACCGGTGTAACTTGTAGGAACTGACCGCGTAGTCACGGGTCTCCCGATTTGAGAATATGACAATAATTTTAAAATATATAGACTTTGGGTTAAAAATATGCCGTTAGTGGATGAAAACTAAACTAGCTCCCAAACGACCCCGTAAGAGGCATGGACACCTCGCACGGGACCAATGTAACTTGTAGGAACTAACCATGCAGTCATGGGTCTCCCGATTTGTGAATATGACAATAATTTGAAAATATCTAGATTAGGCATAAAAATAAGCCGTTAAAGGGTGAAAACCTAAAACAACCCCCAAAAGGTCCCGTAAGTGGCACGGAAACCTCGTACGTGACTAGTGTAACTTGTAGGAACTAACCGTGTAGTCATGGGTCTCCCAAATTTAGATTATGATGATAATTTAAAAATATTTAGTTTTGGTTAAAAAACATGCCGTTTGAGGGTGAAAACTCAAACCGACCCCCAACTGTCCTGTAAGAGGCACTAACACCTCGCACGGGGTGAATGTAACTCATAGGAACTGACCGCATAGTCACGAGACATATGATTTAAAAATACTATGATAATTTGAAAATATTTAGACTTTGGTTTAAAAATATGTCATTAGTGGGTCAAAATCCAAACTAGACACCAAATGGCATCGAAAGAGGCACAAACACCTCACACGGGGCCAATGTAACTCGTAGGAATTGATCGCGTAGTCGCAAGTCTCACGGTTTGAGAATATGATGATAATTTGAAAGTATCTAGATTAGGCTTAAAAACAAGTTGTTAAAGGGTGAAAACATAAACCAACACCCAAACGGCCCCGTAATAGGCACGAACACCTTGCATGTGACCAATGTAACTCGTAGGAATTGACTGCATAGTCATGGGTCTCTCGGTTTGAGAATATGAAGATAATTTAAAAATATCTAGATTAGGCTTAACAACAAGACATTGAAGGGTGACAACCCAAACCATCTCCCAAACGGCCCCATAAGAGGGACATACACCTCGCACGGGACCAATGTAACATGTAGGAACTGACCATGTAGTCTCCGGTCTCCCGATTTGAGAATATGATGATAATTTGAAAATATATAGATTAGGCTTAAAACAAGCCATTAAACGTTGAAAACCCAAACCAGCTCCCAAATGACCCTGGGAGAGGAACTCACAACTCACACGGGACCCACCAATGTAACTTGTAGGAACTGATCGTGTAGTCATGGGTCTCCCGGTTTGGGAATATGACGATAATTTGAAAATATGTAGATTAGGCTTAAAAATAAGCCATTAAACGGTGAAAACCCGAACAAGCTCCCAAACGGCCCTGTAAGAGGTACGAACACCTCGCACGGGACCAATGTAACTTATAGGAACTGATCGGGTAGTCACGGTTCTCTCGATTTGAGAATATGACAATAATTTGAAAATGTGTAGATTAGGCTTAAAAATAAGCCATTAAACGGTGAAAACCCAAACTAGCTCCCAAACGGCCCCGTAAGTGGCACGAACACCTCGCACGCTACCAATGTAATGTGTAGGAACTGATTGTGTAGGCACGGGTCTCCCGATTTGAGGATATGACGATAATATGAAAATATCTAGACTTTGGCTTAAAAACATGCCGTTAGTGGGTGAAAACCTAAACTACACCCCAAATGGCCCCGCAAGAGGCACAAACACCTCGCACGGGACCAATGTAACTAGTAAGAATTGATCGCATAGTTGTGGGTCTCCCGGTTTGAGAATATGATGATAATTTGAAAATATCAAGATTAGGCTTAAAAATAAGCCGTTAAAGGGTCCCAAACGGCCCCGTAAGAGGCACGAACACCTCGCACGGGACGGGTGTAACTTGTAAGAACTGAATGTGTAGTCACGAGTCTCCTGATTTGAGAATATGATGATAATTTTAAAATATCTAGACTTTGGGTAAAAAAAAATGCACTTAGTGGATAAAAACCTAAACTAGCTCCCAAATGGCCCAGTAAGAAACACAAACACCTCGCACGGGACCAATGTAACTTGTAGGAACTGACCATTTAGTCACCTGTCTCTCGCCTTGAGATTATGCCAATAATTTAAAAATATATAGTTTAGGCATAAAAACAAGCCGTTAAGGGTGAAAACCCAAACCAACTCCCAAACGGCCCCGTAAGAGGCATGAACACCTCGCACGGACCAATGTAGCTTGTAGGAACTGACCGTATAGTCATGGGTCTCCCGGTTTGTGAATATGACGATAACTTGAAAAAAACTGGATGAGGCTTAAAAACAAGCCGTTAAAGGTTAAAAACACAAACCAACCCGCAAACGGTCCCGTAAGAGGAACGAACACCTCGTACGGGATAAATGTAACTTATAAGAACTAACTGTGCAGTCACGGGTCTTCCGGTTTGAGATTATGATGATAATTTAAAAATATCTAGTTTTGGCTTAAAAACATGTTGTTTGAGAGTGAATGCTCAAACCAGCCCCCAACGGTCCTGTAAGAGGCACTAACACCTCGCACGGTGTGAATATAACTCATAGGAACTGACTGTATAGTCACGGGACATATGCTTTAAAAATACAATGATAATTTGAAAATATTTAGACTTTGGCTTGAAAACATGCCATTAGTGGGTGAAAACCAAAACTAGACACCAAATGGCCCGAGAAGAGGCACGAACACCTCGCAAGGAGCCAATGTAACTCGTAGGAATTGACCGCATAGTCGTGGGTCTCTCGATTTGAGAATATGATGATAATTTGAAAATATCTAGATTAGGCTTAAAAAAGTTGTTAAAGGGTGAAAACCTAAACCAGCTCCCAAACGGCCCCGTAAGAGGCACGAACACCCCGCACGTTACCAATGTAACATGTAGGAACTGACCGTGTAGGCACGGGTCTCCCGATTTGAGAATATGATGATAATTTGAAAATATCTAGACTTTGGCTTAAAAAAGGCCGTTAGTGGGTGAAAACCTAAATTAGACCCCAAATGGCCCCATAAGAGGCACGAACACCTCGCACGGGACCAATGTAACTCATAAGAGTTGATCGCGTAGTTACGGGTCTCCCAATTTGATAATATGATGAAAATTTGAAAATATCTAGATTAGGCTTAAAAACAAGACGTTAAAGGGTGACAACCCAAACCAGCCCCCAAACGGCGCCGTAAGAGGCACGAACACCTCGCACTGGATCGATGTAACTTGTAGGAACTGACAGTGTAGTTACGGGTCTCCCAGTTTGAGAATATGACAATAATTTTAAAATATCTAGCCTTTGGATTAAGAACATGCAGTTAGTGGATGAAAACCTGAATTAGCTCCCGAACGACTCCGTAAGAGGCACAAACACCTCATAGGGGACCAACGTAACTTGTAGGAACTGACCGTGTAGTCACGAGTCTCTCGATTTGTGAATATGACGATAATTTGAAAATATCTAGATTATGCTTAAAAACAAGTCGCCAAAGGGTAAGTGGCATGAAAACTTCATACGGAACCAATGTAACTTGTAAGAATTAGCCGTGTAGTCATGGGACTCCCGATTTGAGATTATGATGATGATTTAAAAATATTTAGTTTTGGCTTAAAAACATGCCGTTTGAGGGTGAAAACTCAAACCATACCCCCAACGGTCCTGTAAGAGGCACTAACACATCGCACGGGGTGCATCTAACTCATAGGAACTGATCGCATAGTCACGAGACATATGATTTAAAAATACTATGATAATTTGAAAATAGTTCGGCTTTGGCTTAAAAATATGCCGTTACCAGAAGAGGCACAAACATCTCGCACGGGGCCAATGTAACTCATAGGAATTGACCGCGTAGTCACGGGTCTCTCATTTTGAGAATATGACGATAATTTGAAAATATCTAGATTAGGCTTAAAAACAAGTTGTTAAAGGGTAAAAACCTAAACCAACACCCAAACGGCCCCGTAAGAGGTACGAACACCTCGCACGTGACCAATATAAGTCGTAGGAACTGACCGTGTAGTCACGTGTCTCTCGGCTTGAGATTATGATAATAATTTAAAAATATTTAGTTTAGGCATAAAAATAAGCCGTTAAGGGTGAAAACCCAAACCAACTCCCAAACGACCCCGTAAGAGGCACGAACACCTTGCACGGACCAATGTAGCTTGTAGGAACTGTCCGTATAGTCATGGGTCTCCCGGTTTGTGAATATGACGATAACTTGAAAATAACTAGATTAGGCTTAAAAATAATCCGTTAAAGGTTGAAAACCCAAACCAACCCCCAAATGGTCCCGTAAGAGGCACGAACACCTCGTACGGGATAAATGTAACTTGTAGGAACTAACTGTGCAGTCACGGGTCTTCCGATATGAGATTATGATGATAATTTAAAAATATTTAGTTTTGGCTTAAAAACATGCCGTGTGAGGGTGAAAACTCAAACCAACCCCCCAACGGTCTTGTAAGAGACACTAACACCTCGCACGGTATGAATGTAACTCATAGGAACTGACTGTATAGTCACGGGACATATGATTTAAAAATAAAATGATAATTTGAAAATATTTAGACTTTGGCTTAAAAAGACGCCGTTAGTGGGTGAAAACCAAAACTAGACACCAAATGGCCCGGAAGAGGTACAAACACCTCGCAAGGGGCCAATGTAACTCGTTGAAATTAACCGCATAGTCACGGGTCTCTCGGTTTGAGAATATGACGATAATTTGAAAATATCAAGATTAAGCTTAAAAAAAGTTATTAAAGGGTGAAAACCTAAACCAGCTCCCAAACGGTCCCGTAAGAGGTACGAACACGTCGCATGTTACCAATGTAACATGTAGGAACTGACCGTGTAGGCACGTGTCTCCCGGTTTGAGAATATGACTATAATTTGAAAGTATCTAGACTTTGGCTTAAAAACATGTCGTTAGTGGGTGAAAACCTAAATTAGACCCCAAATGGCCCTGTTAGAGGTACGAACACCTCACACGGTACCAATGTAACCCGTAAGAATCGATCGCGTAGTTACGGGTCTCCCAATTTGAGAATATGATGATAATTTGAAAATATATAGATTAGGCTTAAAAATAAGCCGTTAAAGAGTGAAAACCAAAACCAGCCCCTAAACGGCCCTGTAAGAGGCATGAACACCTCGCACCGGACCGGTGTAACTTGTAGGAACTGACCGTGTAGTTACGGGTCTCCCTGTTTGAAAATATGATGATAATTTTAAAATATCTAGACTTTGGGTTAAAAACATGTAGTTAGTGGATGAAAACCTGAACTAGCTCCCAAACGGCCCGGTAAGAGGCACGAACACCTCACAGGGGACCAATGTAACTTGTAGGAACTGATCGTGTAGTCACAAGTCTCTCGATTTGTGAATATGATGATAATTTAAAAATATATAGATTAGGCTTAAAAACAAGTCGTTAAAGGGTGAAAACCCAAACCAGCTCCCAAACGATCCCGTAAGTGGCACGAAAACTTCGTACGGGACCAATGTAACTTGTAAGAACTAGCCGTGTAGTCACGGGTCTCCCGATTTGATATTATGATGATAATTTAAAAATATTTAATTTTGGCTTATAAACATGCCGTTTGACGGTGAAAACTCAAACCAGCCCCCGCTCGATCGTGTAAGAGGCACTAACATTTCGCATGGGGTGAATATAACTCATAGGAACTGATCGCATAGTCACGGGACATATGATTTAAAATACTATGATAATTTGAAAATATTTCAGCTTTGGTTTAAAAACGTGTCGTTACTGGAAGAGGCACAAACACCTTGCACGGGGCCAATGTAACTCGTAGGAATTGACCGCATAGTCACGAGTCTCTTGGTTTGAGAATATGACAACAATTTGAAAATATCTAGATTAGGCTTAAAAACAAGTTATTAAAGGGTAAAAACATAAACCAGCACCCAAACGGTCCCGTAAGAGGCACGAACACCTCACACGTGACCAATGTAACTCGTAGGAGTTGACCGCATAGTCACGGGTCTCTCGGTTTGAGAATATGATGATAATTTGAAAATATCTATATTAGGCTTAAAACCAAGACATTGAAGGGTGGAAACTTAAACCAGTCCTCAAACGGCCCCGTAAGAGGCACTAACACCTTGCATGGGACTAATGTAACTCGTAGGAGCTGACCACATAGTCATAAATATTTCGATTTGAGAATACAATAATAATTTTAATTCGTATATGCAAATTTTGAGTTTGAATAGGATTTTTTTTAACAAATACTCGGTTACTAATATCATCTCTTTTTTGTATCTTATTGTTTTGCAGGATAACATTTTGTCGTTAGCTTTTGTCCACGTGGAACACATGAAGTTAATGGTCTACAACAAGGGAATTATTTTCTTAATGTCGTTATTATTCAGGATTCAATTTTTTGTGTTATGGACATGCGGGTTTTTGTAGTTTTATTATTATATTTTATGGCCGTGCGGTCTTTACATTACACAGGTATTATATTAGTAGGTTTTAGAATGTCTAGAAAATAGAGAAAACTCTGCCCAATTTTTTTGGTTCGTGAAAGATTAATACTTGTAATATTTTGAAGTTTGTATGTACATTAGTTTATCAACAACTTTCGAGATTTGCAATTTGTGAATTTTCTTGTTTCCAAATAAATATTTTTTTTTCCTTTGATTCAAAAAATTTGGCACAATTCAAAACCGTGCCAAAATTGTATCAATTTTTGGTACGGGTTTGAACTGTGCCAAAAGAGTACCAAAATGTACTTGATCTGGCACAATTATAAAGTGTGCCAAAAGTGTACCAGAAATATCAAATTCCGGCATAGTTTTAAAGTTTGCGAGAAGTGTTACTGTTTTGTCAAATCTGGCACACTTTTAAACTGTGACAAAAATAAATGGTCATTTTGGAACACTTGATTCTGACACAGTTCAAAATCGTGCCAGATTTGATCTGTCACAGTTTTAAACCGTGTCAGATTGCTATTTTTGGTGTAGTGATTTTTGACCTCAAAATGCATTACAAAATAATCCAAAATATTAAACCTCAATTGGCCAAATTAATAAATTCCTCAAATCAATTTTTTTCTCAAATAGAGAATTTAATTACTCCAAATAAAATAAATTATTTTTCTCCAAATATTTTATTTAATTAAAGGTCATTAAATTTATGGGGTGTTACACACATAATATTAATTGCATCGCCTATCCATACAAGGATAGGGAGAAATCTGGAGAAATAATGAAAGTGCCGATCATTCATCGGGGTGTGTTGAAGAAAATAAATAATGCTTGAGAATCCATGGTGGCAAGTTTGTAAAGGATCGAGTAGATATTACGAATGATTCGGGACTAAATGTAAGAATTATCCCGACCAACCGTCCGTTTGGGATGGAATGCGACTTGGGTGGCAGATATTTTCGGGACTAAATATAACAAATATTTTGCCGATCATCTGTCGAGATGAATCTTGAATATGCCAAACCATCCTTCGGTTTAAGAATTATGGAGTCAAATAATCAATATTGAAGTTGAAAAAATATTAATACCCGAGCATCTATCGGTTATAACAAACAATCTTATCGAGCCATTTATTGGGTCTAAAGTGTTGTAGCATTCTCGACCATCTGTCGGAGCATTAATAATATAAATGGTGCCTGGCTAGTCCGTCAAGGCAAAGTTGTATAATACCGAGTAGATATAGCGAGCGATCCGTGCTCGAGTATCTGTCGGACCATTAATAATATTTCCAAAAGCTTAAGATTGTGTCCAAGTATTCGTCGGGACTGAATCTTATACCGTGGAAGTTAATAAGTTGCTCGGCCGTCTGTTGAGGCTAAATCAAATAGAAATTATCATGAGATTGATTTATTTGGCCAAACAATATATGATATACACCCGCTCGACCATTTGCCAAGGAAAAATTCATAGTATCGAATGAATGTAATGAATGATCCAATATTTTTTATGATAAAATCTCACTGAGATGACCATGCCCGAGCATCCATCGGGGTTGTGCTAAATGCTTGTAAAAATATCACACCGACCACCCATGGGTTATAACCAATAATCTCCTCTTGCTGGGATTAAATTGCTGTTGCTAGATGACAATATTCAAAATTAAGTGATCGAATAAATGACGCGAGTACTCTAGAAGCGCGTCCCACCATTAATGTTAACAAAATAATTTTAATAAAGTCGAATAAAAAATGTCGTCTCAGGTCATTGTCAGATATAATATCTGATAATAAAAATCACAAGCATATTTAATGGACAAATGAATATCAAGGTGCATTAAATGAAGATAATGATATATGGATACCCTCTTATTTTTTCAAAGAGAGAACTAAAGAATGAAAAATTTGTCAAATATATCATATATGTAAGAAATAGGGTTTAGTTCATAATTTTTTGAAAAATTATTTGAATCCCAAGAAAATACTTAAAGATAAGTTGGTTTCAAAAATTTATTTGCACGTAGAGATGTGAAGTATAAAGTATAGGGAGGTAAACCAAAATCCTTTAAACTACAAATTGTGCTTTAATAAAGTCGAACATATATGAAAACCCAAGCGCCCCAAAGCAATTTTGTCCATGTTCGTCAATACACACAGAGCGTGCTGGATTGAGGTCGTCCCTGTCTTTGCCGCCGACCAGTGATGATGGTCCGGTGACGACCTGAGCGACCTCCCTAAGGCTGAGATAGATGTTTGCACGCTGATCGATGACTAGCTGGTGAGATAACCCAGTAAATAGATGTTTTGCCCAGAAAAATCTCAAAAGAAATCATATTTTTAAGGACACGTACACAACTCACGATCATGAAACTCAGTGTTATGGAGATTCGTAAATGAGAATTCAACACAAGGTTTATGAATATAAACGTACGAGAATCATGATCGAACGAAAAGATGTGTGCATAAAATATAATTATTTATATGCAAAGAAACAAATTTAGCTCTTTACGAGGTTTTGTACGTGTAAATCATTGCGTTGCAACGTAGATATTCATCTGGTCAATAAGAGGGAAAGACTTCTTGTGTTATTCTCACAAACGGTGCTAATTGTGGTAACAAAAAAATTCACCTGTAGGCATAGTTTCAAAAAACGACCGTTACGTAACAAATCGGCCGTTACGTAACGGTATCCGGAGTTCACGTTTCGGATACACACCGATATATCGGATTGGACCAAATTCACACTCGTATCGCGATACGTATTCGATACATAACGATTAAACCGTTTCAATCCGTTACGGTAAAATGTTATTCAGTTTTTTGTATGGAAAAAAAAAAGATGAAGAAAAACAGAAACAGTGTTCAAATCGTATGACTCATCTCAAAGAAAAAGTAGACAAAAAAGAAGGGGACAAAGACAAACTTGTAGGCTGTAAAGTGTATAGCCTTAGATTAGCTAGGCTTTGTTTGACAAGAGATTCCATCATCTTCCCCTTATTTATTTGTGTTAAGAAGACTCACAAAACCCATTCCATTTTACACGGTTACAAACCCTTCCATTTTTTCCTCATCTCCCTC
The DNA here is from genome assembly GCA_949130495.1 of Sambucus nigra. Classification (NCBI taxonomy): domain Eukaryota; kingdom Viridiplantae; phylum Streptophyta; class Magnoliopsida; order Dipsacales; family Adoxaceae; genus Sambucus; species Sambucus nigra. The sequence goes on along the minus strand of OX422215.1, from coordinate 45,037,186 downwards.
CAAACTATTTCCCCATCGTCGGCGGCGGCATATCAGGAGGAGCACAGGAAGACGACGTATCTCAGCTTCTCCAGTCGGTGTCGGAATCTCTCAGTCTCGGATCAATCAAGGTAAGTAAAAAAAATGTTGGTGTTGGTTTGTTCTTTTCAACTTGAGCCGTAAGAGAGAGAGAGAGAGGGCTTTGAACCTAGTCTTATGAAGTCTTTTTTATTTGATGTGAACTGAACACAAGAAAACCCTCATCTCATCTTGTTTTTTTTAACGGATGAGATGAGGTGACAAAATAATAAAAAAAATGTTATAAAAGTTTATCAACAAATGTTATCAAAAAAATGTTAAAATAAATTGTAAAAGTTATAATTTTATAAAAAAAAAACATTCAAAAAAATGTTATAAAAAAAATGTTAAAAAAAAACATTCAAAAATTTTATAAAAAAAATGTTAAAAAAAAGCATTAAAAATATTATAAAAGTTTATCCAAAAAAATTATTTAAGTCAATTAATTATTATCATATCTTAAAAAATTAATTATCATTCAAGTTAATATGCGTTATGATTTAATATGATATTATGTAGCAAAAATATTGTCTAAAAAAAACTAATAAAAGTACCAAAAATAATAAAATTCTACCAAATAATTTAGAATTTTTTTCGTTAAAGTTTAGTACTTATTATTACGTTTTAAAAATTTATTATTATTCAATTTAATATTAAGTCAACTTATTATTTTTTTCTTTATATAAATGCATAAAAATAATGAACTTCTTGAAAGTCAACTTATTATTATTCAATTGTTTTCTATGATAGTTTAAAAAAAGAAAATGCCTCGTGGAAGAATAGAGGAAGATGAGCCGGAGATCGCCCCAAGTGGGGATATTGGGTGGAAGTTTGCTACTCCAGTATTAAATAATAGATTGAAATTAAATTGCAAATTATGCGGAAGAGAAATAAATGGGGGTATAACTAGACTAAAACAACATTTAGCTCATGTAAAAGGACAAGTAAGAGGGTGTCCTAACATCACAACCGAAATTAGGGAGCAAATGATGAAACATCTTCAAGGAACAAAAGCAAAAAAAAAAAAGATAAAGTCGCCCAAAAGGAAGGAGTCATTGATTATATTAGAAATGAGTATGGGGGTGATGGCTTTGAGGGGATTGTTGTTTCAAGTGATGATTCAGATCCCGAGATGACCATGGCAAGAAATATGAGTAGAAATGAATATAGGGAATGGGAGCAGACAAAGAAGTCTAAATCAAAGGGTGGGTATGAGGCTGGAAGTTCAAGTAGAGCGAGTTTACCTAAAGCTCCTCAACGATCTTCTAGTATGTCTGGAATGCGACGTAAGGAATGGGCGGATATTAATTTGCCTGAATATAGATTAGCTGAAGTGGATGTGGACCTCCATCGAAGTAAGGGTCCTAAGCAACCTAAAATATCAACAAACTTATGAAGGGTTTGCGAAAGAAGTTAGGACGAGCAGTTAGTCAGTTTGTATTGTTTGGAAAACATTCTGCAAATATTTTTGTAAGCCCGTGGTTTGACCGGATGCTTGATGTCGCTAGAAAAGTTGGACACGGAGTGAAGCCTCCAACTCCGTATGAGGTCAATGAAGTTTTTTTGCCAATAGAGTTTGCTAGCTTGAAAAAATGGATTGAATCTAAAAAGCCAATTTGGAAGGAAAGGGGTGTTACTATTATGTGTGATGGTTGGACAGGACCTACCAGAAAATATTTAATTAATTTTTTAGTTTATAGCAATCATGGAACAATTTTCCACAAGTCCATTGATGCAACAGACGTGGTGAGTAGGACAACGAACTATTACTTTCGCCTCATGGATAAGGTGGTTGATGAAATTGGAGAGGAATATGTTGTCCAAGTAGTAACTGATAATGAAGTGGCTATGAAAGCGGGTGGTAAGTTACTTTTGCAAAAGAGACCGAATTTGTATTGGACAGCATGTTCAGCTCATTGTATTGACCTTATTCTTGAAGACATTGGTAAAAAGAAGAGCGTGGCGAAAGTGTTGGATGAAGCAAAAATTATCACCAGCTTCATTTACAATTACAATTGGGTTGTTGATTACATGAAGCGATTCACTAATGGTCGAGAGTTACTGCGTCCAACCATCATTCGTTTTGCTACGAATTTTGTCACATTGGAGAGTATTGTGAGGCACAAAAAGGGTTTAGAGAACATGTTTCGATATGATGAGTGGAAACGATGCAAGTGGTCAAAGTTGCCAAAAGGCAAGGAGGCGAAGAAGGTAATATTTGACAGGGACTTTTGGTCAAAAGCAACAGATATTTTGAAGGTGAAGGAGCCTTTAGTGAAGGTTCTTCGATTGGTGGATGGAGATTTAAAACCTACCATGGGTTTTATTTATGAAGCTATGGATAGGAAAAGGAAAGCAATTCAAAGAGATTACTGCTATTACATAGATTTTCATAAAATCATTGACAAACGATGGCAGTTCCAATTACATCAAGACTTGCACGCAGCTGGTGAGTATAAAATTAGTTGTGTTTTATTTGTTAAAAAAATAATTGTGTTTTATTTGTTCAAAAATTTGATATATTATTCTTATATCAATATATTAGGGTATTACTTGAATCCTCAGTTCCAATACGGTGATAATTTTACAAGCCTTTCCGACGCAATGATAGGGCTTAGAAAAGTGATTCAAAGGTTGGAACCTGATATTGACAATCAGATAAAGGCAATTAACCAAGTAAGTCAAGAATATATTTATATTTTGTTAAGGTTTTTCACTAATGTATTTAATATTTCATGAAATGTTACAGATTTTGTTATTTCGTGACAAATATGATTCTTTTGGAACCGAATTAGCTCAAACAGCAATGTCCCGAACAAATCCGGGTAATAATATGTCTTAATTTATTTACTATCAATTTCACTTTATACCACAGTATACAATATAAATAAATCATTGTGTTCATCATGTGTAGGTGAATGGTGGATTCATTATAGCACATCGACTCCAGAACTTCAACGAATTGCTGTGAGAGTATTCTGTCAAACATGTTCATCTTCCAACTGTGAACAACATTTAGCCTCATACATACAAAGACAAGAAACCGTTTAAAATCCCAAAAGGTATATAAACTGGTTTTTGTATACTATAATATGAGGTTAAAGATCAGAAATGCGACCAGAAGAAGCCAACAAGACATTGAGGAATCTTTTAATCCTATCAACTTGGATTACATTTTTGACGAAGATGACCCATTGTCTTCGTGGTTGGAAGAGACGGAAGAAGCGCTTTTAGACGGTCAAGACAATTCTGAATGGTTGGATGTCGATGAAAATGACCAAGATGATCATGCTACTTTAGTTCCTTCTGGTAGTGGAACTAGTAGCAGTGGTAGTGGCGGTGTTGGCTTGAGTCAACCAAGTAGTGGTACTCGTGGAGATACTGCTAGTGGTAGTTATGGAGGTGGTGCTAGTGGTAGTTATGGAGGTGGCTTTGCTGGTAGAGATGTGCAATATGAAGGTAAATAAATATTGCAGTCTAAATTTTATTTTAGTATTATATTATTATTATATTACACTTCTAAAAAAAATATATCATTTACTGAAACAGGTGATAGTTACTCACCGTATCAAGGAGAAGCTGGAAGTTATGGAATTCGGGGTGATGATGACAATTTGGAGGATAGACAAAATCTTCAGCCATGGGGTGGGACACGAAGGCATACACGTCGTCCAATGGGAGATAATTTAGAGAATCGTTTTGTTGAACTTGATCTTGGAGTTCGTGGAAACGAAAGAAGAAACCCATAAGCACAACCCACGTATCCCCATCCCCCTGAATTCTCATATTATCCCCCACCACCACAACACTATTATCCACCCACCGGGTCATATTATTATCCTCCTCATCCACCTGAACCTTCATATAATACCGCTTCATCTACCGAGAACTATCCACATGGGTACATGGTTCTGCCAGTGCCTCAAGGTTATTTTTCACAACAAGGGGCATCAAATGAAAGTAGCAATTTTGGAATGGGTGCATCTAATTCAAGTACTTCACATTCTAATTACTTTGGATATGAACCACATGAACGGGCTAATAATGGTGATGATGATATGGAGATTCTTAAAGACTTGCCACGACATTCTTTTTGGTGGTGAAAGCATAGAATCATTTGTAATATATGTAATTTAGTTTATTATCATATTTATTTATTGGTATGGTGGTAATGATTCACAATTGTGCAATGACTTTAAGTATGTAATTAGTTGTTAAATTTAAGCATGTTACAAGTTGTTATTGAGTGATGTATTTTTAGTATTTGATTAAGTAATAAAATGCTTTTGTGATGTGCTTTTAGTATTTGATTGAGTAATAAAATGCTTTAATGTTCTTTAATACTATGTAATGAACCAACATATTAATTAAATTCAACATTATAGAGTCAAAATAAAAGTATCATTTTAATTTATGGTATTTGTGAATGGAAAAAAAAAATTCACGCTTACGGTAACCGATTCACGTTACATTACGTCCGATACTCCCGATACCGTTACACCGATACCGCAACCGTTACGTTACCCGATACCGTTATTTAAAACCATGCCTGTAGGGGGTGCCTAACCATAATGATGCAAATATAAAAATAAATGAGAAAGAGACAAAGATTTACGTGGTTCGACCATAAATGGTATATGTCCACAGGGCTTTAGCAGTGTTTTACTAAAATAATGAGAGAATTTACATTAGTGTTTCTCTAGCCTTTGAGCTCCCATTTCACAATGGGGGTGAACCCCTTTATATAGAGTTAGGGGTTGCAATTGGATAAGTCCTATCCTTATAAAGTTTGATTTAAATAAAATAGTGATCACCGGTCTTCTATTTTATCAAGGACTCTAGTCGTCCTTATCTTCTTGGAGCGTATGCTGCTCTCCATCCTGACTGGTTTGGTCACCAAGTGTCACGCTATTTTCATAGGTGTATTCCCCCTCCCCCCCCCCCCCCCCCCACATTTTTTAATAATGATTTTGGGATTTTAAGTTATATTAGAGACTAATTCATATGATGATTTATGAGTTGAATTAAACAGGAATGATATGAATATGTCCTGCGTTGCGTAATTGTACCTTGATGATTAAAAAGTGAAGTTGATGGATTAAATGATGTAGAAATGAAATATAATTGATATTTTAGAATGAAACTTCACGATTATGAATTATTCCCATGTTAATATGAGGTTTAAAGTTGAAATTGATGATGAACAAACCCAAAGTTTTTTTAAAGAGGAGGTATGTTACAAAGTTTGAATCTTTAGGATTTAATCTTGGATTTAATGTTCTTGGACCCATAATATGGTGGAAAAAAAATTTAAACACGTGTTTCTATACTTATATTGGGTTAGGGTATCAATTGGGTACAGTCTTAGAGATTAGTTTGGTCATTAATACGGAAGTTTTGTAGTCCTCACCTTCGTCCATTGACCATTTTAGTTTTTTCCCAGAACCGAATCAATCCAATATAGTGGCGAATAGATTTGGGTCATGAAATTTTAGATCTTTTCATTATAAACGCGTGGCCGTAAGTTTCATTTTTTTTTATTTTTTTGAATTTGTTATGAATTTTCTTCGGAGGGTTGTGCGAGACCGAAATCTTAAGTTGGCAATTTTGGGTGGAATTTATTTTAGGTACAATTATGTTTAGAATGATTATAAAACCTTGTGGATGTATTATCTCGGGTAATATGAATTTGTAGTTAATGAAATTGAGGTTTACAAGGCTTGGAAGTCATTAATGGAGAATAGGAAAAATGATTATGAAAATTTAGGGAAGATATCCGTAAAATTAGTAGATCTTGGCTACTGCCTAAAAGCGAATCGATTTGACCTATAGGTTGAATCGATTCAGACCGTAGTGAATCGATTTGGCTCCAAGGGGTGAATCAATTTGGCTACTGGACCTGGGTTAGGGTTAGAACATGGAAACGTTCATGAGATTTTTATGAGTCCAAGCGAGTATATTGAAGTTTTCCAAGTGAAGGGATACTTAATTGAAAATGTATTTGTGTCGTTATCTAATAAATGGTGAATTTGATAATCAACTACAGTGTTAATTTTTTAGACAAGGATTTACATTTCAAGAATGTTGAAATCAAGTTGTGGTAGTTATGAGGATAATTACCTATACATATTGTGTGCTATATATATATATATATATATATATATATATATATATATATATATATATATATATATATATATATATTATTCGTGTGAACATACATTTGCTCGTGGTAAGTCTTCGGACCGTAGCACGCATAAGCACAGATGGGCTAGGCTTAGTGTAGGTAATTATTCTAGGTCCTACGTTCAGTGGAACTGCTTGAAATGAGGCAAGTGGATAGGTGAATCTATTTTCATCATCGGGGATATGGACCATTAAATGGTGTACTGTGTAGCAACTGCCCTACTTATGTGTGTTTTGTTTACGTCCGCTTAGTGAGGGACTGTTCCGGACTTACCCATAGAAAACGAGATGGACACCTAAGGTAGATGTGTTCGGGTGACGATTATATATACATGTGTGTGTGTGTTGATTAAGTAATGAATTGATGTAGTCTAATAATGTAGATTACTCTTAATGAACACAATGTTATGTAAAATACATAATGTGATTCGATTATATTTATGTGGGGTTAGTCATTATGACTGAGATCATATGTGTAGATATTTACCTCCCGATTATATGTGGGCTAGTTGCCCTTGATATTATTATGTTAGCATAAAGACTGAAATCACATGTTTGGGCTTTGGTCGAAAATGCGTATAGTATTACACTTAGATGTACTTTATGGGTTTTACTTGTATATCCCTTGCGAGTGATATTTCAGGGTTAGGTATTTGGATTGAATTGTTACATGTCTGGCTAGTTACATTCCTTGGTCAAGAGTATGTAGTTGCACTTATCCCTTATGATAATCAGATAATAATTCATTTAATTAAAAGATACTTAAACATTCTAACCATTACGTTTATGAGGCTAAGATTATGTAATAGAAATATATGTGTAGACCTTGGGGTGAAATCCCGTTTAGGTTATTGGTAGAGCTCCATGGTAGATGTCCGTTATGTGATAGTTCTTAATTTTCTAGATATAGAGACTTCTAGCATAGTTAGGCCATTGATTGGGACATGTGCATAGTATTGCACTTAGATGAGAGGCGAGATACTCATGCATTTTAGAGATGATGGGTGGCATGTATTGGGAATTGGCTGCATCATTATATATTGGTATTGAAAGTTAATTCTTACAACTTTAGGGCACTAGCCTAGAGTATAAAATGTTTTTCCCCTACCCTAGGTATTATTATTTATAAATAGGTTAACATAACTAGGTGGTCACACTTGCAGTTATAGTGATCCATCTTGGTATTTGCACAGTTGGAGTAACCGGCTCATTTTACCTGTTACTTTATTTGTATTTTAGTTGGAATTTAATAGCTAGAGGAAGTTCAGTTATACTCTTTCATTCAATTGAACAATTGTAATCAGATATTTTTATATAGTGGATTCAATTTTTACAGTTTAGTATTTATGTTCATTATCTCTTATTGAACCCTTTATTGTGTTGGTTTTAATTTACAATAATTTTTAGTTTACGTTGATGTAGAGAAGGATATACATTCTTTTGACATCCCGGTATTTCATGTGTAGCTTGATCAACTGACATGGAAAATCGCTGGTTATTACAAATTTTATACTTTTGATTTACGATCATATGCAAGTGTATCAATCACAAACATTAGCATCTGAAATTGATCGATAATATTTTGATTATTTATATGAATTTGATATGCAATTGTGACCTAGGTTATTTACGTATCCAATTGGTTTATTTTTTATTATTGGTTGGTTTCATTTGCAATTGATTTGCGATAATATGCATTTGATATGATTTTTATTGGTAATTTATTTGCGATTGATCTAAGGTGATTATCTAATTGGTGTTTATTTGTTTAATTTATAAATGATTGTTGATTTTTTTGCTTCATTTGAAATTTTGATAGTTCTTTCGTAGGCAATTGTGTGTTAGTTTAATATACACTTGGTATAAGCTTTAGTATATCCAAAATATGCCGTAGTTGGTCAAAAATTGATTATTGTTATACATGTTTGTTAATATATGATTGAATATTTATCTGTTGTAATGTAAGAAACAAATATATTTTATCTGTCTTGCTTTTATGGAAAAAAATTAAAATTTTTGTGGCATTTATCAATCGGATGTTAATTAGAGTTGTATGTTCTTTGTTATGATTACATAAGTTATATAGTTTTAATGAATTTATCAGTTGGGTATTTAATTAGTTGGATTTTTAACTATAGTTGTATCTTTAATTAGTTGGATTTTTATATTCTAATGTCAGAAACAAATAAATTTTATCTGTCTTATTTTATGAAAAGGTTGAAATTAAATGATACATATCATATTAATCTTTTATTATAATATTCCAGATACATAATGTATGATTGTATATTTTTTTGTTATAGGTATTATGAATTCATTTGCTATATTAATGCTTAAATTTGGTTAGAAGAGTTGTCCAATGAAGTGTAGAAGTAATATGAAATTTGATATTTTAGTTCAACACATATGTTTGAAATGAAAGGAGTTGTCATTTGATTTTTTTGGCTTATCATATACTTTTCCCGGCCATTCATTTTGTGCGCTTGATGGTGAAGGTGATTTAGATTTTTTATTTATTTATTGTAATGTCATTATGTTTGTAGTATTGATGTTTTCATTGTGAATAAGATAATTGTTAATGGTTGCGATGAGTCTGCGTGTAGTGATAGGCATATGGTTCAGTCTTATGTTGATCATCAGCTCGGTGATTTGTTAAAGGAGGGTGGGAATTGGAAAATTAATAAGGCATATGAATTTGCATTTTAGGTGCATTCGGAATATAATGTGATGGTTGATTTGAAAAACAAGACTTGTTCATGTTATGATTGATAATAAATGGGTTTGTTTGTTGTTGCAATTCAGAAGTTCGGGAATGATTTGAATGAATATGTTAAAAAGTACTTCATGAAGAAATATTTTGTGGATTATTATTATAAGGTTCTTCATAATGTTCCAACATCTGGTAGAGATGAATAATCTGATTCTGAAATTGTTATTAGTCCTTGTGAGTACAAGAAATCACAATTAGATAATTCTAGAAAGCAGGGATAATAAAAGAATAATGTAAATGATCACAACACAAGAATTTAAGTTGTTCGACAACTATCTACGTCCACAGAGAGGGTTCTCAGTTCTTTATTAATTTCATAGAAGTACAAAATTACAGGACCCCTTGTCCGAGGGTGAGGGTTGTATTTTAATAGTGAAAAGTAGTTTAGTTGTACAAGGAACTCTTTTAGCTCTTTATTGGCCTAGTGGTGATTTCTATTTATCTTGTCTGAGAATATAGGTAACGGTTTAGACCATAATTATTCACGTGATAAGAATTTATAATTATCCACGCGGTACTAGATTTGACTGAGGCAACGTGCTCCCCTCTTAGGGCTGTCAGAAGTTGGGATTATATGGTTTAGGCCCCATAATTGCCACTAAAATTATTTGTCAAATTTGGGCTAAATAATTTCAAATCCTTTGTAGGCCCAATATTGAACTAAGTAGTCTTGAGATTTCATGCTTGGACATGTTCTTGATTAATTAAAATCGACAAGGGTTTTTTGGTCACTGGTGAAAGATGAACTAACAAAATCCTTCTTGAGTTTTGCTCCTTATGATTGATTTGCACAAAGTTCGAACACCGTTTAACTTCAAACTCTACACCAGTATTTTTTCCCCTCATTTCTTCTCAAAAAGACTTATGAGGCTCTCATTTTCTTTGCTTACTCTATAAGTTCTTTTTTCTTCTTATTGTATCCCTTGTTTCTCTACCTTTGTAGTTCTTTTTTGTTGCATATTTTTCTATTATTTCTTTTTTTTTTGAAAAAATAGTTCATATTTTCCATGAAAAGCACTTGTAGGAATTTAGGAAGACTTATTTGATCCCTTTTTGGGTCACTATTGAGTGCGTCCCCTTATCTAGAAACCCTATTGCGATTGATGGGGACCACTGGATCCTTATGCTTATTATGGTTCAGGGGGATTAACTTTTCCGCTAAATAAACTTTTCTTAGAAGTTTGTGAATACTTTGAGGATGTCCCAACTCAATATGCCCCCAATACCTACCACATTGTCAATGGGGTCCATAGGATTAATGAATTTTACGAGACCAACCTAGGCATCCTGGAAATCAAATAGTGTTACTCTTGGTCCCACACCATAGATGGTGTTTTATACCTGAAGACAAGGAAGGCCGACAGGGTTCTTATTGTAAACCTTTTTGATTCTAATAAGGGATATTGGGATCATGGTTTCATTTCCCATAATTAGCAACATTATCCTCTCTTAGCGGGCCAATATTAATTTGGGGTACTGTTCACAAAGTGGGGGGAGCGATATAGGTTAACACTTTTGCTTTTATGCAATTTTATAAGTTTCCTTCTAAAATATGTTGGCTGAAGATTTTTCTTTTCTTTTCTTTTTTTGAGCAGATCAATCAAAGAAGAAAGATCCTTCCCTTACCCACATCAATACAGAAGAACTATTGAAGGTTTGAAAGTTAATGGTGCCCCTAGCTGGTGGTGATCATCCCCGCTCAGCCTCTTTTTTGCTGGAGTGCAAAAAATTCTAATAATTAAGATAATAATGAATAAAGAGAAAATTACATTAAATTTTGATATTTATTGCATGCTAATAATTAAGATTAAAATTTTGATACCGGGCTATTAGAGTATTACTAATTAAATTGAAATTCGACAGTGATGCTAAGAATCAAACCACTGATGATTCTTATTTAATTTAATAATGGACTAATAACCCAGGATTAGAATATGCGGGGTGTCACAAATGGTGTCAGAGCATCATGTTTTAATGTCCTTAGGATCTGTGTCGCTTATTGCATTTCAGCATAACATTCTTTGATATAAATCCCTATTATAGGATTGTTCTATTCCTCTTCATACGCATGTTTACGTTCTTCTACTACTAAGTATAGTTGATAAGAATCATATACGGGTTTGGTTATGTTTCGTGCAATGAACAATACAGGGCGACCAACGAGGGCCGTTAGAAGGACTGCAGGAGGAGAGGCTTGGAATAAGCCATAAAGTATATTAAGAACGACGATTATGATAGAAGTCACCGTGATTATGGTTCATAAAAATGATAATAGGATAATTTCTCGGGAGTAGTAGTTTACCCAAACACTACCATTGATAACGGTGGAGAAAATTCAGACTCACCCAGCATAGTCAGCAGGGGGAGTTGGAGGGGATCTTTCAAAGATTCATCTATGAGGATTCGGGTAAGAGAGGAAGTGTGATGGGCCAATGGAAGGAGATAATCCAAAGGCATTCATGCATGGTGAGGTGTCGTGGCACTCAGGATTTAAATTTTGGTTTAAATTTTTTCTTGTAGGAGTAGTGTTGCCATGTTGGGAGACAGTCACCACATATAAGGAAGTAGATAAGGGATTAATCGAAAAACTTTGGGCGCGATTTAACCACAAGTTCTTTCATATGTTGTTCAGACGGAGAAGCAAAGGAAGTCTATGTACTTTTCACGAGAGGGACGAACATAGGTTGATTATGATGACGAACTTATTTATTTAAGTGAACTTTGTACCCGGGGAGATAAGTAGTGGAGAGGAAGGTTCTGAAAGGTGATGATGGACTCACAAGTAGGAGTCGATAATATTTATGGGAAATCAGCCTTAGACGACTTATGCACATGGTGTAAATGACGTACTTTTATAATGTTTATATCAACATTTTTATGATAAGGGAGCCAAAAGAGATGGAAGGCATAACCAGATAGGCATGACTAAAGGTAATTGGTGATAGTGATGCACCACAGAGGGACACCCAACAGGGGACCCATTTAAATGATGTAGATCAATGGAAAATTCCAATCGAGGGACGATGGATTTAATTAGGGCCGCCAGGGACAACAGTGTGTTCCACAGGGCCAGCAAGCCAAAGGAAAAATGGGGGTATCAATCAGAGCCAAGACTATCAGGTTCGAGAAAAGGAAAACCCCGATATATCCAGTAGGGACAGATATAGGGAATTCACAAAGAAGTGTCTTATGTGTGGATAATAGGGCCACATGTATCGACCTTGTCCGTAGCGAGTTAGGAGATAGGAGCGGGATTCCCAGTACGGGCAGTAGTTGTAAACGTTTTTCGATCGATTTGGACGAGAGTGTTATGTCCAGGAAACATTTGGACCGCCAGTGATATTGGCAATTAAAAGTGTGAGACTTATCCTAGGGTAAATGGGGTATGTTTTGTGTGACACGAGTGAGTTGCAGTATTTCGTTAGCACTAGGTTCGTGCATGAGACAGACTTAGAGAGTGTATCGTTAGTGTTACTATTGTGTGTATATATGTACTGTTGTGTTGTGGGGATCTTTTTGGTTCCATTTGCAGGGGAGCGAGTGGGGACACTGAGAGGATATATTTGAGTGGTTTAACTCATTTTGAGAGATGATATTCGAGTATAACGTTATCCTGGGTATAATTTGGTTAGCGACGAGTTGAGCGATGGTGGGCTATTACAACAAGGCTATTGTGTTCGCTATTCTATGGCATGGTATGTTGTTTAACGATGTGTCACCTAGAAGAAGGTTGAGCTCGCGTTTATATTACATTGTGGAGGAGACTTCAGAGGTTATAATCATCTTGCTGTATTTGATCCCAGTGTGTAGGGACAATACTGATATGATTCGGGGTACATAAAACTTACTGTCGAGTGGAGAAACTTTTCTCGTTATCGACTTAGCGCTGGAAAACTAATGATAGTGAGGGTGCCATGGTGTATGACCGCTTTAGTGTTATGGGAGTGGACAGTTAGACATGTAAATCTACGGATAGGATTTTGGATGTTCTGATCATGTGTGTAGGACCTATGGGTCTCGATGATCGACAATGCTAGGTAGTAGTGTATCGGGAGGGTTCCTTATTTGGATTTCTCTTGCGAGACATCCCACGGATGAATCCTAGTGAATGTCGAGAGTTGAGAGATGTGTTGGTCACTAGAGCATGAGCTTATCATTTTAGTTATTACACATGTATGTGGATAAAAGCATGCATTGAGAGCTATTCTCTAATATAAAACCTGTAGATTGTAGTAGTGTTGTGGGGGAGCACTTGGGAAATTTTTTTGTACCACTAGTTGATGGGTGGGGTAGCCTCAGAGGGGAATTAAATCATTTTAGTAAAGTAACTGAGGTTAGCTATACGGTATGATCGCACTGAGAATGCGGGGTTGGAGTTGAGATAAGTATGTTACGTGTGGAATGTTAAGGATGATTGTCCAGTTACGCACGGAATATAGGGTGTATGGGTGCCCTGGTCTATTTCACTTTCGGTATCGTATGTAACAAGGAGGCTTATAAAGAAGTTATAAATGTGTCTGTGGGATAGACAGAAAAACAAGTGGAAATGTAAGAGAGACTTATCTTCGTTTGAGGAAAGGAGATAGTCTGATTTTGTGTATCTCACGAGAAAACTCCCACAACCAAGGTGAGTTGAAAGGTGAGTCAAATACGTTGGGAACAAATGGAATATCACATAGTCGAATGCGTAGAGTGGTTCGCGCATGGATAGGTAGCTAAGATTCTAATATATAGAAAAGGGCCTAGGAAGTGCGTAGTTTTGGACCAAACGCACGGGCTATAATTTTTGTATATCTTATAATAAGGGGAGTGGGATGTTCCACGTGAAGTGAAATGTTTAGTGTGTTGATTTCATATTGAATGCGACATCGTGAAGTTGTCTCCAATTGTACCAATTGTAAGGGGAAAAGGTTGGTCCGATATTACCAACCCGAATGTTACGGTATATTAATGATTCCAAGGACATAATGTATACGCAAATTGATAAAGTTCATTACTGGAATATCAAGAATCACGAAGTGGGCACGATTTTCTTTCGGTTGTGAAGTGAATTATTCAGGAACAAAAATAATCGTTATTAGTTTAGGATGTGTTATATTACCGGGCAATGTTCCCATCATGTTATTAAAGAGAATAAAATGAATTGACATAAGGTGCTGTCTCGTAATGTCATGAATCAGGATGAGACCCTTGAGTCCCACTTGAATAGGGAGTATCAGGAGGCAATGGGGGCGGAATTGAGCCCTGAGGTAGGTGTGGCACCCGTAGGCCGATGGATAGTTGGGAGGGGTGATATTGAATGTGGAAGAATGCGAGGATGCATGTCTTGGACTTTTAAGTAATTAGAAATGTTAACTACAACTGGTAGAGATGCATGTGATGACTCATAGCAAAATATTATTTGCGAAGTGACTTCTGAGGTCTAATAGGGAGAAAAATTTTCGCCCACCCTTGGATAGTTGAAAAAGGGGAACTAATAAGTTTCTCGGACCCAAAATTATTCCTGATCCATCGAAAAGGATTGAGTCAACCCACATCATTTTCATATAGTTCAAAAATATAGTGAGAGTATGTTAATGTGAACCAAAATTTTGAGGCCTAATATGAGTAGTTAGGGATTGATGAGGGTGTATAATGCGGGGAGAGATAGCTTGGTACGGAAATAAGGGAACTTGGTACCTATAGAAGTGAGGCCTTTTCTAACATAGAGATGCAGTGGAGTATATTCTCATAGTTTGAGACATTGTTATCAAATTCATGATAGTTTTGCGTGTCATTATATAATTGTGACCTTAAGTCTAAGGGAATATATTGATATGTAAGGGCTTGAATGAACTTGTCGCTAAATCGTGGGTTGTAGTGAGTAGACCTTCAAGCGAAACGTTACCAATGGTACGTGTATAGTGGAAATACAAAATATTATTGCGAGTAAATTTATGGATACATTCGGATGCAGCTGTGTATAAGAATCCGAGCTAATGATATCGGGCGCACTAGAGCCGCATAGTCTAATTGGGAGCGCGAGGATGAGATGCGTGACAAATATCTAAAGTTGTTCATTCTCAGGATTTCTTTTTTCCAAATTTTGGAACGAAATTCAGTTATTATAGGGGAAGTATGTAACACCCCTAATTTTAACGATTTTTATATTGGGAATTAATTGGGATTATTTAAATTATATTTGGAAATTAATTCGATAAAATAAATATTAATTAGCGAGATAAGGGTTAATATTTATGTATATTGAATATTACTTAGTGAATAAGTAATAATAATGATAAGGAAATATTATAATTGTTGTGAGTGAAAAATATGGCAGTTACGGTAAATTTAGTTAGGACAAGCATGTCAATCGTGTCCGGACTTAATTTGAGATATAATATATAAACAAACTTTTTATTTTCCATATGGTCATTTTGAGTGCGCCAGTGTGTCCGGAAGGATCGCGATAGTGAGAAAAGTCTACTCGGGGGTTTAGTTTGGGTCCCGGGACACTTTTAGGCCAAACCGACACCCCAGAAGAGTATTTTGGTCTTTTAAAATTTGGGAGATAATAAACCCACGAAAAATAGAGGATTATATCTAATGAAACGTAGAGGAGATTAGGGTTAGTATCTGCAAAACCACAGAGAGGCTATAGGAGGAAGAAGAAAGGAGGTCCCAAAGCCAAATTTCACTATTCTTGCACCACAAACACCACCATCGCGTAGATCGGGAGGAGAGAATCACAACCATACCATTCTTCTACAAGGAATCAAACCTTAAAGTAGAGGCAAGTGTTTAATCTTACTAAACCATAATTTGATATATCATCTATGTTAGAATAGGGTGATAATCTTTTGAAATTCATGAAATTTATCTTTAAAATTTGATATATAAATCATGTACTGGGTAGGATTGGTGTTATATTTGATCCCTTACACATGTAGATTGATATTGATGAGAAACATAACGAAATTTGGGAGGAAATCTGGAAAAACATTGAAGTTCTTGAACATGAATGATAAAATAGGGTTTTGAATGTTTAATTTGAATTAATTGAATTTAAGGGTGTTCTTTGATGATTTAATGATTCCAATACGTTAAA
Organism: Sambucus nigra; assembly: GCA_949130495.1. Classification (NCBI taxonomy): domain Eukaryota; kingdom Viridiplantae; phylum Streptophyta; class Magnoliopsida; order Dipsacales; family Adoxaceae; genus Sambucus; species Sambucus nigra. Next base: position 45,021,086 of record OX422215.1, on the reverse strand, counting down.
AGTCATCTATATGTGATGGTATAATGTTTAGTATGACTAGTTTGGATATTGGGAATGAATCATAGAGGATTTAAGGTTAAAAATAGTGAATCCCATAACTGCTATAAGTGGAGAAGACAAGACTTATAGCAGGTGAATCGATTCGGCTCCTTGGCCGAATCAATTCGGAAAGTGAATCGATTCAGACCAAGGCCGAATCGATTCGGTTTCCTAGAATTGCATAGTTTCCCCCCCTTTTCACTTAGAACTTATGGGAAATGTTTGGGTTGACCTTGAATTAATTGTATAAGAACCTATTAAGGGATATTCTAATTACCAGTAGGTTAAAGTTGGGTTTGAGATTAGTAGGACAAGGAGATTTTAAGACTAAAATTGGTTACGCATAACTAGAAATAAAAGCTTATTCAGATGTTGATATCCTATTACAGAAAAATTAAGGGAATGTAAGACCAAAACCATTAGTCCTTGAGTGGGATTTGCCTATTTAATTTACTTAAAGGACACTTGACAACCATTTGTACGTAGAACACTCGAGAGATATTATACTATGCACGAAGCATATGATATAGGTTACGTGTATACCTATGGTGATATTATAAATATATATGGGTGTTGTGTATACCTATTATTTGATTTGTATGTGTAATCATACCTAGGCTACTTGCTATTACGGGAGGTTCCGCATCGGGGAAAGTCTTATTCTGATGAGCCCATTGGGGGGATGTTGACTTGTACCTCAGGACATAAAACTTAGGGATTGAGAACCACTTGTGTGAATAAGGGTTTGACCAGTCATTTGGATGCGTTAGGTATGTATGTAGCCCAAAGGCTTAGATTTATGTTCGCCTCCAATATGTGTGATTTGATTTATGGTTCAAGGGGGACTATCTGAATCGATATCCTTATTTAGTACGTGATGTACCAGAACTTGATAGCATAGTATGTCCGCACCGCAATATACGTATATATAATAACAGTGGTTTATATTTATGTATACGTGTGATTAATTATACTACAAGTGTATTAGTAGATAAGATAAATTGTGAAATCTAAATTATTTACGTGTATGAGAACAAAATCAGTAATTAATAGATAGTGATATCTAAACTAACCAAAGTATACGAGAACTAAATCATTTAGTAGAGATTCCTAAGAGTATAAAGAATTGGGAAAATATAGCAACGTATTATATGGGAAATACAAGTGGGAACTATAATTGATTAGATGCGAAGAGATGTAAGCCAAACTGGTTAGGCGCGTAGCATAACTACGTGAGTTAGAGTAGTACGTTAGGCGTGCACATTAGTTGAGGGGTGAGGATCTCAAGTGAGGGCATGCAGTACTAACATGTATTTAATATCTTATCTTTATGCATTTTAAGCACTTACTAAACTTTTTCAAACTGTTTTACTTGGTCTCTAACCCATTTCAAATCCAATTTTTTAAAAACATTTTAAGTACCCAGCCCCAGGGACGCCAGGCATAAGAGTTCCTACAATTAACATGTTGCAGCTGCTGTGGAAGTTGCAAGACCTTACTATTAAACGACTCCACATTTATTCAGTTCTTATTTATTCTCATTTATCTCGGTCGAGCATGTCGTCTATTCCTAGTTGGTTATTATTTACAAAGACATTGTATTTTCAGTTATTTATAGTATTTGATTTATACTTTACTCATGGATGATTGTATTGTAATTTTTATCTGGAGTGTTCTTCTAGGAATATTTATGTATGTCATTTTCTCTTTATTCATTATTATGTGCATGTATTGGTGAATGAAATATTTATTCTGATTTTATTGATTGCATGCAATAATTAAGATTAAAATTTTGACACTGGGCTATCGGGGTATTACTAATTAAATTGAAATTCGACAGTGATTCTAAGAATGAAACCATTGACGATTCCTGATTGATTTAATAAAGGACTGATCACCTAGGATTAGAATATGAGGGGTGTTACACTTTAGGAAAAGAATGGAGTTATGGTCAAAATTTTCTAAAGTGCTTTGATTTAGAAGTTATTTTGTAGTAGATTTCAAACTAAGATGAAGTATGATTCATGATATTATTATATTCAATGGAAAAATATATAGTATTCTGATAAAATAATGTGAAAAAATGATTTATAACAACCATTATGCATGACTTTGTTAGTATATATTTCAAAAACTCAAGATACACCACTAATGTATGCAAGAAAACATTAAAAAATAGCAATTATTCTTATAAAAATATTTAAAATAGCAAGAGACACAAAGAATACCAATGTTGATAATCAAAAACTTTCAAACTAAATGGTTCTTGCTCCAGTCTCTTTGATTTGGGGTGGCTTAATGCAAATGGTGTAACTTTTTTCTACTTAGGTAATTTGGTGGATTGAACCTTTTTTGAGTTGAAACATCCTCAACCCTAAGTCCAACATTGCCTCTGTTTGTACCTACACTTGTCTTCTTGGGTTGAGGCATGCTTGGGAGTGGTGGCGTACTTGTTGAACCTTATGGGCCCTTTACATAATATTGATTGCTTGGACATTCCTTATTATTCCTAGGCTTCAATGAAACAAATTCATAATGATAATTAGAAAATATTTAAAATCATAACTATAATTGCAAAAAATAGTTACAAATTACCTTTCCTTCCTCTTGCATCAGTTGGAGGTTCATCTTTGTATATTTTATCGTTGTGCCCTAATTCTCGACATTTATAACACTGGTTTTGCTTTATTTTAGGTGGAACAAGTCTTTTATCGGTATCTTTTATTGTTGAAAGTATAAACTTAAATTTTTGTTAAGTACATTCTAGATACATTTAATACACAAGTACACTGAACACAATGTTTTATAAAAATGAACCTAGTTTTTATTATTTATGTATTTATGTGATGCATGTATTGGAGACATAGGTACATACATGTATCCATATAATGTCTAATTTTTGGGGTCATATACTTCACCCTATAAATACCTATGTAAATTCCCTCATTTTGTCCTCTCTCTTTTATATGCACTTGTGCGTGCTTTCAAATTTTCAACAAACTGGTATCAGAACCTAGTTGGTATGTCTATGAATGGAATGTTTTCTTTTTAATTCCATTATCTTTCATAAGACAACTTTTAAAATTGGGCAATTTGAATGAATGCATTGCTCAGATCACAAGATGCATGGGAGATAATTGAGAAAGGATATTAATAACCGGTAGATGAAGCCGCATTGAACTCAAATCAAACAGAAGCTTTGGTGAGGACTAGAAATAAGGAACAACAAGCATGGGGAATCCTTTAAACCTCTCATAAAGGTGTTAACAAAGTGAAAAAGATCCGCCTTCAAACATGAAGGGGAGAGTTTAAAGCACTTCAGATGAAGGATTCCGAGTCCATCTCGAATTATTTCGCAAGACTCTTGATGATTTTGAATCAAATAAAGAGGAATAATAAAGATGTTAGAGATGTTCGTGTGATCTAGAAGATTCTTCACTCTTTGGAACCAAAGTCAAATGTATTGTGGTGGCCATTGAGGAGTCAAAAGACTTGGAGTCTATGACTATTGATGAACTTATGGGTCCACTACAAACCCATGAAGAGAGGACAAATCGAGGTAAGAATGAGGCCCTTGACAAAGTGTTGCAAGTGAAGCTCTCCCTACCCGACAAGAGAGATGGTCGTAATCAAAGTTTAAGATATTAACGAGGCCATGATAGTGTCACTAGATGTAAAATAGGATATACCAATGACCGAGATCCATTTTTTAGAAATCAAGGGTATCAAAGATATTGGAAGAGGAAGAGATCGAGACACATCAAGAGGTAATGAAATAAGGTATAACAAGTCACAAGTGCAATGTTATGGTTGTCATAAGTGTGGCCATTATGCTTTAGAGTCGAAGTTCAACTTAAAACTATGAAGAAGAGGTCAATCTTATTGATGATAACAAGATTAAAGAGGAACCTAGTTTGTTTCTAACACTTAAAGATGGTGATAAGGAGGATAATTGCTCGTGGTATCTCTATAATTTTATGAGTAATCATATGTGTGGAGATAAAGGCAAGTTTATGGAGCTTGACGAGAAGGTAAATGGAAATGTCAGCTTCGGTGATTCATCTAGATCCAAAATAAATAGAAAGGTACAACTTTAATTCTTTTGAATAATGAAGATAAAATAATTACTTTGGATATTTACTGTGTTCCAAAGTTAAATTGAAATATTTTAAGCCTGGGACAACTCTTGGAGAAAGGTTATGAAGTTCACATAAAAGGGAGTAATTTGTTGTTAAGAGACGGAGTCAGGAACTTAATTGTAAGAATTAAAATTTTAAAATAATAAAATGTTCAAGTTGAACCGCTAAATAGTTTCACCCATGTGCTTGAAGGCTTGGGTTAAGAACTTTTCTTAGATATGGCATATGATCAATCTATGGACACTTAAATTTTAGTGGGACAAAGTTTTTGAAAGATAAAGGTAGGGTGAATGGACTTCCTTCCATATATCATCCAAATTATATTTATGAAGGATGCCTTTATGGAAAGCAATTTCGAAAGAGTTTTCCTAAAGAAGCCACTACAAGAGCTAAGAAGACATTGGAGCTCATTCATACTGACGTTTGAGAACCTATTAAGCCATCTTCTTTTGGTAACAATCAATATTTCCTATTATTTATTAATGATTTTAGTCATAAAATTTGGGTCTACTTATTAAAAAAAATCTAAGGCTTTCAGTGCTTCTTGTTGAAAAATTTAGTGACCGTAATATTGAATCCCCACAATTCGATAGAGAAGGAAAATTTACTTGAAATGAATTTAATTTATTTTATGAGAAAATGGAATTCATCATCCTTTAATGGTAACTATATAACCACATCAAAATGGCGACGCAAATAGGAATAACAGGTCCATATTATAATATAAAAGGATACCAAAGGAATTTTGGGCCGAAGCTGTTGCATGTGTAGTCTATCCGTCGAATCAAAACTCGATAAGGAGTGTGGACAACATCACACCACAAGAAGCATGGAGTGGGAGAAAGCCTAGCATTTCACACCAATATTTGTTTGGAAGCCTTAAATATGCTTATGTTCCAAACTAATAAAGATCTAAGCTAGACAACAAAAGCAAAATGTATGCCTTCATTGATGATGCGAGTTCAAAAGGCTAAAAGATTTTTAATCCAACTACTACAAAAGTGGTTGTTAGTCAAGATGTGGAATTCTATAATGAAGCTTCGTGTGAATGGAACACCTAAGAGGTAGAGAATTATAATTTCTTCCCCGTTTTTGAAGAAGAAAATAACAAGAAGTGAAGTTCCACTAGTGCAAATTACTCCTCCGTCATCTCCAAATGTTTCTCGTGAAGATCCATTTTCTTCAGAAGCCAACTCTAGTGAGAAAGTGCCATGTTTTAGTATTATCTAAGATTTATATGAAATTATGAAATAAATAGAAAATTTGAACCTATTTTGTCTACTTGCCGATACCGAGGCCATATGTTTTGATGAAGCAATTGAAGATAAAAATTAGAGAATTGCTATGGATGATGAAATCAATTCAATTGAGAAGAATTGATATGTGGGAAATTATAAGACTTTCGCAAGGGAAGAAATCCATTAGTGTCAAATGGGTTTACAAGAAAAAGAAGAATGCCAAAGGTGAAGTTGATAGGTACAATACAAGGTTATGGTGAAGGGCTATAGTTAATGTGATGGTATTGATTATGATGAAGTATCTGCATCAGTTGATCTGTTAGAAACTATTAGACTGATTTTTTCACTTATAGCCCAAAATGGTCGGAGTATTCACCAAATGGATGTCAAATCTGTTTTCCTCAATGGATTCCTTAAAGAATAAGTGTATATCGAACAACCCGTTAGATTCATGATCAAAGGCCATGATAATAAATTCCCAAGGTTGAAGAAGTCTTTGTATGCTTTAAAATAGGCATCGAGATCATGGAATGCCAGAATCGATACATATTTTCTTGAGTACGGGTTCATTAAATGTCCTCATGAATATGTTTTTTACACTAAGGTGCATAAAAATAGTGATATGATGTTTATTTATGTTTATATAGATGATCCTATCTTCACAGGAAATAACTCGACCACATTCAAACAATTCAAAAAGACAATGACTTAGGAATTTAAGATGACGAATATTGGCCTTATGTCCTATTACTAGAGAGTTTAGGTGAAACAAATAAAGGAAGGCATATTCATCTATCAAGAAGGCTATGTGAAAAAAGTTCTCAAGAAGTTCAAGATGGAAAATTGCAAACCCGTGAACACTTCATTGAATGTCGATTAAAGTTGTCAAAATTTGAAGATGAAGGGAAAGTCGATCCAACTTTATTTAAAAGCTTGGTTGGAAGTTTACGTTGACATGTACAAGACCTTGTATTATTTTTGGAGTTGGATTTATTAGTTGATTCGTGGAAACACCCACAATGACTCATTGAAATATGAGAAGCAAAAATCTTTACTATATTAATGGTACTATTGACCATAGGATGTCCTATTCTTCTTCTAATGAGTACAAGCTAGAAGGATATTGTGATAATGTTGGGGCTAGCAATTCTGATGATAGAAAAAGCACCATTTATTTTATTTTATTTATAGGAAATACTGCCTTGATGTGGAGTTCGAAGAAGCAATTTGACGTTACCCTCTCTACAAGTGAATCTTGTAACAATCCGCATAATTTTTGGGGTATTTTCAAAATAAAAAGGAAAAATAAATTTTGAGATAAAATTATTTATTGCTCAAATATGTTGGTTATGATTTTAGAAGAATAAAACTTCAAGAGGAATTGAAATCGGAGTTAAAACGGATTTTATATGAATTTTTTTATATTTTGCCTTATGGCATTTTTTTAGGGAAACTATTAGATTTTAGGCATGATAGATCGATCAATGATTTTCATAGATCGATTAATGGTCCCAAAAAATGTCAACAATAAGTATTTTTGAGGAGTTGTGGTTTGATTCAAACTCTTATATTTTTACCTTATAAATAGGGATCGTTGGCTATTGTTTTGGAATAGCATTGGGGAACAAAAATACTTAGAAAACATGTTTTTAATTCCTCTCTTTTTATACACAAACAAGCCCTTTAATTTATGCATTCAACCTTAGGTTTTTGGAGGTGTTCTTGTGGCTATTTTGGTGTTGATATTGGAGGATGATTTGATGTTATTTGAGGATTGATTTTGATGGCTTATTGTGTGATTTCTGGGTAGATTCTTGTTGGTATCCTTTTGGTGGTTTGAGGTATGGGGTTTTGCACAATATGGTCCTTAATCTCGTGAGTGTTATTCTCGTTGTTTTCTTGTGATTATTCACTCATATTTGAATTGCTAAATTCATTGGAATCTGGAAATTATTTGTTGGAATCTGATTTTGGATTCATGTGGAATTATATTTGGTGTTGAGCATGTTGTCATGAGATTTTAATATGGCACTGAGGTTGGGCACCCGCTAATATTCCTTTTTCCAAATATGATAAAAAAATGTATAGACACGGTACGGTGGTGAGGCCTGGTGACCCGGTTAATGTGTTGTTAAGAAATTATATTGATATAATTGCTTATGAGATTTGCATTTGATTTGAATATTTGTACTCGTATTGTTACGTTTTATTCACCGCTAATATTTGTTGAGCATCTTCTTGTCGTATTGTGTACTTCCCCATATTTTCTTTTAGTGGCAGGTTAGTGCGGATTTGGGCGCTTTGGTTTTGATTTGAAAAATGGATTTTATCTCGGATTATTTTTGGGAAGAATTATTCGAGAATACAAGATGAGAAGACTTGTATTTATTTTTGATGTATAGAGCATTAGAGAATTGTATTTCTTTTTTATGTATAGATTATTTTTTTCTTGAGATAAATAGTTGTTTTAATTCGAGAGACTTGGTATTCATTTGAAGAGAAAACATATTTTTATTTCCTCTCTTTTTATATACAAACATGCCCTTTAATTTATGCATTCAACCTTAGGTTTTTGGAGGTGTTTTTGGGGCTGTTTTTAGGTTGCTGTTAGAGGAGTTCTTGGTGATCTTTGAGGACTATTTTTGGTGGATTAATCAGTATTTGTGGGCATATTGTTGTTGGTTATTTTTGGTGGTTTGAGGTATGGAGTTTTACACAATATGCTCCTTAATATTCCGAGAGTTATTCCCGTTATTTTCTTATGATTATTGACTCATATTTGAATTGCTAAATTCATTGGAATCTGAAAATTGTTGTTGGAATATATTTTTGATTCATGTGGTATTATTATTGTGTTGAGCATGTTGTCGTGAGATTTTAAAATGGCACAGAGGTTGGGCACCCGCCAATATTCCTTTTTCAGGATATGCTTAAGAATGCATAAGAGCGGTATGATGGTGAGGTCTGTTGACCCAGTTAATGTGTTGTTGAGAAATTATATTGATAAAAATGCTATTGAGATTCGCATTTTATTTGAATATTCGTACTCATATTGTTACGCTTTATTCCTCCCTAATATATTTGTCAAGGTTCTAAAAAACGCGGGGCGTGATTGAGGTGTGGAGGCCAAGCCTTAAGCCTTAGAAGCCTAGGCGGGCCTAGTCGTGAAAAACGTGAAAAGACGTTTAGGCCTTCTTAATATATTTTAATGTTTTTTAACCATAACAAGGCTATTAAAATACAAAAATTGCACATATAAAAAAAATATGTCTGAATATATGCAAATTAAAATACTATTTAATTATTTTGGATGAGATAATGGTCCGATTTGTAAATAAATTCTTTAAAAGGCGACATCGTTTTACTAAAACATTGTTGTTTTTAGAAAAAAGTGCGCCTTAAGGGTTTTACCAAGAATAGGGCGTGAAAAGCGTAAGGCGAGGCGTTTCTCCCAAGCCTTAAGCCTAGGCGTGAACAGTGATATTTGTTGAGCATCTTTCCTGTCATATTGTGTACTTCCCCATATTTTCTTTAGTTGGCAGGTTAGCGTGGATTGGGACGCTATGGACCAATTGGAATGATTTTAGCGTGGATTATATTTGGAAGAATATTCGAGAATACATATGAGAAGATTTGTATTTTGTTTTGATGTATAGAGCATTTTATTTCGAGATAGATATTTTTTATATTTCGAGAGATTTTTGGTTGTATTTAATTTGAAGAATTTGAGATTAATGGATTATTTTATATTATTATGGGATTTTTAGATGCTCTATACCTTGTTATATTACAGATTTGTTTAGTTTTATCAACAGTGACTCTCCGTTCGCTCTCTCCGAATGGGAGGGGTGTTACAAATGGTATCAGAGCTTAGGTATACGACAACCCTCGGGTCTTGGATTTTGGGTCTGTTGTGTTTTTGTGGCAGGTATTTTTGGAAATAGAATCTTTAGATGATCGTTTCGTGTTAGGCATCTATATTTGATGTGAGGAATTTATTTTTGGTGATGAGTTTATTTTTGGAGATTGTTGGCCTGATTTTTGAGAGTTAGGCATTCGGAGAATTTTGAGTGTGAAATTCCATTGTTAGTGAGGAAGTGTAAAAACCCGCGTAATTTTTGGGATATTTTTCAAAATAAAGAGGAAAAACAAATTTTGAGATAAAATTATTTTTATTGCTCAAATATGTTGGTTATGATTTTAGAAGAATAAAACTTCAAGCAAAATTGAAATTGGAGTTAAAACGGATTTTATATGATTTTTTTTATATTTTGCCTTATGGCATTTTTAAGGGAAACTGTCAGATTTTAGGCATTATCGATCGATCGATGATTTTCATAGATCGATCGATGGTCCCAGAAAATGTGAACAGTAAGTATTTTTGAGGACTTGTGGTTTGATTCAAACTCTTATATTTTTACCTTATAAAAAGGGATCGTTGGCTATTGTTTTGGAACAGCCTTGGGGCACAAAAATACTTAGAAAATATATTTTTATTTCCTCTCTTTTTATATACAAACATGCCCTTTAATTTATGCATTCAACCTTAGGTTTTTAGAGGTGTTTTTGGGGCTGTTTTGAGGTTGTTCTTGGAGGAGTTCTTGGTGATCTTTGAGGACTGTTTTTGGTGGCTTAATCTGTGTTTTTGGACAAATTGTTGTTGGTTCTTTTTGGTGGTTTGAGGTATGGGGTTTTACACAATATGTTCCTTAATCTCGCGAGAGTTATTCCCGTTATTTTTCTATAATTATTGACTCATATTTGAATTGCTAAATTCATTGGAATCTGAAAATTGTTGTTGGAATCTATTTTTGATTCATGTGGTATTACTATTGTGTTGAACATGTTGTCATGAGATTTTAATATTACACGGAGGTTGGGAACCCGCCATATTCCTTTTTCAGGATATGCTTAAGAATGCATAGGCGTGTAATGGTGGTGAGGCCTGGTGACCCAGTTAATGTGTTGTTGAGAAATTATATTGATAAAAAGGCTATTGAGATTCACATTTGATTTGAATATTCGTACTCGTATTGTCACGCGTTATTCATCGCTAATATATTTGTTGAGCATCTTTCCTGTCGTATTGTGTACTTCCCCATATTTTCTTTAGTTGGTAGGTTAGAGTGGATTGGGACGCTATGGACCAATTGGGATGATTTTAGCGTGGATTATATTGGGAAGAATATTCGAGAATACGTATGAGAATATTTGTATTTAGTTTTGACGTATAGAGCATTTTATTTCGAGATAGATAGTTGTTATATTTCGAGAGATTTTTGGTTTATTTAATTTGAAGAATTTGAGATTAGTGGATTATTTTATATTATTGTGGGATTTTTAGATGCTCTATACCTTGTTATATTGTGCATTAGTTTAGTTTTATCGACAGTGGCGCTCCGGGTGGGCGGGGTGTTACAAAGCCAAGTATGTAGTAGCCACATCAACTAATAATAATACTTTATGGTTAAAGAATTTGTTAAAGAATAATAATCTTACCCATGAGGAAGCTACAAAAATATTTATTGATAATAAATCAGCCCTTGAATTGGAAAAGAACACAATGTTTCATTATCGTAGCAAGCATATCGACACAAGGTATCATTTTATTCGAGAGTGCATTACAAAAAAGGAGGTGGAGCTCAAGTTATTGAAGTCATAAAACCAAATTGCCGACATTTTCACTATATTGCTAAAGGGTGATGTTTTCTATAAGTTAAAGGCTTTTCTTGGACTAATCAAAATTAAGTTTAAGGAGGGATGTTGAAAGTCACTACACCAAAACGGGTCCATTGTAACGGGCCAAAAATTTTATAAAAATTATTTGTAACGGATTAAATCCGTTAGAAATTAGCGTTATTTATTTTACTAGCAAAATTTGTAAGGGATAAAATCAGTTAGAAATTTGCAATTTGTAACATATTAAAATATGTTAGTAATGAATTTACTAAATTGTAGCGGTTTTGACCCATTACAAATACATAATTTGTAATAGATAAAAACCATTACAAATGGGAGTGACATATATTTGTAAGATATGTTTTTATTTGTAAAGGTTAAAGTCTGTTCGAATTGTTATTATATTTTGAAAAAATACTAATTTCTCTTTAAACAAATAAATATAAATACACTAGTAATAATAACTCGTGCTCAACCAATGGAAATGCAGAATCAATGCCCACAAATTTTACTCAAAACATAATTTCAAAACACATGTGACAAATGAATAACACTACATTTCGGTGATATTAAATCCATCTAAAACAATATTTAACTCATAGCCATTAAAATTCCCAAAACAAAGTAGTACAAGAAAAACCATGAAGATTTTAACTATAAACTTGAAAGGAAGTCTAACATCATTAAAGTTCCAAATATATTATTCTTCCAAAAGTAGTCTTCATGATATTCCTTTCAAAAGCAGACTTTATTCTCCCAAAAGTAATCTTCATATTTCTCAATAAGAAGCTGCTAAACGAAATCAACCTTAGTAATGTGTAATCATAAATGAGTAAATAACATAAAAGACTAGTACATTTACATGTCATTGACACACATGTAATTTTATTGAGGAGTAATTGATATACAACAAATGACCATATTTACTTTTCTATCGTTTGATGTGTTTGTACCTAATGTTGTTTTTAATTTTCGCCCTCAACAACCATTTTTTACCCAAAAAAGAAGTGTATACTAGTTAAATAGTCCAACCGAGAGTACGATAAGTATTCGGTTAGTTTAGACAAGTTACTTTGGTATCGCTTGATGTGTATGAACCTAAACCTAGGCCGCTAGTTTTTTTCCCCCTAATGCCCGTTTTTAACCCAAAATAAAGCATATACTAGTTAATTTGGGCAACCAAGAGTCCAATGAGGACACAGTTAGTTTAGGCAAGTTAATTTGGTATCGCTTGATGCGTTTGTACCTAGATATAAGCAGTTAGGTTTTTGTTTATAATTTTCGCCCCCTAACGCCCATTTTTAACTCTTAAAAGTAGCGTATATTAGTCATTTGGCCAACTATGAGTCCGATGAGGGTGCAGTTAGTTTAGACAAGTTACTTTGGTATCACTTGATGTGTTTCTATCTATTTTTAGGTCATTAGGTTGTTTGTTTTCAATTTTCACCCCTTAACACCTATTTTTAACCTCCAAAAGAAGCCTATACTAGTAAGTTTGGGCAACTGAGAGTCCGATGAGGATGCTATTAGTTTAGATAAGTTAATTTATTATCTATTGATGTGTACGTACCTAATTTTAGGCCACTAGGTGGTTGTTTTCAGTTTTCACCCCCAATACCCATTTTTAACTCTGAAGAGAAGCGTATACTAGTCAATTTGCCTTACCGAGAGCCTGATGAGGACGCGATTAGTTTAGACAAGTTACTTTCGTATCTTTTTATGTGTTTATCTCTATTTTTAGGCAGCTATGTTGTTATTTTCAGTTTTTGCCCTCCAACGCCTATTTTTAATCCAAAAATAAGCGTATGTTAGTCAATTTGGCCAATCAAGGGCCCGATGAGGACACAGTTAGTTTAGAAAAGTTAATATGGTTTCTCTTGATGCATTTATATCTATTTTTAGGCCTCCGGGTTATTTTTCATTTTTGCCTCCCAACGCCCACTTTTAACCCCTAAAGGTTGCGTATACTAGTCAATTTGGCCAATCGAGAGTTTGACGAGGATGCAGTTAATTTAGATAAGTTACTTTGGTACCTCCTGATGTGTTTATATCTAGATCTAAGCCATTAGGTTTTTTTTTTTTAGTTTTTGCCCCCCCAACGCCTATTTTTAACCCCAAAAGAAGCGTATACTAGTCAATTTGGTCAATCAAGGGTCTGATGAGGACACTGCTAGTTGAGACAAGTCATTTCGGTATCGTTTGATGTATTTGTACCTAAATATAGGACTCTAGATTGTTTTTTTTAAGTTTTCACCCCCCAATGCCCATTTTTACCCCCAACAGAAGCGTATAATAGTCAATTAGTTCTATTAGGAGTTCTATGAGGATGAGTTTAGTTAGAGAGGTTATTTTGGTATCTCTTGATGTATTTGTACCTACTTTTAGGCCGCTAGTTTTTTGTCTTAAGTTTTCGCCCCTCCACGGCCATTATTAAGACTCCTGAGTAGTCACCCCCACTAGTTTACAAGTCGATATGTCGGGTGTTTCTATGGACGACATTCTTTCCTAGGGAGAATAGTGTATTTTGAATGTCTTGATCGCCTCTCCTCTTTTCACGCTCGTGGGCGATTTTTTCTCAATTGAGGGGGTAACATATACCTTGATTTATTTGTACTTTTTGTATATTTTTGTTTTATGTTTTATTACGTTTTCTCTCTTTTAACTATTATATTAGGTTAAAGGGAGACATTTCCTCGAAATGTCTTTAATATGCACTCTTTAGTCATTTTACATACTTATAATATCATTGGCCATTCATTATAATCACTTTACTTTTAGAGATGAATGAATGAGAAAAAGAGAGAAACGTATTATTTCAAATGTTGTTGTGAAAATGATTTCGCTTACATCATTTACAGTTTTATAAAATTATGAAAATAGGAAGACTAATTTCGTATTATCTTACAAGGAGTGCATATAAGAGAACTGAAATTTTCCTTCATGAAAAAGGACACCTCAACAGTATTATATGGTCATATTTCTTCTGCTTCTTAAGCCTATATTTTTCCTGGAGATGGACTTCAATCCAGTATACAAATATCTACATTATACACAGTTCTTGATTACTATAAATCATACTCACTTGTGAAAATGATGTTTTCTTCTCAAGTCTTTGACTATTTCATCCACAGTCACACCCTGTCAGCATGAAAGTAATACGTTAGCCATAGTATCTGTGAAAACTAAGCAGGACATAAATTTAGAAGAAAAAAAAGACAACGGTGGACACAATTCACACAAAATGACTACAAAAATTCTAGGTAAAAAAGTGATTCAAAAACTAATAAAGGTTTTTTAGATTGAGGTTGAGTATAGAGGTTTAGGTGTATACATTAACAAGGTGGATATAATAGGATCCACATAAGAAGTACAGTTCTCTGGTAGGCAATAAGTACACTAGGATATGATCATTAATATGCTAAATAAAAAAACATAATCAAATGATGAACAGAAGAAAACTCTTACGCAACAATCTAAGAAAAAAAAATCAATTTGGAGAAAGAGGTATACCTGATTCGGTTTTAATGTGGGAAAAAAAACGTAAATAATAAAATAGAAGCTAAATGATTAAATTAAAAAAATAGTAAAAAATAATTGAAAATTAAAAAAAAAAAACTAAATGAAAAATGTTAACCCTAACCAATGACTAAAATATAAACAATATACTACAAGGGAAGTTGCTACCTGGTGGTCGTGGTGTAATTCAGAATCACATGAATCATTATCAACAACAACGGTGTTAATTGGATCAATTCATCACAAAAAAAAATCATAATTCAAATACATTAAATTTGGGATCATGATACCTAATTGAAATCTTCTTAATGTAAAGGATTCGACATAAAAGTAGAGTAAAGAATACCAAATCAGAGAAGCCATAACATATCTGAGGAACCACAAGTTTAGCATTATATCAGGTATACAACTACAAAATAGAATAGAAACTCAAAAAAAGAATTCATTGTTGATAAAGAAACTCCACATCTTTTATTTTTTATCAGAAACAAAAATATGTAACATAGAACTCCATGTTTATAAGCCCAACTTTACTTTTTTTTTTTCTAATTAAATTCGACTAATTAACATAAATTAACAAGGCATATATTGCACTTTATTTGATTAACTAATGCTATTGCTAAAGCATCTTTGGATTCTATAAAATCAGGTTTAGCTTTTGCTATACCAGGTGCATGTGTAGGAAATTATAACATTCATTTCACCAGCCATAAAAAAAAAGGGGGGAAACGGCGCCACCAGGAGTAGCAGTAGAAGAAGTATGCAATAATAGCTTTAGCAATTGATGATTTAGCAAACTCCCCCAACAATCCCAATATAGTTCTTTCCTTAATTACCCCTAACATTAACACTGCAAAGCTCATAATAAATAAGGTAGAGAAAGACAGCACCAGGCAGAGAGCATCAGTAAGTAGATCAATTCAAGGCAACTTTAAATTGATGGACAGTGTTACCAATAAGGTTATTAGCGGTGTTTACCGACTCTGGGTTCAACTTATCAGATGGAAGACTGCTCACTAGTATTTGAAACACTACTGTAATAAGTGACCCCGCTGACCTGGCCCCCATGCCCATGTTTGAGCTTGTAGAAACTCCATCTTCTCCTCCTCCCTGAGGTTGAATGTGTAATTCATCGGGGCAGCCATCAGGAAAAATGGTGAACCCTGAGGGCAACAATGGTATATAGGATGGATCTTTGCCACTCATTTCTATGTTGATGGCTAGGAGGTCCACCAAACAGTACACCACAAGTGACCAAATGAATCTATGAACCTCTCCTTGAGTATCAACATATTGTTATGGTGCCTGTTCATTAAAGGTAGAAAAGCAACGTCAATATTTTGAAAATAACAACATTTTGTACGTAAAATACTACTAACTGAACAAGTATAAAAGAATAATATTCTGTATATACAATAATACTAAATAAACAAGTATAAACCATTTAATCGAAAATCTTTTTTATGGAGATTTTCTCTATATGATGATATCAGAATGAGGGTGTAAATATTAGGCATACAGGCCTTCAGATTAAACCAGTTGTGTGAGCTTTTTTCATCTTTCAATTCAAAATGGTTATGATATTCCCTATATGTACCCAATAGCTCAGAGACACTAACCTCGGCCAGGGAGATGGTCGAGGTTAGAAGGGCCCCAGATTGGCGACTAGCGATGTCGTCTTAAGCAAGGTCGGCCATGTTCGACGTTACTAGTTGCCTCACAGCCAAGCAACAACCAAGGTCCTCATGGTCCATGCAGATAGTAATCCATCAGGTAGACCGGATCTGACATCATGCCTACGTCATACATCAACCTCGGCTGGGTGTAAGCTGAGGAAGCAGAGACTACACAATCATCATAATCAGCCTCAGCTGGGAATCAACCGACGTTCCTGCTAATCCACCATTACCTCGACCCAGGCCGACATTACAACTCCACCTGCCTTACCTTGGCTCTCCTACTGAGCCAAGATCATCGCGGATAACCTCTGATTGAGCAATTTCCAGAGTTCACCAACTTCGTACTCTTCTAGGTCGAGGTTAGTATCACCCGAGGACAACCAAGCTTCTACACGTTCTTGTATAACTTAGAACACATGGACAAATCTGTTATAACCGAATTATTCCCTCCACGTGAGGGAATATTGAGGTCATCATTACTTAGTTGAGATCAACCAGGTGTCACTCTCATATTAGCTCGATGTTCATGCACATGCTCATTGTATGCTTGAGGGGCACATTACACCCCCAAGAACTATATATAGAGGTCATCTTCTACCTTGTAAAGGGATCGATATTGACCACCCTAGCTAGAACTCTGTCAAATTATACAGTAGAGATAGAAAGCTTGAGAGATTATATCCATGGCCATCAGTGCCTTATTTTAGTGACCTTACTCACTTACTTGCACAGTGGACGTAGGCCTAATTGGCTGAACCACTTATATATATTGGTGTTCATCTTCTTCTCCTCATCTCAATCTCTGATGTCTGGCATGTACTTGAGCTACCATTGTTATGACTAATTTGAGATTACAAACACCTTGAAGGGTGGTGTTGTTTCCAACATCATCATTTTGGCGCCGTCTATGGGAATGAGAAGCTATCTTTTTCTCATTTTCTGCTTAACCTCACCGGAGACTCTGGTGGTGAACCAGGCCTCACCCCTTGTGTGGAGCTATTTCACCATTGAAAGCGGTCCATTAAGGTACAAAGATCATTTACTCTACAATCTCTTTAGTTAACACACATGACACTGGATTTATCGCCACCTCTTCCACCGCCTGGTGTTGGAGGGCCTAGTTCCAGCCAGGCGTCGCCTCAGTCCGAAATGGCGGAAGTGGATGTAGCATTGAGGTCTTTGGCTGCAACGCAACAAGCGATGAAGGAGCAATTTCCAAAACTTAGTAAAAATATGATGAGACCACCTGGGGCCTCACCGGAGTTGATTACTCTGGCGACTGTTCAGCCTCATTCTGATGCCAGGGGACCGCCCCAGGCACCACAGAAAGACCAACTTACGCCTCAGCGAAGGAGGGACGTCGCTGACCTTAGACGTATGGGTTTGGGGAGGCAAGGAAACCCTTGCCCTGAGGATAGGTATGATGATTTGGAGGCAGAAGATGCCCCAGAGGATTATTGGGAGCCATATGAGGTTTTAAATAACACAATACATTCTATCCAATAGAGCCAAGGTTGTGGAGTCAGAAGAGGGGAAGAAGCCCAACAAAGAGGGTCAATTTTTGATCGATTAAGCAGAGGATTGGCCTTTGAAAGGCTCGGCCCAGTAAATGACCTACGACAGAGGTTATCCAGGTCAAGAAGTGTATCCGGCTCACAAAAGGAAGAGGGGAAACGTCGGCCTCATCAAGGCCGACCTAACACAGGACGAGGTAGGGACCAGGAAGAGGTTAGCAACTGACATTGTACTGCGGATAGGGAACCCTCGGTCCACCCCATGGAGGTGGTTGGGACAACCTCGGCCAGGACGACGTTGCAAGACCATGGAATGACTCCATCCAACGTCTTGAGGATAAGATAGGAGACCTCATCAAAAGTCGGGACCCACTGCAAAGAGGTTTCTAAGAAGGCTCTCCGTTTGTGGCTAAGATAGTGAGCTTCCCTACCCCTGCCAAGTTCAAGCCACCTGCGGTGTCTCCCAAGTATGACGGTAGCACCAACCCTGTACATCATATTGAGATGTACCAGTCTGCAATGGACATTTACTCAATATCGAATGAGATAAAATGTCGGGCCTTCTTCAGGACTTTGACGGGAGCTGCACACATCTAGTTTACCTCTCTTCCGAAGAACTTAATAGAGAACTTTAAGGGTTTAGATGAACGGTTCATTCACAACTTCTGTTTTGGGGTAAGACCTCAAAAGAAGACTACCCATCTGTTATATGTCAGCTAAGGAAAGAAAGAGAACCTAAGGGACTACATTGCTAGATTCAATAAAGAAAAACTCGAGGTTGAAAACTATGAAGAGAATATAGCCATGACCGCCCTCATAGGAGGTCGTCAGAAAGGGAAGTTATTGTAGAAACTTGCGAAAGACCCTCCCAAGTCTATGGCAGAACTATTGGAAATTGCGGGCAGGGTCATGAATGCTTAAGAGGCCATCGCTGCGAAATACGAGGATGAGAATGGCGATAGTAATGAGAAGTTTCAAAGAAAGAAGGATGGAAAGAAGAGGTCAACTGACGATAAGTTTGCACTCTATACCCCTCTAACTGTGAACTGCAAACACATCCTTAATGAGATCAAGAATGACCGATCTCTGAGATGGCCAGAGAAGCTGAAGGCTCCTCCACATAAGAGGAACAAGAACTTGTGGTGCGAATTCCACCAAGACCATGGCAATGTTACAAATAAGTGCTTCGCCTTAAAAGATGAGATTGAGAAGATGTTGAAATCAGGAAAGTTGAGGAAGTATGTTGATGGAAAGGCTCCTAAAATGGGAACATAAGACCCTAAAAAGAAGAGAAAGGATAGATGTCGTGATGATACTCCAACAAGAAGAGACGATGACTCGGAGGGTGATGATGAAGACGATCCAGACCTCCCATCACAAGATGACAACACCCCAGTGAAGAGGGTTGGTAGGATCTCCTTCAGTGTTAACACCATATGCGAAGGACTAGCTGGGGGTGGATCTGAAGTGGCTGACCGAAAAGTTCATATGGCGAAGGCCAAGTCAGTGGCCAAGCCATAATTTATAAATCTGACGTCTTACAAAACCAAGAAGAAGAGAAAGAAGGTGTATATGGACAATCTTATAGTTGGGTTCTCCCGACTCGACTTCAAAGGCATCCTAGCTCCACATGATGACTCTTTAGTAATCACAACAAGGGTGCATGGATGCGAGGTGCAGAGAATCCTTGTAGATGGAGAAAGTTCAGTAGATGTGATGTTCTGGCCCTGCTTCAAACGCCTTGGTGTTAGCAGAGCTAGGCTGGTACCCTATCATCGTCCATTAATGGGCTTCAACGGTGAAAAGGTCCATCCGTTGGGCATGTATGAGATGGATGTGCGAATGGGCGATGAGTGTCCTAAGAGGTTAACCCAAAAGATCAATTTTTTCGTTATGGATTAAAACGTCTTCTCAGCCTACAACCTCATCATAGGAAGAGTGGCCCTTAAGGAATTTGAGGCCATGCCATCGACGGTCCACCAAATGCTTAAATTCTCGACCCCCTATGGGGTAGGGGAAGTGCAGGGTGACCAGACCATAGCACGGGAATGCTACTTCAACTCAGCTGAAGAGAGAGAGGCCCATAAGAGAGCAACTACCACACATAACATTGATACAATTGACCCCAGAGATGAAATGAAGTTGAAGAAAGGAGAGGCCGCGGAAGAGGTGGAATCCATCGTCCTCAATGAGGATGAACTGGAAAAAACCATCCGACTCGATAAAGCCTTAAAAGCGAAGATCAAGGAAGAGCTGGTAAGTTTCTTGAAGAAGAGGCAGAGTGTCTTCGCTTGGAGACACGCGGACATGTTCCGCATCGACCCAGAGGTTATGTGCCATAAACTTAACGTGACTAAGGATGCAAAGCCAATCAAACAGAGACGAAGAGTTTACTCCAGGGAGAAGTACGACGTCATCCGAGAAGAAGTCAGAAAGTTAGAAGAGGCCGAGTTTATAAGGGAAGTCATATATCCAGAGTGGTTATCAAACGCAGTCATAGTGTCCAAAGCCAATGGGAAATGGAGGATGTGCGTAGACTTCACCGACCTGAACAAGTCTTGCCTAAAAGACAACTATCCCCTACCTCGGATCGATCAGATGATGGATGCCACTGTAGGGCATGAGCTCATGAGATTTATGGATGCGTATTCAGGCTACAATCATATCTTTATGGATGCTAAAGACTCAGAAAAAACAACCTTCATCACTGATAAGGGGACATATTGCTACAAGGTTATGCCCTTCGGATTGAAGAATGCGGGGCGACGTATCAACGTCTTATGAATAAGATGTTTGAAAATTAAATAGGCAAGACTATGGAGGTGTATGTAGATGATATGTTAACGAAGAGCTTAAAGGACTGTACGCACGTGGCAGACCTCAAAAACACCTTCGATAACATGGACTTGTACAGAATGAAACTCAATCCCGCGAAATGTGTCTTCAGGGTAGGAGCTGGGAAATTTCTTGGATTCATTATAAATCAGAGAGGAATAGAGGAGAACCCTGAGAAAATCAAGGCTTTGCTTGACATGAAGACGCCAAGGAGTATCAAGGACGTTTAGAGGCTCACTGGAAGAGTAGATGCACTCAATGGATTTGTTTCCAGAGTGACGAAAAAGTGTCTTCCGTTATTTAAGGTGCTTAGAAAGGCCTTCGAGTGGGAAAAAGAATGTGATGAGGCTTTTAAACAACTCAAGTCTTACCTCGGGTCTCCCTTGATCTTATCTCGGCCCATAGTGGGAGAGAAGTTGTATGTTTACCTAGCAGTCTCTGAATCAGCTATAAGTGTAGCCATAGTACGGGAAGACGTTGGGGTTCAAAGGACAATATACTTCAACAGTAAGGCCCTTTAAGTGTCTGAACAAAATTATCCTCGGATGGAAAAGTTAGCCTACTCCTTGATACATGCTTCTAGGAAGATGAATCCCTACTTTCAAGGCCATTTTATGGTCATCCTCACTGACTCCCCACTAATACAGGTCCTCCACAAACCCGAGAAGCCGGGTAGATTGATGACATGGGACATTGAGTTGGGGGAGTATGACCTTACTTATCAACCTAGGGTGGACATTAAAGGGAAAACACTTGAAGCTTTTTTTGCTGAGTTCACATGGGAAGAGACCGAGGTTGAGAATAACTTAGAGGCTGCAGAGGGATCAAACATCAACGTCTTTCAACACCTGGAAGAGGTTGCATCCAATAGAGCCAAAAATGAAATAATCGAGAATGAGGAAGATCGGTACCTCTTTAAGTAAGGAATCATGTTAGAAGGGGCATCTCGTCAGATAAAGACATTTGGAAGTTCTTTGTTAATGGGTCTTCTTGCGAAAGTGGAAGCGGGGCGGGTTGATACTCTCAGCCCCGGATGGTACCAACGTTGAATACGCCCTAAGGTTTAACTTCAAGGCATCAAATAACAAGTCAGAATATGAGGCCATGATAGCAGGCCTCTCCTTAGCAAAGACCCTTAGGATAAGACGACTCCTACTTCACAGTGACTCAAGGTTGGTTGTTAACCAACTATTGGGGGTTTATGAGGCCAAGGATGAAAGGATGGCCAAATACCTGAAGAGGGTAAATGTGATATTATAAGGTTTCGAAGAGGTAAAGATGAAGAGAATACCTCGTCAAAATAACCGCCACGCAGACGCACTAGCAAGGTTAGCTTCAGCAACCAGGACAGATATTAGAAGGACAGTTCTAGTCGAGATCCTGCCCAAGGCGACCATTGAAGAAGAAGAGGTTAGTAACCCTTGCCTCAATTTGAACTTAGGGGACTCATGGATGGATCCCCTTATCAGATATATCAGGGAGGGAGAGCTGCCAAAATCAAAGCTAGAGGGGAGGAAACTAAGGTACAGAGCCGCAAAGTTCTCAATAGTAGGAGACGTCCTATATAAGAAAGGATTTCTATTACCTCTCCTTAGATATGTCCATCCCACGGAAGTTCTCCGCATCTTAAAGGAGGTGCATGAGGGTTCTTACTCCAGTCACATAGGAGTAAGACCTTTAGCCAAGAGGATTATCACACGGGGATACTAGTGGCCGACCTTGGCTAAGGATGCTGCAACCTATGTGAAGAGGTGTGACAAATGATAAAGATTCTCCACTATCCCCCATCAACCTCATTAACCTATGACGTCAATAAGTTCTCCTTGGCCATTCGCAGTATGGGGAATCGATTTGGTGGGTCCCTTACCTAGAGCGACAAACAACTACAAGTTTTTGATAGTCGCCATTGACTACTTCTCCAAATGGGTAGAGGCCGAGTCGATGATCAATATTACATAGCAGAAGACCTTCCAATTTATCTGGAAGAATATCATATGCAGATATGGTCTCCCAAATACCCTCATCTCGGACAATGGCACCCAGTTCAAGAATTCTTCCTTAGAAAAATACTGCGAAAGAGTTGGGATAAAGAAAATTTTCTCTTATCCTGGCCGACCTCAGGCAAACGGTCAGATCGAAGTCACCAACAGAGCTATCCTCGACAGGATTAAGAAGAGGTTAGAAGAATCTAAGGGAAGATGGACTGAATAGGTTTATGTTGTGTTATGGGCCTACAGAAAAATGGCTAGGACACCAACGGGGAGAGCCCCATTTATGTTAGCACATGGCTCAGAGGCCGTCATACCAACAGAGATAAGGCTCCCCAGTCACATGGTTCAGACCTACGACCCTAAGAAGAATGGGAAGGAGAGAAGATTTGACTTAGACCCAATTGAATAAAGAAAGGAAGATGCAGATATCAGACAGGTAGCTTACCAGTAGAGAACAACAAAGTTCTACAATCAAAGGGTAAAATCAAGACCCATAGCCATGGGAGACCTAGTGCTGAAGAAGACGTTACAGAAGGAGGTTATACCCTGGACCTACAGGCTAGAAAACCTTGAGGGGGAAACTTTCTCCAATCCTTGGAATGCTGATGATCTAAAAAAGTATTACATATGATATTGCAAGAGTTTCTATGAAAATGTATCATCTTGTGAAGAGATTATTAATGAGAAGATCAGTTCCAGTGTCAATTCTTGGTTCATTATGATCTAGTGGTAGAATTTATGAGAATGACATCTTAGTTGATGACCTCAGACCTTAAACATCATAATTTGGTAAAAAATTAATGGGGGTACCATCTTAGTTGATGACCTTAGACCTTAAACATCATTAATTTGGTGAATATTTTATGGGGGTAACATCTTAGTCGATGACCTCAGACCTTAGAACATCATGATTTGTTGACAAGTTCTGAGGTGAAATATCACACTTGGATGACCTCATACCTTAAACATAATAATTTGGTGACAAGGTCTGAGGTGAACATCATACTTGGATGACCTCAGACCTTAGACATCATAATTTGGTGAAAAATTAATGGGGGTAACATCTTAGTCGCTGACCTCAGACCTTAAACATCATAATTTGGTGACAAGGTCTGAGGTGAACATCATACTTGAATGACCTTAAACCTTAGACATCATTAATTTGGTGAATATTTTATGGGGATAACATCTTAGTCGATGACCTCAGACCTTAGAACATCATGATTTGGTGAGATGGTCTGAGGTGAGACATCATATTTGGATGACCTCAGACCCTAGACATCATTTGTTTGGTGAAATTTTTAATGAGGATAACATGTTAGTTAATGACCTCAGACCTTAAACATCATAATTTGGTGACAAAGTCTGAGGTGAGACATCACACTTGGATGACCTCAGACCTTAAACATCATTAATATGGTGAATATTTTATGGAGATAACATCTTAGTTGATGACATCGGACCTTATAACATCATAATTTGGTGACAAGGTCTAAGGTAAGGCATCACACTTGGATGACCTCAGTCCTTAGACATCATTAATTTGGTGAATATTTTATGAGGGTAAAATGTTAATTGATGACCTCAGACCTTAAACATCATAATTTGGTGACAAGGTCTGAGGTAAGGCATCACACTTGGATGACCTCATACCTTAAACATCATAATTTGGTGACAAGGTCTGAGGTAAGGCATCACACTTGGATGACCTCAGACCTTAGACATCATTAATTTGGTGAATATTTTATTGATGGGGCTTATGAAGACAACATTATATGGAGGCTTCAGGCCTTAGCACAAACACATTGCATGACATATAACACCATTTAAAAAACATTCAACAACTAAAGAAATAATTCCCTCTTCAGAGGTTGATGTAGCATAAAGATAAGAATCACAAGCCATAAGGTAACATAATTTGTCCTCAGAGGTTACAGATTGAATCGAAAATTAAAAATTATAAAAGCGTCACAAAGTGGATTAAAGTGTATGCAATCTCAGGGTTAGTTGCCATGGCCCCATCTCCTTGGCCGAGGTTGGTCACCTCCACCCCATCATCCTGAGGACCAACATCTTCAGTCCTAGTATCCTCTTGAGGAGCAGTCTCAGTAGGGGCGACGCCTCCTTCCTCCTCGACCTCTTGTAAGGCCCGAGCAAACTGAGGATCGACGTATCCTAGACCAATGAAGTTAGAGGCTTCCAGGCTCCCTGATTCTTTCTCCTTCATTGCAGCCCATTTGCTAGTGGCCTTAACACCCCTTTCGAGGTACTCGAAGCCGAAGCTAATAAATTCATCAGAGACCTTGTAGGCCTCTAAGATCTTCTCGGAGGAATCATCCAAGACAGCCTTCAGAGCGACATCGACCTTGTGTTAAAGAGAGTTAGCTTGAGTCTTCAGGGCAGAGCTATGATTCTTCTTCAGCTTGTCCATGTCCTTTTCCAGTCTCTTCATGCTAGCCTCAGACTTCTCCAAGGAAGCCTTCAGACGCTCCACTTCATCATTTAGAACGGCCTCAATTTTTTTGGCCTCTTTTTCCTTCTCAATCAGAGGAAGTTTCCTCAGTGTCCAGTCAATAAAATGGTGCATGGTGAAAAGACCCTGCAGAACGCATACAGAGATGTTAGTTCAAGATTTGGTATGGTTTAAAGATGAGGTTACACTTGTTCAAATAAAGGCAAAAAGTCTTACTTGGATAGATCGATGAAGGGCGAACTCGGCCAGCAGAGGCCTGTCCAGAGATCGACAGAAGTGTTTGTCAGAATCGGTCATGGCTGAGCTGATAGCATCCAAGGCCTTCGGAATCCAACCGATAAGACTGTCACTAATCTTTAGTTGCTCCAGACGAGCAATTAACACATCCTTAGAGGAGATGGGGATGGCACAATCCCCCTATTGAGTTTTCTTCTTCTGCCTATGATCTTTAGGGGCAGGGTCAGTAGATTTCCTATTCTTAGAGGCCACAACCCTTGAAGGTATTGGAGGAGGGGGTGCAGTTAAACCTGCTTTCTTTATGAGTTTGGTAAAACTAGGGGCTGCCATCTCCCAAAGGTCATCAGAAATTCCTTTGGGACGTTCTGCAAATAGAAAGGTCTGAGTTAGAAAATCAGAGACATAACAAAGTCAGAGGTATAACTTGTTGAAATAATAAAATAACTTAGGAAGATCGGTTAGAGGACTCCCCCCAAGGCCAGTCTCATAGAGGTAGTATGGGGTCATCAAATGCTCGTACTTGACCAGCAGACCATCCTCCCCCTGATCCTGAAGGTCTTTGACCTTCTGAAGGTTATTTTGGCTTAGCCCAGGGTCGGCCCTAGCAACCATTGTCACCTTTCCCCATCTCAGGGGTATTCTCAGATCTAAGGATGAAGAGGGGGTACAGGGACCAAACTCCCATAGCCCTGATACAAAGAAGTAGCGTGGTTTGCAATTGTGGTTCGAGGTTTGGGTAACCTGTAACATCTTCTTATTTGACTTTCGAGCTAAAAAATGGTAGTAACTCAGATGATTCCTGGCAGAATAGGGGACGTAGCACCCTGTGAATACCTGGACGGGAAGGTATGAATGATGGACTGCCCTCCATAAGACTATAGCTCCAATTATTACCCTCCAGGCATTGGGTGATAATTGGGAAGGAGCTAAGTTAATGTAGAACAGTATAGCCCTGATTATTGGATGAATGAGAAGACAAAATCCTAACTTAAACATCTGCTCATATAAGCAGATCTCACCATCTCGTCTGCCAAAGGCCCTCTCGTCCCTCAGAGGTCTCCAAAGTTTTATGGATTGACTTATAGAGTAAAGATGTCTGAAGGCTAAAAGGTCGATCTCGCTGACAGTGCTCTCTATCTCGTCCGCCTCAGAGGTGTCAACATCGCTTTCGCTACCATCATCCTCATCCGGGTCAACGTCGACTTGAGCAGACGAGGGAACACCACCAGGGAACCTCTGAGCAAATTCATCTCCTATGGCGTCAAGGATTGGGGAATAGCATCAAGGATTGGGGGAACATCCACGCTAGGCCCTATAATTTCAACGTCGAAGGAAGAGTGCGAGGTGCTAGAACTCTTGTGAGACGAGGCACGACTAGAAACCTCGGCTTGATCAGGGGCTTGGTCGATCCGGACGGAATAATCCATGGCTTCTTCAAAAGAATCAATAGACATAGGGTCTGAGGTTGATGACTCAGACTCAGACATAGGAATGGGTTCTACTGGGACCTCTGCAGGCACAGATGGCTCAGGATATACCACTTTCAGAGGTGATGGAAATATAGGCCTAAGAGGGAATGCCTCTGCCCTACGAGCTTCTTCTTAGGCTCGTTCTATTTGCCTAATTTTATCTAAGGTTTTCTCCCTAAGAGAAAGGAATTCCTCTAAGAGTTGATAAAGGGGTCTGAGCATATGGGGATGACAATAGAATTATGGACTCAAGCTAAAAACAAACAACTTGACCCAACCTAACTAAGGATCAAGATGGGATTTTAAACAAGAATTATTAAGGACACTCAAGAACAAGGGTTACCAAAAAACTCATAACCCTACAGGAAAACTCATAAAACTCGCCGGAAAACTCAAACCAAGATCGAAAAAAGCAACAAATAGGAAAATAAGGCTGAATAAATGGCAAAGAATGGGTAATAGGCAGTACCTGATGAAGTATGAAGTGAAGAGTGGGAATATTGGCAAGAAAATTCCATGAAATGCACCCTTGATCAAGCTCTGGAAGAGAGAGAATTCAAAGAAGGTTCAGGCGGGAGAATAAAAGAGAATGAAGAATAAAGAGAGAGAAAAGGGTTAAAAACCTTACAAACCACTTTCATGCATCCCAAGGCCCATCATTGCCTTGGAAGACCCAAAGACCACAATCATTGCACTTGCTAAGCACACAACCACCTTCAGAAGTTGACACTTGTCAAGAAAATATTGGCACCTAAAGAAATCCAACCTCGGACAAACACACTCCCTAGGCACCTGATCACACAGGTAACTAAGGGCTAGGGGGTGATTGATATGCCCTATATTTACCCAACAGCTTAGAGAGACCAACCTCGACCAGGGAGATGGCCGAGGTTAGAAGGGCCCCAGATTGGCGACCATCGGTGTCGTCCTAAGCAAGGTCGGCCATAGCCGACGTTACTAGTTACCTCACAGCCAAGCAACAGCTGAGGTCCTCATGGTCCATGATGATAGTAATCCATAAGGTCGGCCGGAGCAGACATCACGCCTACATCATACATCAACCTCGACTGGGTGTAAGCTGAGGAAGCAGAGACTACACAATCATCATAATCAGCCTCGACTGGGAATCAACCGACGTTCCTGCTACTCCACTATTACCTCGGCCCAGGCCGACATTACAACTCCACATGCCTTACCTCGACTCTCTTACTGAGCCAAGATCATCGTGGATAACCTATGATTGATCAGTTGCGAGACTTCACCAACCTCGTACTCTTCCAGGTCGAGGTTGGTATCACCCGATGACAACCGAGCTTTTATACGTTCTTGTATAACTTGGAACACGTGGATAAATCTGTTATAACCGAATTATTCCCTCCACGTGAGGGAATATTGAGGTCATCATTACTTACTTTAGATCAGCTAGGTGTCACTCTCATATTGGCTCGATGTTCATGCACATGCTCATTGTATGCTTGAGGGGCACATTACACCCCCAAGCACTATATATAGAGGTCATCTTATACCTTGTAAAGGGATCGATATTGACCAACCTAGCTGGAACTCTGTCAAATTATACAGTAGAGAGAGAAATCTCGAGAGATTGTATCCATGGCCATCAGTGCCTTATTTTAATGACCTTACTCACTCACTTCCACAGTGGACGTATGCCTAATTGGCTGAACCACTTATATATATTTATGCTCATCCTCTTCTCCTCATCTCAATCTCTGATGTCTGGCATGTACTTGAGCTACCATTGTTATCACTGATTGAGCATACAAACACCTTGAAGGGTGGTGCTGTTTCCAGCATCATCAGGTTAATTGACTTAATCCCGATTATAAACATGTCCGGGACATGTTACAATTTCCTACTCTTGGACTTAGAAGAATTCATTATTGATAAAAAAACTCCATGTACAAGACTTTAAATCACATCAATAATTGTACTACTGGACTCATTATCTACATAGATAAAGAGAATTAACTCATCCTTTTTTATTCTGGATTGTATATCGATCACACATTTTCTTTAAAAAATAGATAGTCCCAAAAATATCTTCTAAGCATGAAATGTATTCACAAATATCTTCTTCAAATCTTATTTCTAGATATCCCCAAAATAAAAACAAGAGACTCTCAAATTTAGAGGGATGGATTATTTCATAAACCATCAATTGATAACAAATATAAAAAATTGAGTTCTCTGATTTAACAGATTCCCCAACATCAGTAAAAAGACCGTCCAGATAGTGGCATATTCTCAGTATATTATTAAAGTATATAAATCAAAGGGGCCCAATGATGATGTGAAAAAGAAGAAATAAATTATTCATGACATTAAATCAGAATATATTAATGCTAAATCCTTATATAACTAGCCTAGATGTGACCCTTCTCTTCCACCATTGTTAATTCTATACAGTTTACTTTAATAACATTTTGAGTCTTCACTAAGACTTGAACTAATTATTAATTTAAATAATTAGTTCAGTTAGTATAATAATTATAAGACTCTAATTTTCATCACAATAGATACCAGTAATACTAAATGCGAATTATAAGGCTAGAACACAAGGCGTATTAGACCATATTATAGGGAACATGGGAACACATCACTACCAACCCACCTTAACAACTATGGAAAAAAATCATCAAAAGATTCTTACATCAGTATGTAATAATTTATTTCCTTACAATAGGAGATCCTCACAAAACATGTTTATATTAGTTAATGAATCATCAATGTGCAACTGCTTATACAAACATCTTCATCACAATTTCTATAAATGTCTTCCTAATAAATTTCCATTATAGGCCACACATTTCACCTAAGATTTCATGACAGCTATTTGATGAGGAAACATAATAAGATGACAATTACCTTGAAGTGAAGATATAAGAGATTTTGGATTTTTTCATTTAATCGATCGCCGTCATAAAAGCTTTTCTATGAACTCATCTAAAGTAAAATGTATCTTTGTGAATGTTGATACCAAAATTAATATGCTGATGTGGACGAATAATACGAAGACACGTGTCAATCTACAGGGCACAATAGCAGCGAGGAAGATCATTTTTTGACTAACCATGCTCCTTTCCGAGCAACGAAAATACACCGAGGAACTCTAGCACACCGAGGAATTCTAGCACACCGAGGAACTCTAACTCACCGAGGTACTCTAATGTTCCGAGGAACTCCTGATCAGCGAACAGCTGTGGCGGTCCGAGCTGCATCTCGGTCGTATCATTAATTGCCAGATAATCAACAGCTCAGATATTCATTGAATGCTTATATTCTTGGCACGCACTCTGCATTAAATGTATTACACCAAAATTAATATGCTGATGTGGACGAATAATACGAAGACACGTGTCAATCTACAGGGCACAATAGCAGCGAGGAAGATCATTTTCCGACTAACCATGCTCCTTTTCGAGCAACGAAAATACACCGAGGAACTCTAGCACACCGAGGAATTCTAGCACACCGAGGAACTCTAACTCACCGAGGTACTCTAATGTTC
The DNA here is from genome assembly GCA_949130495.1 of Sambucus nigra. NCBI lineage: Eukaryota > Viridiplantae > Streptophyta > Magnoliopsida > Dipsacales > Adoxaceae > Sambucus > Sambucus nigra. Next base: position 44,990,748 of record OX422215.1, on the reverse strand, counting down.
CGAGGAACTCCTGATCAGCGAACAGCTGTGGCGGTCCGAGCTGCATCTCGGTCGTATCATTAATTACCAGATAATCAACAGCTCAGATATTCATTGAATGCTTATATTCTTGGCACGCACTCTGCATTAAATGTATTACCCTTTCACATGTATGTCATTTAATGTATCGAACCTTTCATGTACAGCCTCAAGGCTATAAATACCATGTATCATCCTCATTCAAGGGGACCGGAATTTCTTGAGAGAACTGGTAATCAAGAATTCCACAAACACTCAGCAAATACATAACAGTGGACGTAGGCTTTATTCCTAGCCGAACCACTTTAAAAATCTTTGTCTTATTTATTTATCTGTGATTAAATAATTAGAGCGATCTAGTTTTTTACATCAACAGATTGGCGCCGTCTGTGGGAAATCGACTGTTGCAATCGTTTTTCACCAAAAATCATTTGTTATCAATGGCAGATAATCCCGAATCCAGTAATCGAAATGCTGTAAATACTGGAAATCTTCCAAATCCATCTGCACCTCCAGATTTGGCTGGAATTATGACAAATCTGGCTCAAGGACAAACCGCCATGCAAGAATCTGTGAGGCAACTCATTCAAACTCTTCAAGGCGGTGCACCTACCTATTCAGGGTATAGGAGTGATTGTGGGCAATCACAATCCAGACGTACTGGGTCATATCGCAATGGGGAGTCTACTGATTCTACGTATCAACCTGGGCGAACATCATCGATACGGGCTACGGATACAGATCAACGTGTCACACTTTCTCCGGAAAGAACCAGCGCTTTGGAAAGATTAAGCAGGGCGTCTCCTTTCTGTCGATTAGGACCAAGGAGGAATATGAATCCACCTAGAGCTCCGTCGAAAAGTTTTCGGCCATCATCAGGTTTGAGAGAAGGATCAGCACAATCACGACCAGCTACTCGTCGAGATAAATCTCAGGAAGCTACGTCAGAACACTCAGTTGCTCGGACAAAGCGGCCTGAGGAAGGAAATGAAGCATGGAAAGGTTCCATTCAGCGGTTGGAGGACAGACTGGGAGAAATGGCTAAGGCGAGGAACCCCTTACAGAGAACTTTTGTTCAAGGGACACCTTTTGTGCAAGCCATTGTGGATTTTCCTACACCATCGAAATTCAAAGCACCTGTAGTGACCCCTAAGTACGATGGAAAGACAGATCCTGTACTTCATATAGAACAATACCAAGCTGCTGCCGACATATATGCTGTCCCCGACGAGATGAGGTGTAGAGCATTCTCGGGAACTCTTACCGGAGCCGCACAGATATGGTATAACAATCTTCCTCGGGCTCAGATTTCAACTTTTATTCAATTAGCCGAATTGTTCATTAGCAATTTTTGTTTTGGGGCGAAGCCGGTAAAGCGAGTAGCACACTTGCTAAGTGTTAGACAAAAATCAGGTGAGAGTACTAGAGAGTACATAACTCGTTTTAATAACGAGAAATTGGAAGTCATAGATTATGAAGAAAAGACAGCAATTACTGCTTTGATGAGTGGTTTGCTGCCTAACAAGCTGTATTACACTTTGGCCAAAGATCCGCCTAAGACTATGTCGGAATTGATGGCAAAAGCGGCCAAAATTATGAATGCCGAGGAGGCTATGGCTGCGAAGAAGAATATGGACAAAGAAGTTAAAGTGGAAGTCGACAAATCTAAGAAGAAAGATCAGAAAGGTAATGGTGGTGACAAGCATTCCAGGAATAATAGGATATCGTTGGAAGTCCTAAAGAAGTATGATAATTATACTCCATTAAAAATGGGAATTAATCATGTGTTGGAAGAAATCAAGAATAAAGAGGAAATCAAGTGGCCAGAGAAACTGAAGACAAATCCCGATCTAAGGAATAAGGCCAAATATTGCGAGTTTCATAAAGATCATGGACATATGACCAAAAATTGTATAGCCCTTCAGAACGAGATCGAAACACTCATCCGAAGAGGAAAATTGTCAAAATATGAAGATCGCAGGAGTGAGAGGAAGAATGATGATAGAACTAGAGAGAGATCTGGATCTCCTCGTCGTGCAGAGGAGAAAAAGAAGAGGGACCATGAAGATGATCTAGATGATGATCCTGATCTTCCCAAGAAGCCGAGGAAGCCTGAACGAGAAGTATTTTCCATACGTTTTGGGTCATTTGATTGTAATGTTATTATAGGAGGAGATGCAGGAGGAGGAGACCTTACTGCAGAAAAAAAAGCTTACCTCGGAGAGGCTCAAGCTTGTTCATATATTCAGCGAATAAATCTAACCGAGGATGATCGTCCGAGGAAAGTGAACAAAGAGAAGTTAGTGATTGGTTTTTCAAAAAACGACCTGGCAGGTGTTCTTTACCCTCATGATGATCCTTTGGTGATCAAAATGAGGATGAAGGATGTGGTCATTTCAAGGGTGTTAGTAGACAATGGTAGTTCGGCAGACATCATGTACTATTCATGCTTCGATAGCTTGAATTTAAAATTATCTCAATTGGAACCTTATCACAGACCCCTTCTGGGTTTTGCTGGCGAGAAAGTTTTTCCACTTGGGACGATCAAGTTGGATATACTCATTGGAACTTGGCCTGCTTGTCGCACCGAAAGAATACGCTTCTTTGTGATGGATAAGAATGTGCAGTCAGCCTACAACATCATCATGGGAAGAGTTGGATTGAAGAAGTTCGAGGCAGTTCCATCTACAGTACATCAGTGTTTGAAATTCCCAATGAATTTTGGAGTTGGAATTATGAAAGGTGATCAAAAAGTAGCTCGGGAATGCTATTATTCGTCGGCCGAGCAAGAGGAACTTGAAGAGTCAAAGAAAAAGACTACTACTTACCAAGTGGAGGAAGGTACAAAAATTGAAACTCTTGACCCTAGGGATGAATCTCAACTCGTAAAAGGGCAGGTTATGGAATCTACAGAAATTGTTATCCTGGACGACGAGCATCCTGAACGAGTAACTCAGATAGGATCGTCGTTGGATTATTCAATAAAACAGGAGTTGATAACTTTCTTGAGAAACAGGAAGAATACTTTTGCTTGGAGTCATGAAGACATGCCAGGAATAGATCCAAACTTCTTATGTCACGGACTCAATGTGAATAAGGAGATCAAACCCGTGAAGCAAAGAAGAAGAGTGTTTAGTCCCGAGAAGAACCAGGCCATATAAGAGGAGGTCGAGAAACTCCAGAAAGCCCAATTCATTGAAGATGTGAAATATCCAGATTGGTTGGCGAATGTGGTGATGGTAAAGAAGAAGAACAACAAATGGAGAATGTGTGTTGATTTCACTGATCTCAACAAGGCATGTCCAAAAGATCATTTTCCATTGCCTAGAATTGATCAACTAGTGGATGCTACCTCGGGACATGAGCTACTCAGCTTTATGGACGCTTATTCTGGCTACAATCAGATCAAAATGAAGCCAGAAGACAGGGAAAGTACTTCTTTTATTACCCCAAGGGGAACTTATTGTTATAATGTTATGCCTTTTGGTTTAAAAAATGCAGGTGCAACATATCAGCGGCTGATGAACAAGGTTTTTACCGAACAAATCAGTTGCAACATGGAAGTCTATGTTGATGACATGCTCACCAAAAGCAAGAGAGCTACTGATCATTTAATTGACTTGAGTCAAACCTTTGATCAACTGGACAAATACCAAATGAAGCTCAACCCAACGAAGTGTACCTTTGGAGTACGAGAAGGAATGTTCCTCGGATACATCGTCAATCAACGAGGTATTGAGGCAAATCCAGAAAAGATCAAAGCTCTTTTAGGGCTGCGATCCCCAACGACGAGGAAAGAAGTACAGAGTCTTACCGGACGAGTTGCAGCCCTCAACAGATTTGTATCCAGAGCAATTGATAAATGCCTCCCATTCTTCAAAACACTGCGAAAATTTTTTGAGTGGACTGATGAATGTGAGAAGGCCTTTCGAGATTTGAAGAAGTATTTGGGGGCACCACCCTTGTTGTCCAGGCCAATAACTGGAGAGAAGTTGTACTTGTATTTGGCAGTATCAGAGAATGCAGTTAGCTCGGCGTTGATCAGATTGGAGAATGGAATCCAAAGGCCAATTTATTACACAAGTAAGGCTTTCCGAGGTGCAGAGATCAGATACCCAAAGCTGGAAAAATTGGCATTGGCATTAATTGAAGCAAGTAGGAGAATGAGGCCATACTTCCAGGCCCATACCATCATCGTGTATACCGACATGCCATTAAGACAAGCCCTTCACAAGCCAGAAAAATCAGGAAGATTGATGTACTGGGCAATAGAACTCGGTGAATATGATATTGTTTATGAACCCAGATCATCATTGAAGGGGCAAGCTGTAGCAGATTTTATAGCGGAATTCACATACCTTGATACCCCCGAGGAGCAAAAGGTGCTTGCTGACCTACCTGTGGACGATACAGGATCAACAGACACAGATCCAGACCAACCAAGGTTGGTAAAAGGACTTGTGGATGTAGAAAAATCATCATATTCAAACCCCGACCAACTCCGATTGGTAGAAGGGCGCGAACAAATGACCGACGAGGAATGAAGGATACCCGGGGATGATGAAAGAAAATAGATGATATTTCACCGAGGAACTCTAACAGATAAGAAATTTGAAGACGAGTTACATACATGGAGATTATATGTAGATGGATCATCTTGCACGGCTGGTTGTGGAGCAGGGATTGTTTTAAACTCTCCAGATGATATTGACATGGAGTATGCCTTGAGATTCCAATTCAAAGCTTCCAATAATGAGGCTGAATATGAGGCTATGATAGCAGGTTTTCATTTGGCGAAAGTTATGGAGGCACGACAAGTAATTGTTTTAAGTGATTCTCAATTAATTGTGAATCAAATGATGGGAATATATGCAGTGAAGGGAGAGTTAATGGTGAAGTACCATGCAAAAGTGATGGAGTTATTAACAGAATTTGATGCTATTCAATTGGCGAGGATACCAAGAATGGAGAATGCTAGAGCAGACGCATTGGCCCGACTAGCGTCAGCTACGCGCACCGAGCTGCGAAGAACAATACCAATTGAAGTATTAGAAAGTCGGAGCATAGAAGAAGATCTGACGGTGAAGATTATTACCCTTGATTTAGGACCATCTTGGATGGATCCTATCAAAGCATACATTGAAGAAGGAGTGCTACCGGAGGACAAACTAGCTGCCAAGAAATTGAAGTATAAAGTTGCTCGGTATGTGTTAACTAATGGCGTTATGTATAGACGAGGAATTATGGCAGGTTTGCCGAGATGTGTGCATCCATCAGAAGTCAAAGAATTGATTGAAGAAATCCATGAAGGATCTTGTGGAGCTCATGTAGCAGGTCGGACTCTTCTGCAAAGGGTGATGACACAGGGATATTACTGGCCGACGATGAGGGCTGATTGTATAGCATATGCTAAGAAGTGCGACAAGTGCCAACGTTTTTCCTCCATCCGAAGAACTCCACAGGCATTGTTGACACCCATAACATCACCTTGGCCATTTGCCATGTGGGGAATTGATCTGGTTGGACCACTGCCGACGACCCGAGGAAGGTTCAAGTATCTCGTCGTAGCAGTAGACTATTTTACTAAGTGGGTGGAAGCTGAACCACTAATTGATATGACATACGAGAAGGTGTATCAGTTCATATGGAAGAATATCATTTGTCGATATGGTCTCCCCCACGCTTTCATCACAAACCATGGAACACAATTTGATAATGAAGAATTTGCTGCCTATTGTCATCAGTCGAACGTTTTGAAGTTTCATTCAGCACCAGGCCATCCCCAAAGCAATGGACAGACTGAGGTGACGAACAGAACATTACTAAATGGGTTGAAGAAGAGGTTAAGTGAGGCTAAAGCAAATTGGATTAATGAGCTGCAGTCAGTTTTGTGGGCTTACCGAACAACTCCCCGAGCAGCAACAGGAGAATCACCATATATGCTAGCATTTGGAAGTGAGGCTGTGATACCTGTCGAGTTGGGCCTACCAACACACAGGGTGTTAAATTTCAATTCTCCGATCAGTGATTTGATGAGAAGGCTGGATTTGGATATGCTCGAAGAAGTCAGAGAAGAGGCAGCCATAAGGAATGCTGCTTATCAACAACGAACAGCTCTGTTTTACAACAAAAGGGTGAAGAAATGTGATCTAAAAGAAGGGGATTATGTTCTAAAGAAGGTCATTCAGAAGCAGAATAAGCTGGAAGCAAACTGGCATGGACCTTACCGAGTTACAGAGGTTGTTCGACCAGGAACTTACAGAATAGCAACTCTAGAAGGAGAGGAATTTAAGAACGCATGGAATGCTGAACACCTGCGCAAGTATTATCAGTGATGTAAAATGTAAAGCATTTCCTTCATTATGAATAAAACGAGGATGTTTCACCATTTTCCTTCTGTTGAAAGTTTTTCGGGGAATACTAGTGTAATACACTACAAAAGTGCTCTAAGGAGCCAAAAGTGCTATAAGTAGCCAAAAGTGCTCTAAGGAGCCAACCTCCTTTGGTTAGGAGGACAGCTTTAAGGAGCCAAAAAGTGCTCTAAGGAGCCAAAAGTGCTCTAAGGAGCCAAAAGTGCTATAAGTAGCCAAAAGTGCTCTAAGGAGCCAACCTCCTTTGGTTAGGAGGACAGCTCTAAGGAGCCAAAAAGTGCTCTAAGGAGCCAACCTCCTTTGGTTAGGAGGACAGCTATAAGTAGCCAAAAGCTCCAAGGAGCCAAAAAATATTCCTTTGGTTAAAAGGTGTACACCAGCATGATCAATTTCGGTTGGTAAGATAAAAATATACTCTCATATTACAACTTATGATTGGTCGGGAGGTACTATTATTACAAAGAGTTCTTTGAAGAACAAAATATTCAAAAAATACACCAAGTATAGTTGGTAGGGGATAAAAACCCAATAACTGTAGTTGGTCGGCGAAGACAAATTATTGATCTTAGTTGGTCGGACACATTTTTATAATTGAACCAAGTATAGATGGTCGGGGATAAAAACCCATCAACTGTAGTTGGTCGACAAACATTATTTACCCACCTTGGTTGGTTGGGCACAGTTTGAACATTTTTACTCATTACTTTATTATTAAGTGATCGAGAAACATTACTGATACTTGTAACTTTTTATTAATTTGCTTAATGAACAATATTATTGTTATCTTTTTAACAGATACATATGCAAAAATATAAAGGTGTTTGATAAACACAAGACAATAGCAAAATCAGCAAACAGAAAATGAAAATCTTTTCATTAATCCAGAATAAATTACAAGTTACATAAATGTACTAACTGTTACATTGAAAACCTATTCTATTGGTTTCTTTCCTTTATTTTGTGAAACAGGCTCCTCGCCAGCAGGAGGATCCTCTAGGCAAAGAGGAGAATTGATGAAATTAACATCCCTGAGCATTCTGACGTTCATCACAGAAGGTGTATCCAAGAGATGCTCAGGACGAGACAATTCAACCTCAGAATGAAGGCTATAATCGCCAAGGTATTTTGAAATCAAGCTACGAGGAATGGAACGAGCTGGGATCCATGCCATGTCCAATTTGAAAGGTGGTACAGGCAGGTCTAATAATGATGGAGCATGATAGTCCCATAAAAAATGCCCTTGCTCCAATTTTAACACACCCAGTGCGTTTAACCATCCTTGCTTGTAACCTTCATTGTTGGCATGTTCAATACGAGCATCCAGGTGAACAAGGGCTTCATTGTATCCTGCCATCCAGAATTCCCTTAGCTGTTTATGGAATTGGAAGGTTAATCTATCCAATTGTTCATGAAGGCTTTTGGCAAAAAGATCCTTATTATGCAAGGCAGATTTCGTCGATGTAAGCTGATCTTCCAGAGACAGATTTTTATTGGACATTTCAGTCAGAGCACGGTCTTTTACTTTTAACTGGAATGCTTGAGTTTCCAGAGTAGACTGAGTGCGAGCCTCTTCAACATTTTGGCTGAGGACTCTTCCTCGCCCCCGAGAACCTCTTCCTCGTCCCCGAGCAGTTCCAGAAATGGCAAATCTTCTTAAGTCCTCCAGCTCTTGCCTTAGTTTGGCGTTTTCGACCTCTAAGAACGAGAAGCCTTCATCAGTAACTGGTATTAATGCAGTAGAAGATGAAGCAGCAGATTCATATTGAGCCAATTTTTTCTGTAAATTATTATTTTCTTGTTCCAGGATCTCGGCAATCTGCCTGCAAGCTTCAACTTCACCTTTTAGGGTCCTTTCCCTAATATCATATCCAACAATGATCTTCTTATGGCCTGTTTCAGAAGAAAGTTGTTGGTATCTATTTTCATAATCTTTGTGTAACAAAGCCATTGATTCATTGTGCTGACCTTGGAGATCCTCTATGGAACCATGAAGTTCCTCGATCAGTTCGTAATATGCCACATTATTGGCCACAGATCTATCAAGCAAATCCTTCAGATACCGGTAAGCCTCAACTGCTTGTTCTGAGGCACCGTGACCAAGGATGTCGACGATCTCTGATACACTTAGGTCTGTATGACCAGCTTTATAATAGCCATTGCATTGTTGCATCAATTCAGTATCAGGAGCAGATATCAATTCCATTCTGGCCAAAAACTAATAAAGAAGAGGAAGCAGGAATTAATAAATAAGAGCAGACAGAGTATCAACAAAGAAGAGAAACGAAGATGTATTTTATTAGATCATCAAAAAGTTACATTGTTCGATTACAAGTAAGGAAATATAGAAATGATACCGAACAACTTCACACCTTTTCCTTGTCCCCCAAGACTTTCTCGGGAGGCTGGGACGAGGAGCTCGGTTGCTCGGTGGTAAGAACGGTTTGATCAGCAGGAATCTTCTCGGGAGGAGGAGGCATGGAAGAAACGTCCTCGTTGATAGAAGGTTGAGAGGCAGAGATTAGGTCACCCGTAGCTATAGAAGATTCATCTGAGGCAGGCTCATCTTCTTCTTCTTCCACAATTGGTGGAGGAGGACCAGGGAGATGTTGTTGGAATAACTCAGAATCATCTTGGACCTTCAGCTCTTGCAGAGCAGCTACCCAGCCATCATGGAAGTATTTCAACTCCCCATATTGGACTTGGGATGTCATTGCAGCTATCCCTCTCTCCCATCCTTTCTCCCAACCAGCACTGAAATGTTTCTTGATTGCAACTTTTCTCCTCGACTTCTCCGAGGAGAGTTTCACCTCCAATTCCTCTTTCTTGACTTTGATATCTCGCAGAGTAGATAATTCTTCCTCTGCCTTCTTCAACTTATCATCAGATTCCTGATGTTTAACCTCCAAAACTTTAACTTTCTCCTCCAAATTCTTGGAGGTTTCGGCCATTTTCACCTTCTCAGCCTCAACCACAGCTAATTTCATCTCCCAAACAGCTTTTTCGTCAATATGCTGTTGACGAGATCTGTTTAAAGACTGGGTCAAACCCAAAAAAGCGTCATCTACACATGACGAGGAGCTTGAAGCTTTGATAGCCTCATCCTTCTTCACAATGTTATTAAAACAATTCACCAGCTGAAAGATGAGAGAAAGAGCAAAGTCAATACAAAATGCAAGCTTTCAGAGAAAGAAAGAGAAATCATAAGTATGAGAAACTTACTGAAGCAAGGTGACGAGCAACTAGGGATGTCAGCGTATCCCTAGGAATTCTTTCATCAAGACCATGGACCTCGGGTACAACCGAGCTCATTGCGGAGCTTGGAAGAATGATGTTTGGAACATCAGTACCACTAGCAGGTAAAGAAGAGGCAGTTTCAGCCATAGTAACCGAGGATGATTTCCTCAATCTCTTCAACGGGCGGTCAGAAGCTTCAACCAGAGAGGTCTTGGTCGGGGAGATTGTAATTACATCTGCAGGAGCATTTTTCTTGCTCGGGGCCACTGGGGGCTTCTCGGCAGCTTTGGAGGACCCAACATCTACTTTTTTAGTCCCTTCTGGGACATCAGTTTTGCCTTTCTGGGCTCCAACAGCAGAAGAAATTTCACCAAATAGAGCAGGAGGAGCTCTTTTCTTGCCAATTCTTTGAGATAAAGGGATATGAGAATCTGAAGACGAACCTTCTGGAGTTGAAGCTGGTTCAACAGGGCGAGCAGTATAAGAGGTTGTGTAACTCCTATACTGTAGCAAATACGACGCAGACCTAATATGCTCGTCAGCAATCGTCTTATGCAAACCCCAGATAAGTTTCAGATGTTTAATATTCACTTCTGATTCCTTTGGAGTTTTTCTTTTGCTATCAACTGCAAATAGATACATAATGAAATATCGGTCATACATTTTATCAAACATGATGAAAGCATAATTTTATAAGTAAAATAAAATGAAAAATAAACCTATCCCATTGCCATATGGGGGGCATCTGGGACCGTTGTACGCTTCATCCCCAGCTAAAGGCGCATGTTGCCAATTTTTTATGATCAACCCATGCTCAAAATAATCCCTATTTGAGTCAGGGAGATTAACTACAAGATCCCTATTCAGATACCTAGTTTTTAAATAATAAATATTATCTAGAGTGGCCCATTTATAACAAAACATAATTTCAGGGATCCCAATACGAGTCCCATGAGTTAGATTTAATTTGTGCACCCCGTTAATTATTCTCCACGAATTGGGGGCTATTTTTGCAGGAACAAGATCAAAATATTGACAAAACTCAAGACATAATGGGTTTGGTGGAAAGGAAAAACCGCATTCAGCAACAAAAAGACTGGGGAACCAATGTCCCTCAGCCAATCGAAAGTAATCTAAAGGCTCAGAAAGAACCTCTAGAGTTACCCACGAAGGAATGGAAAAATCAGAACGGAATTTCTCAACAGACTCCACAATATAAACCATATTGAATAAAAGAGATACAGAAGAAAGGAAGAATATCTTACAGAAAGAAAGGAGGTATGTTGGCAACGAACGGAAACAAGGATGAACGCACAAGAGAGAAGAAGAGAATAGAAAGCTTGAATGCAGAAAATGGAAAACGTAGACGACGGTATGGTTACCAAAGAAGTTTAAATACTTTGCATTGGGAAGCGGTGAAAGAAATGATTACCAAAAAGAAACTACTGAACTTCCGGCGGCTAAAAGGATAAAAATTGCACGAAGATCGAAGCGCTTATAAAAAAGGCGGAAACTGCGAAATAAGAAGGAAATTTGAATACAATGTTCCTGAAACCCAGGAAGGACATTTAATATTGCCATATACCGAGAAAGAATGTTCCATACTCCTCAAAGTTCGAAATATGAAACATTGGGGGCTTCTGTTGATACCAAAATTAATATGCTGATGTGGACGAATAATACGAAGACACGTGTCAATCTACAGGGCACAATAGCAGCGAGGAAGATCATTTTCCGACTAACCATGCTCCTTTTCGAGCAAAGAAAATACACCGAGGAACTCTAGCACACCGAGGAACTCTAACTCACCGAGGTACTCTAATGTTCTGAGGAACTCCTGATCAGCGAACAGCTGTGGCGGTCCGAGCTACATCTCGGTCGTATCATTAATTGCCAGATAATCAACAGCTCAGATATTCATTGAATGCTTATATTCTTGGCACGCACTCTGCATTAAATGTATTACCCTTTCACATGTATGTCATTTAATGTATCGAATCTTTCATGTACAGCCTCAAGGCTATAAATACCATGTATCATCCTCATTCAAGGGGATCGGAATTTCTTGAGAGAACTGGTAATCAAGAATTCCACAAACACTCAGCAAATACATAACAGTGGACGTAGGCTTTATTCCTAGCCGAACCACTTTAAAAATCTTTGTCTTATTTATTTATCTGTGATTAAATAATTAGAGCGATCTAGTTTTTTACATCAACAGTGAATATTGTCACACAACTTGAAACCTTATGTATCTTCTCTAATTATATAAACATGCATAGGATGAATTGGTTTTTTTAATATTTTAGGTAGTTAATATATATCAATAACTAGAAAATAAAATCATAGTTAAGAGTTTTAAAGAATCCTCATGTCCCTCTGCCAATGTTATAGTTGTTACAGTTAAGTACACCTTAGTTCTATAGGGTGTCCATCACTTTGAAGATCCCCACTACGGTTATTTCACGAAGTGACTTCCTTCTCGTGACGATTACTAATCTAACGGTTTACACAATCCAAAATCAGGTAGTTTACTATGCCCATATTCATTAAGAAGCAAGTTTCCAAGTTTGATATACCTAAAGAGCAGGAAAAAAGTTATTCCTTATGACACAATTCAAGTCACGACTGTAAAAATCTATGCAATGTATCGTGCCAAATAAACAACACAATATTGTCTATGAAACAGTTGAATATAATTATGTATAAGGATGGACTCAGTAGATATTACTATTTCTCCAACATAAAGCCTGGATTTATCTCCAGTTAATGAATAATTCCGCATCAATAAAGTTATCATATCTCTGCTAGGTAGATATTCCATAATGAGATATAATAAACTCTTCATCTTGTAAGGAAAAATAAAGTTTAACAATGCAATTGTTTCCAACCTCAGTAAGTAGATTCATTTCTGTTTTGACATGTTCAGCCTAAACAATTTAAAGAAAGAGTTAAAGTAAGCATGGTAAACAAAAACTTATATATTAACAGAAAATGAGGTGGAAGGTATAAAACACCTCTTCCCTCCTCCTTAATCCGGGCTTGGGGCCGGTAATGCAAAGTAAATATGCATGGGAAGAGTTAAAATAGATTATACTATATAGAAAAAGGTAACTCAAGTAATCAAAAAATGCAAAACATAACGAACATGAAGTCCATAGCATAATAAAGTCCACAACATAAACAGTACACAACATATTCAAGTTTATGTCACTATAAAATACCATACTAACAGCAAAGTCAAATCAAATTATATTAACTTAACAACTATATTTTCTTGAAACCAATATATGGAATTGCCCCAATTTCCAATTACTCCAACTTAACCTATTTTTCTCCATATGTATGTTCTAAACCTAATGCCTCAACCACAGTTCAAGTGATGTATATCACTAGTACAACAAATAAAAAGACTTACCTACCAAGTTTGGAGAAATATAAAGGGCTAGCAAATGATTCTAGTATAATCTCTAACCTATCCCGCCTCCTTTATGTGGACTTGGGATTGACACTGCAAAGAAGTCTAAGAAATTAGTAGTCATGCTTAAATATATTTGTTTATACTTTTGTTATTGAATCTTCTATGCACAATTTTGTTAATTTTATTTTGTTTAGGTCAAAACCATAGTGAGGATGCTCAATGGTTTAATAACTCAAGTTTTGTTATCATGTAATCTCATGTTGTTTCAAACTCTTTTTTCTCTCTATATAGGCGGAAATCACATTGCTCAAAATGATTGATATATATTCTCAATTAGTTTAGCAATTACAATGACTAAGCAACATGAGTTGATGATTAAACAACAAGATATACAATAATCGTATAATTCATTATCACGTGACATTGAGACTACAAAGTGAAAAATTCTCACCTCATGGTGTCTTTCAGATATTTGTTGCCAAAATACAAAAAAAAGATGAAATAGCTCTCATATAAGTTCAATATTATACAGTGTATGTTAGACATTGTTTGTGTAATAATATGTTTCCCTCTCAATACATATGTCAATGATGGAATCTTCAAATCATTTGTATGAAGTTTGATTCGAGATGGAATTCAGTTTTCGTTATTAATGTCGTATTGTTATGGTAAAGTAGGTTCTTGACCTAACAAAAGCATAGTTGACTAAAATAGGTCCCAAATAAAGGGTTAAATTTGTACTTTACTTTTGTTAGATTTAGATTTCAAACAACTGTTGTGAAGTAAATCATTAAAGAAATAGAAGGTCCTTTGAAGTAAATCATTAACTAAAAGTGCTTCAATCGACTATATTCTTTCAAATGTTGCATTTGACTTTTGGCAACAATTCTTTCTTGTGAATCCAACATGACTAAGGAGGCAAATAATTTCTTCCTTGAAAAGTCCACATAATAACCCAAGCGTTCAAACCCTATTTAAATTTATGGCCTGTATATACATAATATCTCTTATCTATATAGTATGCTCAAGGTTGTAATATCACCATCAAACTATATTAATGCTTTTGGTAGCTGGATCTATGCATTTTCATGTATTTGCATCAGATTTGTAATGGTTATGAGCCATTACTGAAATTATATTTATTGAGGACCGTTATTATTTTTTGTCACAAAATGTAATTGCAACAGTTATAACTGACATTTTTTGGCATATACCCAGCACTAATCTTACTGTTATAATATAACATTGAAAAATTAATTAAAAAAAGGAATTGTGTTTAGTTTGACAACTAATTAAATATATCATTGAGAAAAAAGTGCAAAAAGTAGTATTTACCTCTTCCAAGATCATAAGTGTAGTTACTAGGCACAATGAGATAAACGATTCTTCCATAGGTCCTTTAAAGCACGTTTAGTTATATCTCCCGGGTAAAATCTGCATCACCGCATCCAATGAAATATGACTAAATTGTTCATTACTATCACCAACTTGAAGTGACATGTGCATGAGAGTATAATGAGTTGTTTTCTAAAAGTGATGAAGAAAGTTGTTATTATTAAAAACCCATAAGAAGACGAGCATACGAGTTTGTTAAATTTATATTAGATATCTATATCTTATGAATTAGGATTGTCTTCAACTTCCAAGTGTTTCACTTATGTAACTTATTTTAAGACAATGAACCAAAAATAATATAAGAATTAATTAGAGGCATACATGAACATAAATAGTTGAAAATTAAAGCTCCTCTCAGTGGTAGCCAACAGACCAGAACAACATCCTCAATCATTTATAAAATAATATAAAATTATATCTTGACACATCCAATGAACATAATATACATAATCCGTAGTAGATCTTAAAAAACCTAAGTCGATTCAGGATTCATGACCCATAAATAAGTCAGAAATGTGATGAGCAAGACATTACAGATCTTAAATAGATCATCAATATCCTTGGTAGTTGACTTTAAAATACCATAAATGTGATGAGCAATGCCCAAATAGGGAACAAGATTGGACTAAAAATATAATGATAGGAAATATGAACATAAAACATTTATCCTACTCCTTTATCAAATTTTAGGATAGGAAACTAAGAAATGTAAAATTCAAATAAAAACAAACATATCCAACCGTGCAAGAACTATATAATCCAAATAATAAAACCTAAATCTCAATTCTAGTTGAACAACAAAATAGAGGTATATTTGAACAAACACATAATAATTACATCAATATATATTGAACCGATAGAGGGTTTTTTTATACAAGATAAGAAAAGCAGTGGTAAAAGAGTCGAATAATCTTACCTATATTTTGACAAAATTAAAATCCTAAAGTTATATATCCAAACTTGATTAAGGGCCTGATTGTTCTCTATCTCTTGTCCTAGTTCCCAATCATACCCCACAAAGATAAATCAATCCATTGTCTTATGTTATGTTTAACAAAAATATGGTCAACTAACAAACAATTGGGTGAATAAAATCCATAATGAAATCTTTTTACAAATAAGTAAGTAATTATAGTGATCATATAAAATTCACGGTTAATTATCCCTTTGCCATAATTGATTACTATGATCAGGGGGTGGGCGTATATTTTATGTTATGGTTCAATCAGTTTAGAGCTTATACCCACTGAACTGCAATCATTATAATTATTCGTTTACTTTGACCTTTTGGTATAAAATTCAAGATTTTTGTGTAATCTTTCAACCTTAGGCGAGTCAAAAGTCATAGATATGTAGGATTTCATGCGAGATTAAAGATTCCAACCAAATTGGAACTAAATATTAAAATTCAAAACATAATAAAAAGAAAAATAAAGTGGTGGGAAAAGTTGTCTACTGACTAAACAATACAACTACTGCATATAAGAATCTCAACATAGACAAAGCATTTCATGCCAAACAAACAAACCTATACGAAATTATTTAAAACTGACATGATTTTAGACCAAAGATTTTCCCTTTTCATAAATGTCTCTCAAATGAACTTTAGAATCTAATAAGAAACAAAATTCTCTACTACAGATTTTTAAAAGTTTTAATTAATAATCAAATGGTTAGGGTAAAAGTTTTGATGGGTGTATAAAAATGTACTAAAAAAACATAGTAGACCCCCCTCGGTTTAGGTCTCCATAAATATTCCTCATAGATATTCTCGAAAGAACGAAAGTTCTAGAAATCATCCTCAGAGGCAAAAGCATAGCTTTGAAAATATTATCATAAAGCAAAATACATAAATCGATATATATATAACATGAAATGTCTCTTAAGATAAGGTGTTTGTCTGCGCAGAATTATCCTCGGAAGAACAAAAGTTTATTGATTTAATCAGCACAAGAGACCAGATTCATTTTAAAAAAGGTGGAACTAAAAAACTAACACAATGAATGTCAAGAACCAAAATCAAATCATTTCCTATAGAACCTGAAAACCCTAACTAAAAATGAAATCCAACTATGTGAAAATAACAAATCCATGCACAATAAACCAGATCGAGCAATCAAGTAACAGCCAGAATAAAGATCATATGGTTGAACCCTAAATAAAAAGAATATATAAAAACAATAGGGAATTACAAGAGCACGAGAGAGGTGGACGACCGTACAGGTCATGCCAGAGGAGACACCGAAGCCAAAGAAGACAACACCCATCTTTTCTTCTCGTTAATCTACCGCCGACGACACCGGTAACCTGGACGGTGCAGG
Source organism: Sambucus nigra (assembly GCA_949130495.1). Lineage (NCBI taxonomy): Eukaryota > Viridiplantae > Streptophyta > Magnoliopsida > Dipsacales > Adoxaceae > Sambucus > Sambucus nigra. Next base: position 44,973,988 of record OX422215.1, on the reverse strand, counting down.
TCATGACAGAGGGTACGTGTTTTAGTAACATCCATCGTTGGTAGCAACCGATGGTTAGGGAGGTTGTGAGTGAAAGAGGTAGGGAAAGTTGCAGAGGTAGTGGTTGAAAGGTTTAGTAATTAGGGGAAATAAATCCCGCCCGACCCTCTATGTTTTTTTTTTAGTTTTTTTCTTCCTTTTAATGATATATTGCAATGATTAGTGATATATTACAATGGTTATATTTGATTTATAAACATTTTTAACCATTACAAATTTTCAATGGATAAAATCCATTACAAATAGGAAAATAAGTTCATTGCAAAATAAGCCTTCTGGTGTAGTGAGTATAAACTAAATTTTTGGTTAAGTCCATTTCTAGATACATTTAATACAAAAGTACATTGGAAACAAAGTTTTCTAGAAATGAACCTAGTTTTTACTATTTATGTATTTGTGTGATACATGTATTGGAGATATAGGTACATACATGTATCCATTTAATGTTTAAGTTCTAGGGTTATCTACTTCACCATATAAATACCTATGTAACATTCATCTGGAAATCAAGTCAAGCAAATATTTCTTCTCTCATTTTCTCCTCTTTTTTATATGAACTTGTGTGTGCATTTAGATTTCCAAAATTTATTTTATTAATCACTAGTCTACGTCAAGTTCTTGTTAGTGGGGGAGCGAACAATTTGTGTGATAGTTATTAACAAATGACATCATATAACAAGTTAAGTTATCAAGAAGATTCAAACATATGGAGCCAATAATAAAATACTTCATTATGAATACTGTGGCTAGTACTTTGAATCTTCTACAAGATGGGCATATCCAACATATACATAAGACGATGAAAGAACAAGAATAATTAAATTCATGTGACCTGAGTCACCTGGCCAAACACTTAGGGAATTATCAATAGAAGGAATATGGAGTAATTGACCCATAAATGATTCAAATATGTTTAAATCTAATGAGATTTATAAAGATATAGATAAGCACAGAGTGACCTACGGGTGTGGACCACTGAATTAATAAATAAAGACAATATAATAAGCATTAAAGAATAATTGTAATCAACACATAATAGCCTGAACTCTCAGCTAGCAACACTAGCACGCCGATTATTACCATCTCCATTCTTTAATAAAAACACTTCCTTTTACCCCGTGGAGGTAGGACGATCTTACAATCTAATCACATAAACAACTCTTTTTTTCTTTCTTTCTGCATTCATAATATTTGTTGGGGAATTCCTAATATTTTACTTAATATTATGGGAAATATTCCCTACAATTTTGTGTCGTTTGTAAGAAATGAATCTCTCACCATTCTCAAAGTCAGGAAAGGCCTAAAACTTCATCATGAGTGCAAAACCATCTCACCCCATCTAACCAAGGAGCCATAATAATTCAAAATATGCATCGTAAGGAAGAGAAAACCCTCGTGCGAATGCCTCCTCTCCAGTAGCCATCAAGATCCAAAGGACGTTCGCCTGGAAGATCTTGGTCCAATCGATGACATCGAACACCATCGATAAGTCGATATAAAGGAAATTTGTCTCCCGTTTGGTGAGTATTTATGAGGAGAAACTAAATAGTCATGATCAGGATGTCGCCTATCTGAGGTAACAACTCATCTGACAATCGAAGGTTGATATCTTAGACTTATGTATTTGGCCTCGTCGCAGGAGGGAACCTTGCCAGTCATCTCTACAATCTGAGGGTAATACCTCAGATTCATGTACTTGATAACACCACAGCAGGGGACCTTGATCCTTGGGAGATCAACCCGTTAGGGCTTCTTATTCAAGGAGTCCCCATATAATTCATCACTACTAATAAAGAAACTTTATCCTGGGAGGAACTCCATCAACCGTAGGCATTACCATCTTTGCCCATTAGAGTCAGCCTAGAGTAGCAAGACAACTCACTCTGAACAATAGTCAAATCATATAAAAATAAACGAATTAAAGTGGACTCATTAGTAAAGAGTTGGAGGGAAGGACGAACCCAAACCTCGCCGAGACCCCTAAGGATTTGGCCAGGAAAGCACTTGGGCATAGAGCAGACTCAACATTTACTAAGCAAACAAACTCCTTTGAACCTCCAAAGAAGTTTTTCATGCCTAAACTCCCAACGTATCAAGGGAAGACGGACTGAACTCACCATATCAGGCATTATTGGCAGATTATGTCCCTCTTAAGCCATCATGATCCTCTTATGTGCAGGGTTTTCCCATCATCCCTAGGTGAATCTCTACCTTTAGGGAACTCGTCGAGCAGTTCACAACCCGTTTTATCACAAGCATCAAGGTAGTCAAGGAGTAGATTTACTAATTTGTATTAAAAATAAGAAGGGATAAACTCTTAGAAAGTAGGCTCAAAGGTTTTGGGAGCTATACAATGAAACAATGATTACAATAAGTAGCTCACAATTGCATCCTTCAAGTTCAGTCTGGAGCGATCAGATGATCTCTATCAGCATTTGATAAAGAAGACGGTGTCTTTATGAACAATATTATGTCCTAGTTTTAAAAATACACCAAGGTAGAAGTTGAGCTCTCCAATGTGGCCTCCCAGCTGACTAAAAGAAGAATGAGCTGAAGAAGGTCCCTAAAGGTGGAAACCAACCATCATCGGCCATGAAGGCAACCAGGAATGAAGCCTCCAAAAATTTCCCAAAGTCTCAAGTTAATGAGAGTAGCTAAAAGGCAATGGAAACAGTCTTCAAAGAGCCTATTTTTAGTCTCCTTCATTAAATCAAGGACAAGACCTTTTTCAAAAGGCATCCCAAGATAATCGACGACCCAAGTGCTAGGGATGCCAGTCTCAGATGCAACTATCACCAAGACAACATAAAACCTCACAAAATATTGTAAGATGTTTAAAAAACACCCAGAGAAACTCGTTGAAGTGGGACATCTCAAGGAATACATCAACACATCGAAACCAAAGGAAATAAACAAGATCAATGCAATCCATAAAGTAAATAAGGAACTCCCACCGATTAAGATTGGTTGTCATCATTAATGACTATATTGAACTAGCCCAGCACACTGGAAAAAAGCTAAGGGAGAAGTTAAGGGTGGTATCAAACATTCAATAAGCATTCCAGGTGGACCAGACAAAGTCAGTCCTAGAAAATAGGGAAAGAAAGGAGCTCGATATCCACCTAGAAATCACGTTCACTAACGACGATCTTGTTAGCGTAAACTCGCCCCACAAAGATGATCCGGTGCTTACTCTCCAAATTGTAAACTTTGACGTGAGAAAAGTATTGATCAACCAAAGAAGATACTTCAAGATCATGTACTTAATGGTTATCTACAAGCTTGGATACTACATCAATGATTTGGATACTAATATCGGCCCATTGATCGGCTTTAATGGGGACATGGAATCACCCCTGGGAAAAATCAAGTTGTTAGTCAAATTCGAACTAGCTATAAAAAAGGTTAAGTTCCATTTAATCCAGTCGGATCCACCATACAATACCATTTTAGGCAAATAGTGGTTGCACGACTTGATGGTGATTCCCTCATCACTTCTTCAGAAGCTCAAGTTTGTGACAAACCAGGGGGAGATAGAAATCATAGGAGATCAAATAGCGATAAGAACTTATTTCATTTAAGCGATCAAAATCAGGCAGTCTCAGTCTAAGAATAATCAGAGCAAAGAAAACTTCGAGGATAACTAACCAAATTAGCAACGAAAGGGAGTTTAACCAGGGGTTGAAGAAACTCGGTTGACTCTTATCGAATGCACATTAGAAGAATTAATTTTAGTTCCTTTAGATTCATTACATCTATAGAAGATCTTTTTTATTGGATCAAAGCTTCCCAAAGATAAAGTCGAGCAAAATATATATTTCCTCATAGCTAACATAATTATGTTTGCTTAGAAGCCTTATAATATTCTAGGGATAGACCCATAGGTTGTCTGCTACCGATTGCATGCGAAACTAAGTACCAAACTGATTAAGAAGAAACCCAAGAAGCCTTCACCAGAAAATATAAAGCAATAAAGGCTGAAGTTGACAACCATCTCTAACCTGGATCCAGGAGGGAAGTCCACTCAGCACCGTGGTTATCAAGAAGAAAAGTGATAAATGGAGGGTCTACATGGATTTCACCAACCTCGATAAGCATTGCCCAAAGGATAATTTCCCAATGCCTCAAATCGATTAACTGGTGGATTCCATAATGAGGAACTAACGAATGAGCTTCATGGATGCATACTCTGGCTTCCATTAGATACCCATGCTCGGCCTATACTAATTGAAGAAATCATTCATTACAACCTTAGGGTTTTATTGCTTCAGAGTGATGCCCTTTGATTTGAAGAACGTGGGGTAACATATTTAAGATTGGTGACTAAGATGTTTAAGAAATTGATCGACTCTACTCTGGAAGTTTATATAGATGACATGCTCATCAAAATTTGGTATGTCATCAATCATCTAAAAGACCTCATAGAGACCTTCAACATCCTCAGAGAATATAAGAAGAACCTTAATACGTCCAAATGTGTGTTCGGCATAAGCTCCGATAAGTTTCTGAGATACCTGTTTACTTATAAAGGCATTGAAGCAAATCCAGATCAAATTAAATATCTCAAAAATGTCAAAAGGCTAACTACCATTATAGATATTTATGTTATCACTATAATGATGGTGGTCGTTAATCGGTTCATTTTAAGATCCTTTGACAAGTGCGAACCCTTATTTTAAGCCTTATAAAAGATAAGTCCCATAGTCTGGATAAAAGAATGTGATCAAGCACTAAAAGGAATTCAGTAGTACTTGGGATCTCCTCCCTTACTGTCAACTCCTAAAGATGGGGAAGACATGTACCTCTACTTGGCCATTTCAAACCATGTAACTAGTGCAACACTAATTCATCTACACGACGGAGAGCAAAAGCTAATCTACTGTATGAGCCATATTCTCCTCGAAGCATAAAATAGATACATGCCCTTAGAAAAGGTTCTAGCACTAGTGATTGCTGTAAGGAAGATGAGGCATTACTTTAATGCCCAAACTATAGTCATCCTCATGACCTATCCTTAGAAGGATGCCCTCAAAAGAGCCTACCTGTCAAGTAGGATATCCAAGTGGTCATTTGAACTGGCCTAATTTAATATCAGGTATGAGCCCAGAACAAAGATAAAAGGTTAGGTTTTGACAAACTTTATGGCAGAATTCTCAGCATCTCTAAGACTGGAGCAGCAGCAGCCCATCTTGGAAGTAATACAAGTCATCCAGAATGATTAGTGGTGGAAACTATTTATTAATAGCTCATCAAATAAAAAAGGCACATAAATTGGGATTGTCCTTCTAACCACACAAGGTGGTCTGATCGAGTAAGACATTATATTAGGATTCAAAGGGTCAAACAATAAAGCTAAATATGAAGCTGTGGTGCACGATCTATAAAGAGGGGTTAACATGGGCTCTCAGCACATCACTGTGTTTTGCGATTCCAAACTGATCACAAAATAGATCAATGGGTAATTTAAGGCAAGAGATCCCCGGATGGTAGCCATACAAAAATAAGTCTAGAGGATTAATTCAGAAGTTCAAGTTGGCCTCAGTGGAGCAGCTCCTAAGGAACAAAAATAGCCATGCAGATGCATTGGTTACTTTTGGTTTCTGTCATTGAAGACAACCTAAAGAGGAAGATTGAGGTGGAATATAAGGATCAATCAAGCATTGAACAAGTATCAAGCGATCTCAACATCCTCCAAGTACAATTGTCCCCGTCGTGGATGGACTCTTAAAATCGGTGAACTCCCTAGATGATAAGGAAGCACACAGTTGAAGATAAGATCAACTAGATTATATCTCAGCTCAAACAAAAATCTGCTGAAGATTATTTACCAACCCACTATTGAAATGCATCTACCCATGTCAAATTGAAGGGATTTTGAAAGTGATGTATGAAGGAAGCTACGGAGCACATACAAGTGGGAGATTACTTTCTTATAGAGCCATCTCTCAAGAGTACTGGTGGATATAAATGCATAAGGATTTAACATAGTTTGATAGAAAATTCCTAAAGTGCCAAATGTTCTCATCGATGATGAAAATGACTATATAAGAACTCAATCCTCTCACAAGCCCATGGTCATTCGCCCAATTGGGCATGGACTTTGCGAGGCCATTGTCGGCTACACCTACAAATTAAAAAATACTTAATAATAACAATCGACTACTTCACCAAGTGGGTCAAGGTTAAACCTCTCACCCATGTCAGAGAGTAAAACACTAGGAGGTTTATCTAAATAATCATCATCAAAATATTTTGCATTCAAAGGGCATTGGTTACTGATAATGGAACCCATTTTAACAACGATGGATTCCGAGATTTTTGTGTCAAATACAAAATCAAGATTCATTATGCACTAGTAGACTTACCTCAATAGAATGGACATGAAGAGATCATCAATAAAAACCTTTTATCTGGCATCAAAAGGAGATTGGAAAATACAAATGGATGATGGGTAGACGAATTGCCATGGGTTCCATGGGCATACAAGATGACCTTAAAGAAGCCAATAACGGAAACTCTGTACTTATTTATATATAACATAAAAGCAGTAATTCCTTTAGAAATTAGCCTACTAATGCTCATATTAGAAATATTTGAAGATGGATGAAATGATGAATGAATATCCCACGAGTTGGATCTAGCCATAAAAAGGAGGGAGCAGGCCCTGATACATTTGTTTGCCAACAAAGAGGAACTGACAAAGTAACATGATAAGAAAGTCAAAGTCAAAGAATTCTAATTCGGTGATTTAGTTCTTTAGAAGTTATTACCAGATGCAAAGAAACCATCAGATGGAAAGATGGAGTTGAAATGGCAGGGACCTAACTACATATCTTCAAAAGGGGGTGGGGTTTTATATCATTTAGAAGTATTAGATGGCAACGTAGTCCCAATGTCATGGAATTCCATAAACCTTAAATAATTTTATCATTAGAAGAATAGTCTATTGAGCTATTTTATTTATGCAACGTAAAATTACTAGCATTCGATTTTCTCAAATTATTTATTTCCCCTTATATAAAATGTCTCACCCAAAGAAATCCACTTATATAAGTGGTGCAAGTAGGGAAAGGTCAGTTAAAACCAATTCTTCTGAATGGCATGATGTAAATTAGATCGGCCTAAAAGAGGCAAGAAACCCACTTATATAATTGGTACGGTCTAGGAAAGGTTAGTTAAAATCCATTCTCATAAATGGTATGATCTAAATTAGATCGAACTAACATCTTAGAACCACCACCGATTGGAGTTTTGTCAGTTTTCTTATTCTTGGCCTATTCGGTCACCACCCTTTGGTGCTCGAGCAGGTAGGACTCCTTCTCCATAAAGGAGACCAATTTCCTCTTTATTCGGTCATCCACTGAGGAAGTTCGGTCGCCCTTTTAATTGGTGATTGATTATTTCTTCAAGTTTTGCCTGGAAGTTGCTAGTTCAATCGATCTTTGAGTTTGGCTACTCATATTATCTAGTGAGGATGATATTATAGCAATGGTAAATTCTTAAAAGGAAAAGTCCTCTTCAGCCTTTACCTCCTCTTAAGACCAACTTGACACGCTCTCCCCGTAAGAAAAGAGAGGATCAAAACCTTTCCAAAATGAACCTAAATCCTCCTCTTCCTCATATTTTTTTCCTTTCTCGTCTTCCTCTTATTCTTTTGATTCTCCCCCTATTCATTCTCATTGGAGATGGTGGACATCACATAATTCTCATAAGCGATCGATTTGATGACCTAGATGATTGGGATACTGACCGAGATGGCATTGAAAATGGAGAGGGATTAGTAAGTGAATGGGTAATCAAGGAGGAAGTGGGACACTCTCCAATATGGGTGAACTTTTGTGGGGTCGATCATTTCTAAACTATCCCCAAGTCTCTAAGGTTCACTTAATAGTCTGAGGGCTTGGTGTTTAGAAAACAATCTGTTAGTAAAAACTTATATCGATTAGTAATAAGCAAAAATAAAAGGAACAGAAGTAAAACTACTGGTGGGAAACCTACCAGGAGACCTCTTTGTGGCATGAACCCCAAGACCATTATAGCCTTCACTATAAATTGCCTCAGACATAACAATGACATTTTTATCAGTGTCTTTTTAGGATCAGGGCAAATAGGTAACCAAATTTCAAGCCATATTCATGACCTGGAAATAGTAAAGTTCGGTGCTTGGGGAGGACCTCAGGCCGTAACAATACATAATCTCCTCAAGAACAAGGTTGGTCCTATAAGTTTGATTAATGAACACTGTCCCCATTATAATACGATAAAATCTATTATTTACTTGGGCTGAAAGTATTCCATAATAACGGAGTAGTCTCACCAATAATGGGTGGAGGGGAAACTTTACCCCTTTAAATATCGCCATAATCAAGAAGGCTACTTCCCCATGAGGGAGACTAAAGATATCTTTTTCCTCAGGGGGAACCCTTAAGATGGAATTATCAGGAATTATGTATTGATTACAAAACTCCAAAAAATTGTTAACTGAAGAAACCTCATACTTTCTAAAGTGCCTGGAAATGGCTAAAGATGAAGAAGATGAATAATAAAGGAATAGTGGAAATGAAGAAAGAAGTGAGAGTTAAAATTACCTTGGCAACTGACTAAAATGCCAAGGTATAAGGGATGAAAATCCTTATACTCCCTCTGGGAAAACGTACCCTCAGGGCCATCACAACACTTAGGAAAGAGTGTTATGCGTTCATATACCGTCATGAATTCTAATAATGGTGCTTGACACGTTGCACAATGCGAAAGATACTTGCGTAAGTTGCAAGAATAATGATTTCTTCCCGCACCGCTAAAACCAACACGAATAAAAAAGGCACCAAAATTCGTAGACACATGGCAGACAAAGAGGTCAAGATGTCAGGTCGACCAGCCTAGAAAGTTGAGCACTCATGTAACAAGTAAAGGTCAAGTCGATCAATGTGTCTAACTAATCGCCCTCACCATGGGGGAAAATGAAGGAATGAGAATAATTAAAGTCACATGACCTGATCACGTGGCCGAACACGGGGCAAATTGTCACGAGATGGGATATGGAGTAATCGACCCATAAACTATTCAGATATGATCAAATCTAATGATATCATTAAGGATATAGATAAGCACAAAGTGACATACGGGCATGGAACACTAGGTTAATAAATAGAGACGACTTAGATAACATTAAAGACTAGTTATAATCAGCATATAATAGACTGGACTCTTATCTAGCAATACTAACACTCTAGTTATTGCCATCTGTCTTCCTTAATAAAAACACTACCCTATACCCTCGTGGACGTAGACCGATCTCACGGCTGAACCACGTAAACAACTCTTTTTTTCTCTCATTCTGCATTCATATTATTTGTTGGGCAATCCTGATATTTCACTTAATATTGTCGAAAAGATTCCTTATAAACAGTAATGCATACGCATATTATTCATAAGTATTCCCATATCACAGAAATAAATCACATAATACATTAACACGTCATTTACATGTTCCATACTTCCATCCTAGGTAGTATAACAGTTGTAGCATGCCCACATGGTACGTTAGATATTTTTTATTCATAACATGTGAAAGTCCTCGATTTCAAGTCCACATTCCATGTTTATTCATGCCTATTTATGGTTGAACGAAGCATATATGTTGATCGTTGTGTTGTGAGTTTGTCTTATAGTACCTCTTCAACCACTTTATAGCTTCTTTAACTCTTATAAAAAGATTGTTACCAACCATATTTTTACTTCCCAACCTTTTATTATACAATAAAGACATAACCATCAATTGGTACTTCTCCACCAGCTTGATTATTGGTAAGTCTCTAAGTGATAAGAGTGTCTTGTTGAAAGATTTAGAGAAATTATTTGTAACATGATCACACTTGGAAGTGGCATCAAAGATGTCGTAGCCTAAGATGTTTCTTCCTCTTAATACAACCATTATTTGCATCAAGATCAACATATTCCAACAATATCGTCCATTATTCATGGCCTACCCCCTTGTATGCTCTAGTAGCTCCCCATATCCATTGCTTTAGTTAGGAACCCTTAAACCCACTAATCTTGAAGTTCTTTTACATATGCCTCATGCAATATTTTATTTAAAGAATATCCAAACACTATGTACACTGCCATTATCAAAACTTTCAGCCCATCTGGAATAAATGTGAGTGGGAGGTATTCAAATAAAGTGCCAATTTCCTTAAGAAACCCCAAAATGAATCAAAACGTGCAAACCTACGTATAAAGATACTAATGGGAAAAAATCATTATTCCAATCTAAAAACACTATTGAAAGAACCACTATCTCGTACTTACCTTTAAGGATTGCACCATCAAAGCCTAAAATAGCCCTGCAACCATTGACAAATTCATCCAAAGATGCCTTAAATTAAACATAAAGTGATATAAATGACTGGTCAATAGGTAATTATTTTAGATCATACGTTCAGGGGAACAACTTCGTGATGAAAGAAGTGGGATGGTCGGATCCATCTACATAGCAAGGATATGGACGTGAGATGGTGTACTATGTACTGATTACCTCGGTTATGTGTATTGTATTTACTTCCGTTTGGTGAGGGACTCATCTAGACTTACCGATAAAGCACAAGTTGGACACCAAATGTAGATGCCTTCATATTTCGTATAGATATATAAAGGTATATATATAAATTGATTAAGCAATGAACTTATATAGTCTAATGATGTAAACAACTATTAATGGACACAATGGTATGTAAAATACATAATATGATATGATTGTATATCTGTAGGGGTAGTATTATGGGATTAGTGCATAGATATTTACCTCCCAATTATATGTTGGCTAGTTGACCTCAATATTATTATGTTAACATAGGGAGAGGATTACATGATGGGCTTTGGTTGGAAACACATATCGTATTACACTTGGATGAGGGTTGAGATACTTACTGCATGTGAGAGTCTATGGGTGGTATATAATGTGAATTGACTGCATTATAATATATTGATTTTGTAGGTTAATTCTTGTAACTTTAGGATGCTGACCCAAATCATCAAAATTATTTTCCAGGTTATCCTAAAGAGGAACAATATGGCTAACAAATATCAGACTTGCAATTTTACTTACTTAGTAGTGGATTCAGTGCTTTAATTCCATCATGGGTTGCTACTCTTTATTTTATTTCAGTTTTTATATGCCATAGATTGTATGGGTATAAGTTCGAGACTCATTTATTTTTGTTAGTTACTTCTAGTTATGTTAAGATGGATGATTTATGATTTATGAGAGTTGGTATTCACTATTAGTTTATTATTTTGTATTGCTTTATTATGCGTCGGTGGTTTCAATTTAAATTTATATTATGAATTGTTAGACAAGTCTTATCTTCAACGTATCATGTCTGTCCAGCCTTTACATGGAAAATAGGGGTTTGTTACAATACACATTCATGAAATACAAAAATCCAAATTCAGATTTCTAATATTACAAAAATGCTCCTGAAATTACATTTTGCGATGGAACTTTCTTAAAATGCATTGAACTTCACACTATACATCTCTAATACCAATAAAAGATAAAACAAAGCTTGAATTATATAAAAAACAAGATAAGAGGTTAGTATGCACATTCGTCACATGTCCTTTAATATATGATCCACCATCTTTGTCTAACCATCCGTCTGTGGGTGATACGAGGTAGTCAACCTCAATTCTGTTCCTAACACCTAATGGAAACTACTCTAAAAGTGGTACACAAACGTCTTGTATATATCCGATACAATATTAAGTGGTACACCATAAAACTTCACAATCTCTGCAAGGAATAACCCGGTGTACTTCTCTGAAGTAAAGTTTGTCGGAACTGGCAAAAAGTGAGCCACATTTGTCAAATGGTCAATGATCACCCAGATGGCATTGTGTACCCAATGTGATGTAAGTGATTCCATAATACAATTCATGGAAATGGTCTCCAATTTACACGTTAAAATCTCGAGAGGTTGTAGAACACATGTTGGTCGCTAATGATTAACCTTCATCAATTGGCATGTGGCACATTTGGACAAAAATGGATATGTCCTTCTTTATGCCTACCTACCAATGGGTGCACCTCATGTCCTGGTAGATCTTATCCCCATCGGGATATACCTAAAATCATAACCCACGTGCCTCAGTCATAACTGTTTGTTGTAGTTTCTCATCTTCTGAAACTACTAACTTATCGTGAAACCCCAATCCCACTAATCAAATAATGCTCTGCCCTCTTTGCCAAGAACTGTCTGACCTTCTCCTGGAAAGTAAAATCTCATGCATGTGCCTTCATGATTTGAATGATGATTTCAAGTGTGATGGTAAGAACTTCCATAAAAACACATGATAACTCATTGTCCGTATGAAACGAACCCCACTTTGCCTTCCACTTTGCTACTAGCTCGAGTGTCGACTTATGGCTCAAGACATTTTCCACTACATTCGCCTTCCCAAATGATACTGAATATCAAATTATTAGTCTTTTATAAAATCAATCCACCGATGCTACCTTATGTTCAAATCCCTCTGTGTGAACAAATACTGTAAACTTTTGTGGTTTGTGAACAACTAAAATTTATCTATTAAATGATAATGTCACCAAAAACGTAATACAAACATTACGACTTCCAACTCTAGATTATTGGTGGGGTGATTACCCTCATGAGGCTTAATCTTTAGGTAAGTACAAGCTACTGGCCTCTCCTACTGCATTAACATATCTCCAAGTGACCTTAAGGACGTATTCAGAAAGACTTTATAGTCTATTCCTCTATGAGATAAATAGAGTATCAGAGTCGTTGTTGACCTTACCTTCAACTAGCTAAAAGTAAGATGACATGTAGTTTCCCAAAAAAATGGTACACCCCTCTATGTAAAATTCTTTAGAGGCCTGGCTATCTTGGAGAGCCACTGAATGAATCGATATTAATACCCTACTAAATTTAGAAAACTGCGCACCTCCATAGGTGTAGTGGGTTGTCCCCACTCCATCACCACTGAAACCTTTCTTGGATCCACTGATATCTCCATATCAGATACAACATGGCTGAAGAATTGGACCTACCCTAAACTAAAACTAGTATTTCTCAAATTGGCATAGAGCTAAAGGTACCATAATGTCTATAAGACTATCCTCAAGTGTTGTACATGCTCATCTATGGTCCAAGAATAAATTAATATGTTAGCTACCAACACAATAACAAATTGATCTAGAATATACCTAAACACCCTATTCATCAGGTCCATGAACACTATCGATGCATTGGTTACTCCAAAAGGCATAACCATGAACTCATTAGACCTATGTCTTGTAAAAAATATTATCTTCGAGACATCCTCATCCCAAATTCTCTATCTGATGGTACCTCGACCTCAAATCAATCTTATAAAAATACAATGCACCCCTCAACTACTCAAACGGATCATTAATCCGAGGCAATGGGTACTTGTTCTGTATAGTGGCCTTGTTCAACTTCCTATAATCGATAAATAACCTCAATGATCCTTTATTCTTCTTCACGAACAAGATGGGAGCACCCCAAGGTGAATTACTCCTTCAAATGAATCCTTGACCCAATATCTACTGAATATAATCTCTAAGATTTCTCATCTCCAAATGAGCCATACCGTACGGTGTATGAGTAATGGGTCTCATACCCAAAATTAAGTCAATCACAAACTCGATCTACCTACTCGATGGTAACCCTGGAATCTATCAAAAAACATCTGAAAACTCCCTAACAATCGGAATGGAGTCTAGAAAAATATTGAACACATTCGAAGTCTCCTCCTCAATATAGTATAAATGCCTGCTCGACCCTCCCTCCGGGAGTGTCATCGTAAAAAAATACATTTCTTGCCCTGGAATGGCAAAGACGGTGGACCTCCTACAATAATCAACACAAGTCCTGTAAGTATCTTACTAATCCATCTCTAGGATAACTTTATACTCTGGTAAATCTAACATAAAAAGGTCCACCTAAGTCTCCCAATCTCTACCCTATACCTCTGCACACGGAACATATAGGTTCCCCTTTACCCATGGGTGAATCAATGTAAAGAACTATGTCTGACACTAAGTCTACCATCCCTGATGATCGAGAAAAACTAGTACTAGTATCAAATAAAACACGACCTACATACGTAAAAATAAGGAATATACCTTACACTACTTGTCCTAGTGATGGTCCCTCTCTAGTAGTATATGGTACACATGCCCATACCGTAGCTACGAATGTTACCCTTAAGGTGGTGCGGATGGAGCTGGTAACGCTACCCCTGTGGTATCGAATATCCATGATGAGGTCCCTACTCCTGTGCTCCCCGATGGTTCGAGGAGTACTTCTTTTTTAGGTGTCCCTTCTCTCCACAGATGTAAGAGTTTCCATAAAATTAATGTCTATCCCGCTATTTCCCCCAGCCCCTGTTGCCACTGGCCTAATGGCCCCTCAAATGTGGTCCCTAGCCCTAATTGTTCTAATCATCGAAACCCCTATTCTTCTTAAACTGATCTCTCAACTGGGACCCCTTAAATATCAGGACCCCCTAATTACCATTCCTAACTGTCTTGTCTTGCTGGATCGACCACTCCGAATTGGATCTCTTCTTACCCTTAATCTTCTAGAACGACTGGTAATCTTGATAATGCAATAAAGAGGCGTTTACCTCTGAGTATTGAGTATATGTGGTTAAAGGATGGTTTTCTAATAGGGATTTCCTGATGTGACAAGTTGACCCTGATGCAAAATTCTCCATTTTCTTCTCTTTCGTGTTTACCTAATCTTCAGGAAATAGTGATAGTGCGGTAAATTCATCCTCATAATATACTATAGTACAACCCTCCTACTTCAGGTCTATGAATTTTCTCCTCATTTCTGACTTCATTGAGGGCAACAAATACTTTCCCACATACTTTACCCAAAACTCATCAATGGTCATCCTGTCTTGCTCCTCTAGGGTGGTGACAGAGTCGCACCATTGCAGGTTGCTCCGACCAATTAGAACGAAGCTAACATCTTCTTGTACACCATTGTTCACTCAACCATCCTCAAGTATCTCTGAATATCCTTATTCCACAGACTTTTCGCTAAAATATTTGTAATCCCCGCAAACTCTGGTGGGTGGTCCTTAGTGAGACTAAAAGGGTAGCACCACCGACTGGCCTAGGGGGCTGCTGCTGTGGCTGGAAATTCCATAACATGGCAACCATCACCGTAGAGACTGCTTGAGTCACTATGGTAGCTATGTCTGGTGGAGTAACCATGGGTGGTGTTAGTGGTGGTTGTAGGTGTGTTCAAATTTAATTAAACTTAAAACCAATTAAAGGTTGTGTTAAATAGATTATTTAATATTATCTAACCTAAATCATGCATCTAGGTGAGTATAACAAGATAAAATAAAACAGTCACACAATGCCCTATGTATGATGAAAACCCAAATGGAAAAAACATCGGATGGCCTAGACAATGCAATTTCCTATGTCTGGATTTGCAAAGAGACACGACAAAAGCTTACACAACTGATTTGACATATATAAGCCTTGAAACATCTTATTCCATTGATTAATTGCTTTGCTATGGTATGACGGTTCAAGCTAGTTTTGCTGGGTTAGGTTGTTCGTGGTTTTGTACATAGCAACCTTAATAGAGTATCTCATGTGTGTACCATGTTTGTGACCTTTAGTGTGTAATCTCGGGATTATTTATTGATGCAAAATCAAATTAAGATTTTATGGTAATTTAGGGGATGATAAATTTAGGTCTTATTAATTGTCCAAATAAGATTTAATATTGATAAAGCTTTTATTTCCATGTAACTATTTATGCTAATTAGCTCGTGGTGAGGGATATAATTCTTAATCTATATATTTTATTTGTCTGGACTAATTGTAGTATAAAGTATCTTAATTAAATCATCACCTTTAAACTTTTATTTAGTAAGTTATAAATCAATTAAAGTCTAAAAAATATTTACGTGAATTCAATTCCCGAACTCACCGTTATACTTAAAAAACATGTGTAGTTAATGTCTAAATTTTTTGCATTATGGTGGTAAACTAAACAATGACAATGTCCTTACACAACCACTTGATTTTCACCTGATCACTCTCTTACCTATACTGCTAAAATTTGATATGAATAATTTAATGGACATGTCATTAAAGAGGAAGTTTCCTTGTAAAACCAAATACAATATGAGCACTTACTCTTAGATTATTTTCTTTTAAAAGGAATCCGAATAAATGTTTAAAATAGACAATTAACTTCACTAGAAATGGGGGAACTTCTAGTTTTGATTGCCATTTGACCAAGGGGCCAATCATGGCCTAAAGCTAAATATTTAAATATATCCATACCACTTATCTTCACTTGGTATTCCATTTTGGAACGGTGTATAGGAAAGGAAGGAATAAGAATATTTTGGAAATGATAGATTCCATGGTAGGTTATCCTGAATTGTTAGTGTTTTGGTTGATCACTTCGATATGATTCCTAGAAAACATGAACCGTCTCTCGAGAAATACGTTGAGGCATTCTAAGACAATGACGTTACTTTGACTTATAACTATAAATACCAAAAGGATTCGATATTGAGTTTTGGGATTTATAGGAATCATATCGAAGTGTTGATGGAGTTTTGTCCAAATAAGATTTAATATTGATAAAGCTTTCAAATTGAGTTTTGGGATTTATAGATTTGTTGATGGAGTAAAATCCATAGGGCACAAATGTACCTATAAAAAGTTCAAAGATAGATGGATGGGAAGGTGTAAAACTTTAAGGCAAGTCTTATGAAAGTGTTTACTCCGAAATAAAGGGATTGACTCAGACCAAATATTCTCACGATATCCTTGGTGAAGTATGTCGGAGTTATTTTAAAGTCAAGACCACATTCTTAAAAAAATTTATTGACAAACACACAGTAAGAAGTCTGGAAAGAAATGCTATGTAACCTTGTAAGATACATTTATGGATTTAATCTAAAATTAAGGTCTTGGGTCATTTAGATTTATTAGGTAGTCAAGTTTTTAAGTTTGATCAAAGCTCACTAATACTTAATTATATAAAAAGCATGATTTAAATGTGGTGGTATTTCTAATACAATTTATGGATAATGCTTGCATAATCGGGAACAAGGTGGGAGTGTTGTCTCACCTAAGAGAGTGGTTGTTCGGATGTTTGATATAAATCACTTAGGATAAGCTAGACACATCCTCATGATCAAGATTTCATTAGATCGATTGCAAAGGATGATGAGTTTATCCCAACTCAATTATAGCAATATTGTATACATAGGATTAGCATTGGGATTCCATGAACATAGTTTGTTTTCAAGTATGGAATCATTATATATGGAAATCAATGTATTTTGTTTCGTAATTAGATGGAAGGAACAAGGAATATACTTAATTCTTCGGCAGTTGGTACCTTCATAAGTTCTATGTATTATGTGCAAAGCCGAAAATATTATGCCATCGGCAAGGTCAATAGATTCCAGTTTAATAATCTCGTAACTTTTATGCATAAAGATTAAGGTTTTTAGTCAAACAAGTATTCCAAGTTTTACACCTCAGAATATATTTTTACTGGAGGAGGTTGAGCTATAATTTGGAGGAGTGTGAAATAGTGTTAGATTTTTGACTGCACCAAAGAGGACAAAGTCATTATCACTTCAGAAACAACCAAATATGATATAAGATTTGGTTACTTACCAAGTAACTTGGGTGAGGTTCCTTCAAGTTCTATTGGCTATAATTTTTAGTGTTTATAGCAGTACAATTTTGAGTTTGATAGACCCCGTGACCCACAAAAGGGTTAAGAACATGGAGCGTAGGTTTCACCTAATTCGAGAGACCGAACTAAGTGAGTGATAAGCTTATGACCAAGGTTGTATCGAATAACACTCGGTTAATCCTCTATTAATAAGCAACAAACTGTCGTGTACATGGATTGAGAGTTAGATACATGCCTTACAAAATAAATAGGGGATTGTTGGGATTTTATTGTATGACAGTTATTGTAAGTAAAAGTGTGTCATTTCATTTTGAAATAAAATTCATGATTACGAGAATTGTTTATATTTGTTTAAATATATTCTTTCATATTAATGTCGATCAAAATAACTTAATTAGAATTCTAGCGATGTAACTTTAAGTTGATCACAAGGATATTATAATTTTGGTTTTGGCACTATGAAAACATGCACAACCTATATACAAAGTTGACATCCTAATAAAATGGTTGTAATGAAACCCTGGTAGTTTATCTCAAAGTATGGGAACCCATGTGATGGTTCAGGAACTTATACGATAATTCAAAAGAGGATTATGATCTATATATCCCACGAATGTATTTAATGGGACCACCCGTGAGGTTTGAGTCTAATGGATAGATTGGACTCAGGCAACCTCACACCATTCGAAAAGGGTGTAAATGTTATTAACCTCGGAAATTATGAGGATTATAATGCTTCTGCAGTTGTCGCTTTGATTGCTATGGGTGCGATTCAATTTTAGATTGAATTAAATGATCCTCGTATATTTCATAACAATTATATGAGTAGGTCTGAGATTAAAATTCAAGGGAATTCACGTCCGGGGGATACTGTGGATTATGATACCACCTTAATAGACTTATATGTTTTGTTTCCACCAAGTAAAACTCGATAGAGTATCATATAAGTTAAGTCTTCGAATCAAGGAAATTGATTAGATATCAGTTAAGATCTATTAACAAAAAGTAATTTAACCCAGTGGGGAATCATATTATGTACCATTTTTAACTTTACAAATAAGATCTCATTATATTCGACTAATTTCAGATACGAGTGCATTTAGAATTATTTAGTGGAATTAATTATGATTAAATAGAGAAATGAAATAATTATGATAATGGTAACTGGGATTTACGAGTATTTATTTGAAGATAAATTAATTCTTTATCTTGGATCCCTAGTATAATCCACATATCCAAGTAGTTAGGCCCAAAATCTCAAGAAATCCAGTATGGCCCAATACCACCTTTGGTGATTGTCTATAATGTTTGAAGGGGTTTTAATAATTATTTTAGTGTCCATTAGAGTTTTAGAGGGTTGAGAGAAAATATTATTCACGTTTTTGTGAAGAGGCCTAAAGAGAGACTACCATATATCACTCATAAGGAAGGGCTTTTATCTAAAAGGTGCCCACATGCCTACCTAGGTTTGGTAGGACCATATATTAGAAGAACCAATATTTATGGAAGGCTAAACAATGTTTTTGGAGACCATGGATGGGAAGTAACATCATTGTTGATGTAAAAAATTAGATTACTCTAATTATTCAATCACAGATAAATAAATAAGACAAAAGATTTTAAAGTGGTTCAGCCTTATATGAATGGCCTACGTCCACTGTTATGTTATTGCTGAGTGTTTGGGAATTCTCGATTACCAGTGCTATCAAGAAATTCCGGTCCCTTTGAATGAGGGTGATACAATGTATTTATAGCCCTTAGGCTGTACATGAAAGGGTGATACATTAAATGATATACATATGAAAGGGTAACTCATTTAATGCTCTTCAAGCGTGTGCGTCAAGATGATAAGCATTCAATGAATAGTTGAACTGTTGATTATCTGGCAATCAATGCTGTGGTCGAGATGCAGCTCGAACCGCCTTAGTTTCTCATCGTCCAAGAGTTCCTCGGAGCACTGGAGTTCCTCGGAGGGCTGGTGTTCCTCGGAAGACTAGTGTTCCTCGGAGTACATTTGTTGCTCGGAGTGAGTATGTTGGTCGGGGGAATGATCTTCCCCATTGCTATTGTGCCACGTAGATTAATACGTGTCTTCTTATTGTTCGTCCATATCAGCATACTAATTTTGGTATCAACAGAAGCCCCCAATGTTTCATATTTCGAGATTTGAGGAGTATGGAACATTTAAACTTAGTCTTTCTCTCTCTTGTGCGTTCATCCTTTTCTTCGTTCGTTGTCAACAGATCTCCCTTTTTCCTGTAAGATCTTCTTCCTTCTTCATTATTCGTCGAGACAGTAGTAGCAAAGATCTCAGTGCTGTAGATGCTGATCTTGACTTCTACCTCTGCTCGGGGATGAGCAAGAGGTTCTCTGGGACAAGCAATAGCTGCTCGGGTAACTGTCGAAGAACAGATAACTCAATCTGCTTTGGAGAATCAAGCCTTCCAACTAATGGCAAAGAACCAGGCCTTGGCTGAGATGTCCGAAAAGATCATGAGTCTTGAAGAGAAACTTCCTGCTCGGAGACGAGCTAGAGCTGCTCGGACAGACCATCTGTGATGAACATCAGAATGCTGAAAGATTTTAACTTCATAAACTCCCCTTATGCTTTGGATGATTCTCCTGCTAGCGAGGAACCTATTTCAAAAGCTGAGGGAAAGAAACCAATAGAGTAGGGATCTCAATGTAATAGTTAGTACACATATGTAACTTATAATTCGTTTTGAATTTTAATGAAAGACTTTCATTTTCTGTTTGCAAATCTGTATTGCTATTGTCTTGTGCTTGTCAAACACTTTATATTTGTGCTTGCATAATAATATCATGTGGTTCATCGACCAACTTAGTAATACAAAATTACAAGTATTAGTAATGTTGCTCGATCACTTAATAATAAAGTCACGAGTGTAAAAATGTTTAAAATGTTTCCAACCAACCAAGGTTGTAAAAATAAGCTTGTCGACCAATTATAGTTAGTGAGATTTTATCCCCGACTAACCATACTTGGTAACTTTTTAGAATATTTTTCATAAAATGTGCCCAACCAGCCAAGGTTGATGATTTTTCCTCGTCGACCAACTACAGTTAGTGGGTTTTTACCCCCGACCAACTATACTTGGTTCAATTTGGAATATTTGTTCTTCGAGGAACTTTTATGTATTAAACTTACTTCCCGACCAACATAAGTTGGAATTTGAGATAATATCTTACTTCTCGACCAACATAAGTTGGCATTTGAGAGCATATTTTGCTTCCTAACCAACCGAGATTGGCCTTTCGTCGATCATCTTGTGTTCTTGCTCTTTTACCAACCGGAGTTGGTCTGAGTTCGAACTATCATGTCCACTAGCTCTTTTACCAACCTGAGTTGGTCATGCTAGTGTACGCCTCCTAACCAACGGAGTATAGTTTGTTCTCGCCCTTTTACCAACCGGAGTTGGTCGTGGGTTTGAACTATAGTGTCCACTAGTTCTTTTACCAACCTGAGTTGGTCATGATAGTGTACGCCTCCTAACCAAAGGAGTATAGTTTGTTCTCGCCCTTTTACTAACCGGAGTTGGTCGTGGGTTCGAACTATCATGTTCACTAGCTCTTTTACCAACCTGAGTTGGTCACGCTAGTGTACGCCTCCTAACCAAAGGAGTATAGTTTGTTCTCGCCCTTTTACCAACCGGAGTTGGTCGTGGGTTTGAACTATAGTGTCCACTAGTTCTTTTACCAACCTGAGTTGGTCACGCTAGTGTACGCCTCATAACCAAAGGAGTATAGTTTGTTCTCGCCCTTTTACCAATCGGAGTTGGTCGTGGGTTCGAACTATCATGTTCACTAGCTCTTTTACCAACCTGAGTTGGTCACGCTAGTGTATGCCTCCTAACCAAAGGAGTATAGTTTGTTCTCGCCCTTTTACCAACCGGAGTTAGTCGTGGGTTTGAACTATAGTGTCCACTAGTTCTTTTACCAACCTGAGTTGGTCACGCTAGTGTACGCCTCCTAACCAAAGGAGTATAGTTTGTTCTCTCCCTTTTACCAACCGGAGTTGGTCATGGGTTTGAACTATCGGTGTTGCTTTTATTGCTGAACAGCGTAGTGTTGCACACTAGTATCCCCCGAAAAACTTTCAATAAAAGAAAGAAGATGGTGAAATATCATCGTTGCTATGCGGTAAGTTCCTGGCCGAACAACTTTTGTAACTCGGTAAGGTCCATGCCAGTTTGCTTCCAATTTATTGTGCTTCTGAATGACCTTCTTTAGCACGTAATCTCCTTCTTTTAAGTCGCACTTCTTCACCCTCTTGTTTTAGAACAGAGCTGTTCGTTGTAAGGAGCATTCCTAATGGCTGCCTCTTCTCTAACTTCCTTGAGCATATTCAAATCCAATCTTCTCATTAAGTCGTTGATTGGGGAATTGAAATTCAGCACTCTGTGTGTTGGAAGACCCAACTCACCAGGTATTACAGCCTCACTTCCAAATGCCAGCATATATGGTGATTCTCCAGTTGCTACTCGGGGAGTTGTTCGGTAAGCCCACAATACTGACTGTAGATCATTAATCCAATTAGCTTTAGCCTCACTAAGCCTCTTCTTCAAACCATTTAGTAATGTTCTGTTCGTCACTTCAGTTTGTCCATTGCTTTGAGGATGGCCTGGTGTTGCATGAACTTTCAAAACGTTTGACTGACGACAATAGGTTGCGAACTCCTCGTTATCAAATTGTGTTCCATGGTCTGTGATGAAGGCATGAGGGGGACCATATCGGCAGATGATGTTCTTCCAAACGAATTGGTACACCTTCTCGTATGTCATATCAATAAGTGGCTCAGCTTCTACCCACTTAGTAAAATAATCCACTGCAACGACGAGGTACTTGAATCTTCCTCGGGTTGTTGGCAGTGGTCCAACCAAATCAATTCTCCACATGGCAAATGGCCAAGGGGAAGTGATGGGTGTCAACAATGCTTGTGGAGTTCTTCGGATGGAGGAAAAGCATTGGCACTTGTCACATTTCTTGGCGTAAGCTATACAATCAGTTCTCATCGTCGGCTAGTAGTATCCCTGCGTCATCACCCTTTGCAAAAGTGTCCGACCTGCTACATGGGCTCCACAGGACCCTTCATGGATCTCTTCAATCAATTCTTTCACCTCGGAGGGGTGTACACATCTTTGCAATCCTGCCATAGTTCCTCGTCTATACAAAACACCATTAGTTAGTACATACCGAGCAACTTTAAACTTCAATTTCTTTGCAGCGAGCTTATTCTCTGGCAATTCTCCCTCCTCAATATATGCCCTGATGGGATCCATCCAAGATGGTCCTAAATCAAGGGTAATAACATTCATCGTCAAGTATTCATCTATGCTCCGAATTTCTAATACTTCAATTGGTATCGTTCTTCGCAGCTCGGTACGAGTAGCTAATGCTAGTCGGGCCAGTGCGTCTGCTTGTGCATTCTCCATTCTTGGTATTCTGATCAACTGAATGGCTTCAAATTCTGCCAACAACTCCATCACCTTTGCATGATACTTTACCATTAATTCTTCTTTAACAGCATATGTTCCCATCATTTGATTCACAATTAATTGAGAATCACTGAATACCATTACTTGTTGCGCTTCCATGTTCTTTGCTAATTTAAGACCTGCTATCATGGCCTCATACTCCGCCTCATTATTGGAAGTTTTGAATTGGAATCGCAGGGCGTATTCCATGTCAATCTCGTCTGGGGTGTTTAAAACAATCCCTGCTCCATAACCTGTTGTGCAAGATGACCCATCTACATATAATCTCCATGTAGGTAACTGGTCTTCAAATTTCTTTTCTGACAAGATTCCTCGGTGAAAGATTTGTTATTTGCTTTCATCCTCCCCTGATATTTTTTGCTCCTCGTCTATCATCTCTTCTCGCCCTTTTACCAACCGTAGTTGGTCTGAGCTCGAATGTGATGATCCTTCAGCATCCACAAGACCTTTTACCAACCGGAGTTTATCTGGGCTTGTGTCTGATGATCCTGTAACATCCACAGGTTGATCAGCGAGAAACTTTTGTTCCTCGGGGGTATCAGGATATGTAAACTCTGCTATAAAATTTGCTACAGCTTGCCCTTTTAGTGATGATCTGGGTTCATACACAATATCATATTCACCGAGCTCTATTGCCTAGTACATCAATCTCCCTGATTTTTCTGGCTTATGAGGGGCTTGTCTCAATGGCATGTCGGTATACACGATGATGGTATGAGCCTGAAAATATGACCTCATTCTTCTACTTGCCTCAATTAATGCCAATGCTAATTTTTCCAGCTTTGGGTACCTGATCTCTGCACCTCGGAAAGCCTTACTTGTGTAATAAATTGGCTTCTGGACTCCATTCTCCATTTTGATCAATGCCGAGCTGTCTGCATTCTCCGATACTGCTAGGTACAAGTACAACTTTTCTCCCGTCACTGGCCTGGACAACAGTGGATGTGCTCCCAAATATTTCTTCAAGTCTTGAAAGGCTTTTTCACATTCATTATTCCATTCGAAAGTTTTTCGAAGTGTTTTGAAGAATGGAAGGCATCGATCAGTGGCTCGGGATACAAATCTGTTGAGCGCTGCAACTCGTCCTGTAAGACTCTGCACGTCTTTCTTCGTCATTGGAGATCGCAGCCCTAAAAGAGCTTTGATCTTTTCTGTATTTGCTTCAATGCCTCTCTGGTTGACAATGTACCCGAGGAACATTCCTTCTCGTACTCCAAATGTGCACTTCATCGGGTTGAGCTTCATTTGGTATTTATCCAGTTGATCAAAGGTCTGATTTAAGTCAACTAGATGATCAGCAGCTTTCCTGCTCTTTGTCAGCATATCATCGACATATGCTTCCATGTTGCAACTGATTTGTTTGGCAAAAACCTTGTTCATCAGCCGCTGGTATGTTGCAACTGATTTGTTCGGCAAAAACCTTGTTCATCAGCCGCTGGTATGTCGCTCCTACATTTTTCAAACCAAAAGGCATAACATTATAACAATAAGTACCCCTAAGGGTAATAAAAGAAGTACTTTCCCTGTCTGCAGGTTTCATTTTGATCTGGTTGTAGCCAGAGTAAGCATCCATGAAGCTGAGCAGCTCGTGTCCCGAGGTAGCATCTACTAATTGGTCAACTCTGGGCAATGGAAAGTGATCCTTTGGGCAGGCCTTATTGAGATCAGTGAAATCAACACACATTCTCCATTTATTGTTTTTCTTCTTTACCATCACCACATTTGCTAACCAGTCTGGATATTTCACATCTTCAATGAATTGGGCTTTCTGGAGCTTCTCGACCTCCTCTTGTATAGCTTGATTCTTCTCGGGACTAAATACTCTTCTTCTCTGCTTTACAGGCTTGATCTCCTTATTCACATTGAGCTCATGATATAAGAAGCTTGGATTTATTCCTGGCATGTCTTCATGACTCCATGCAAAAGTTTTCTTTCTGCTTCTCAAGAAAGTTACCAACTCCCGAAGCATCCAACGTCGAACCTATCTGGGTTATTCGTTCAGGGTGCTCATCATCTAGAATACCATTTTCTGTAGATTCCACCACCTATCCTTTTACAAGTTGGTTTCTTTATCCATATTCTTCTTTGCAGCCATAGCCTCCTCGGCATTCATGATTTTGGCCGTTTTTGCCATCAACTCTGACATAGTTGTAGGTGGATCTTTGGCCAAAGTGTAATACAACTTGTTAGGAAACAACCCACTCATCAAGGTGGTGATTGCTGTCTTCTCTTCATAATCTATGACTTCCAGCTTCTCGTTATTGAAACGAGTTATGTAATCTCTAGTACTTTCACCAGATTTTTATCTAACACTTAACAAGTGTGCTATTCGTTTTACTGGCTTTGCTCCAAAATAGAAATTGCTGATGAACAACTCGGCCAACTGAAAGAAAGTTGAAATCTTACCCCGAGGAAGATTGTTGTACCATATCTGGGCAGATCCAGTAAGAGTTCCTGAGAATGCTCTGCATCTCATCTCGTCGGGGACAGCATAGATGTCGGCAGCAGCTTGATATTGCTCTATGTACAGAGCAGGATCTGTTTTTCCATCATATTTGGGGGTCACCACAGGGGCTTTAAACTTTGACGGAGTAGGAAAATCTACAATGGCCTGGACAAAAGGTGTCCCTTGAAAAAAAGTTCGTTGTAGGGGATTCCTCGCCTTAGCCATTTCTCCCAATCTATCCTCCAACCGCTGAATTGATCCTTTCCAAGCATCATTTCCTTCCTCGGGCCTATTAGTTCGAGCAATTGATTGTTCTGACGTGGCCTCCTGAGATCTTACTTGACGAGCAATCTTAAACCTGATGGTTGTCGAAAACTTCTCGACATGGCCTTAGGTGGACTCCTATTCCTCCTGGGGCCTAACCGGCTGAAAGGAGATACCCTGCTCAATCTTTCCAAGGCACTGGGTCTCTCTGGAGAGAGAGTGATATGTTGATCAGTATCTGTAGCTCGTATTGACGAAGTTCGCCCAGGTTGATAAGAGGAATCATCGGATTCTTCATTACGATACGCATCTGTACGCCTGGATCGTGAAGAAAGTAAATAAGTTTGCCTCTGACCACTTCGCTGTCCCGAATGTGCAGGTTCACCGCCATGAAGGGTTTGTATGAGTTGCCGCATTATTTCTTGCATGGCGGTTTGTCCTTGAGCCAGATTCGTCATAATTCCAGCCAGATCTGGAGGTGCAGAAGGATTTGGAGGATTTCCAGTATTTCTAGCATTTCGATTGCTAGATTCTGGATTATCCGCCATTGATAATGAATGATTTTTGGTGAAAAATGATAATAACAAATCGTTCCCACAGACGGCGCCAATCTGTTGATGTAAAAAATTAGATTACTCTAATTATTCAATCACAGATAAATAAATAAGACAAAAGATTTTAAAGTGGTTCAGCCTTATATGAATGGCCTACATCCACTGTTATGTTATTGCTGAGTGTTTGGGAATTATCGATTACCAGTGCTATCAAGAAATTCCGGTCCCTTTGAATGAGGGTGATACAAGGTATTTATAGCCCTTAGGCTGTACATGAAAGGGTGATACATTAAATGATATACATATGAAAGGGTAACTCATTTAATTCTCTTCAAGCGTGTGCGTCAAGATGATAAGCATTCAATGAATAGTTGAACTGTTGATTATCTGGCAATCAATGCTGTGGTCGAGATGCAGCTCGAACCGCCTTAGTTGCTCATCGTCCAAGAGTTCCTCGGAGCACTGGAGTTCCTCGGAGGACAAGAGTTCCTCGGAGGGCTGGTGTTCCTCGGAAGACTAGTGTTCCTCGGAGTACATCTGTTGCTCGGAGTGAGTATGTTGGTCGGGGGAATGATCTTCCCCGTTGCTATTGTGCCACGTAGATTGACACGTGTCTTCTTATTGTTCGTCCATATCAGCATACTAATTTTGGTATCAACAATCATCTTCATCATCCAGCTATTTCACATCATACGAATCATAACTATATTCGTTATGGTATGACTTATTGAAGCCGTAGGTTTAATCTTTAAACCCAATTCTTATTTTTTTCTCAATGCATGTTTAGTAAAATATCACTAGGTCTTAAATTTTGTACATTTAAATGTCAATCCCAAGTTATTTTTTCCAACATGCAACACATCCCCCACTAGCTTAAAACACTATAGAGTCTTATTCTGGAGCTCCGAGCACTTTACGAGGCATAGGTTCCTCTCGATATCTCGCCTCCACTGTAAAAATATGATAGGGTACTTTGATCTAGCAAAAATTGACGAATTGCCTTTACCGAAGGCACTCCCAGCACTATCCCATGTAGATGTAGTGTTCGGGGGAGGGTAAACCATATGTGGTGGTAGTTGGCCTTGGAGTATAGAGTCCATGGTAAAGACTACTATATGTGATATAGTAGTTGCAAAGTCTATCGGTGCACATGTTGGTTCTTTCCCATATGGCTGCTGCAGCTGAGGTTATATTGCCTTTGACTCGACATTCGCAAGCTATCTAGGATGTGTGGGTTTCCTTCGTCTACTGAAATATATAAAATAAAAGCGTATCAGTAAATATAAAAAATAAGAGTACAAATCCTAATCAATAAAGCTCCAAAGTATCAAATAATGTTATGCGTAAAAGTGGCAAATACACTTAAGACCCTAGTACATTAGAACCTAGAATGCTCTAATACCAATTGATGAGTGTTAAAATCATAAATGACTTTACACCCACAGTGTTACCTTCTTGACATCTGGCGATTAAGAGGAAATAAAGCTAGAGAAAAAAGGTTTAATATGGCTCGAACCTTAGTAGATAGTCATATGCCCATTGTGCAAAGGTGTTATGCCTATTTATTAGAATGTAGTTGGGTATTACACTTTAAAATAACGCTTGAGCTTTGATTAAGGGATTCAGGCATATTCCAACCTCTGTTAACGGTATAGAGGATCTTAGAAAATAACTGAATGACTTTTATATGGGTTCCTAGGTACTTTATTAGGGACCTTGCAATATATACATAGTGTATGAATAATGGAACTAGCCCAAATACAAGTATAGACTTCAAAACAGTTAGTTATGAATATAAAATAAGGTGGGAACACTTATGAAATGGTAGAACTCTTTCCAATGTTATAATCTCTATGAATTATAGAGATCAATCCATTTTCATCATTTACTAACCTTTTATTTAAAGGATAACTCTTGGAGAGAGAGAATTAATGATTTGTCATATCATAGCTTTGATAGATTTAAGGTCTGCTGGCGTCAGTCGGAAGGTGGAATGTTGGATAAATTATTTTAAAATGTTTTAAGATGGTTGTTGAGTGCATTAAATACTAATGGGAACACTCAAGTTAAGTGTAACTAGGTAGTGGTGGTAAGTGGAAAAGTTTTTATTTTTTTACCTTATCAGCAAGACTCGATGAGGAAGCTCTATCGAGGTATTATGAGCTCAAGACCCAACACAGGTTGGTATTAGATCATTATTAGGATGCTTTGGGCTGATATAAATTATCAGTATATGATAATCATCTTGATAATTCCATTATTCTCTAGATTGAGGTCTGATCTGGTAATCATCCTTGACGGAGTCTTTGTCTTGTGGTCTCTGAAATTCCTGGAAAAGGTATGGTGGAATGACTAATTCTTTTAGGAGTAATAAAGCCTAGATGAGATATACCATAGTAGTATGTCTTTCCTTTGGGATGAACATAGGTCTCTACTACTAAATAACACCCTTACTGAGGTTTGAGGTCAATCGATAAGACTTTTTCCTTGCTCGAGGGGTTTAGACCTTTTGGAAGGTCAAAGGTTTGGGGGCATTATTAGTAGTTCCTTGTTGTTTTTTAAAATAATTTACAAGGGAAACACTTATCCTATTAGTTTAGAGTGGGGGTAAGGCTGTGATCTTCCATTAAAATACCCATGATGGAATCG
The DNA here is from genome assembly GCA_949130495.1 of Sambucus nigra. Classification (NCBI taxonomy): domain Eukaryota; kingdom Viridiplantae; phylum Streptophyta; class Magnoliopsida; order Dipsacales; family Adoxaceae; genus Sambucus; species Sambucus nigra. The sequence goes on along the minus strand of OX422215.1, from coordinate 44,944,779 downwards.
GGAAGGAGCATTTAAGTGATTGAGAGGATTGATGGGACTAGAGAGATTGTAATGCCTTCCTTTGGAGGCTATAAATAATCCTTTCCGAATTTTTTAATTTCATACCTTTTTCTCTGGAATTTATGTACCCAAATCCATTGCCTTTTATCTCCCTTTTGTCAATGATATATATTTCCCTTTCTCAATTCCTTATAACAACGCCTTTATCTGTCATGGAACCTATGTTTCCCTTCCCTTATCTAATAAAGAAAGCGCTCAAGCTTCTTAAAAGTCATATCTGGGGGTGAGTGACCATAATTTCACTGATGGGGCATATTCCACCTCTTAAATTACCGATCAGGACCTGGTACTATAAGAAGGATTTTCCGAATACCACAATCCATCACCTTTAGGGCCCCAAGCCAGATGAAAGGGTTTGCTCCTTGATCTCTAGGCATATCTGATTTAATGAATGATTCTTATAACACGGGGCTAGGTTCCCCCTTACCTCTATCGGTGCTAAGAATCTTAAGAGCTATTGGAATTGATCCTTCTAAACTAATGAATAATTCTTAAAGATCGCTGATGGCCATAATCTTGACTTTTAAGGAGGCTTATGGGGGTGATCACGATGTGACATTGGACCAATTCTTCAGGTTGTACTAGATTTTACAAAAGAGTACGATAAAATATAAAGGGTTGAAGTACCTTTGTACAAATGTTTTTATTGTCTTTGAAAGGGATGGGCATATTTTTCCCAACAACTGAAGAGAGAATTACATTTTCATGGGTGGTTCCTGGGCCACCTTCGGTCTTGAAAATCCAAGGCGTTGCCCCACTTTCTAGTGTATTCCCCCTACTTTGGGTGAGACTTTATCTTTATTTATGATTCGGGCTTGATATTTAGATCTAGCCTTTGTACAAGTCATGTTAACCCTCTTACATTGTTTACAGTGTTTTCTGAGTCATCTGACGAGGAGAGGGAGGAGATCGACTAGGCCTTGAAGATGAACTCCATCCCTTTTGATAACTTTGTCACAACTAAGTGCCTCTATAATAGTGGTTTAGGACCTGACTCCAATATTGTAACTTCGGGAGCCTCCCTTCCACCCCTAAGCTCATGTTGGTGGAATTACCGGGTGTCACCCCTTACGGAGGTCTCTCCCAAGAGGAAAATTACCATGTTGGTGTCTAGGGTATCTAAGGGCTCTAGTAAAGAAGATAAACCCCAGGGTGGAGCTAAGCCTAATTCAATGGTTGATGGGGCCATTCTATTGGTCTCTAATAAGGAAGGTGATAAGACATGTAAGTTGTTGACCTTTTCCTTTTTATTATTTTTTCTCCTTTTCCTCAATTTTTTCTAATATCCAATCTTTTTTGCTTTTACCAATGTAGTAAATAAATGGGAAGAAATAAGGATGATGGGATGATTTTCTAATGATACCTCAATCGAGTTTGTTGTTGCCAAGGGTAAAAATTACCTGATTATTAAAAGGTTGAATCTTAAAGCTTGATACACCGATGAGTCCTCTTGGTCCTGCGGTTAGAATGGTTAAGGAGGATAAAGAGAACCCCATATTAAAACCCTACCATTTTTGAAAGAATTATTAAGGGCAGGTGGAATCCATGGGGAAACCCAAGGAAATTCTTCTATTAGAGGGGACCTACAACCCTTATCTTAAAGAAAAAAGGAAAGGAGAATGTGCTTTTTCTAGAAGATGAGGCAGACCAGAAGAAAGGTACTGAGACCCTTAGCCAATTAGAAGGGTTAACTGCAAATGAAAGGTACTCGCGACCTTTTTCTATCGAGGAGTTAAATTCATATGCTTTCTTGGTGGATGTCATCCATTCAATAACCAAGAGGGAGTGCTCAAATGTTGTTTCTAAGCTAAGGACTTGAGAGACCTTTGCAATGCCGAAGAGATTGTCCACCGATTGGGGAATGTATCTTCAAAGTTACTCTTTTTTTTTCTACGTTCTTACCTTTTTTGACATTCTTCTTATATATCCTTGTATTTTTATAGGCTCATCACATTCTTCTTATGATTCAAAGTCTCAAAACCTCAAAATCCTCTTCAATCCTTAGTGCCTTCTCTAAAAAGATATTTAGGGTTTTCTTAATTACCCTATCAGTGTTTTATGTTACTGTAATTAGGCTAATAAATGACCAATCGCGAAATTAATTGTAGTCTTAATATTAGCATTAACCCAATGACCCCAAAACATGCACCAAATGAATCGAAATTTGGCCTAAGATATATATTAATCCAATAGACTTAAATTTCACTACTTTAAGTTAAAAAGACATTCTAAGCATCCTAAAATTTGACCCAAAATAGAACAAATTTCAATAAATTAATTATATCATTAAGTTAAATTATGAGTTAATGCGAGTTGATTAAGGTAAAATTTAATTATTAATTAATGACTTGTGAATCGGCATTATAAGAAACTAACTCATGATTAATGGGACTTGATAATAAGGGAATAATCAAAACAAAGAAACTCCTGACAGCTAGTCCTTAACCATTCCATAATCGCCCATAATACCAAGTAACTTAAAATATTTAATTAGTGTATTACCATGATTATGCTGATTTTCTAAAAGTGTGAATCCATGTAACATATGAATGAACCACATATAGCGTATAAGGTAAGAAAAAGTTAAATATCACATGTCATGCCAGTAAAATAAATAATAATTAATTACGCAATTTAAATAAATGCACAGAAAATAAATAATAGTTAATTATTATAACGATCACGATAGTGTAGCGTTCTCCAGTCGTTGGCACTCTATTTGGAGGATATGGTGGGGAATGGATGGTAGTTGGTGAGAGCATTATTAGATTGTAAGTCAGTGACTATTTTTCATTTTCGTTCGACCCAAGTTTTCTTTTTCCTATTGTCGGTTTTTCACCGTAGGACTTGGTGTTATACGATTGTTTACCATATTATGAATTAATAATAATAATTCACCTAAATTGAAGATAAAATTCTTTGTTATCTAATTATCAAACATTTGATCACATAGACCTAGGTTGTATATTTTTTTGATCGAAAATGAATTAAAATAAATTATCACTTCCATTATGTCAATAATTTAATTGAGTACCTTCACTTCGTTTAGTTTACGAGCACATGGCAATCCCAACTAGTATCAGAGTGTTTTCCCATTCAATGGGTTTAATCACCTTGACCTTGATCTCATATGTCTTTTTAATGGAGTTAATTTTGTATGATATTATTAGTGAATTATTTGGTGCACGTAATATGCATGAATTCAATGGACTTGTAACCATATTTGATTTTATGAATCACTCTATTAACATTAAAAAACTTTGTATTAGTAATGATAATGATGATGAAAAATATTATGGACATAATTTATATGATAAACTAATTTTAAAATAAAATGTTTTATTAAAATAAAATGTTTTATTAAAATAAAATTTCAAACTCATTACAAAAATAAATTTTTTGGAAAAAAATCTTGGCATGCATCTTCTGGGTAATCTAGTGAAAAGGACTATTTACTTGAGAAAACAAATATGATTGAAAATGATAAAACCACTATTTTTATTGAGATCATACTTGTACAAAAGAAAATGAATTTTTTCAAATTACTGAAGCTCATGGACATTCTCTTTACCCAATAATTAAATTCCTTGATTTAAGGTTTAATGACTTCTTAGAATTTCTTATTGAACATGTTTAAGATAAGAAGTCACTTTCGATTGAAGATGAATGCGTGTCCACCTTTTAAAAAGAATAAATATTTATAATATTCTTATGAAAAAGATTGGAACATCGATTAAAAAGTTGGATTAAATAAGGAAATTACAATAAAGTTGTATTTCATGGAGATGCTTCATGATCCAATGAATAACTATTTTTTAATCCTATTTATAATTTTTTTTTAAAACACAAGGAAATATGATAATGTGAACCACTTAAAGGACAAGTCTATAATTACTCCAAAATTTGTGAAGATTGTCTCTAATGTATAATCGCGTGTTTGTATACGTAAAATACTTAAGTGTACTCATTGTAGGTCATATTAAAAAAATTGTACTTACTTAATCCAACTACCTATTCAAGTAATGATATTTAAATTATAATTTTTACTGGAAATAATTGGCAAGGTACGTAAAGAAAACATGCTTGTCATGTTCACAACGATAAGGACAATGGAATTCAATATTTGTCCATCGTACGTCTTAAGGCCAAGTTTCCTCACATGGAAAGTGTGTACTAGGAAGGATACCATAAGGATCATAAAATGGTTCCCTTAACCTCTATTATAAAAAAATGGTTTATCGATGCTCCTAAGACTCTTAGAACGCATATCTCATGTCATATGTCATCCTATTCCTTGCGTAGTTTTTGTTCATAGACCTTATATATTTGTTTTCGAGATAGAAATATTTATCAATTTCTTATAGGTTTATTGCATCATAATGATAGATTAGTGCACACACAATTGCATATGATATGCGTATCTCGATTTTGTTTATGCCTATATACTCTCGAAATGGAAATATAAAGCTTTAAAGTGTTAGAAATCTTAAGCTTGATCAATTTGGAGTATATTTTATAAAATAGTTGCACTTGACAAGTCACAAAAATCTTTATCATTCTTCAGTCAAAATATTAAAACGAAGTAATTTGACTTATGCTTCAAGGTTTTCAAAATGGTGTTGATTTAAAAAAGGAGTGTAATTTTTATTCCTTATGCGTGAGAATTTTTTCTTCATGGTTGTAGTTGAAAAGGAAAATTCAATATCATTCAAAATCATGAGAGATTATTTTCGCAGGGCTGAAACTTCTATTTGAATGAGTTACCTTTGAAAAGTTACAAATAGATCTCCAACCCATGTACTTGTGCGAAAGTCGCCACATGCAAAAAAAATTATAAGAGATATCTCAAATAATTATATCTATCATAATTAGGTAACACTCAAATTAATCATAAATCATGAATCACTAAAATTAAAGAAGACAAAAGTTTTAATTAAATATTTTATACTTAAAAGGAAAACGAGACTTCTCCCTCATAAATATCAACATAGATTTTCCCAAAGTACATTTCATAGAACTTTGGCTTTGATCCATCAGACAAGGATCCATCGTATTCACTTTTCTTCTCCACATAATTTATATTCATTACGTCCTATGATTAATCGAAATTATAAATGTTTTGAGAGGTTAATTTCTTACTTATATCTATTCCATTCACGTTATATTACCATAAACATTGATTATGATGTTTAAATATGTATGCCCTAATCATTAATCAACATTTTTGAGAATGTAGACCTTAATGTACATGGTTACATTGTACTTGTAATTTTTCCTTTCTGAATCGAAAAAACTAAATTATTTGGTTTGTATCATGCCCCGCAAGAAAATGATTTTTCTTTAGCGAAGAAGGTGCAACTCATGAAAAAGTAGGTCATTGCAGTGCTCAACACAAACTGAAAATTTATGGGAACAAACGTAGCTCGTGGAATTCTTCCTCGCTTCATATAAAATAACATTGTAAGAATTAAAAATTTCTAGTCAATGGACCAAGCATCGAAGCTTTATTATCTTATCGACAAAGTGTCTCGTAATCCACAAAGTTTACCTTCGTGTCAGAGAATCGGGTTGTAAGAATAAGAAAACCACAATTTAAAGACTATTTTCTGCAACGAGTCTTCATTTATATTACTTTCAAAACCATCAGAGTCTTTCAATGCCTTGTTTTTCTTAATTTAAGTGTGTTCCTCAACGATTCGACATCAATCATACTTCTGCATTCCTAAATAAGCTTATTTCCTTCACTTAAGGTTTGGGATTTGAGAAAAATTCTATCTTTCAGGGGAGCTTTTATTGTTTTTACTTAACAACTATCTAAGATGAAATTATTTGGATTATTGAGGTTATTTTAGTTATCTAAAGTTCTTTTCATGCAAACTTGATGAATCTCCATCATCTAAATTGACCCCATGTAAAGTCACCATTGTTAACTTTGGTCGTTTTGAGTTTATGATAACCTCTCATATATATAGTTATATATATTGATTTGAAACCTTTATTGTATTTAGGACTAGATTCCTCTTCAATTTTAAGTTTAATAAAATATTTTAAATCCGATTTAGAGTTTCTATATTCTTATATGCTCTTTGTTTTAGATATAGTGACAAGCTTTTCATCCAAGCGTTCACACAAAATTGAAAATGTGTATAATTGTTTCATGGCTTATTCCGTGTTAAAATATTTTATTTTTTTGACTGTTTAGGATTTTTTTTACTTTTGTTCGACAACATAGCCTTGGAAGTCCTTATATGTCTAGAGTTTGATTTCCTAACATGCCTCAATTCTTATTCGAGTCGGCCTGCAGTGCATCGGGTCATCGACTCAGAGACTACGATGGTGTTTTGGACCTTTTCGGATATGGTATATGACCTTTGATAAACTTTAGGATGCCCTCTCTATCCCAACTTTTTTTTCACTCGTTCTTATCATTAAAAAGTTATATTTCGAGGACTTGTGCAACCTTTTGATCGGGAATTTTTTAAAAGATTTATTCTTCCCAAAACTGTGCACATAGATATGATTAATAGGTTCCATCTTGGTCTTTTTTAATGGTCATGTGCACGATCAAAAGAGCCTCTGCGTGCACGGACTTTGCAAAAGCGAAAAACATTATTTTTCACTATAAAAATCACTTGGGTCCATTTTTTAATTAGAACTCTTACTTCCCTTTGATTTTTTTAGATCTAAGAGCTTCTATTTCTCTCTCTAGAAACCCTAAATGAGATTTAGATTTACCACACTTTGATTGAAATATATTGTGAAAGATTTTTGAGCGATTGATTAAAACACCGTAGAAAACTATCCTTCACCATTTGCCATTGAATATATTTAGTTTAGAGGTTAATGAAAGGAATATACGAAGAATTTGAGTGGATTCCTCCGAAGTGGATGTGTGAAAGTTAATAAAAGTTTATTTTTCTCTATGTAGAAAGATGCTTTGGTTGAAATATGCTAGATCGGGTGGATTTTAAATGATTAGTGGATCAAGAAGCTTGTAATTAGGCACTAAATCTAGGTAAATGTCTGAACTCTTGTAAAAGTATTAATTTTTCAAGTGGGTTAGTTGTAGCATTCCGAGGTTTTTTTTTCCAAAGGTGGGGTTTTTCATCATAAATATTATTGTTGTGATTATTCTCTAATTCACCTTTATTCACAACAACCTCAAATAATCTCAAATCTATAATTGATTTAGGTTGTTATATGTTTAGGTTTTATATAATAATAATTGAATTTAACTAGTCTGGTTAGCTATCACCTAATCACTAATTAACTTGAATTTGGATCTAATTGAATCTAGGTGTAAATTTCTCATCTTGTTTAGTTACAATTGAACTCAAAGGTTTTTAAATTATATTTGAACGACTTCATAACATTTTCCTTGAAGTAAAGTTGAATCTAATAATTTTAGTATAAGTGTTTAAAATTTTTTCCTAAGTAATTATTTGCAATATGTTTAAACAAGAAAGTTTTAAATCGGCAATTGTTTATGTGTTTGTCCTATTCTTAGCCCTCTAGGACATTAGCACATTGTATTTTTGTATTTTTAATTATAATCAAAGCACGGTTTCTATTTTGGGCTTAATATTTCCAGTTAGATCCTTGTGTGCTATTTTATGTGAGTTTGTGATTTTAAGCCATACTTGCATTTTTTTGTGCTAGTTTTGCTTGTGTGGCTATTTGATAATTATTTTGAAATGACTGTTGGCGATAGGATGTTAGACTTTGTTTGTCCTAATTATACTAGTCCATTTGATGATAGTCCTTTTGTGAGGATAGATTGATATAAATGTTTGACTTCCAAAACTGTTGAGAATCGTAGTTCTGTGACACCCTGCCTAATTAAATACCGGACGATCACTCCTTTATTAAATTAAAATCAAGGTGAACAGTTGGTTCATTCTTAGCATCACTGTCGTAAAAATAAATTTTCCAAATTAACACCCTAATTAATTAAGCTAAGTGTCAAAACCATTTTTAACATTTCTTTCCAAATTTTATTTTTAAAGAAATCATTTATTTATTTATTAACATTTCCAATAAGTAAGAATCATATCACAAATATCCTGGAACATAAACCAATTAATTTAAACATTCAACATCCAAGATCCCAACATTTAAAACTTAAAGTAAAACATCCATACTGAATAAATCCCATAGTAACAGTACTAGAAATAACTGAACTACAAATGTCCCAATAAACAGATAAATAGTGGAAAGGGCGACACATGCCCCAATAACTGAGAATCATAGAAGTGGAATCATGTAAATGAAATTGTCTAACCAAGTGGCCTGCAACTCCCACCTAAGCTGCAGCACATTCCTTCCAAGGGATCCTAAGCAAGACGCCCCTGTGGCTGGGCACCTGTAGTACATACATATATATACAAGAGAGAGAGAGAGAGAGAGAAACGGGTCAGAGCCCGATAGTGTATATGATTTAAAAATTTGTTTAGCAAGTATTTAAATTGATACAGGTCAATACAACAACATATTAGTGCGACACTCTCTTGAGAAATTCTCACCTCTCTTCTAATGTGCACACCTATCGCACTAACCTTCCCAATGGTTTATCTCATCATATATCACGCTATCGTTCCTCAATGATTTAACTTATCTTAGGTTATTCGCAGGATTCAAAATTTAACGATTCAATTGTTTGAAAAGAATATTTCAATTAGTGACCAAAGTTCTCATTCTAACTTTATTAATCAATAAAGTTTTCCAGTGTCATATTATACTTTCTCAAAACAAGTATTTACAATTCGAGTCATCAACCATGTCCTACCTATCAAATCACAGTAGGCAGTTCCAGATTTCAGAATTTCATATATATATTAACTACTCGTAAAATATATATATCATAACAACACCCCAAATAAAAACTATGGTGCGGGCATACTCTACTATCCAAACCCGGTATCACTCGTATTAAGGGGAATACAAATTCGGAATCACTCTCGAATTGTATTAACACATACACAACAATATTGAGGCGAAGCATAGATTCCAAGTCTCTAAGAGGATGGCACATACCCGCGTCTCTTAGGACCGTCTGAACTATCAAATCGATAGCCAGTACCAAGGATATCTATATCCTAGGGTACGAATCAATATCCCCCATAAGGCACACGGGATAAGACCGTCCCAGCGCGGTAACCTCGGGATAGCAAGTAGCATGGGTATGATTTTCACACATAGATAGTATATGCATACACAATCATATAACTATAGTAATATTACCATATCAATATTAGATATATCTCAAATCCCATAGTTACGACATTTATCCTTATTTCCACATTATTAGAATCGCGTATAAGGGTTCGTCTCTAACCTTAATTCGAAGGATTCTTCCAACTTATTACGTAACTCTCATGGACTCTATCCTCCCAAGTATAAAATTCAGTAGGTGTCCTTTTTATGTTCCAACATAACTCTCTTATGCATTTCCCCCTTTAATACATAAATTCATCGACCCTTAAGTAATTATCCCCAAAAATACAATTCTCATCTCATATTAAAAGTCCCAAAATTATTCATATGTCCTACTGATCTTCCCTATCTCCCAAAACACTTTATTAAGGATGTCCAAGAATTATTTCACATTAAATTGAATTTAACTAACTTAAAAAGGGAAATAGGAGTCTACCAGGAGGGGTCGATCGATCGAGGTCTGGGGCTCGATCGAGCGAACCTTCGATCGATCGATCAAACATGTATTTCGATTTCTGCAGTTTTGCAGTTACGGGTTCTAACACCTATCTTCATCCAAATTCAAGTTTTACATTCCCAAACGTCCAAAGATTCATACTACGAACATTATATCATCATACAAGGTATTTCCAACGTAAAGCATGTGGATTTCTATCATTAAACATGGATTAATAGCCCAAAAATTTATATAATTATCAAGAACCCTAGAATTCTCTTAAACATGGTTCTAACAAGTATTTCCAGAAATTTCTTCTTATAAACATCATAATTTCGTGGGAAATTCCTCTACATGGCAAGGGTTTCCAGGATTATCATTTAAACCATAACTACATGCGATTCCTATCTCAAATCTTTGGTTTTCTTCCATAAAAACTCATTCTAATTACTCCTAAACTAATATGAAAGATGCACCAATGAAATAAGCAAGATAAACACTTGCCTGGGATTTTTGGTGTTCTGATTTGCATATGATTTTGGTGTGGTTGCGTTCCCCGTCGTGCGATCTACCCGTTGGTGGTGGTGGCGGTGCAAACGGATGGATTTTGGGCCTTGGATTGCCTTGAGAGCTCTCTCCTTTCCTCTCCTATGGCCGTCACTTGTCTTTGGTTGTTATAAACCTAGAAGGCAACCTTAGACATCTGATATAACCCTTAAAATTTTGTAAGGATACAAATTTCCAATTGAGTCCATATATAGTTTTGGCTCAATTCCGGACAAAAACATTTATTCATAGGATAGTATTTATTTGTAATATTCTCAAGCCTATGAATTATGTATTGAAGACGTAGCGGCAAAGAATTTAAAGCTTCATCAAAATGCCGGTTTGTGTGCCTCGTTTCTACGTCATCAACTAAGGTTCCATGCTCCCAAGGTATGAATGTAATTATATTTATATAGGAGCTTGGAACAAATTGTATTGGGTGTTAGGTGTAATAAAAACTGCATTTTATTTTCAGAAAGAATCAAATAGAACTTTAATATAAGTATATAAAAGTTTCTGGGCCAAAATCGAATTTTTCAATCTTTCTGGTCGTTCGTTAGAAATGTCGTTCGAACGAGTTTTTTCGTTCGAATCAGATTTCGTTCGAACGAGTTTTGTCGTTCGAACCAGTTTCGTTCGAACGAGTTTTGTCGTTCGAACCAGGTTCGTTCGAACGAGTTTTGCCAACGACCCTAACTGGACAGTCGTTCGATATGTCGTTCGATATGTCGTTCGAACGAATGATCGTTCTAACGAGGTATCTAACGAACTTCTAACGAGCCCAGGCTGGTCACTCGTTAGAAGTCTCGTTCGAACGAGAATCAAGTTCGTTCGAACGAGATTCCAACGGGAACAGTTATTTGGCAGTTTTTTTGCAGTTTTTCCCCACTCCTCCACTTGGTTTTCAACCAACTTTTTTCATACCTTATTATGTGAGGGAAACACATTTTCCAAGTGAACTTTTCCAACATTGTTTATCTCCAAGAGAGAATTTGAGAGCAAAATTAGTTTAGGAAAATGTTCAAGTTTTGAGTGTTAATTTTTAATGAAAAATTCATACACACTCTAGTTTACACCCAATAATTGTTTATCCAAGTTTCTATATTTATATCTATTGCTTGGAGTTTTTGGCACCGGTTTTCTCTACCGAATTCAAGAGACGTTTCGGGTTTGCTTCTACACCCCATCACAAAGAAGACTTTTGTTGAGATTCTACCCACACGGAGAAAGGCTCCATGCTTGGGTGACGGTGACCATATAAAGTCCCATCGGTGGATTCCGAGACCGCGGTGGTGTTCCGAGGTTGTCCGCTAGGAAGAGGTTTCTACGAGAAGGAGCGTCGAGGCTTGAGAGGGATCGAGTCAGTCGTTGTAAGTCTACCTGTCTTGTAATTGTAATTCCATATCTAGTGGACTTGTGGCTAGGGCCGTCCGAGGTTGTTTCCCGTCTTGGGTTTTTCCTCGTACATCTCGGCGTAGTGTGATATTGTTTATTTTATCTTGCATCATAATTTAGAACGCATGCTTAGAATTTACTCAAGATAAAATTTGGTTTAATTATCACACTCATTCAATTTGGGACTTAAATTAAATATTGGGTAAAATTGGTTTATTCAAGTCATTTGCTAAAATTGGTTTCGCCTAACTTTGTATAATTGTTAATTATGACTTAGGCAAATTCTAGGACTTGAATTATGTTTTAATTTGTTTTGAGAAATTAAAACTTGTTGTTGTTATATTTGAAAGTAAAACCATCTCAATGCTTCCGCATTTATTTAAAAGGAAATTATATTTTAATTTGTGATTATTAAAATCCGGGGACTCCTCCTCTTCAAATTTCGTGGGTTTAATTACCCATAATTGCGAAATGTCCAAAACGCCCTCCAGGGGTACTAATTAGGCCTAAAAACGCCCCGAGACCCAAACTAAACCCCCGGGTACACTTTTTTGACTATCTCGACCCTTACGGACGTGTTGGCGCACTCAAAATGACCATACGAACAACTTATAAAATATTCACTTTTATTTATCAATATTTAGTCCCGACGCGACACGGCCGCGTTCCGACTCAAATTTCCAAAATTGTCATTTTATTCACTCGTGACATTCAATATAACCAATATTATATATTACTTTGCTCATTAGTAATATTCAACAAATTTTTCCATAATTACTAACTCTCACCACGTTAATAATTATAACATAATTAATTTCCGGATTTTTATTAAATAATTAATTCACATTAAATTTAATAAATCCCCAAATTAATATAGCATAAAAATACGGGGTATTACAAGTTCTTCTTACCATGACAACTTAAGTGTTGATAGTTTAAATTCTCATGAATGATGGTCAGTGATGATGAAGACGATGAAATTTTAAGCCCTGGATATCACAATCTCATGAAAAAATGTTTTAAATTTCAGAATAAAAATCAGATTTACTACTAAATTCAAGTGATTTGAAAATGAAAAATATTCCTTGATTGATAAACTTGATGGTTCTATCCAACATTTCAGTCAAATAGATGCCTTAAGTTAAAAGGTGAAACATCTTGAAAAATAAAAACTTGAGCTATTAGATTTAACTTTTGGATTGAAGAAATAGATTAACACTTTGAAAGAATAGGATGAATCTTTGAAAATTCAAAGTAAAAGTATTTTTAAAAAGTTTGAGCTAATTAAAAAAGAGAATAATGACTTTTTTTCATACTTGAAAATTTGAAGCGGGAACTTCAAATATGTGAAGAGTCCAAATGTGATTTTAAGAGGAAAAATTCTTCGCTTTAAAGTGATTTAGCCTTGCTAAGGAAAGTTAAATTTAATCTTGAATATTGTTAATAGATTCTTAACAAAATGAATTTTGAAACAACTCAAATTAAAAAGAACAAGTTTGGTATAGGATTTGACAAATTTGTGCATTGTTCTTCTTAATATAATACTATTTTTTGAAAAGTGTTTCAATCCATGTACTAATAAGAATGGTTCAATCCTCTTAGAATGTTAATCAGAAAATTCAAGATTTGAGGAAAAATGTGTTTGTTTTCTCAAGAGTTTTGAATAAAAAGTTAAATGACCAAAATAATATCAAGGGTCATTATTTTAAAACCGATTAAGAGAGTTTGAAAATACTTCAAAACAATACACTTACACATTTTGTCATAAAAAGGATCATTTGATAAAAGTTCGCAATAAATTATTTAGTAATCAACAAAATCCGATGATTGTTCCTAAAAGTCATCATAAGTCAGTTCACCGTGAACCTTATGTTTACTCTTGTTTATAAAATCGAACACCTTAGATACTATGGTTTCATGCTTAGAAATTCTCATGTTGATTCAATTTCCTATGACCATGATTCTTTTGATCTATTTCAATATGATTTGAATGCGCTTGTGACCAAGTGAAATACTTGACTCTAGATTATGATATGCATTTTTTTTTTGTAGAAAACACTTTTAAGAAGAATATTATTTTTATACCGTATGGAGATGGTCTTCGAAGAAGCTTACCTTATATTCCTCTTCAAAAGTGTTATAATGGAAATTTTGTGTGGGGTGTGGAATGTTTTTAGAAAGGAGGTAACGAGAACTTTAAGCCTTAATTTGTTTCAAGGGTTATCACTAAATCCAAAATTCCCATTTTAAGAGATGTTTGGAAGAAGAAAAGTAATTTGATGGTTTATAGTATATGTGTTTTCACCTCTAAAAATACTTCGAGTGTCTCTCCACCTCTCATTCACACTGAATAGGTTCCCCGAACCATTAGATTTTCTAGGTTCTTATCACAACTTGGATATTTGTTTCCCACGTTCTATATCTTATTTTAGGCTTTATTTTGGGGATTGACTATGTTGTGGGGATTTGGTATATGTTACTTGTTTTTAGTCATTTAGGAGTGTTATTATTCTAAGTTTGAGTGGGTTTTTTATTTCTCTTTTTAGAATTTTCTATGTGTGAGTTTACATTTATTTTGTATATACATGCATTTTTTATCTCTTGCTTTTTTCATGTCTCTTTATTTTGTGAAAAATCCAAAATCATTTTGATTTTATTGATATTTGTGTGAGAATGTGTTGTTATCTATGTGATGTACTTGTCTCATACTTTTTCCATTACATAAATTTGCACATATTTTGGCTTACTTTTGGTACATATATCCAAAAATATTTTTAATTTGCTTGATTTTTTATTTGTGCTTAACCATGCTAAATATCAATGAATAAATATTGTTAACTAAAGAAAATTGAATTATTTGATTTCCACATGTTTATGTGCTTATTGTAAACAATTTTTTAAAAAGTACTATGAAAATTGATTTGTCTTGTGTATTCTTAGCTTGCATATTCCTTACACCGCACTATCACACTTGTTTTATTAGTTTATTGAAACTTATAATGATGATTGAGCTTAAATTCTTTACTATTATCATCTTAATGCTTTCTTGTTATGTATCCATGATCCACTTTTGTGAGTTTGAGTGTTATATATTTATTCATATTTGATGGAGTTTCAAAGGAACAATTTTATGCATTGATAAGGGGATATCATTAAAGTGACAACACATGATTTGAATTTGAGTGGTATGTGTTATTTAACGTGTGTGTGAAAATACAATCAACAACAAATCCAATATGTTGAAAAAAGCCACAATCCAAGTGCTTAACTGGCATTAAAAACAAGGTAGGTCTATAGGTTCAAATTTAAATGAATTGACTATTTTAGTTTGTTATTAAAATATTCATATAACATGTGTTTGGTGGAGTAAATAAAGTGGATGGTATAATCTTTCCTACTCCATAATATGATTTTTCATTTTAATAAGTATTTTTATCATGATTTTAGTTAGTGCTATTTAAAACACTTGTGATTCATTTTTTTTATCTTGCACATACATGCTAATATGTCTAACACCAAATTCTAAATTGAGTTTTATATGAATTTAGATGATTGTCTTATGTGATTGTATAAATTCTACATATGTAATTAATTTGGTGATCTTTAATGTTTAATGATCATTAAAAGTTGATATTTATTTTTTTGTTTGTGAAAACAAATCTTGTGTTTGTTTACATATACCCTATATGATTTTCGTTACTACTAGTGTTTGTGCATGATTTTCGTTGAATGATTTGATTTTATTTCCATCTTGCATATTGAAAAAGCGGGTAGGCCCCCAATTTTTAAATCTTATTACAAAAAGTAATTTCAATTTCCTTTTAAATATATGCGGAAGCGTTGATGGTTCAAATTTAAAAAAAAATAACTAATTTTAATTTCTTTTCAAATTAAAATTAAACCAAGTGAAATTAAAATAAAACAATTAATACATTTTTCACTTAAACCAATTGAACTCAACCCAAGTCCTAGAAAATTTTCCTAAGTCATATTTTCAATATTACCAAGTTAGGCCAAATCAAATTTTATTAAATTAAATTAATTGACTTGAATTAAATTAATATTTACCCAATTAATTATGTAGCACCAAATTAAACATAAGTAGTGATTAAACCAAATTTTAACTTTTTACCTAAGCATGCGTTCTTGGTGAATTTTGCGAAACATAAAATAAATAATAAATCACTATGCCGCGATGTACGAGGAAAAACCCACAACGGGAAAAAACCTCGGACGACCCTAGCCTTAATTCCACTAAGTATGGTTTTACAATTATAAGACATATGACTTACTTCCTCAACTCGACCCCTTTCAATCCTTGACGCATCTTCTTGTAAACACCTCCGCCTAGTCGACAACCCCCGGAGCTCCACCGAAATCTTGGGATTCAGCAATGAGACATAGGTACACCATCAATCACACATGGTGCCTTTCACCATGTGAGAATGCCGCAGAAAAAAAACTTCTTCTTCTTTGAGGGATTTAGAAGAAAACCCAAACGAACTCTTTAATAGGTAGAGTAAACCGGTGCCAAAACTCCAAGCAAAGTATATATATATAAAGGAGCTTGGATAAACAAACTTTCAGTGTAAACAAGAGTGTTAAATGATTTTTTTTCTTGAAAAATTAGACACTCAAAACATGAACTTTTTCTTTTTGAATTTTGCTCTCAAACTTTCTCTTGGAGGTTGTAGGATATGAAAAAGTTGGTTTTCACACTTAATTAATCAGGTAAAAAGTTAGCGGGAAAAGAAGTGGGAAAGTGGGAAAAATGCTAAAAAAACTGCCAATTAACTGTTCCCGCCAAAACTTGTTCGAAAGATATTTTCGTTTGAACTCGTTCGATCGAGCCTTGTAACAAAGTTCCAGTGTATAAAAGTTGAACTTGTTAGAAATCTCGTTGGAAATCTCGTTCGAACATCATTCTCGTTTGAACGATACTTCGAACGACATTCCAGTGGCCAATGTGAGAACTCATTGGCAAACTATTTCGAACGACATTCTCGTTCGAACGACAAACTCGTTCGAGCGACAATATCGAACGAAAAACTAAAAAGCTGAAAATTCTAATTTTAGCCCATAAATTTTGTTTTAAAGTTTTAATGAAACTTTCTGAAAATAAACAACAGTTTAAAATAAACTTACACCCATATAAATATTATTCCAAGCTCCTATATATATATATATATATATATATATATATATATATATATATTAAAATTCATTCATACCTTAGGAGCAATGGAACCATGTTGATGACGTAGAAATGAGGCACAATACACACGGCGCTCGATGAAGCTTTATACTCTTGGTCGCTACGTCTTCAACTTTAGTTTGTCATAGGCTTGAAGGATGGTCAATAACTCTATCCTATGACTCAAACGTTTTTGTCCAGAATTTAGCCAAAACTACAAAGGACTCAATTGGAAATTTGCGTCCTTACAAATCTCCCACTTTGGCTATTTCGGGACAAAAACCAACAAAAATCCTAAAAGGCCGTCAAGCTCTACTAGACATAGAAAAAATGTCCCACCCAAAATAAAAGTACATTGCTTGACTCTACCAACCCAAGGATCAATATCTTTGTCGAAGATGAAAGTTGCCATATATAGAAGAATGCCTTCACATTTAAGCAAACACATTAAACGCATAGGGAATATTAAAATATTAAATGCAAATGCTCCCTCTTAATTAATTCTCTGCTTTATCAGCTATGATCAACCTCGGAAGATAGCGCCTTCCCCCTAGGTAAAATCTCCCAAACTAAGATACAATGACAATAGTATTAGATACCAATAGGATTAAATACCATTTCTACCCTATCATTCTCCCCCTTTTTGTTCAGGAATAGACAAAGGCTAAAGAATCAAAACGTAACTTATCTCCCCCAATAAAAGCATATACACCCCTTAAACTAAACAAGGGATAAATAGAATGGGATAACAAGCTAAACATGAAAATGTGCATAAAGTGATGAGAATATTAAAGTACTTGGGCAACAAAATCATAACTAATCCAACAAATAATAACGGATACCAACTAGGATGCAAGAAAATGATACCAATATGATACATAAAGTATTAAGCATGTGATATCAACAAAGAATGCAATAAGTTAGATACAAATTATGAATTAAAAGAATAGATGGAATAGAAAGCAAGGCAAAGACCAAATAAAATATCATATATATACATACTCTAGATATATCAAAGATGCACACGCATATATATATATATATATATATATATATATAGATATAGATATAAACACACAAATGACACAAAATAAGATAAGCTTTCACACTCGTATGGAAAAAATGTGTCATATGGAAACGGAAGTGTTGGGGTGTGAACTAGTAACAATTAAATTTAAATCCAATCACTTAAAACATGTTCACGGAGTTCTCAATTGATTGCAAACTTCATCACATTTGAATATAACCTCATGTGACAATATAAATTGAACTCAATGAATAAATATACACAATGCATACAAGCCGAGACTTTTGATGATTCTACAAACCAATAGAGTCATGACATTGAAAGGACAACTAGGATAAACGGACATTGTGAAAACCGTTGATATACCATCCAATCTCCCTCAATAAGAATATATATTTGAATGAATATATCAAACAAAAGGTTGGCCTGGACAATTATTTTTCTTTTTAATGCCATAATTCTATTTTTAGGCCTTTGGACCACGTATTTCTTTTAGGTCCAAACAAACGGTGGCTTACTATTCTCAAAGGATAATAAATCCTTTCGGAGCCCTTCCCCGTGCACATTTATATATAATATTTTTATTTCTCACAAATCTCACGTGCAACGGATTTTGACATGCGCTAGTCTTCCTAGGTCACAAATATGTAGATGACAAGATTGGTAGGAGAACACATCACAAAGCTCAAATATAACAAGTGGCGATTAAATTTCAAAAGAGCTCGTGCATGTGTGAATTGAGGCATATAAAAATAGAATCCATTTAAATCAACACAAAATCCAACTACTCCATGCAAGCATGATAAAGAACATAATAAGGATCAACAATCTAAACCAAAAGTTCTAGCCACATGGGAGCGAAATAGATGGGATTCTAATACAAGTGTATGCCACATAGGCTTGAAGGCTGGTCAGTAACTCTATCCTATGACTCAAACATTTTTGTCCGTAATTGAGCCAAAACTACAAAGGACTCAATTGGAAATTTGTGTCCTTACACATATCATTCATTTGAGAGTTTTGGGTATTTGGAATATTGATTTGAGTATACCTTATCATGTTTTTGGTTATTTTTGAATGTGTTGAGGTTTATATGTTGAGATGAGATTAAGGCATAATTTTTTTTCAAATGAGTGATAAAGTTGGATTTGATTTGATTTGTTGATGATGTTTTTAAAGGGTGGGGTTTTTGGACATATCCATTCACATGGGGGCTTGATATTTGTTGGGAGGATTGTCTATGCGTCAATCCGTTCACATAGATCCCATTTATCTTCGTTTCCATGGTACCATATTTTCTCCATTCGCAAGATCGTGCAATTTGCAACTTTCCTCGGTACTTTGTCCTCATCCATATAATGATTATAATTATTCCTTAAGAGATTGTAGATTTATATCATTCTCTCATATGTCCTCTTGAGACTTTGTGGTTTTAACAGATTGGGTATACTTTGCTATTCTTTTTTGTTACATCCCTTTCACGACTTAGTTTTCATGTTGTTTCCTCCCATGGCATACACATGCTGGCTTACTTGGATATGAGTATATTTTTCTACCGACTACCATTTTATGTGATTTTTATGGTCTTAGTATTTTAATTTTAACGTTATTACTTTAGTTAAGTATCCGTATCATATCCTTTTGTACTTGGATTGAGAGTTGAAAATTTTAACTCTCTTCTAGGTTTTTATTGGATCTACGTATAATCCATTTGGATTAGTCAGTAGTGTTTTATGTTATGATGATAGCATCTGGATAGTTCTTCCTTAGATACGCTTTAGATCCTTGTTTATAATATGTCCTTTATGATACTTTTATGTTTATTTTGGCTAGTGTTTGGTGCTTTATTTTTACCGACTAACTTTCATGAGATTACGTGTTTTGAGATATGTCTTGTGATACCTTCTGGTATTTTTTTTAATATAGATGTTGATCATGATGATGCATATACTTGCTTATTTATTTTATAATATGTTTATTGGGCAGTCTCAATTGTTTGGGTATTATCTTCATTTATTTCGCATGATTCTTGTCATGATAGTTTTGGACATATGTGGTTCTTGTCATAGATTCTCATATGTTCAATGTCCGTGATAACATGTCTTTAGCCCATATCTCCATAACACTTCTACTCTTATAATGTTTCAGATGATTCACATGTTTTTCTTTGTCATGAATTTCGTAATTGTCTCTCTGCATGAACATATTTAGGGGGAGTGAAATTTTCTTTCAGGGGGAAGATATTTTTTTTATGTGGAGTATTTCTTTGTTTGAGATGTGATTTATTTGCATATGATTTTCCATGATACACTTTATAGACTTCATCATACATATTCTTTGATGATATCATGTGTTTTTGTGTGATTTATCTATAGATATCATATGGCCACTCCCAGGCCTTTTGCTTAGGCCTTCCATAAACATCCAATTAATTACTACTCCCATTCTTGATTACTGAGTCACCCGGTATTAGATGTTTAAAAAACACCATCTTAATTTTTTTTAATCAAAACACTTCTCCTGTTTAACTCAAAGACCAAATTCCTTCCCAATTATTCCAGAATTCAAAATTCTCTCAAAGTACTCAATTGATACTTCAAAAATTATCATCAAATTAACGATCTTAACACAATTTCATACTTTTGTTTGATTCACAATTTCACACTTAATGTTTTGCATATTTTCACCATTTATTTTATATTTTTGAACGTTTTAATATCAAATAATTATTATAAGTCGTTGTCATTCCTTTATTTGAAAACTTTACATTATTCTTATTGTGGTGCAAATTCATGAGTGACTGAACACTCCAATGATACTCAACATGCTCCCTCCCAGATTGTGTAGACATAGAGTTTGCCACAATAACTCAAAAGTCATTTCACTCTAAATTGGAGCACACTTTTCACCTTGCGCACCCCACATCATGTGTTAATATTGTTTTCATCGTTGTTCACATTGGGCGTCTGTTCTTCTGACTAATAAACACATTTGACACACTTTGGTATGTTAGTTGATCAATGGTCACCTTTTGATTTTGTTCACCTTACTTTTCTTTATTTACGATTTAATATTAACATTCTTTGTTTAATTATTATCTTGTACGATTTAATGGAGGTCATGAAATATCTAATTAATAAAAGTGGTCACATAGGGGATTCTAAATGGTTTCCTATGATCTTAAAAGAGTAACTGGTATATGGCATACTTCATCGCGAAAAATCCATCAATATTAAAATAATCTTAAAATTATAAAATCCCACAACACCTTCATGCATATCTACAAAAGTATAGGTGAGAGGATTTTCTTTTAGTGTCAGGGGAGATGAAGGATAAGTTAGTGAGGATGTTTTATTACTCCTTTGTGGATATAAAAAATATAATTTATTGGAGGACTTTATGTGGGCTACATGTGTGGCCTTCTCAAGAGAGTGTTTGGCCCAATATCTATTTGTAGTTGATTGCCCCAACGACTATTTATTTTCGAAGGAGGAAAGAATGTTCACTAAGGACTAATTGGTTGGTTACTTAGTTCCGAAGAATATTCACTACACCAAAATGGCCAAATTGTCACCTTTCAGCCGGCCACCCTTGTCAAGGTCATTGACGGTGACAAAAAACACGCTTTTTGTGTCACGGTCATTGACCTTGACACGACCGTGACAAGAAATTATCACGGTCATTGACCGTTACAAGCCCGTGACAAATTTACTTGCCACGGACTTGTCACGGTCAATGACCGTGACAATTCTTTAAATAATTGTCACGGTCAATGACCTTGACACGACCGTGACAATGTTTACAGCAAAAACCCTTTCCCCCTTCTTTTTTCCCTCCCGCTCCGTTCCCTCCCTCTCTCTCTCTCTCTCGACGCTGCTCTCTCTCTCTCTCTCTCTCTCTCTCTCTCTCTCTCTACTTTCAGGTTTAATTCTCTCTCTCTCTACTTTCAGGTTTAATTCTCTCTCTCTCTCTCTCTCTCTCTCTCTCTCTCTCTCTCTCTCTCTCTCTCTCTCTCTCTCTCTTCATTTATATATATGTTTGTGTGTATATATATGTGTGTATGTGTGTATATATGTGCGTGTGTGTGTGCGTGTGTGGGGGGTGGGGTAGGGTGGGGGCAGGGTGGGGGCAGGGTGGGGTTAGGGGGTGGGGCAGGGTGGGGGTAGGGTGGGGGCAGGGTGGGGGTAGGAGGTTAAAAATGTAAATAAATAAGTAATTTTCTATAAATTTTCAAAAATAATATCCAAAAATGTAAATGTAAATAATATCCAAAAATGTAAATTTGTAGTAATTGTCATCCGAAGTTGCTAAAAGCATCCGAAGTTAAAAAAGCATGAAAAATAAAATATTTTTTAAGATTTGTGGTGAATAACTAAAGTTAAAAAAAGTATTACTTTAGTCATTAAATTACTTTTTGAATTCGGGCGATGCGCGTAAATTTGTAGTAATTGTCTTATAATAAAGATCAATTAGTCTATGTTGTTGAAAAATTTGATCAAATTGGTGAGCCCTTCATATTTTAAAAATGTTGTTTTTATTCCTATTTAACTTTTCTTTCTATACACCCTTAATTATATTTAAAGTTTAATAAAATAGGAGTTATAGAAAGAAAAGTGGGGTTTAAATAAAAACACTTTTTTTAAATTTTAGGTTCTGGTGCATAATCTTACTTTGTCACAATTAATTTATATGCCTCAAAGTTATTTTATCACTCTTAGTTTATATTTGTGATAATAATTTATGAACTGAGATTATTTTAAATAGACAGTCACTACTCTGTGTGTGTGTGTGTGTGTGTGTGTGTGTGTGTGTGTATGTGGTGAGTGGTGGTGGTGGTGTGTGTGTATGTGGTGAGTGGGGGGTGTGGAGGGAGTTGGGTGTGTGTGTGTGTGTATATATTTGAATTAACCCATGAATTTGTATTTTTGTATTTGAATTAACCCATGAATTTATTTTTGTATTTGAATTAACCCATGAATTTATTTTTATATTTGAATTAACCCATGAATTTATTTTTGTATTTGAATTAACCCATTATATGAAACATACTTGAAATTAAATATAGTGCGCATAGATACTAGCATTCTAGTTCTTATGCGTACGCATTCAATAGCCCTTAGACCCGTTCGAGAGTCATTACCCCTGTAATGAGATCTCTCGAATTGTCCCGTTTGGACAGTTTGAGATTGTATAATTTCTGTATAATATTCTTATTGGCTTAAAGTTGTTACTTTTGGAGGAAGTTTTGCAGTCGTATCTTAATGTTCTCTGGGTACATACTAGATTGACAAGTGTGACTGTTATTTCAATTGACCAATTGAAATAACACTCACACCTTCCAATCTACGTCGTGTACTTGGAGAACTAAGGGGATATGCTGTCGAATTTTTTTCAAATCGTAACAATGTGCATGAGCTGTTAAGTATATTACAGAAAAATACAGTCTTGAATGGGATAGGACCACTTACCCTTTAATAGGATAATTAAATGATGGGATAATTAAATAAAACATACTATAAATCTAAGTTTTGTTTACCTTTAATAGGGGTTTAGTTGTGGTAGCTGTGATGGGATATCCGAAATACAAAGAGTGGATGGGTGAGACTAATAGAATGGGGGATGTGTTTCGCAGAGGTGCTAACGAATTTGTGAAATATGCAAAGAGATGTCGTAATGATGAAGAGTTTCCGTGTCCGTGTGCTAGGTGTAAGAATGGTAAGGTGTTTGAGTGGAAAACAGTTGAATTACATTTGTTAAGATTGGGTATGCAAGATAGTTATCGATTTTGGAGTTTTCACGGTGAATTGAAAGTTCCTTTTGTCCCCGACCAACCTTCACAAGAACCTTCAACAAGTAGAATAGATGTAGAAGGGGACGACGTAGATCATAATATGTTAGAGGATTTAGTTGATGATGCGTACGGAGTTTATGAAGCTGAGGAGAATGAGGTTACTGATGATGTAGAAGATTCAAGTGCTCGTGAAGATAACACGATAAAACTTGACGATGACTACCAAAGTTTAAAATTTAAGGCGACCCAACCGTTATACTCTGGCTATGAGAAAGATCAAACAACTTTACATGCCATGGTTGGTTTTCACAGTTTGAAGACGCAGTACGGTTTTTCTGGCAATAGCGTGACGGGAATTCTGAAATGGGTGAAGGGCTTATTATCCAAGGTGAATACACTTCCAAATAGCTATCCTGTTATGAAGAATAGTTTGAAAGGTTTGGGAATGAAGTATAAATCGATTCATGCTTGTGTGTATGACTGCATACTATACCGAAAGGAGTATAAAAATCTCGATCGTTGTCCGGTATGCGATGAACCTAGATATGTCCAATCTACTAGTAAGGAAGGCACAAGCTCAAAAGTGCCTCAAAAAGTATTGAAATATTTTCCCGTTGGGCCTAGATTAAAGCGATTTTTCACAGTACCATAGATTGCAGAGGCAATGACTTGGCATGCTAGGGCAGAAGTAGGGGTAATATCGTGCGTCATCCTATTGATTCTACTGCCTGGCGGAGGATGAATTTTGAGTATCCCGATTTTGCTCGAGAACAACGCAACATTCGTTTGGCTATGTCAAAAGATGGTTTCAATCCATTTGGAAATCTAAGCACCAATCAGAGTGTATGGCCAGTGATCCTAGCCCCACTCAACCTCCCTCATTCACAGTGTATGAGACCTGAATTTTCGATGATGGCTTTATTGATACCTGGGCCAAAGACACCAAGTGATGACATTGATATCTACCTGGCTCCTTTAGTAGAAGAATTAAATAAGTTGTGGGAAGAGGGTGTGCAATCATTTGACTCTTTTAGAAAAGAAGAGTTTACGCTGAAAGCTATGTTGATGTGGGCAATTCATGATTTTCCAGCTTATGGGACATTATCCGGATGTGTAGTACATGGTTATTTGGGGTGTCCTATTTGTGGATAGGAGACTGAATCTCTTCGTCTATCCTCTAGCTTAAAAAATTTATACCATTGCCACAGGAGGTTTTTACCCCCAGCTCATAGTTTCAGATTTGAGAAAGGTTCCAATTTTTTATTGGGCGGAGTTGAACATAGGCTACCGCCGAGACAACTTTCGGGTTCAGAAATTGAAAGTAAATCTTCTGAATGTGGCCCAAATATGCCAGGTAAGAATCCCAAATTTAAGAATGTCAAGCACAAGAAGACCCCAACTGGGAATGAAACTGAGATAAGAAAGGCATGGTCTCGGAGGTCAATTTTATTTGACTTGCCTTATTAGAAGAAAAACCCGGTGCGCCATGTATTGGATGTGATGCATGCAGAGAAGAACTTCGTTGAACATATTGTGGGTACTTTCCTTAGGGGGAGTCATTCGAAGGATGGAGAAAATGCACGAAAATACCTTAAAACGTTAAAACTTAAGCCACAACTATGGTTGAAAGAATATAGTAGGGGAAGGACAATAATTCCCCCTGGTGCTTTTACTTTGACGAGTGGGGAAAGGAAGGTGCTTCTAGACACAATATATAATTTGAAGGGCCCATCTACTTTTTCGTCCAACTTGCAAAGGATTGTGAATTATGCTACTCATGATTTACATAAGTGTAAGTCCCACGATTGGCATGTGATCATGCAATTGGTTCCTCTATAGTTTAAGCACTGTTTCTCCAAGCACAAGGATTTGCGTAGGGCTATTATGCAAATTATTATTACCTTCTCCCTCTTGTGTGAGAAGGTAGTGAATCGAGAACACATAGTGGCCGCAAAATTGGCTGTGAACGAAGCGATTTGTGTATTAGAGAAGTACTTTCCCCCAGCATTCTTTGACATAAGTGTTCACTTGTTGGTACACCTATGCGACGAGGCACTTCTTTGTGGTCCAGTTAGATATCGGTGGATGTATCCGTTTGAAAGATTGATGAAAGTTTTTAAAGATTACGTCAAGAATACGCGATATATTGCAGGATCAATTGCAGAGGAATACATCACCGTGGAGTCATCAATATATACTCGGGAATATATACCAGACTCGACCAGCGTTGATGACACTGATGAATTCCTCGATGATGGTGGTAATGTGATGGGAAAATTAGTGAAATTAACGAGTTTGAAACATGAACAAGTAGCTCGTTATCTATTTGACACACATGAAGATGTCGAAGAATGGAAAAAGTAAGTTTCGAATATTATAATGTTTAACATTATTTTAGATTATTTTATACATGATTAATTTTGTAATATGCAGTAAATATGAAGCATGTGAGAACAATAAAAGATGAAAAATAATGGTACAATCAGACAGCGAATTTAGGCTATGGTTGACACAAGAGGTAATTATAATGAAAACAGTCGTTATATAACGTTACATTACACTCAAATTTTACCACTAATATAATTAATTTATCAATATTCTCAGCTCCTAAAGATGGGTGATGCGACATCAAGGCTTGCTCGTCTAGCCACTGGACCCTTGTTCATGGCACAAGAGTACAAAAAGTATCGATTGAACGGTTACATTTTCGACGCTGAAGTGTACGAGGAAAGTACAAATGTACAGAACTCGGGAATTTCATACAAGGCTCTTACTTTCTTTCGAGCGAGCGCAAAAGATAAAAACCTCGTTGAAGCTGAAATGACTTACTATGGTATAATCCAAAATATATTTGAATTAGATTATATAAGCTTCAAAGAGGTTGTATTTTACTGTGAATGGGTAAGAGTTGAGGATAAAAATGCTTGTAAAGTTGATCCTGTCACCAATTTGATCATGGTTGACTTGTCCAAGTTGAAGAGCAACGACCACGTGAGCGATGAGCCGTTTGTTTGTGCATTTCAAAAGGTTAAGAAAGTGTTTTACTCGGAGTATGTCAACAACGAGCCGTGGTCAATTGTCCAACACGCGCCAAGGCGTCTAAATAGTAGTGTGGATGACTTGGCTGCTCCTACCGAATATCAATCCATTTTTTATGATAACTCGAATTTGAAACAATTTTTCAATTTGTAATAAATATTTCAATTTGTACCGAAACATCCATTTTTAATGCTTTTAATTGATCTGCACTTTATCATTTTCACTCTTGTGTAGTGTGCGTGTGTGGAGAGGAGATTAATACATAAATATTACAACTACATCTAAGTTTTGTTTATACTAATCCATGAATATACGCTTCTTACCTTTAATAGGTGATTAGTACATAGTTATTTGGGGTGTCCTATTTGTGGAGAGGAGACTGAATCTCTTCGTCTATCCGAACACTAAGAAATGCCATAATCCTATGGAGCGATGCTCTGCAAATTCCTCCCAACCGTTATGTAGCCAAACATCACCAGTTGAAGTTGTCAATTCCACTTTCCATACCCCACCACTTGGAACTTTTAGCAAAACATGGGAGACCATTGAAAGGTGGAATTGACAACTTCAACTGCTGATTTTTGGCTACACAACGGTTGGAAGGAATTTTCAACGCATAACTCCATAGGATTATGGTATTTCTTAGTGTTTAGATATGAAGAGAATTATATTTGACAAGATTTCCCGGGGTACATTAGTTGGAAGGAGGTGCCATATGAGCTCAAGTTAGCTGTTTGAGTGACACTATAGGTAATGTATTTATTTTTATATGTCAATTTCGATTTCAATTTCAATTACGATATATATTTATCTATATTTGAGGGGCGGATACTAATTTTACTTTATTTCAATTCAGGGGACAGGGAGTGACCCTAAGGGTAGGCCACATATGCTCTATACTTATATGGCTATTCGGACGAGAAGGGAAGGATAAGGAGGTGTTCCCGAGCGTCGCGGTACAAAATCTCTTTTCCATGCAAATAGTTTGTAGATTTGAGATAATTGATGGTGATGTTGTTTCTTCTTAAATAGTTTCTATTTTGAATATATATTTGCATTATCTTTAGTTTGTCTGGATACATGATGTTTGGAACAGGTAAAACGTTGCTATAACAGGTACAAATATACTGCTGGGCAGTGGCAGTGGCCATACTGCCCAGCAGATTTTTTTTAAATTCTGCCCAGAATTGTCATGGTCATTGACCGTGACAATTTTTTTAAAAAGGGTCACGGCTTTTTCACGGTTTATAACCGTGACAAACGTGTCTCGGTCATTGACCGCGACACGACCGTGACACAAAATGCGAGTTTTGTGTCAAGGTCAATGACCGTGACATGACCGTGACAAAAAAAGTTATCTCGCCTCGAAATGTCACGGTCATTGACCTTGAGAAGTTGGATTTGTCAAGGTCAATGACCTTGACAAATGGGCAGATTTGGTGTAGTGATTTGGGAAAAGGACTCCATCAAGTCTGAACACATGTGTGATTTACATCGGATGCTTCATCACATCAATATTATTTCATTATGTTGACAAAGAATAGGTCAGAGGTATGCTACAAGCATATAAACGTTCTGTATGTGGTCCTTAAAGGCACGAGCAATATTAGTTTTTTTGAGCTCATTAGATAAGCTAAGTGTAATACCCCGTATTTTGTGGGATTTTATGTTCATTATGGAATTGGGATTTAATTATGGAATTGGAAATAATTAACTTAAATGGAGAAATTTTTTTTATAACTAATCCAGATTTTATTATAATAATTACTAGCGTGACGAGAGTTAGTATTTATTGGCAACAATTATGTTGAATATTACTTAGCGATTAAAGTAATATAGGAATACAAAAATATTATTATGGCCGGGAGGGAAAAATATGGAAGTTGCAATACACTTAGCTGGGACGCGTGTGAGGGTCGTGTCGGTATTACTTTATTGGGTTAAAAAGATAATTTATTTTTAAGTAAATCGGATAGCCATTTTGAGTGCCCCAGTGCGTCCGGAAGGGTCAAGATAGTCAGAAAACACTACTCAAGTGTTTTATTTGGATTTCGGGGCATTTTACCCCAAAACGACACCCCGAAGGGGTATTTTAGTCTTTTGGGATTTTTGGGAATTAAAATGGACAAAAATTAGGAATTAAATTAGAGAAAGAACGCGGGCATTAGGTTATCTGACAGTTTCTAAACTTACGTGAGAGAGGGAGAGAACCAAAGAGGGAGAAGAAGAACTCCATAAGTGCTTTGGGCTAAGGATTCAAGTTCTTCCGCCAAAAATCACATCAACGCGTAGATCGCGAGGAGAGGATCATCCCCATACCAATTCCATTTAATAATTTAGAGGTTCACAAGAAGGCAACAGTTTATCTTGCTAAATTTTTGAGCATATGTATTTCATGTTAACCTCAGTTGATGAGATAACCATGATAATATGAATTTGAGACTGATTTGTCAATGAATTTTGAAATTTTAACATAAGGTTTCATGTATATGAATAGCCCTATTCTAGTAATGATAATTATGGACATTTTTAGGTTAAAATCATAAAATAAAATTGGAGGTTGAATGATTATTAATGGTGGGTTCATTATTAAGGGACTTTTAAAGATTTAGGAATTTGTTTAGATTCCATTTGATTATATAAGGATCTGTCATCTAAATTATGTTAGAAAGTACCCTATTGTGATTAAGAATAGTTCAGAATCATTGATTGGGAGTTGGGATGAGTTTGAGATGAATTTAGATGAGTAAAAGATAGGAAAAATGAATTTCGGAATAACAGGGGTGATCTCAAAATTTTCGCTTGAAGACCTGCCCAGGTCGTTCGAACGAGAATTCCAACGATCATTCTAACGAGATTTTTGAGTTCGTTCAAAGTGAGAAGTTCGTTCGAAAGACCTCATTCTATAGAGAATCCTGGACTTCTAACGAGATTTTGAAATGCTTATTTATGACCCGGTCAAGTTAGAATCCTACTAGGTTGGCCCAAGTGAGAGAAAGTAACCTACGCTATCATCGAATGACTTAAATTCCTTGCTAGTAGTGAGATGAGAGTGTGACTATTCAAGGGGGTATAGCGGGGTAATAGTGCCTTAGAGAGAATGTACTTTCTAGAGAAATAAGTTGTATGGTTTAAACATTGTGAGTAGTAGATACGATAATGCTACATATAAACTCGGGGATTTGGGTTACATGAATTCCTATTGTATATAATAAGTTGTGTGTATACTTATTGGTTAAACTATTATGTGCATAACATACCTATGCTACTTGCTATCGAGCGGAGGCTGAATTGTGGATAATCATGCCTTGAGGAGCCTTCAGATGGGATATTGGTCTGTACCACTAGAGCATAGAACCTAGGTACGGGATATTTGTGAGTACGATAGCGATGACGGTCGTATGGGAGCGTAGGTATGTGCGTATCCCATGGGCTTGGTAATATGTTCGCCTCCAATATATGTGTTTTGTTTTGATGATTCACCAGAGATTGAACCTTAAGTCCTTTATGCAATGAGCGATGCAACGGGACATGATAGCAGAGTATGCAGGCACCGCAGCTGTGTCTCGAGGTGCAGGTAAAATTATAAAATTGGAAATGAATTAAGTAGCGAACACTTAATTATATTAAATTGGAAGTGTCTGTTTATGCTGAAAAGAGGAATTATTTAAATGTATTATTTTGTGAGAGGAAATCCATGGGAACGATGTCGGATGATGATTAGTTATTTAGACAGGAAGGACTAGCTAGTATAGGATTAAAACTAGTGGGATTTGTATATGTGCTAATAAATCATTTTAAGCACTTGCTGACTTTTAAACTGTTTTCAACTCGGGATCTGACCCGTTTTTCTGCAAATCTCTTTTCTTTTCAAATTATTTTAGGTGCTCAGCCACAGGGACACCAGCTTTAGGAGTTCCATTCATTCGACGAGCTGTAGCTGCTATGGAGGCTATATGACCTTGGTAGTAGACACCTCTGTCTATAATTTCTTACTTTTGAGTTACTTGCATCAGTTGGACATGTCGTCCCTTCACATTCTTATATTTATAGATTTGAGATTTAATTCATTACTCTTCCCAGTTGTTGAGTTTATTTAGTTGGATTATTGTATTGGATTTTTGACTCGAAGTGTTTACTCCAACTCCTTTATATTATGTCCGCTATTTCTTTTATTATGAGTTTGGTTTGAATGGTGAATGTTTTGATATTTCCTTAAATAGTTTATATTAATTGAAAAGATAAGATTTTGACATCAACTATTATTAAATATTAGGTGGTTAGTATTTTATAACAAGTTTTTTACAGTGATGCATAATCTGAACCAATGGGATATTCAGAATTAATTAATAAAGGACTGATCACCCGATATTTAATTGGACGGGGTGTCACTGGTGGTATCAGAGCATCAGGTTCTAGAGTCCTTCGGATTTGTACGGCTTACTATGTTTTCCATGCGCGCGCTATATTTGATGTAGAGCCCTATATTTATGATTGTTGTATTCATTAATTGCGCATTTTACGTCTTCAGCTATTTGAGATATTTACTGTGGGCTTATAAAGTTTCTTTCTCATTTTAGATGCCTCCCAGACGTGCACAATGAGCTAACAGGGATGCCCAATCCGAGCCTCAGCCAACTTTGGCCCAGGGTACGATAAATGTTGCGAAAGTTATCGCTATTGTAGCATAGGCGGTGAATGCAGCATTAGCCTTGGTACAGCAGGCTCCAGCACTGGCACCAGCAGTGGCTCCAGCACCAGTTCATGAATTCCCTTCTATTTGGGAGCGAGTCAAAGATGCCTTTCAGAAGGCACACCCTCCAGAGTTCACTAGGAGTTCAGATGTAGTAAAGTCAAGCCAATTGAAGAAGGATATACAGAGACATATGAGGATGTATGAGTGCAAGGAGGTGAAAAAGTAAATTTTGGATACTTTTAAGTTGGTGGGGGCAGTGTTATAGTGGTTGGAGTCCATCATCACTGCGGAGGAAAGAGAAATCATGACTATTCGAGAGTTCTGGGTGCAGTTGGATCGCAAGTATTTCCCTTCTGCAGTGCAAATGGAGATTAGAAGAAGCTGTTAAACCTCAAGCAGGAAGGGAAGATGGTTGCTGAGTATGAGGAGGAGTTTAAAGATCTTCTGAATATTGTCCCCGATGAGATACCGACAGAGGAGATAAAAATTCAAGAGATTCATTGATGGATTGACTTGGAGGATTCGCTAGCACCTGCTAGGGAATCTTTCACTGGCCACTTATTCTGACGTGGTTAATGATGCCCTACTACATTGTTAGGACCACCGCTTCCACAAGCAGAGGAGAAAACGAGTTGGGGAGTCCAGCCAACACGGACGGACATGAGGTAGTAGTGACGATGGGGCACCCGCAGCACAGGGATAGGTCCGTCATGGGGAGCAGAGTTCCCATCAGGGGGACATGCTAAAAGATTTCACTCCAAAGATTTCAGATAGGGGCAGGGAGGCTTTAGGCAGGGCCATCAGGGGCATCAGCATTTTCACTAGGGCTAGTAGGGCCAGAGGAGGGGTGGCAATGACCATCAAGGCCGAGGGTAGCAGGGACAGAGGGGAGAACACTTTACACGGAGGTGTTTTACTTATGGCAACACTTGACACAAATTCCAGGACTGTCCTCAGAGGGTTAGAGCCTCACAACAGCAGCAACAACGGCAGCAGGGCTCTCGTCAGGAGCCCCAACGACCGTTATTTCTAGTCGCCCTCCCAGCACCGCCCAAGATTTTAGCTTTGCCAACCATTTCAGTAGCTCTATTACAATAGGGACAGTTGCAGTACGGGAGCATCTACAACGTCCATCAGTCCCCAGTTCATCAGAAGCCACCTGCTGTTGAGGGTACGTTTCCTATCCATGAGACTATGGGGCGCATTTTGTTTGATACGGGGGCATCACATTGCTTTATAGAAACTAGTTTTTCATGGGTCACAGGGTTGTTAGGCACAGCAGAGAGTACAGTGACTTGTGTAAACTCACCGCTAGGGAATGGGTCATTGATTTTCTTTATATGCCGGGGATTAGGTATAAAGATTGGGTGTTTGATTTTGCCAGTAGATATGCTAGTATTAGATATGCACGTGCATGACGCCATTATTGACATAGATTGGCTTGGTGCTTATACAGCCATGATAGACTGTTTTAGTAGGAGAATTATCTTTACTATACCGGGATATGAGATGTTCCTAGTGGCGATGCCTCGTTTTGAGGGAGGATCATCCACCCAATTATATTACATAGAGGAGGAGACATCTAGGGAGATAGTGATCCCCGTTGATTCTATTCTCATAGTTTGCGAGTTTTCCCATGTATTCCAGGATATACTGAGACTACCGCCTAGTTGAGAGATAGATTTCCTCATAGACTTAATGCCGGGCACTCGACAGATAGCCCGTGAACCCTATCGTATGGATCCAACTGAAATGAGAGAGTTACGAGACCAGATTGAGTAGTTGTTGGGACAGGGCTTCATTCGCAGGAGTACCTCGTCTTGGGGTGCTCTAGTGTTGTTTGTAAAGAAACTAGATGGGTCATTGATGTTGTGTATGGATTACCTAGAGTTGAATAAAGTCACGATACATAATAAGTATCCATTGCCCCGAATCAATGACTTGTTTGACCAATTAAGAGGAGTTTCCTTCTTCTCAAAGATAGATTTGAGATCGGGATATCACTAGCTAAGAATTAGGGAGCAGGATGTGTCGAAGACTGCTTTCCTGATGAGATATGGGTCCTACGAGTTCCGGGTGATGCCGTTTGGACTGATGAATGCTCTAGCCATTTTCATGGACTTAATGAACAAGGTGTTCGGAGAGTTTTTAGATCGGTTTATCATTGTCTTCATTGATGACATTATGATTTATTCACGGACTGAGGAGGATCATGTCGATCATCGGAGGATGGTTTTATAGACTTTACGTGAGCACGAGTTATATGCAAAATATGAGAAATGTGGTTTCTGGCCGAGAGAGGTTCAGTTCTTAGGGCATATCATTTCTACGAAAGGGATATCGGTCGATCCGGGGAAGGTGTCCACAGTGAGGGAGTGGGGACAACCCATGACACCGACTGAGATACATTGCTTCTTAGGGCTGGTATGATACTACAAGCGATGCATTTGGGGATTGATAAACTTAACTCGCAAAGGGGTACCATTTATATGGGATGATGCCTGTCAGTTGGCCTTTGATGAGCTGAAGGACAAGATGACTTCATCACCAGTACTAGCCCTACCTCGTCCAGGGATGGAATACCTGATTTACACTGATGCGTCCTTGTTAGGACTTGGGGGTGTGCTTCAACAGGAGGATAAGGCGGTTTCTTATGCTTCCCGTAAGATCAAGCCTCATGAGAGGAATTACCCCACCCAGAACTTGGAGTTAGAGACAATCGTGTTTTCATTGCGGATATGAAGGCATTATCTCTTGGGGGAGAAATTTTGCCTATTCACGGATCACAAATCCCTGCAGTATCTGTTCATGCAGCGGGAGCTGAATATGTGTCAACGGAGGTGGCTTGAATTTGTGAATGATTAGCAGTTCGATATCCATTACCACCAGGGGAAAGCTAACGTGGTAGCAGACGCATTGAGCCGTAGGCTAGCAGGTGAGGTGACCGAGGTGTGGAAGGTGAAATGGAAATAATTCGGGCATCAAGATGCAGTTTCCCACTCATTCATATCGATGATGATAGTTACACCCGAGATAGTTACCAGGGTGATACAGGCTCAAGCAGCGGGTTCATTCTGTCAGGATCGGATTATCTAGCTTCTAGCCGAGGGAGAAGAGTCTTTCTCCGTGAGATCAGATGGGGGTTTATGCTTTAATGGCAGACTAGGTGTAGGAGTTGTGGCATGCAGTGATGATGGAGTCGCACGATTCACGATTTGCGGTACATCTCGGAGGGGATAAGATGGACCCGAATATGAGGAGAGAGTATTGGTGGAGTGGAATGAAGAAGGACATCGTCGAGTTTGTTTCGAGGTGTGCCTTTTGTCAGTTGGTGAAGACAGACCATCAGAAATCAGGAGGACTACTACAGTAGTTAGAGATCCCTATGTGGAAATAGGAGAGCATCCATGGATTTCATTATAAGGTTACCTACATCGCAGAGAGGTCACGATTCCATATGGGTGATTGTGGATCGATTGATCAAGGTAGCTCATTTTCTGTCAGTTCGGATAGACTACACTACGGGGCAGTATGCTCAGATCTTCATTTTTGAGATAGTGAGACACCACGGGGTTCCCCTTGATATTGTGTCCGACCGGGATAAGATTTTTGTGTCTAGATTTTGGAAGAGTTTCCAGCGGGCTATGGGCATGGAGTTATGGTTGAGTTCGGCCTATCACCCGCAGATGGATGGGAAAACAAAGAGGACGAACGAGATGTTAGAGGATATTTTACAGATGTGTGTCCAGGATTTTGGCGGGGGATGCGAGCAGTACCTTTCACTTTTAGAGTTTGCATATAATAACTCCTACCAGTTTAATATTGGCATGGCTCTGTTTGAGGCATTATATGGCAGAACTTGTCATTCTCCATTGTGTTGGCTTGAGGTGAGGGACAACAAGTTACTTGGGTCGTAGGTGATTCAAGACACCTCAGCTAAGATTGAGTTGATACGGAGTCGCATTCGGGTTGCTCAGGATAGGCAGAAGAGTTACGCCGATGCCAAGAGGTTCTTCAGGGAAATTAGTGTGGGGGATCAAGTGTTGTTAATAGTATCTCCTATGAAGGGGGTAATGTGTTTTAGGAAGAAAGGGAAGTTGGAGCCGAGATATATTGGTCCATTCCCTACTATTGAACGGATTGAGCAAGTAGCTTATCGACTCGGGTTATCGGAACACTTGCATAGGATTCATGATGTGTTCCACATCTCTTCATTGAGGATATACCTTCGGGATGATTTGGCCCACACCCATAATGCGTAGGAGGAGATTGATCTTCAGCCTGGTAGTTCTTACGAGGAGGGACCAGTGGCTATTCTAGATTGTAGTGAGAGGATACCGAGGTCAAATGTAGTGTCGTTAGTACGAGTGCAGTGGCAACATCATAATGTAGAGGAGTCTACCTGAGAGCGTGAGGATGACATGCGGGACAAATACCCAGAGTTATTCCTACCAGGTATACCTTTATTTGGTTCTTTTCCAAATTTCGGGACGAAATTCCGTTATTACGGGGAAAGTATGTAATACCCCGTATTTTTGTGGGATTTTATTTTCATTATGGAATTGGGATTTAATTATGGAATTGGGATTAATTAACTTAAATGGAGAAATTTATTTTATAATTAATTCAGATTTTATTATAATAATTACTAGCGTGACGAGAGTTAGTATTTAATGGCGATAATTATGTTGAATATTACTTAGCGAGTAAAGTAATATACGAACATGAAAATATTATTATGGCCGGGAGTGAAAATACGGCAGCTGCAATACACTTATCTGGGACGCGCGTGTGGGTCGTGTCAGTATTACTTTATTGGGTTAAAAATATAATTTATTTTTAAGTAACTCAAATGGTCGTTTTGAGTGTGCCAGTGTGTCTGGAAGGGTCAAGATAGTCAAAAAACACTACTCGAGTGTTTTATTTGGATTTCGGGGCATTTTACCCCAAAACGACACCCCGGAGGGGTATTTTGGTCTTTTGGGATTTTTGAGTATTAAAATGGATCAAAATTAGGAATTAAATTAGATAAATAATGTGGGAATTAGGTTATCTAACAGTTTCCAAACATACGTGAGAGAGAGAGAACCAAAGTGGGAGAAAAAGAACTCCATAGGTGCTTTGTGCTAAGGATTCAAGTTCCTCCACCAGAAATCACATCAACGCGTAGATCGCGAGGAGAGGATCATCCCCATACCAATTCCGTTCAACAATTCAGAGGTTCACCAGAAGGAAAGTGTTTATCTTGCTGAATTTTTGAGCATATGTGTTTCATGTTAACCTCAGTTGATGAGATAACCATGATACTATGAATTTAAGACTGATTTGTCAATGAATTTCGAAATTTTAAGATAGATTTGCTTGTATATGAATAACC
The DNA here is from genome assembly GCA_949130495.1 of Sambucus nigra. Lineage (NCBI taxonomy): Eukaryota > Viridiplantae > Streptophyta > Magnoliopsida > Dipsacales > Adoxaceae > Sambucus > Sambucus nigra. Next base: position 44,908,005 of record OX422215.1, on the reverse strand, counting down.
CTATTCTAGTAATTATAATTCTAGACATTTTTAGGTTAAAATCACAAAATAAAATTGAGAGTTGAATGATTATTAATGGTGGTTTCATTATTAAGGGACTTTTAAAGATTTAGGAATTTATTTAGATTCCATTTTATTATGTAAGGACTTGTCATTTAAATTATGTTAGAAAGTACCCTATTGTGATTTGGAATAGTTTAAAATTATTGATTGGGAGTTGGGATGAGTTTGAGACGAATTTGGATGAGGAAAAAATGGGAAAAATGAATTTCGGAAGAACATGGGTGATCTTGGAATTTTCGTTCGAACACCTGCCCAGGTCGTTCGAACGATCTCGTTCGAATGAGAATTCCAAGGATCATTCTAACGATATTTATGAATTCGTTCAAAGTGATAATTTCAGTTGAATGAGAATCCTGGACTTCTAACGAAATTCCAGAATGCTTATTTATGCCGGTCAAGTTAGAATCCTTCTAAGTTGATCCAAGTGAGAGAAAGTAACTTACGCTATCATCGAATGACTTAAATTCCTCGTTAGTAGTGAGATGAGAGCGTGACTATTCAAGGGGGGTATAGGTGGGTAATAGTGCCTTAGAGAGAATGTACTTTTTAGAGAGATAAGTTGTATGGTTGAAACATTGTGAGTAGTAGAGACGATAGTGCTACATATAAACTCGGGGATTTAGGTTATGTGATTTCCTATTATATATAATAAGTTGTGTGTATACTTATTGATTTAACTATTATGTGTATAACATACCTACGCTTCTTGTTATCGAGCGGAGGTTGCGTGTTGTGGATAATAATGCCTTAAGGAGACTTCATATGGGATATTGGTTTGTACCACTAGAGCATAGAACCTAGGTACAGGCTATCTATGAGTACGATAGTGATGAGGGTCGTATGGGTGGGTAGCCCATCAGCTTGGGACTATGTTCGCCTCCAACATATGTGTTTTATTTTGATGGTTCGCGAGAGATTGAACCTTTAGTCCTTTATGCAATGAGCGATGCAACATGACATGAGAGCAGAGTAGGCAGGCATCGCAGTTGTGTTTCGGGGTGCAGTATTGTATATATATATATATATATATATAGGGAAATGATCAAATGAGGTCCCAGTTTGAGGACCCTAAATGAGGTCTATTTTTTTAAAATAGTAAAAAAAATATTTGTGGGTTGATTTTTTTTTTATGGTTTTTAAACATTTCAGTATGAACATAAAAAAAAATAATCAGCTCAAAATGAATTTTTGTGCTATTTTAAAAAAATCGATCAATCTGTGTCAGTTTTTAAGTTGTTTTTAACTCACAAAGTTTGATCATTTTTTTAAAATAGTAAATAAAATAATTTTGAACTGATTATTTTTTTATGGTCCTACTGAAATGTTCAAAAATCATAAATAAAAAAAATCAGCCCCAAATTTGTTTTTTTATTATTTTGAAAAAAAGAACCTCATTCAGGAATCTCAAATTGATAGACCTCACTTGATCCTCTCTCTCTCTCTCTCTCTCTCTATATATATATACTTACGATGATATCTTTTGTGTGATTTAAGTAGGTAGAATTATAATAAAATCGAAAATGAATTAAGTAGCGAACACTTAATTATATTAAATTGGAAGTGTCTGTTTATGCTAAAAAGAGGAATTGCTTAGATGTATTATTTTGGGAGAGGAAATCCATGGGAACGTTGTCAGATGATGATCAGTTATTAGACAAGAAGGACTGGTTAGTATGGGATTAGAACTAGTGGGACTTGTATATGTGCTAGGTGTGCACATTAGATGAGAGGTGAGCATCTCAAGTGAGTTCAATAACTTAACATGAAAAATATATGTGCTAATAAATTATTTTAAGCACTTGTTGATTTTTAAACTGTTTTCAACTCGGGCTCTGACCCGTTTTTCTGCAAATCTCTTTTCTTGTCAAATTATTTTAGGTGCTTAGTTATGTTTATAGTGATGATTTATACATAGTTATGTTTCATTTCGCATTATTAATTGATTAATATCAAGCTTTTAAAATTTATTGTATGTTTCATTTCTATCGTATTTATATTCGGCTGAATCACAACCCTAAATGTTAGAAATGCCTAGGGCTAACCAACTCAATGTCCATCTAAATGTTCAAATCCACCGGTCAATAACAATTCAAGAATCCCAAAGAACAATTCAAATAATAATGCGAAATGGTAGAAATGCATTGGGCCAACCAGCTCAGTGGCCATCTAAATGTTCAAATCTACCAATTAAAAACAATTCAAGAATCCCAATAAATAATAAGGTGGCATCATTTTTAAATTAACACGATAAATAATAAATTAGCACAATAAATTACAAATTTTAAATAAGTGCATGTGTCTGAAATTATTTTTAAGATTTCAAATTAATTTCAAATTAGTTAGGGTTTTCATATGAAATCATTTTAGGGTTTTCATTATAGGGCGTGCGTGGTGTGTGGGTTATAGTTTTTTTAGGGTTTTCAAATTAATTTCAAATTAATTTGGGTTTTCATATGAAATCATTTTAGGATTTTCATTCTAGGGTGTATGTGTGTGTGTGGTGTGTGGGTAGTGTTTTTTTAAGGTTTTCAAATTAATTTCAAATTAACTAGGGTTTTCATTTGAAAACAATTTAAGGTTTTCATTCTAGGGTGTATATATGTGTGTGTGTGTGTGTAAAGGGGGGAGAGACACTGTAATGAAAGAGAGAAAGAGATACCGAAAAGTGTGTGTGTGTGTGTGTGTCGCCGCTACTTCTGCAATAAAAGAGAGAGAGCGAGTTGTAAGGGCAAACCAAAAATGAGGGCTTCGAACTGTTTGTAATTAAAAAAGTTATCACGGTCAATGACCTTGACAAAAAACTCGTGTTTTGTTGTCACGATTTTTTACCGTGATAACACTAGTCGGTAATTGAGTGATAATTTTTTAATGTTGGGGTACTTGTCCACCCCAGAAACAAGGTGGCTCTACCACTAGATACAAGGTGTAAATGTATGCTAGGTGTAATATATGTTATTTGATAATATATACAAAGTTCTTTAATAATATATATAATATATGTTATTTGTGGCACATGCGGTGCACGTACAATTTGGAAGCTTTGTCATAATATGAATGCCATTAGAAACAAAGTAAGGAAAAAAAGACACGACAATGAACTCATTAGAGCCCAATTAAAACTTTCTCGGCATCCTTTGTAGATATTATTTCAGTATTTAGTAGTACTATTTATTTTTCATTAGTATTATACTATTTGACCAATAACTAATTAAGGACATAATTTATAGAGGAAATGATCCTAAGTGTTAGTATCATACTATATGATAATATTAAATTCAACCTTATTCGTCATCTCAATAATGTATCGAAGAAGAACAGAGTACCAAAATTCAGAGGGTTGATTAAGATTCATATATGAAATGGTTGTCCTAAGAAAAGCGTTAAACTTTAAAGAGTAGAGTGGACATAGAAGCTAGTTACACTCATATCATGGCATAGTACTCATATACCTCTTAGTATGGTTTTGTTTTAATATCACTATAATCTTTTCCACAAAACATGTAATCTTTTTATTGCACTGCATCCCTATGATGAAAGACAAAACATATGATTAATGATTGATATAGAATGCAACATGAATATATTCTTATGTGAAACTAATAATCATTTATATCTTGACAATATGAGAATGTATTCTTTTGCACCAATGCTTGGGATAGTTCCCATTTCGATCATTAATAGTGATAGTACATGAAAGTATGCAAAAGTAAGGAGCCGAAGAAAATAATAATTTCAATGACAACTGTTAATAAACTAATCAGAACGTGCAGTTAAATGTTGTTGGAAAATTGGACTTAGAAAGATGTCCAGAATTTTCTGGATAGAAGTTTGAACAATTTTGAGCTCAAATTGAGGTGGGATCCACACTACGATTATTGTGGGATAATATACGAACGCGTTCTCCTTCGTAAGGAGATTAACGTAGTATATTCACTTCTCCAATTTCATTAAGTTACATATATATTAGGAAAGGATCAAGTGAGGTCCCAGTTTGAGGACCCTAAATGAGTTCTGTTTTTTTAAATAATAAAAAAAAATATTTGTGGGTTGATTTTTTTTATGGGTTTTAAACATTTCAGTATGAACATAAAAAAAAAAATCAACTCAAAATGAATTTTTTTGCTACTTAAAAAAAATCGGTCAAACAGTGTCAGCTTTTAAGCGGTTAAAAACTTACAAAGTTTGATCGATTTTTTTAAAATAGTAAAAAAAATCATTTTGAACTGATTATTTTTTATGGTCCTACTCAAATGTTTAAAAATCATAAAAAAAAAAATCAGCCCCAATTTTTTTTTTTACTATTTTGAAAACAATGGACCTCATTCAAGAATCTCAAAGTGAGAGACCTCACTTGATCCTCTCTCTCTCTCTCTCTCTCTATCTATCTATATATATATATATATATATATATATATACTACGGTATGCCCGTGCCTGAAGGCACGACGCTAATTTTCGAAAGTATACATCGTTGATAGAACCATACGTCGTATGTAGATCACAATAGATAAACCATTGACATAATCGATGGTTCGAACCTATTGGTTGTGACACCCCGCCTAATTAAATACCGGGCGATCACTCCTTTATTAAATTAAATCAAGGTAAATAATTGGTTCATTCTCAGCATCACTGTCGATAAAAATAAATTTTCCAATTTAACACCCTAAATAATTAAGCTAAGTGTCAAAACCATTTTCATACATACTTTCCAAATTTTATTTAAAGAAAATCATTTATTTTACTAACAACATTCAATAAGTAAGAATCACACCACATTAAATATCTGCAACATAGTCCAATTAATTTAAAACATTCGTCAATCGAATGTCAACATGCGAAATATAGAGTAACACAATCAAACTGAATAAAACCCATAGTAACAATACTGGAAATAACTGAAATACAAATGTCCAATAACAACGGAATAATGGAAAGAGCTACACATGCTCAACTAAATGAAAGTACTAAGAGTGGATCCGAATGAACGAAGTCGTCTAATCAAGAGACCTGCAACTCCCACCTAAGCTGCAGCGCGTTCCTTCCAAGAGATCCTAAGCAAGATGCCCCTGTGGCTGGGCACCTGTAATACATACATATATATACAAGAGAGAGAGAGAGAGAGAGAAAAACGGGTCAGAGCCCGAAAGTGTGTTTGATTTAAAATACGTTTAGCAAGTATTTAAATTGATACAGGCCAATGCAACAACATATTAGAGCGACACTCTCTTGAGAAATTCTCACCTCTCTTCTAATGTGCACGCCTATCGTACTAACCTTCCCAACGGGTTATCTTAACATTTTATCATATTAACCTTCCCAATAATATAGCTTATCTTAACTTACTCATAATATTTCAAAACCGAACAATATCATCGTTTAAAAAAAAAATACTTCCAATTAGCAACACAACTCTCGTTTTAGCTTTATCAATTTAAAAAGTTTCCCAGTATCATATTATACTTTCACAAAACAAGTATTTATCATTTGAGTCATCAACCATGCCCTACTTATCAAATCACAGTAGGCAGTTTCAAGTTTCCAAATCTCATATATATATATTAACTACTCGTATAATATATATATGATAATAGCACCCCAAATAAAACTATGGTGCGTGCATACTTCCACTATCCAAACCCCATACCACTCATATCAAGGGGAATACAAATTCAGAATCACTCTCGAACTGTATTAACACATACACAAACAATATCGAGGCGAAGCATAGATTCCAAGTCTCTAAGAGGATGGCACATACTCGCGTCTCTTAGGACCGTCTGAACTATCAATTCGATAGCCTGTACCAAGGATATCTATCTTTTAGGGTACAAGTCAATATCCCCCATAAAGGTCCCATCGAGATAAGACTGTCCCAGCGCGGTAACCTCAAGGATAACAAGTAGCGTGGTATGTTTTTCACATGTATATAATATATGTACACACAATCATATAAATATACCACTTTCATCATATTAATATAGGTTTCTCTCGTCACCCATAATTACATCATTTATCCTTAATTTCATATTATTAATATTACGTATAAGGTTTCATCTCTAACCTTAGCTCGAAGGGTTTTCTCACTTATTACGTGACACTCGTGGACTCTATCCTTCTAAGTAGAAAATTCAGTAGGTATATCTCTATTAACTATCGTAGCTATTTTTCGTAATCTCTCACTTGAAATACGTAGTTTCATCGTTCATTATATAATTATCCCAAAAGCAAAATTCTCGTCTTATAAAAGAGTTCCGAACACTTATCCATATGTCCTACTGGTCTTTCCTATCTCCCTAAACATTTTATTAAGAATACCCAAGAATTATTTCACGATAAATTTAATTTAACTAATTAAACAAGGGAAATAGGAGTCTGCCAGGAGGGGTCGATCGATCGAGGTCTGGGACTCGATCGATCGAACCTTCGATCGATCGAAGCTCTATGCTCGATCGATCGATCAAGCAGGTGTTTTGATTTCTGCAGAATTGCAGTTACGGGTTCTACCAATTTTCTTCATCCAAATACATGTTTTCCAACCCCAAACGTCCAAGAATTCTACCACTAACATTATAACAATATACCAGATGTTTCTAACGTAAGGCATGTACATATTCATCATTTAAACATGGATTTTCAACCCAAAATTATATCTAATTATCAAGAACCCTAGAATTTTCTTAAACAGTTTTCTAACAAATCTTTCTCCAGAATTTCGTTCTTATAATCATCAAAATTTCGTGGTTAATTTCCTCTACATGGCAAGGGTTTCCAGAATCATCATATCAACCAATACTACATGCGTTTTCCTATCACAAATTGGGTTTTCTTCCACATAATTCATCCCTAATCATTCCTAAACTAATATGGAGATTGCACCAACGAAAATAGCAAGATAAACACTTGCCTGGGATTTTTGACATTCTGATTTGCTGATGTTTTTTGGTGTGGTTGCGTAGCCCGTTGCGCGATCTACGGGGTGGTGGTGGTTGTGGTGCAAACGGATGACTTTTGGGGCCTTGGATTGCCTTGGAGCTTTCTTCTTCCCTCTCCTATGGCCGTCACTTGTGTTTAGAGTTTCTAAACCTAGATGACAATCCAGATATCTGATATAACCCTTGGTATTTTCGTGGGTTTAATTACCTAAAAAGGTAAAATGACCAAAATGCCCTCCTGGTTTACTAATTAGGCCTAAAAACGTCCCGAGACCCAAACTACACCCCCGGGTACACTTTTCTGACTATCTCGACCCTTCCGGACGCGTTGGCGCACTCAAAACGACCATACGGGTAACTTATAAAATATTCACTTTTTATTTATCAAAATTTAGTCCCGACGCAACACGAGCACGTTCCGACTTAAATTTCCGAAATTGTCATTTAACTCACTCATGACATTCAATATAACCAATATAATATATTACTTTGCTCATTAGTAATATTCAACAAATTTCTCATAATTACTAACTCTCGTCACGTTAATAATTATAACATAATTAATTTCTGGATTTTTATTAAATAATTCATTCACATTAACTTTAATAAATCCCCAAATTAATATAGCATAAAAATACGGGGTATTACATACTTCCCCCCTAATAACGGAATTTCGTCCCGAAATTCGAAAAATAAGGCATACCTGGTAAAAACAACTCTGGATATCTCTCGCGTATATCTGCCTCGCGCTCCCAAGTGGACTCCTCCACATTATGATGCTCCCACTGGACCCGCACAAGTGGAACTATCTTCGACCTTAATCTCCTCTCACTATAGTCTAGGATAGCCACCGGTCTCTCCTCGTAAGAGCTATCAGGCTGTAAGTCGATCTCATCTATCGCAATGTGAGTATGGGCCATATCATCCCGAAGATATCGTCTCAACGACGAGATGTGGAATACATCGTGAATGCGATGTAAATGCTCTGGCAGTCCCAACCTGTATGCAACCGGCCCAATCCTCTCGATGATGGGAAATGGTCCCACGTACCTCGGAGCTAACTTTCCCTTCTTCCCGAACCTCATCACCCCCTTCATAGGAGATACACGCAATAACACTTGGTCCCCCACACTAAACTCTCGGAAGAACCGTTTCGCATCGGCGTAGCTCTTCTGCCTATCCTGGGCTACTCGAATACGACTCCTGATCATCTCAATCCTCGCGGAGGTCTCCTGAATCACTTCTGGTCCTAGCAACTTGTTATCCCCCACTTCGAGCCAACAAGATGGGGAATGACAAGGCCTGCCATACAAAGCCTCAAATGGAGCCATGCCAATCGTGAACTGATAAGAGTTATTATACGAAAACTCTACCAGTGGACGATGTGGCTCCCAACCTCCTCCAAATTCGAGAACACACATGCGTAGCATATCATCTAACATCTGATTAGTACGCTCTGTCTGTCCATCTGTCTGTGGGTGGTAAGCTGAACTCAGCCTCAACTCAGTACCCATAGCCGCCTGAAAGCTTTCCCAAAAACGTGACACGAAAATCTTGTCTCTATCTGACACAATATTCAGGGGCACCCCGTGTAATCTGACAATCTCAGCGATGAACAACTGAGCATACTGACCCGTAATGTAATCTGTCTGCACCGACAGAAAATGAGCCACCTTGGTCAAACGGTCTACAATCACCCAGATAGAATCGTGGTCCCGCTGTGATGTAGGCAACCCTGTAATAAAATCCATGGAAATACTCTCCCACTTCCACGCGGGTACTTCTAATGGTTGAAGCAATCCTGACGGGTTCTGATGGTCCACCTTCACCAGCTGGCAGGTAGAACACTTGGACATGAACTCAACAATGTCCCTCTTCATCCCACTCCACCAGTATTGCCTCCTCATATCCTGGTACATCTTATTGCCTCCCGGATGTACTGTAAATCGGGACCCATGAGAATGAGTCATCACTTCATGACGTAATTCTGCTCCTTCTAGAACCACCAATCTCCCATTAAACCGCAAACCTCCATCAGAACTAACAGAATAGGACTCAGCACCCTCGGCTAGAAGTCGCACAATCTGCTCCTGGAAAAACAGGTATGTGGTCTGTGCCTGTATCACCCTCGTAACAATATCGGGTGTGACTGACATCACGGATATGAAAGAACGTGCTACTGCGTCCTGGTGACCCAACTCCTTCCACTTCGCTTTCCAGACGTCTGCTACTTCATCTACCGGTCTACGACTCAACGCATCAGCAACTACGTTGGCCTTTCCCGGATGATACTGTATGTCAAACTGGTAGTCCTTCACAAACTCTAGCCATCCGCGTTGACGCATATTCAGCTCTCGCTGAGTGAACAGGTACTGCAATGACTTGTGGTCTGTGAACAAACGAAATTTCTCTCCCAACAAATAGTGCCTCCATATCCTCAATGCAAAGACGACCGCTACTAACTCCAGGTCGTGGGTGGGGTAATTCTTTTCATGTGGCTTAAGCTTACGGGAGGCAAAAGCTATAGCCTTCTCTTCCTGCTGAAGTACTCCCCCAAGTCCCCGTAAGGACGCATCGGTGTAAACCAGGTACTCCATACCCGGCTGCGGTAACGCAAGGACTGGCGCTGAAGTAAGCTTGTCTTTCAGCTCGTCGAAAGCCAACTGACAAGCGTCATCCCAAACATATGGTACTCCCTTGCGAGTCAGATTGGTCAATGGACCCGCTATTTTGGAGAATCCCCGAATGAATATCCTGTAGTAACCAGCTAACCCCAAGAAACTACGCACTTCCGTCGGTGTCGTGGGCTGTCCCCACTCCCTCACCGCTGACACTTTACTCGGGTCAACTGCTGTTCCCTGCTCAGAAACAACATGCCCCAAGAACTGTACCTCTCGCAACCAGAATCCGCACTTTTCGTACTTAGCATACAACTGATGCTCTCGTAGAGTCTGAAGAACCTGCCTCAAGTGCTCGGCATGCTCCTCCTCGAAGTGTGAATATATCAAAATGTCATCTATGAAATCGATGACAAACTGATCCAAGAACTCTCTGAATACTCGGTTCATCAAGTCCATGAAAATGGCTGGAGCATTTGTGAGTCCGAACGGCATCACCCGGAACTCATAAGACCCATATCTCGTCAAGAAAGCAGTCTTCGAAACATCCTGCTCCCTAATACGTAGCTGATGGTACCCCGACCTCAGATCGATCTTCGAAAAGAAAGTTGCTCCCCTCAACTGGTCGAATAGATCATCGATTCGAGGCAACAGATACTTATTCCGTATCGTGACCTTGTTCAGCTCCCGGTAGTCCACACACAATCTCAGTGAACCATCTCTATTCTTCACAAACAAAACTGGAGCACCCCAAGGTGGGGTACTCCTGCGAATGAAGCCCTGACCTAACAGCTGATCTATCTGATCTCGTAGCTCTCGCATCTCTGCCGGAGCCATACGGTACGGTGCGCGTGCTATAGGTCTCGTATCTGGAAATAAATCTATAACAAAGTCTATCTCTCCACTGGGGGGTAGGCCTGGTATTTCCTGAAACACATCAGAATACTCCCTGACAACTGGGATCGAATCTAAGGGAATCACAACCTCCTTAGAGGTATCCTCCTCTATGTAATACAAATGAGCGGTCGAGCCTCCCTCTGGGCGAGGCATCGCCACTACAAACATCTCTTGCCCCGAAATGGCAAAAACAATGCTCCCACCGAAGTAATCAATCATGGCTCTATAAGCTGCGAGCCAATCCATACCAATAATCACATCATGCTCTTGCATGTCTAAGACTAACATGTCCGCAGGTAATACCAAACTACCGATCTCTACCCCCACTCCCCGGGATATAAAGAAAATAAGTGACCCACTCCCCAATGGTGAGTCTACACACGTCACTGTGCTCTCTGCTGTGGCTAACAACCCTAAGGCCTTTTCAAAATGCGTAGCTATAAAACAATGCGTTGCCCCCGTATCAAACAAAACCCGACCCATAGTACCATGGATAGGAAACATACCCTCAATCGCGGGTGGTGCCTGTGGAGCTGCTGCCTGGTTGACGTTATAGACACGTCCGTACTGTAATTGCCCCTGCTGCACTGGAGCTGCTGGAATGGCTGGTAGGGCTGGCACCTGGGCTGGAGCTGGGAGGGCAGGTGGAAAAAGTGTTCTCTGTGGATCATTACGGGCTCCCTGCTGCTGTGGGACCCTATCGCCCTCTGGGCAATCCTGACGCCTATGGCCATGTTTACCGCACCCAAAACATCGGCCTTTGAAGTTACCTCCCCTTTGACCCTGCTGTCCACGGCCCTGTTGGCCGTTACCTCCACGCCACTGGCCCTGATTAGCACGCTGCTGGCCCTGCTGCTATCGGTGTTGGCCCTGCTGGCCCTGCTGATTAGGCTGGCCCTACCTAAAACCCCCGAATCCCTGCCTAGAATCACCTGAACGGAATCGCTTAGTAGGGTCTCCCTGATGGGAACTCTGCTCGTGCTTACGAGTCTGTCCATGAGATGGTGCCCCACTTGCACTATTATCCCCGGCCCTGCCCTGCTGGCTGGACTCTCCTGCTCTCTTGCTTCCCTGAAGATGGAAGCGGTGATCCTGGAAATGTAGTAACGCTGCATTGAGTACATCAGTGAAAGTACTCAGAGATAGATTCCCAATAAGGTGCTGACAGATCCTCCAAGCTAACCCGTCGACAAACAACATAATCCTCTTACTCTCAGTAGGAGCCTCATCTGTCACAATGGTGAGAAGTCTCGTGAACTCCTCCTCATACTCTGCTACGGTAAGACTCTCCTGCTTCAGATTCAGTAATCTCCGCCTCATCTCAGTCTGCATTGCGGGTGGAAAATACTTGCGGTCAAACCGCTCCCAGAACAACTGAATAGGGATCGTGTACCTCTCCTCCAAAGTGGTAGTGGATTCCCACCACTGCAATGCGGCTCCCACCAACTTAAAGGAAGCCAATAATTTCTTTTGTACATCAGTGCACTCATACATATGGAGGTTCCGCTGGATGTCTTTCTTCCATTGGCTAACTGTGACAATATCGGAGCTACCAGAGAACTCAGGGGGATGCGCTTTCTGAAAAGCATCCCAAACCCTCTCCCATGCAGATGGAAGTTGTGCTGGTACTGGCGCCACTGCCTGAACCTGGGGTGGAGCCTGCTGAACCACCGCTAGTGCGGCATTCACCGCCTGAGCAACAATGGCGGCTACTTCATTTGCGTTCATCGTGCCTTGTGCCGGAACCGCTGGCTGTTCGGCCTGGGCACGCCTATCTTTCGGAGAACGTCTCGGAGGCATCTGAAACATGAACAAGTTTACTAGTCTACAGTTATTATCAAATCTCAAATAGCTGAAGACTTATACGTAAAAGCAAGAGTACAAAAATCCTAAAAATAGGGCTCTATAGCAACAACGTTAAGCTGAAAGCGAAATAAGCCGTAAAGATCCTATGGACACTAGAACCCGATGCTCTGATACCACCTGTGACACCCCGCCTAATTAAATACCGGGCGATCACTCATTTATTAAATTAAATCAAGGTAAATAGTTGGTTCATTCTCAGCATCACTGTCGATAAAAATAAATTTTCCAATTTAACACCCTAAATAATTAAGCTAAGTGTCAAAACCATTTTCATACATACTTTCCAAATTTTATTTAAAGAAAATCATTTATTTTATTAACAACATTCAATAAGTAAGAATCACACCACATTAAATATCTGCAACATAGTCCAATTAATTTAAAACATTCGTCAATCGAATGTCAACATGCGAAATATAGAGTAACACAATCAAACTGAATAAAACCCATAGTAACAATACTGGAAATAACTGAAATACAAATGTCCAATAACAACGGAATAATGGAAAGAGCTACACATGCTCAACTAAATGAAAGTACAGAGAGTGGATCCGAATGAACGAAGTCGTCTAATCAAGAGACCTGCAACTCCCACCTAAGCTGCAGCGCGTTCCTTCCAAGAGATCCTAAGCAAGACGCCCCTGTGGCTGGGCACCTGTAATACATACATATATATACAAGAGAGAGAGAGAGAAAAACGGGTCAGAGCCCGAAAGTGTGTTTGATTTAAAATACGTTTAGCAAGTATTTAAATTGATACAGGCCAATGCAACAACATATTAGAGCGACACTCTCTTGAGAAATTCTCACCTCTCTTCTAATGTGCACGCCTATCGTACTAACCTTCCCAACGGGTTATCTTAACATTTTATCATATTAACCTTCCCAATAATATAGCTTATCTTAACTTACTCATAAGATTTCAAAACCGAACAATATCATCGTTTAAAAAAAAAATACTTCCAATTAGCAACACAACTCTCGTTTTAGCTTTATCAATTTAAAAAGTTTCCCAGTATCATATTATACTTTCACAAAACAAGTATTTACCATTTGAGTCATCAACCACGCCTTACTTATCAAATCACAGTAGGCAGTTTCAAGTTTCCAAATCTCATATATATATATTAACTACTCGTATAATATATATATGATAACAGCACCCCAAATAAAACTATGGTGCGTGCATACTTCCATTATCCAAACCCCATACCACTCATATCAAGGGGAATACAAATTCAAAATCACTCTCGAACTGTATTAACACATACACAAACAATATCGAGGCGAAGCATAGATTCCAAGTCTCTAAGAGGATGACACATACTCGCGTCTCTTAGGACCGTCTGAACTATCAATTCGATAGCCTGTACCAAGGATATCTATCTTTTAGGGTACAAGTCAATATCCCCCATAAAGGTCCCATCGAGATAAGACTGTCCCAGCGCTGTAACCTCAAGGATAGCAAGTAGCGCGGTATGTTTTTCACATGTATATAATATATGTACACACAATCATATAAATATACCAGTTTCATCATATTAATATAGGTTTCTCTCGTCACCCATAATTACATCATTTATCCTTAATTTCATATTATTAATATTACGTATAAGGTTTCATCTCTAACCTTAGCTCGAAGGGTTTTCTCACTTATTACGTGACACTCGTGGACTCTATCCTTCTAAGTAGAAAATTCAGTAGGTATATCTCTATTAACTATCGTAGCTATTTGCCGTAATCTCTCACTTGAAATACGTAGTTTCATCGTTCATTAGATAATTATTCCAAAAGCAAAATTCTCGTCTTATAAAAGAGTTCCCAACACTTATCCATATGTCCTACTGGTCTTTCCTATCTCCCAAAACATTTTATTAAGAATACCCAAGAATTATTTCACGATAAATTTAATTTAACTAATTAAACAAGGGAAATAGGAGTCTGCCAGGAGGGGTCGATCGATCGAGGTCTGGGACTCGATCGATCGAACCTTCGATCGATCGAAGCTCTATGCTCGATCGATCGATCAAGCAGGTGTTTTGATTTCTGCAGAATTGCAGTTACGGGTTCTACCAATTTTCTTCATCCAAATACATGTTTTCCAACCCCAAACGTCCAAGAATTCTACCACTAACATTATAACAATATACCAAATGTTTCTAACGTAAGGCATGTACATATTCATCATTTAAACATGGATTTTCAACCCAAAATTATATCTAATTATCAAGAACCCTAGAATTTTCTTAAACAGTTTTCTAACAAATCTTTCTCCAGAATTTCGTTCTTATAATCATCAAAATTTCATGGTTAATTTCCTCTACATGGCAAGGGTTTCCAGAATCATCATATCAACCAATACTACATGCGTTTTCCTATCACAAATTGGGTTTTCTTCCACATAATTCATCCCTAATCATTCCTAAACTAATATGGAGATTGCACCAACGAAAATAGCAAGATAAACACTTGCCTGGGATTTTTGACGTTCTGATTTGCAGATGTTTTTTGGTGTGGTTGCGTAGCCCGTTGCGCGATCTACGCGGTGGTGGTGGTTGTGGTGCAAACGGATGACTTTTGGGGCCTTGGATTGCCTTGGAGCTTTCTTCTTCCCTCTCCTATGGCCGTCACTTGTGTTTAGAGTTTCTAAACCTAGATGACAATCCAGATATCAGATATAACCCTTGGTATTTTCGTGGGTTTAATTACCCAAAAAGGTAAAATGACCAAAATGCCCTCCTGGTTTACTAATTAGGCCTAAAAACGCCCCGAGACCCAAACTACACCCCCGGGTACACTTTTCTGACTATCTCGACCCTTCCGGACGCGTTGGCGCACTCAAAACGACCATACGGGCAACTTATAAAATATTCACTTTTTATTTATCAAAATTTAGTCCCGACGCGACACGAGCACGTTCCGACTTAAATTTCCGAAATTGTCATTTAACTCACTCATTGCATTCAATATAACCAATATAATATATTACTTTTCTCATTAGTAATATTCAACAAATTTCTCATAACTACTAACTCTCGTCACGTTAATAATTATAACATAATTAATTTCCGGATTTTTATTAAATAATTCATTCACATTAACTTTAATAAATCCCCAAATTAATATAGCATAAAAATACGGGGTATTACATTGGTTTAAAGCAATGGGGAATTTTTTTGAATCTTGTATAGATAAATCAATGTTTTTCAAAACACATAATTAAAACAATTTAAAAATTTTGGACAAATTTTCATGTGTTCATATTAGGGATGACAAAATGGTTTAAAGGGTCATGTTTTCACACGACCCGATACGACATGGTAAGAATGCAATGGACCTAAACATGACATGACACGATGGCTTGCTTTTTTCTTAACCCAATTAAGACAAATTAAAAATAAAAAAGGGGTCATATTTAAAACATGATTCAAATGATAACACAAATATCTACATGTATAGATATTTTATAATAAACCATTTTTTGGATCATTTGAAAATTTGTTTAATCCTCTGTATAGTCTATTTGGTGTACCCGTGCACTAACACTCAAACCTCAACTGACATGTATAATGATATGAGTAGCAAATAATGTATTAAATAATTCAAAATGAGTTGGGATAATATTAAATATCTTACTTATATCCTCAAACCCACTTCTTCTCCTCATTTATTTATAAATACATAAATATTAATGAAAGGAAGTTTTTTGTGATTTTATTTTAAAAAATATTTTATCAAATATGAAAAACTTTTATACATCATAAGAAAATTGGGGTATAAAATTAAAAATAAAACTGTTGAATTAAATTTTAAAAACATATATTCTTCATTTTTAAAAACTTTTTAATTTACATTGGTACAAAGAGCCAAAGTTATAACTATTAAACCCAACTTCTATATTTGGATTATGTGACATCTTCTAACATAACCGAAGAAAGACTTGTACATGTTTGCTTTTTTGCAATTCTTGTATTGGCATAATTGATTGGTCTTTAAAGAGATTGAAGGCTGATTAAATTTTTTGCTTACAACCGTGATATTGACAGCATAGGTGTGCAGTCTTATTAGCACCTAGCACCGTGATAGAAGTTGTTTCGAGCAGTGTGTTTAATTAAAATAATGCATTAATTTTTAATAGATCAAATTTTTATTCTTAGCTTTTATTGTGATAGCGGGTAACTATTGAAAAACAGAAATTATTCACTCAAATGCTTAGATCAAGTTTAAATTTTAATATTAACATTATATTTCATGCATAAAAATGATTAAAGATATTAAAAGCCAAAAACAATGTTCCTCAAATATGCAAAAGACATAAATAAGAAAATAAAATGATACAACCATGAACACTAACCTGTAACAACTAACAAACCAAGCTCTCTTATTTTGCAAAATCTTTAGAAATATCAATTATACCGTCTAATTAATTTTTTATTATATTAAAATAAAGATATATTTTATCTCAATACCTTTCCTTTATGTTTATTTTCTTTTGCTCTTTTTTTCTTCAAATTTGTTAATACTCAAAAACCAAAATACAGAGATCTAACACATCCAACTATTCACCAAATAAGAAAGTCATAACACTAAACCAAAAATGATAGTGAGTGAGAACTATGAGCTCTTGATGTTTGACAAAGTGAAAACATGTAATCATCATTTAGAGACTTGACAGACTCCTCTCTATAGAGAGAGATAGAGGTCTGAAATGGTTCAGTTTGGGACAAAAACATAAAAAAATGAAAACCAATTACCTTTACGGAGGCTACATCAACTGGACAATCTTATAAACTTCATGGCGGTGAAGACGGTTTGCAATTTCAGATCTGTTCAGTAATCCATCTCTCATCCCAGATTTTCTCGGACAACTCAACCTTAAACATAAAAAAAAAAATCAAAAAGACGTAACAAAATGTACACAACAGAACCACATCAGGCTTAACGAAAAACGGACAAAAAATGCTTTTCTTTTTACATATTCAAACTAAACAAAGCCTGCAACGGTTTGATTTTATCTGTTTGAGAGATTTAGCTTGATTTGGTTGTATCTGTTTCTCTTTAGTGTCTTTGACGCATGGTTTGGTTTTGTGGGGCTTACAGGTGTTCTCCTCTGATGTGTAGCCCAAGTAAAAATCGAATACAGTTAATCCATAAAAAATTAAATAGTTAATCCAAACCACAAAAAATTTATCTTATTTGATAATCCACAAAAATTGAGATAGTCAACCCAAAACATAAAAAAACTTCACCAGACAAACACATATAAAGAGAAAGACTTACAACTATGGTGTTCGGTGTGGCGAAATGAGATAAACACTCATTCATCCATAAACACATAAACCAATTTCAGGAAAAACACGCTTGATTGAACTCGTGTAAACCCATAACCCATCCGCGTAAAGACACCTTAGTCGTTACAAACTCATTCAGCCATCAACCCATAAACGTAGTTAACAAAAAATGAAGATTCTTAAGAAACAATTACTCATGTAGATAATTACTCTAGTGGGTCGCCACAAATAGTGATAATGGAGAATTGTCATAGATATAGGTAATTTATGGATGGCCTGAGTGTGAGAGAGAGAGAGAGAGAGAGTGAAAGAGAGGTGGAGTGAGATAAGAGTTTCACAGTGCTCGAGGATCTCCTTTAATGTTAGGTTGTTGTAGAGAATAGGTTTAGGGAGGTTGTACCCATCTATTACGGATGGGATAACACACAATCATGTCTAATTTTGAACTTTTGGAGCTAAATTTGCATATATATAAACCACATGGCTTTTAATATTCAACCTCAAACCATTAGATTGGAGGGAGGGTTGGTCGTATTGTGTGTTCTTGGAGAGTATGATAGGATTTTACTAATTTACCCTTAATTTTGAATTTTAATGTAGAGAGGGAATAAATTAAAGTGTGTTAAAAGAGGGGAAAATTAAAAAATAAAGGGCAAAATAGGAAGTGTAAAAATAATTGGTCTTGTGATGTCATAGTTCAAACTTATGACATACATAAGTTTTATAACTTATTATATTTATATATATATATATATATATATATATATATATATATATATATATATATATATATATATATACTTGTGATGATATCTTTTGTGTGATTTAAGTAGGTAGAATTATAATAAAATCGACAATGAATTAAGTAGCGAACACTTAATTATATTAAATTGGAAGTGTCTGTTTATGCTAAAAAGAGGAATTGCTTAGATGTATTATTTTGCGAGAGAAAATCCATGGGAACGATGTCGGATGATGATTAGTTATTAGACAGGAAGGACTAGTTAGTATGGGATTAGAACTAGTGGGATTTGTATATGCGCTAAGTGTGCACATTAGATGAGAGGTGAACATTTCAAGTGAGTTCGATAACTTAACATGAAAAATATATGTGCTAATAAATCATTTTAACCACTTGCTTATTTTTAAACTGTTTTCAACTCGGGCTCTGACTCGTTTTTCTGCAAATCTCTTTTCTTGTCAAATTATTTTAGGTGATTAGTTATTTTTATAGTGATGATTTATACATAGTTATGTTTCATTTCGCATTATTAAATTGTTTAATAGCAAACTTTTAAAATTTATTGTATGTATCATTTCTATCGTATTTATATTGGGCTGAATCACAACCCTAAATGTTAGAAATGCCTAGGGCCAACCAACTCAATGTCCATCTAAATGTTCAAATCCACTGGTCAATAACAATTCAAGAATCCCAAACAACAATTCAAATAATAATGCGAAATGTTAGAAATGCATTGGGCCAACCAACGCAGTGGCCATCTAAATGTTCAAATCTACCAATTAACAACAATTCAAAAATCCCAATAAATAATAAGGTGGCATCATTTTTAAATTAGTACGATAAATAATAAATTAGCACAATAAAATACAAATTTTAAATAAGTGCATGTGTCTGAAATTATTTTTAAGATTTCAAATTAATTTCAAATTAGTTAGGGTTTTCATTTGAAATTATTTTAGGGTTTTCATTCTAGGGCGTGTGTGGTGTGTGGGTTATAGTTTTTTTTAGGGTTTTCAAATTAATTTCAAATTAATTTGGGTTTTCATATGAAATCATTTTAGGATTTTCATTTTAGGGTGTATATGTGTGTGTGTGGTGTGTGGGTTGTGTTTTTTTAGGGTTTTCAGATTAATTTCAAATTAACTAGGGTTTTCATTTGAAAACAATTTAAGGTTTTCATTCTGGGGTGTATATGTGTGTGTGTGTGAAGGAGAGAGAGAGAGAGAGAGAGAGAGATACGATAGTGAAAGAGAGAAAGAGATGACGAAAAGTGTGTGTGTGTGTGTCGCCGCTGCTTCTGCAATAAAAGAGAGAGAGAGTTGTAAGGGCAAACCAGAAATGAGGGCTTCGAACTGTTTGTAATTAAAAAAGTTGTCACGGTCAATGACCATGACAAAAAACTCTTGTTTTGTTGTCACGATTTTTGACCGTGATAACACTAGCCGGTATTAGAGTGATAATTTTTTAATGGTGGGGTATTTGTCCACCCCAGAAACAATGTGGATCTACCACTAGATACAAGGTGTAAATGTATGCTAGGTGTAATATATGTTATTTGATAATATATACAAAGTTCTTTAATAGTATATATAATATATGTTATTTGTGGCACATGCGGCACACGTACAATTTGGAAGCTTTGTCATAATATGAATGTCATTAGAAACAAAGTACGGAAAAAAAGACACGACAATGAACTCATTAGAGCATAATTAAAACTTTCTCGGCATCCTTTGTAGATATTATTTCAGTATTTAGTAGTACTATTTATTTTTCATTAGTATTATACTATTTGACCAATAACTAATTAAGGACATAATTTATAGAGGAAATGATCCTAAGTGTTAGTATCATACTATATGATAATATTAAATTCAACCTTATTCGTCATCTCAATAATGTATCGAAGAAGAACAGAGTACCAAAATTCAGAGGGTTGATTAAGATTCATATATGAAATGGTTGTCCTGAGAAAAGCGTTAAACTTTAAAGAGTAGAGTGGACATAGAAGCTAGTTACACTCATATCATGGCATAGTACTCATATACCTCTTAGTATGGTTTTGTTTTAATATCACTATAATCTTTTCCACAAAACATGTAATCGTTTTATTGCACTGCATCCCTATGATGAAAGACAAAACATATGATTAATGATTGATATAGAATGCAACATGAATATATTCTTATGTGAAACTAATAATCATTTATATCTTGACAATATGAGAATGTATTCTTTTGAAGCAATGCTTGGGATAGTTCCCATTTCGATCATTAATAGTGACAGTACATGAAAGTATGCAAAAGTAAGGAGCCGAAGAAAATAATAGTTTCAATGCCAACTGTTAATAAACTAATCAGAATGCGTAGTTAAAAGTTGTTGGAAAATTGGACTTAGAAAGCTGTCCAGAATTTTCTGAACAGAAGTTTGAGCAACCTTGAGCTCAAATTAAGGTGGGACCCACACTACGATTATTGTGGGACAATATACGACACGTTCTCCTCCGTAAGGAGATTAACGTAGTATATTCACTCGTCCAATTTTATTAAGTTATGAATGATAAATATGTCCCCAAAGTGACTCACAAAGCAATGAAAGTTAATGTATTGGGTATGTTTAACTCTTGTCCCACATAGGAAGAGTAGTAGGAAAATGATGAGTTAATAAAATCCAAATGATGGACTAAGGCTTGGATGCCTTGGGGTATCCCAACTCTTTGAAGGGGAGATGACCTAAGCTATACATGGATTGACTTTCGGTCAAAGGTCCATACGCGCGCGTCCGGCTGGCCGGCTCGGCTCGGCTCAGGCTCGGGCTTGGCCTTGGGCTTATAATAATCTCCTACATTTTTGGGCCGAATTAATTTAACTTTCTGGGCTTTAATTGTCAATTAATTAATAATTAATTAACTGTTTGTTAGTTAACTCAAAGAGTCAAGAAGTAATGAAATTAACTGTTTTGACAGTTAAATTCGGTTTGACTGTTCCCAACAGTAAAAAAGTTTGCTATAAATTAAACCTTTCCCCTTCAGTTTTGACTACTGAAAAAATTGCCCTCCCAAAAAAAATCCGAAATTTTGCCACATCCTTTCCGAGGAAATAATTCCTCTTCTACTGCTACTGCATACATTTCCTGCATATTATTTCTTTGGTCTGGTTGAGTATAAATACAGAATTGTGTTCGAAGAATTTATTCATTGTTGTGCTACTTGATTAATTTAGAAATCCGTTCTATCTTGAGAGATAATTATTTATTACTTTTAGCACATTGTGGAGGGAATAAATTTATCTTAAGGAGACTGTTCTAAACAGGGCTTGGATTATTTTTTCTATTCAAATATAATTTCTTCAAATTCAAGTAAGTGTTTCATTTCTGTAATTTCATTTAATTTCTGTAATTATCTTATAATTTATAATCCTGTACAATTGTTTTTAATAAATAGTAGACATAACAATCTTAAGACAAATTTAATTTTTGTTTTACTGTTTTGTAGTGTACATAAATTTTTTTATTACAGACATTTATTTGTTAAAAATAAATCTGTTTTGACAGAAAAAATGAATTAAATTATTGCTTTAATGCAGAAATTAGTAAAACAGTTTTGGTACAAAAATTAATTTCTATACTGTTTTTATATTCTGTTTTAGAAAATAAAATTTTATTTGTGTATTCTTGTTAAAATCTGTTTAAGCAAAAAAAAAAATTAATCTTGAAATTATAATTCTATTTTGTACAGAATTCCTTTTATTATTAAAAATTAGTGTGACACATATTTTATTGTGTATAAACTTCTGTTTATATTATAGTTTAATTCTGAATTTTATTTGGAATTTGGAATTCATTTATTGTGAATTATATTCGGAGGAAATTGGTGCACAAAATTTTGTATTCTGTTTTGATTAATTAATTTATATATGAATTTTATCATTGATAAAAATTCTATTTTTGTAAGAGAAATGGAATCGCAAAGTACGAACACTATTCCTGCTAATGTGACTGTCACCAACACAAATGTGACTGCACCCGTATCTATGCCACACGGGGAGAAACCGAAAAAGTTCAATGGGGCTGAATTCAAACGTTGGCAAGGACAAATTTATTTCTATCTCACTACCTGCCAACTGGGTAGATTTGTATATGAAGATTGTCCCTCTATTTAAGAGGGAGATGATTGTGAAAAGGTTGCTGCTGTCGATGCTTAGAAGCATTCGAACTACCTACGCCGAAATTATATTCTGGCTTACATGGACAAGACATTGTACCATGTCTACTGTACGATCAAAACATCCAAGGAATTATGGAATTCTTTGGAAAAGAAGTACAAAACTGAAGATGCTGGGATGAAGAAATTTATCGTCGGGTGTTTTCTGGACTTCAAAATGGTTGATTTTAAATCTGTGATATCGCAAGTGCATGAACTCCAAGTGATCCTCCACGAAATTCATGCTGAAAAAATGTCACTTAGTGAAACTTTCCAAGTTGCTGCAATTTTTGAAAAGTTGCCACCATCTTGGACTTTATTCAAAAATTATCTCAATCATAAGCGAAAGGAGATGAATGTGGAGGAGTTGGTGGTCAGGATGATGTGACAACCCGTGATCCGAAATAGGGGGTGGCCAGCCCGATACCCTAATATAACAGAAATCATGGATGGAATCATTCTCAACATCACGACAATAAAATAAGTATACATGATAACCACTCCATATTTCAGAAAAATGGGTTGCCAAAAATTTTTGTTTTACAAATTAAAGAAAAGAATTGAAACAACCCAATTTAAAAAGAAAGTGGAAACCCTAAGTATATAATATTACATACACCCCAAATATACTATAAGGGACCGAATATGCTGTCGGTCAACAGTCTCATACAATAATATTAAACAAGTTCAATAAATTACATAATACATTACATTAGACAATTACAAAAGCTTGGGCCTCACGCCCGAGTAAAAGACCCGATCATAACTAGAGTGCAAGAATGACGGCGTCTATTGCAATATGTCCCGTAATACCCGCAAAGCATCACGGCTCGCCAAAATTCACCGGATTTGGAAAATCAGAACAGGCGTCCTTGCGGCGGAGTACCTGAGCAAAAACAAGATGCATGCACAACAAGAAATATGAACGGGTCAGGGTCTGGTTCTATATAATTACCATATGAATAAAGAGTAGGGCAGTTATGAATGATAAATTATGATGAACAGAAATAAGAATCTACCTGCACAATTTTAAAACATAAGCTAAGACAATTTAATGAATCATGAATCAAATTTAATTATGCAGGAGAATAAGAATAATTAACATTAAATTAACAACTTACATCATATAATTTGATTCATCTCATAGTTCCATTCCTTATTAGGAATTTTAATCATAAGTATATGCTCTTTATGGCATTCCATTCCTTAGCAGGAATATCATCATCATCAAATGCTCTTTGTGGCATTTCATTGTGCTCTTTATGACACTTCATCATGCTCTTTATGGCATATCTCAAGACATCAAGTCCCACTTGATTATGAATTGTTATATTTATATACATATAACGATTAAGACCGCCCCTCCGAGTTTCCCCACTGGACGCGCCCCATAAAGCAAATCGATTCGCCTAAAAAGCGAATCGATTCGGGTGACGAACCTAACTTTCTGTAATAATCGAATCGATTCGGCCTTAACCCAAATCGATTCGGGTGCCCAGACCTGGGAACTATCCCCTTAGCGAATCGATTCTCCCTAGGGGCCGAATCGATTCGCCCCTGCTGATGGGCCAAGAAGGGGGCTACGGGTTATGAACCCTAGTTTTTTCCCAATACTAATTTCTACTCCATTTTTATCTACATCCATCACCATTAATCTCCCCCAAATCATCCTACATGACTATTAACAACTGTAATCCACAATTTCATCATCATAAACCAAGATTAGGGTTAGATCACCACAAAATCCATTTTTGATCCATAAATGCAAATACACATCTATCACACAATTTACTAATCCTAAACTATATATTAGCAAGTAGAAAACTTGCCTTAAGGTTGAAAATTCAGATTTCTTGGTGGTAGAAGCAATTCCAATCCTTCAATCTTCAATCTCTCTCATTTCTCCTCTTTTCTCCCAAGATCTCTTCCTCTCTCTATCTCTCAATGTTTAATAAAATCACTTAAGAGAAATAAAAGAAAGGCAAGACATTAATTGTGCCTTTAGTCCACAATTCCCAACTTAAGTGGTTAATACCACATTAAAATGACTCCCAATACGCGTTTACATTAAAACCAGTCAAAAGTGCTCGGAACCTAAAAATACAATATGACACTTATTCTGACTGTCTTGCACATTTCGGGAATAACTACACCCTCTAAACTAGCATCCGACAATTTTATAAATTATTTTAAGTTCCGGTTCATTTAAACCATAATGTCATTTAAATCATATGACACCATAAAACACACAACCGAATGATATTTACTTTCTCATGCAGTAAATATGCAATAACCCAATAAATAATAACCTTCAACTCATTTAATTAATATTTACTCCAGTTCCAACATTTTATATCATTACCTCATGCGGTAAATTAATATAAAATTAGACCCCTAAAAGCGAGGGTTATTACAGCTAAGAATTGAAGAAGATAACCGTGAGTCTCAAAATAAAAGTGGGAAGAATCCAATGGAAACGAAGGTCCATGTTGTTGAAGGTCCTAAGAAGAACAAACAAAAGTATGATGGGGAAGGCACTTTCAAACAGAACAAGAAGAAGTTCAAAGGAAAATGCTACTACTGTGGTAAACCTGGACACACCTCAAGCGAGTGTCATAAGCCTAGGAAGCAAAATCGAAATAACTCTCAAGAAAATGTAACTGAGGGTGAGAATATCGCCAATGATTTGGCGGATATGAATCTTTCTGTCGTGGTCTCTGAATGTAACTTGGTTGGAAATACCAAGGAATGGTGGGTGAACACTGAAGCCACACGACACATTTGTGCAAACAAATGGATGTTCACCACCTATAAGCCTTTGGAAAATGAGGAGAACCTCTTTATGGGAAATTATTCCACTTCTAAGGTGGTGGGACAAGGAAAGATTGCTTTAAAAATGACTTCTGGAAAGGAACTTACTCTCAACAATGTTCTTCACGTGCCTGATATTCGAAAAAATCTGATTTCTGGATCTCTCCTGACTAAAAATGGTTTCAAGCTTGTGTTTGTGTCTGATCGCTTTGTGTTGTATAAGAATGACATGTATGTAGGAAAGGGCTACCTAAATGAGGAGCTCTTTAAAATCAATGTTCTTACTGTAACCCCAAAAACATCTATTTCAATGAATGAAATTGCTAGTTCTTCTTACTTTATTGAGTCATCTAATATTTTGCATGCTAGATTAGGACATGTTAATTTTGATACACTGCGTAGATTAATTAACTTGGAATTTTTGCCAAAATTTAATATTGATAAAAATCATAATTGTGAACTTTTGTGTGGAATCTAAATTAGCTAGATTACCTTTCCATTCTATTGAAAGGACAACTGAACCTTTAGATTTAATTCACACCGATATTTGTGATTTAAAATTTGTTCAAACTAGAGGTGGGAAAAAGTATTTTATTACTTTTATTGACGATTGTACAAAATATTGCTATGTATATTTGTTACATAGTAAAAATGAGGCTATTAATGCATTTAAACAATATAAGAATGAAGTTGACAATCAATTAAGCAAAATGATAAAGGCTATTAGGAGTGATAGAGGAGGTGAATATGAATATCTAGTGAAGAATTTTGTTCTGAAAATGGGATTATTCATCAAACAACCGCTCCTTATTCTCCTCAATCGAATGGTGTTGCTGAACACAAAATCGTACTTTGAAAGAGATGATGAACTCAATGTTATTATGTTCAAGAGCTCCACAAAATTTATAGGGGGAAGCCTTACTTTCTGCTAATTACATTCTCAATAAAGTACCCCACAAGAAGACTCACAAGACACCTTATGAATTATGGAAAGGTCAAAGACCTTCCTATAAATATGTACGAGTGTGGGGGTCTTAGCCAAAGTGATGGTTACTAAACCTAAAAAGGTAATAATAGGGAAAAAAATCGTGGATTGTGTATTCATCGGTTATGCTACTAATAGCAGTGCATATCGATTTCTAATTTATAAATCTGAGATTTCGGATATTCACGTAAATACGGTTATTGAATCGAGGGACGCTTCATTTTTTGAAAATGAATTCCCATATAACATGTCCGAGAATCTGGTCCTTCTAAAAGGACAAATCAAGCTACTGCAAATGGTACTCATCAACCTATTGAATCAATAGAGGATGAACCTAAACATAGTAAAAGAGCAAAAACCTTGACTTCTTTCGGTCCGGATTTTCTAACATATTTGCTAGAAAATGAACCTCAGTCGTATAAAGAAGCCATATCCTTACCCGATGCTTCCAATTGGAAAGAAGCAATTAATAGTGAAATTGAATCCATATTACAAAATCATACATGGGAACTAGTGGATCTTCCACCAGGTTCAAAATCGTTAGGTTATAAATGGATCTTCAAAAAGAAGTTGAAGGCCGATGGATCAATTGATAAATATAAAGCTAGACTTGTAGCTAAAGGCTATAGGCAAAAGGAAGGGTTGGATTACTTCGACACATATTCACCGGTAACAAGAATAACGTCCATTCGGATGTTAATAGCAATAGCTGCTATTAATGGACTTGAAATACATCAAACGGATGTAAACATCGCATTCTTAAACGGTGAACTAGACAAGGAAATTTATATGGAGCAACCTGAAGGGTTCAAGGCTCCCGAACAAGAAGAAAAAGTATGTAAGCTTGTTAAATCACTATATGGATTAAAACAAGCACCTAAGCAATGGCATGAAAAATTTAATAATGCAATGTTATCAAATGGTTTCAAAATTAATGAATGCGATAAATGTGCTTACTTTAAATACATTCATAATGGATATGTTATTGTATGCCTCTATGTTGATGATATGCTTATCATGGGTAGTAACCTGGAAATTGTCAAAACTACAAAACAAATGTTGAGTAGTAGATTCGACATGAAAGATTTGGGAATCGTCGATGTTATATTAGGAATTAAAATTTCTAGAACATCGGATGGACTTATATTATCTCAATCTCATTACATAGAGAAAGTACTTGAAAAATTGAAGAAGTATGATATTAGTCCTACCAAGACACTTGTAGATGTAAATTTACATATAGCAAGAAATAATGGTGAAAGCATATCTCAACTAGAATATTCTCGTATTATCGGTAGTTAAATGTATATCATGAACTGTACGCGACCGGACATAGCATACTCAATAAGTAAGCTAAGTCGATTTACGAGTAATCCAGGAAGAGATCACTGGAAAGCAATATTGAGATTTTTAGGTTATTTAAAATATACTCAAAACTATGGACTGCACTACTCAAAATATACAGCTGTTCTTGAAGGACATTGCGATGCAAATTAGATATCTGATATAAAAGACTCTAAGTCTACGAGTGGGTATGTGTTTACCCTCGGAGGTGCAGCCGTATCTTGGAAATTCTCAAAACAAACGTGCATTGCTAGATCGACAATGGAATCTGAATTCATTGCACTAGACAAAGCTGGAGAAGAAGCTGAATGGCTTCAAAATTTCTTAGAGGTGTTCCAAATTGGTCTAAACCTGTGCCCGCAATATGTATACATTGTGATAGCCAATCATCGATTGGAAGGGCACAAAATCACATGTATAACGGAAAGTCACGACATATTCGTCGTCGTCACAATACCGTTAGATAACTTCTCTTAAATGGAATTATCTCAATTGACTATGTAAAGTCAAAAGATAATATATCGGATCCACTAACGAAAGGTTTAAACCGAGAGCAAGTTGAAATATCATCGAGAGGAATGGGTCTAAAGCCTATAAATAAATAAGAATCAATATAGTGGCAACCCAACCTAGCTGACTGGAGATCCCAAGATCTAGGTTCAATGAGCAAACCGAACTACATTGTATTCAGTAAGCACCAGCGGATATTTAATCCTATACATTCCAAAGATGAGACAGTGCACATCTACCGCGAAATTAGGATAAGTTATTCTTTTAATGACATCTATATCTTAGTACGTCTAAGTGGGGTATTACAGGATACTCTTTATGAAAGTCACCTACGTGATAAGAAGGGGGCCACTTCTATGAGAATAATGAAAGGCATATTCTCTAAAATACTCACGGAACCAAGTGGTGTTCATGGCCAAAATGAACACAAACATGAGAACCAACTGTGTTGAAGAATTGTTGTGTGAATACTGTTGTCTAGGTATACAAAAATGGTTGACGGTTCAAGGATGTGATGTCTACTGATTAACCAAGTAAATTTGATGGTATATCACTAAGGAAAGTTCAAGGCCACTAGGCTACTTCTCCCGATGCAATAAGTCTTCAGTTTTACTCAACCAGTGTCTGCATCTGCATTGCATCTGTTCTGTTTTATTTATAGCGATATATCATTCATGTGGGGGATTATTGGAAAATTGGACTTAAAAAGCTGTCCAGAATTTTGAGCAACTTTGAGCTCAAATTAAGGTGGGACCCACACTACGATTATTGTGGGACAATATACGAACGCATTTTTCTCCGTAAGGAAATTAACATAGTATATTCACTTGTCCAATTTCATTAATTTATGAATGATAAATATGTCCCCAAAGTGACTCATAAAGCAATGAAATTTAATGTTTTGGGTATGTTTAACTCTTGTCCCATATTGGAAGAGTAGTAGGAAAATGATGAGTTAATAAAACCCAAATGATGGACTAAGGCTTGGATGCCTTGGGGTATCCCAACTCTTTGAAGGGGAGATGACCTAAGCTATGCACCGGTTGACTTCGATCAAAGGTCCACACACGCGCGTGCGCGCGTCCGTCGGGTTGGCTCGGCTCGGTTCGGGTTCGGGCTTGGGCTTATAAAAATCTCCTACATTTTTGGGCCGAATTAATTTAACTTTCTGGACTTTAATTGTTAATTAATTATGAAATTAATTAATAATTAATTAAATGTTTGTCAGTTAATTCCAAGAGTCAAGAGTTAACGAAATTAACTGTTTTGACAGTTAAATTCGGTTTTGACTGTTCCCAACACTTAAAACGTTTGGTATAAATTAAACCTTTCCCCTAAAGTTTTGACTACTGAAAAAATTGCCCTCCCAAAAAAATTCGAAATTATGCCACATCTTTTTCCAGGAAATAATTCATCTTCTTCTACTACTACTGCATACATTTCCTACATATTATTTCTTTGGTCTGGTTGAGTATAGATACAGAATTCTGTTCGAAGAAATTAATCATTGTTGTGCTACTTGATTAATTTTGAAATCCGTTCTATCTTGGGAGACAATTATTCATTACCTTTAGCACATTGTGGAGGGAATAAATTTGTCTTAAGCAGACTGTTCTAAACAGGGTTCAGATTATTTTTTCTATTCAAATATTATTTCTGCAAATTCAAATAAGTGTTTCATTTCTGTAATTTTGTTTCATTTCTATAATTATCTTATAATTTATAATTCTGTAGAATTGTTTTTAATAAATAGTAGACATAAAAAAAGTTACAATGGCATTTCATAAAACCCATATGATATCAATAACTTGTCCATCGACAAACTAACATGTGACACTTACACTACATAAATGCAAAGGAATAATCACTACTATTGATGTGTGTATACATATGATGCTCTTATGAATCCACAACGACATAAAGTTAATGCATTTATTGATTTTACGGTTTGGTTTGGAATATTCCTAATTTATGTTGGTAAATTTCAGGAGTCATTGAATCCTGCTCTTCTCATTTGAAGTATCACTGCAGGTAATACTATTTTTTTCCTTATAAATCATTATGCACGACCTTTTGATTGTATTTATATGTTTTTTCCATGAAATAAGTCTTTATGTGTTATGGAAAGTACATAGATAAAAAGGGAGATTATGTTTCAATACTTATTAGGATTGTGATTGTTTTGCTTATTAGAATTTTGTAGATTCATTTGGGAGTTGTTGACATTAGGTTTTTCTTTATAACCGACATATACACTAATGGGCGTAACTATTAAATATGAACTTTCATGTACGAGAAGATTGAACAATGTGGCCATGTTGTTATTTGACCTCAGACGGTTTCCATAGGTCGTTGAAATGTATATATCTTAGAATTTACTGTTATTGATATAATTGAATGTTTTGTCATTCTGGTTGCGTTAGAAATCATGCATAAAGCCCTACGTACCTTAACCCAGTCACCTTCAAGAACAACAATGGGTGACTGGTAGTTGATACCAAACTTAAATCCAGTGGGGGGGGCACTGTCAACAAGTTGAATGGTGCGCTTAGTTTTTATTGTTGTGATAGCATC
Organism: Sambucus nigra; assembly: GCA_949130495.1. Classification (NCBI taxonomy): domain Eukaryota; kingdom Viridiplantae; phylum Streptophyta; class Magnoliopsida; order Dipsacales; family Adoxaceae; genus Sambucus; species Sambucus nigra. Next base: position 44,877,166 of record OX422215.1, on the reverse strand, counting down.
TGCGTTAACATCATTACATAAAACAGCAAGCCATGTATTTGGTTCAGCTGACAACTGGAGAATTTAGTTAATTGATATTGGTAAGTGTTATACTTGCTTTGGGGTTGAATCGCCGACCCTACTGTCAAGAAGACTTGGTTAGAGACTTCGTGATGTATACGTGGAAATGTTTGTCACGTATATGCGGCATAATAATTTTGTTTTGTGTGCCTTTATTTTGCAGAATTACCGTATTCTACAATTTGGTTTTGAGTTTATGATATAAAAATTTAGGGGATTTGAGTTTATGATATAAAAATTTAGAGGATTTATTTTTAGCCCTCTTACTTTTCATTTATCTATGTTAAGGACATGTGGAAATTTTATTTGCATCTTAATAACACCATATTTATTTTAGGGTCAATTATTAAATAGTCCCTACTATAAATATATATTTTTTAAAAAGGACACATATTTTTAGTTTAACCCATTTAGTCCCTCAAGCACTCAATATCCTCTTATTTTTAGAGGTCCGCGCCAGCGGCACTCCCTCTCCAAAATATGTGGCAAAGGACTTTTTGAGGCAAAATAAAAAAGTTTGGACTAAATGGGTATTAAAAAATGTCCGAGGGACTATTTGGTATATGTCCCTTCATTTTATTAATTAACGATAAATCAGTCTATTATGTAGCTACACATTTATACAAGTACATCCAAAGTTAATTTACGCAATTCACATTTATGTAATTTTAATCGCAGTCATGACATGTGTCTATGTCATTTCCTACGTGTGTTCGTGTCCTTCGTTTGGCTCTTTTTATATATAACTATTGTTCATTTATTTCTAAACTCAATATCTCTTGACTTTATTGTTATTTGTTTATCATTGATATTTTTTAATGTTCTCTCAAGTGGTAGGTTTTAAAATGGATAAGAGTCAGACGCATCATCCAAATAGAATTAGTAGTGTGTATCGAGATGGGGTTAAAGAATTTCTTGATTTTGCATTTGCTAATGTTAAGAAAAATTGTAACATTAAGTACTTCAGAGATGAGGTTGCATAGAGATAAGCATGTTGAAGAGGCTAAAGTGTTGAGACATCCGACGGATGGGGAAACATGGAAATAATTTGATAAGGTTCATGAGTCATTTTCTAGAGAGTTCCGCAATGTTAGGCTCTAACTCTCCAGTGATGTGGAAAGAGGAGCCGTGCGGCGTATGAGTTGCAATGGGGCAATATAAGTATATTTTATGATTTTCCTTACTAGAAAGGTCTTAAATTGCCTCATAATTTAGATGTCATCCAAATTGAGAAATATGTATGTCATAACATTTTAGGAACATTGCTAAGCATTGATGGAAAAAAAAACCAAGCTGTCAAGTTTCGAATATATTTAAAAATGCGCATATGCAAAGACTTGCATCCATATAAAAAGGGAGATAAATGGGTGATTCCTCCTACTTGCTACACTTTGTCAAAAGAAGATAAGAGGATTTTATGCGAATTTTGGAAATCAATGACGTTGCCCGACGGGTATGCGTCCAACATTTCTCGATGTGTGAGTGCTACTGATGGCAAGATTTTAGGGATGAAAAGTCATGTCTACCGCATTTTCTTACAATGTTTACTACCGCTTGCAATTCGTAGTCATCTTTTGAAGGAAGTGTGTCAATCGTTAATTGAACTTGGGTTATTCTTTAAGGAGTTATGTTAAAACACATTGAGAGTGGATGTCTTGGAGAGACTTGAGGAGAAACTTGCTATAAACATGTATAAACTTTAAAGGACATCTCCACCGTCATTCTTCGATGTTATGGTTCACTTACCAATTCACCTTGTACGAGGAGCCATTCTTGGTGGACCAGTGCAATATCAATTGATGTATTTATTTGAAAGGTAAATGTATTAAGTCATATCTTATGTCAGTAACAATTTAGGGTTTTCATTGCATGTTCTTATCATCTTACTTCTCGACAAATATATGCACACCTTAAAATTTATCGTGGGAAACAAAGCACGTCTGGAGAGCTCAATGGCCGTGGCTTACGTTCTTAATGAATGCCTAACATTTTGCTCGATGTATTTTCATGGTGTTGAGATAAAATTCAATCGCTCTGAACGAAATTGTGATGGTGCTAATTTTCAAGAAGTTTACTCATTTTTCAATACAACGATCGTTTGCTTTGAAAAGTTGATTACCAATACTTTACACAAAGTGAATGGGAAATTTCTAGTTTATATGTGTTGGATAACTGTGATGAGATACAAGAATTTGTGAAGTACTTTAAGCTATACTACTTCTTTTCCTTATACACACGCGCGCGCTCGCGCGCGCGCACACACACACACACACACACACACACACACACACACACACACACACACATATATATATATATATATATATATATATATATATATATATATATATATATATATTGTTTTTCTAATTAAATTCATTTATATATATATTTAGTGAGCACAAGGATTTGTTAAATGCCGAAAGAAACACATATATTAACAAGAGACATGTAAAGAGATTTCCCAATTGGTTTGAAAATCGCGTAAGTAGGTGAATATAATATATGTTGGTGTAAATCGATAAGGCTTATTATTTCTTACTAAACATCTATATATAAACAATAAACATGTTAGTATAATGGAGTGCGAGTCCCCCGACTATTCTAGTAAGCAACTTCGCTTTTTATCTTGGGGTTCCGACTGAGGAGTGAAACAATATAAGGGTTATTTAATCAATGGTTATAGGTTTCACACCTAGGATCCTAACAAGTACAAAAAACTCAAAATAGTGGAATCGTTGTAGTGGGCGAATATGAAAAAAAGATATTGATTTTTATGGTGAGTTAGTTGACATTATCGAGTTGGAATACCTTGAAAATAATCGTGTTGTTCAATTCAAGCGTGATTGGTGGGACCTTAGAAAAAAAGTGTGTGTGTGGATTACATAAAGATGAGTATCATTTCATTAGTTTGAATACCGCCAATACATGGTATACAGACCAACCATTTATGTTAGCTTATCAAGCAGAGAAAATATTCTATGTGCCAGACATCAAGTGGGGAAATGATTGGAAAATTGTAGTGAAGAATACTCCACGAGACAAGTATGATTTTTCTGAAATTGTAGCAAAGGAGGAGGAGATGGGTGATTAGGAACCATACCAATAACTTGAGACTAATATTGTAGATGATGAAATAATGGAAATAAATGACGGTTGTCTTCCATTACGAAGGCATGATATCACATAAATAGAAGTTAGTATGGCTAATGTGGAAGGATAAAACCGGATACATGAAGACATCTAGTTGTCCGAGGATGACAATACTGATATTAACGAGGATAATGGAGATGAAGATGATGAGGACCTTTGCCGGTTTGTGTTAGTTGTTTTTTCTTCGTATTACTTGTTTTAATTATTTTAATTATGACAATTCGATCTATAGTAACGTTTTAATAAATTACAGTTGTGAAATGTTCTAACTTGACTAAATTGCATATTTATGTTTATCTTTAATAGGTATAGCAATGATAATGGCAAACTATGAGAAACAAAGGATGAATAGGATTCAAGATTACATAGCATCAATGAAGGCGATGGGGTTGTATGGAGGGGATAAATTCTACATAAGTTCTTGTAAGAGGAATAATAATATGAATGAGACGAAGGGAAAAAGAAAAGAGGTTGACAAGGATGAAGAGTATATCTCGTCAGAAGAAAAGGAGAGGTTAAGTTGTTTGAATAAAGGTGAAGATGATGGCGATGACTATTTGTTAGGGTTGTTAATTATCCTTTATCACTTTTTTATAAACTAGTTAAAGTGATACGATGTTGCTGCTCTTGCAGATGTTATCTCAGTTATTTGATATGATTTCATGCTTGATAATTTTCATTACTGATGTTATTTTCTCCTATGTTTTCATTGGAATTATCCAAAAATGTTAAAAGAATATTGACGTTTTACACAATTTTTGCATACATATAATTTCTGCATACATATCTCCTCAACTAATGTTGTTGGTTTCTTGTGTAGTTATGCTTGGTTTTGGTCGTGCACGTGTCCCAAAATCATCTACGCATCAAAGATTCATGGGAGAATCCACACATCCCCCTTCTTCTCAATCATAGGACCTAAATGTTGATTACTCCCCCAACACTATTGCATCTGATGATAATAACAATGAGGGTATGATCTTTGTATTCTAAATCAAATTACCTGATAATATAGAAATATTTAATTAACTAGGAAATATACCAATTTATAGAAAGTATAGTTACAATAGTATAGTGTTAATCCATTTCATACCTGTTATAGATCAAAGAGCAGCTCCTGTGCAACAATTTGGGGTAGAGCCAAATCATCATTCTCCAGGACGTAGTCATCCAAATGTATCTGAATCTACATACATTATTTCATCGGGTTTTAACTATGAAGCACGGACTCGACACGTAATACGTGTTTCGACACGACACGCGACACATAATTTTTCCAAAAACTAGGATACGACACGCTAGGATACGTATAATATATGTTAAAATATATATAATATATATATATATATATTAATGAAATAAAAACATATTTTTTTTATAAAATACATTATTAGGGCATTCTTAACATGAAATTATGAAAATTGACCATATAAAATAAAATTCAAACACACTTTAACATTAAAAATCATGAATAAGGCAGAATCATAATCACATAAGAAAAAAAAAATTAAAAAAATGTGTCATTTTACGTGTCCCATCGTATCGGCAACGTGTCCCAGCGGGTAAACAACGTATCCCAACTTGTCTCAGCGTGTCGACAACGTGTCGGAGCGTGTCGCGTGTCGGACTCATGTCAAAATTGACTTGAGGCTTTCAGGAGAGTGTCGATACTTCATAGGGTTAATGAAAGTATGATTTGCTTCCAACTACTTCATTAGGACGTAGTTATGTTTATTTGGAATGAAATATTGACCCACTTACCCTGTTTTATATATTATTGAATTAAACTGTCATAAAATATTATTTACATTGAACCAAGTATTGACCCACTGACCCTGCTTTATATATTTTATATATTATATATATTATTGGAACCTTTTCCTTTACATATCTATGATCTCTCATGCGTCATGACATTCTCACAATAGCAGTTATAACAAGTTAATTGATGTTGATTCTATATTTTTGCTTTGAAATGCTTTAAGAAGTTTCTTGCACATTACGTTTTCTTGTTATGCTAAAACTGTTTCTCAGGGCATGCGCTTATTGTTTTAAAAAATTTATTTTAAAAGAGGTTTAGTTGAAATTAGGATTAAAATGGGTAAGTTAAAATGAGACAAGTGAAATAACCAGGGTAGTAATTTTAGGGCTTTAAGCCCCATTGCCCAACAGAAGTTCACTCTCATGAGCGATGGCTAAATGTTGGGTAATATTGTACCCTACTTTTCCAAGGTTTTGTATAGGTTGAGAAATATTAGAGAATAATTAGGCATGTTTTGAACACTAATTAACAATGTTTTAGATACGTGATAGGGTTTGTAGTGAGGAAGCTTCTAGGCGGACCTAAGATAGTGTCGGGTGGCACTGCCTTATCTGTCCTGGAAATTTCAACACAATTAACATCAAATAAGGGAATTTAAAATTATTAAGAGATTTCGAGTGTCATCTTCCTTTAGTACGCGTAAAGTACACTTAGGATACACTTGTTAAGAGCTATTAAATGCTGGTGATAATTGATATGATCAATAGTTCTCAACGGAAATAAATTCATAAGGACAAAATCCTAGAAGTCAAAACTGTGTTTATGTATTCAATGAAGACAAAAGCTACCATTATGTCAATATATAGTTTAGTAAATAATTCCCTAGGAAACACAAATTGAGGAAAAAAATATGAAATGGTATATACTAATAATTCCCTCGTCCTAATACTCTCATAAAGTAATTATATGAACATGAAGTGGTGAAGGTGGATGAGTTTCTTTTGAGGGAACAAAGATTTATAGTGAAAACATTTGTAAAGGGATGAGTGATCTGTTTTGTTGTTTGCAAGTTTTTTATATCGTGCTAACTATCCTGAGATCTTGGGTTGGTGTACGGGGTTTTTCAGTATGGGGAAGGGACATGTGGATATTTTTTTTATTTAAGAAAATCAAAATTATGGAAAACTAGGGATGAGGTTTTGGAGTATTCCCAATGTCCCAACTATGTATGTATATATAATAAGACTTTTCAATGTAATATGCATAATTATATTAATATACTTTTCAATATAATATGCATAATTATATAGTATGCATAGTTATATACATATACTTTTCAATATTTCTCCCTTGTGACCACTTTATAATAACAACTCATTGGGAAAACAAATCTGATTGAAATTGATTTGATTGTCTTCAATTTCTTCATTAGATATATGCTATAATATTAGAGGTATATCCGTGTTTGACATAATCCCTCCATACATATCCCTAGCTATTGGTTTTAGTTTCTTGTTTAGTTATGCTTGGTTCCACTCATGCACGTGTCCCAAGATCTTCTTCGCATCAATGATTTTAGGGAGAATCCACACGTCCTCCTTCTCATTTAATTGACCCAAATATCGCCTACTCTCCGAGCATTGTTGCATCCATTGTTAATAAAAATTAGAGTATGGTATTTGAATTCTAAATCAAATTACTTGACAACTATTAATATATAATTACGTACGAAATATACCAACGTTAAGTTATGTCCTGTGTTAATCCATTCCATGCCTGTTATTCGAATCGACCTTCTTCAAAATATACTCATCAAAATATAGTCGACTCTTGACACCGTGTCATCGGGTCTTAATAACATTGAGGGTATGATTTACTTTCCAAAGTAGTTTTTAAATTTATGTTAATGTATAAAAAGGCTTAAAGTGTAAAGCATTACATAGAAACCACCATGGGAACATTGTGAGAGAAAATTTTGGATATTGTAATCATGCAACTAATCTTGAATGTTATGACATCATGAATTGTCAATTCATATTTTTAAATTTATGTTAATATGGAAGACGATCTTTTATTTTTGTTTAGTGACTATTAATATATATCATGAATTATCAACATATCATGAGTGTGAAAATCTTTTGTTACACGAATACATCCTTGGCTACAATGCCACTTTTCTGATAAATTAATTTTTTATAGATTGTTGACCATGTTTAGAATAAAGAAAAAAACTCAATGTTTTTGTTAAAAAGGTTTAATTATCTATTGAGGATTTAGGAATCATGCCAAAATGTTAAAAGTATATTGATATTTTACATAATTTCTGCATACATATCTCCTTAGCTAATGTTGTTGGTTTCTTGTTTAGTTATACCTAGTTCCAAATGTGCACATATTCCAAAATCATCTACGCGTAAAAGATTCATTAGAGAACACACACGGCCCCTTTTTCACAATCGAAAGACCTAAATGTTGACTACCTCCCTAACACTATTGCTTCTGATAATAACAACAATGAGGGTATGATCTTTGCATTCCAAATCAAATTACCTGAAAATATACAAATATTTAATATGTAGGAAATATACTATAGTGAAGTCTAGTTACAATAGTATTGTGTTAATCCATAGTTATAATAGTATTGTGTTAATCCATTTCATACCTGTTATAGGTCATACAACAACTCCTGGGCAATGATTTATGGTAGAGCCAAATCATCATTCTTGAGGACATAGTCATCCAAATGTAGTTGAATCTCCCGACATAATTTCATCGGGTTTTAATACTAATGAGGGTATGTTTTAATTTTAATAATTTCACCAGGACGTAGTTATGTTTATTTGGAACGAAATATTGACACACTTACCCTGCTTTATATATTATTTTATTAAAAAATCATATAATATTATTTACACTAAACGAAATATTGACCCACTGACCCTGTTTTTTATATTGTATCTATTAATGGAACCTTTTCCTTTACATATCTATATAGATCAAGATGTACATCTCTCACGTGCCATGACATTCCCACAGTTGTAGCTAAAACAAGTTAATTAATGTTGATTTTATATTTTTTCTTTGAAATGTTTTAAGAAGTTTTTTGCACACTATGTATCCTTGTTATGCTAAAACTGATTCTTAGGACTTGCATTTATTATTTCAAAAATTCATTTTAATATTTTAATATATTACTAGAGGTTTAGTTTAAATTAGGATTAAAATGGGTTATTTAAAATCAGACTAGTGAAATAACGAGGGTAGTAATTTAAGGGGTGTAAGCCCCATTGGCCGACATAAGTACACTCTTGTGAGCGATGCCTAAATGATGGGTAATAATGTACCCTAATTGTTCAAGGTTTGTTATAAGTGGCAAAATATTATAGAAGTAGTAGGCATGTTTTGAACACTATTTAACCATGTTTTAGACACGTGATAGGGTTTGTAGTGAAGAAGCTGCTAGGTGGCCCTAAGATAGTGTCGGGTGTAGTAGTGGTAAATGGGTGATTATGGACAGGTAAAAAATGGATATGGATAAATTTGGGCGGGTCAAAAGCGGGTCGAACATAATAATTTGGGCGGGTTTGGGCTGGTTAAATTCGGGTTAGGTCGGGTCAAACCCGGATCGGGTCGGGTTGGCCCACTTTTCTTTTTTTTTTAAATAATTATTATACCATATACAAATAAATATGGTATAATAATTTTGAAAAAAAATATACAAGTAAATACTTGAATAAAAAAAATCTTTTAACTCTTTAGTAATTTGAGTTTTATTTTTGTGAGGGTCCAAAACCATTTTGACCCGCTAATGATCCGCCAACAAACCATCTTATTGGATCGTTCAAACCATTTTGACCCACAAACACAATTATTGGGATCCAATCACATTATTTTGGGTGGATTATGGGCGGTTTCATCCTCAAGAGCCCATATTGTCGGCCGTAGTCGGGTGGCACTGCCTTATCTGTCTTGGAAATTTCAACACAATTAACATCAAATAAGGTATTTCAAAATTATTAAGAGATTTTGTTTTATAAAATAGAATGGTTTAAAAATAGGGCTTTTAAAAGTCGATGCCACCAGCATAATTCACTCTTCATATATATTGAAAAGTCTAGTTATAAGGAAACACTATTAAATGTATTTTTTTAATGTGCAAAAATCATTTGGACAAGATTTTCTTTGATTTCATTGGTTTAGACCCAACTTTTTAGAGGACTTTTTGAAGTGAGGCCTATTGAAAAATTAGGCAGACACTTTTTAGGTCACTTTAGCCTTTAGTCTCAGTAAGGATTTCTATGAGATTAGCTAAAGAAAATGTTGTTCTTACTTGGATCTTCATCCAGTCAATTGGGCTAAGGCAGGGTCTTGGGGCAACATTATTTGGCCATTTCAATGCCTTGATAAGTACCTCAGCTTCCCCATATATAACATTATTTGGCCAATTCAATGGCCATCGCCCCTCTCATTGTCTTGAAGAGAAGTTGGTGGGTGGGTGGGTGGGTGGATGCGACATGGTGAATCGATTTCTCTAATGAATCACAGATCTTCCCTATGATACGAGCGTCTATGGACGCCTAGGAAGCACGAACATTTCACATAAGGTAACGTGTCGTGTCAGGCACTATGAAACACAGACACTCTCCCGGAAGCCACGAGTCAACTTTGACTCAAGTCAGACACACGACACGCTCCGACATGTGATGATGATTCTGCTTTATTTATGATTCTTAAATGTCAAAGTGTGTTTAAATTTTGTTTTGTATTGCATGTAGAAACATGTATTAGTACATATATAGTAAATAAACAAGCATGTCGAAACATGTATTAGTTATGTATAGTACATGTGTTTAAATGCTTCGTAGATGAACGCAAACAAGCGTTTCATATTTCAAGCAAAGATTCCTCCATCTTTGTGGGGTTATGTTCCTAGAATGTCATCTTTTTTTAGTACATGTATAGTAAACTTAAGATACACTTGTCAAGAGTAATTAAACCCCTAGATTAGGTTCACATCCTATTTAACGACCCCATCTCACCGGGATGGTTGAAAAAGAAAAAGAAAAAAAAATACTTCGTACACATTATCACATACACGCTGCTGCTTTCTTTTCATCTTTATCATCCTCAAAGAATTGATCCTCCAACAAATAAATAAAAGCCAAAGCACTAGTACAAAACAATAGTGGGATGAGCTTGACCATTAACACAATAATTTACATCTCTCATATGTTCCTCTTAGTGTAGATCCAGACAGTCCAAGATATAATCGTTCAATCCTCTCTAAAATAAAAGGTTATTAACACAAAATATTATATGTGAAGTGAACTCATCATCAAAAGATTCGAGAGACCTAAAGATTTCTCCCTGATACATACCTAAGGATCACAAACACAAAATAATGTTGTGCTAGTGCCTTTATATTCTCTATGAGTTTATTAGGTTCGAAAGAACGTGGAGAAGTCACCCTCGTGTCTAGGGCTGTAAATGGATATTCGAAAATCCGCATCCGTCCGATATCTGAATCCGAATTTGCGGATATTTATCCAAAAATATGGAAACGGATACGAATATGAATATTCTTTAAAAATATCCGAGAAAACGGATATGGATACGGATAGTACTAGTATCCGATACGGATAATCCGTATTCGATACGGAGTATTAATTTTATGGGATATCCGTTTTACCAAATATCCGTATCCGTCAAACATATGTTTAAAATATTACTAATAATATTCGTATTAGTATTACTAATAAAATAATATTAAAAAAATCTTAATCGTTTATTCCTAAAATAAAATAAACACATACTCCACTCAAAACAAAAACACCCTAAAGTTATTATTTTATTGGGTATATTATAAAATGTCATGTATTATTATTTTATTGGGTATATTATCATGGAGTTACACTAAAGTTACAATACACGTTATCACACACAACATACATCGACTAAAGAACGTATACTACACTAAACAAAACTAACTTTGTTTCATTTCTCCTTCGTACAAAACAAGAGAAAATAAACGATCATGTGGTTGTTCGTTAGTTTCCTTAATTATAAATAAATGTAAGAGAGAAACATAAAAGAATGTAAGAGAGAAACATAATAAAATGTAAGAGAGAAACATAAAAGTAAAGAGATGGTTTTGATTGTAATGAGAACTGAAGTTAACAATATGTATATTATATAAAAACTAAAAATGTATACTTATTAAAATAAAAATATCAGTATGTTTTGAAGACAAAAGGTCCATGAGGTTATCATTCTCAATAAATTTGATTAATCTAAAAGGTGCATATTTATTTCTACTGTCATGGAATGCGACTGTTATTTTTTTTGGATGACTTTAAGCTTATATGGTTGTAAAGTATGGATGACTTTAAGCCATATTATCATTATGGAATGATACTATTATTATGGAATCCATAATTGTTGATGTTAGGAGGCAATAATTTTGTTACATATTTATTTGGATTGGATTGGATTTCATTGGATTGGATATTTTAATTGTTATTTTTTGCGATGGCTAAATAATGTAAACGGATATGGATATTATCCGAATCCGAGGTATCCGAGAGGATACGAATATGGATAGTTGTTTTAACTATCCGGGAGGATACGGATACGAATACGGATAGTACATTTAAATAGCTGATACGGATATGGAAAACATGTTATCCGATCCGTATCCGTCCGTTTACCACCCCTACTCGTGTCATGCATAACGAACAAGTGGGTTAATGAACATGCGCACACGCTGCCCCGAAAGGGTGTGTGTGTGCGGTAAAGTCTTATTCTTGAACCTCTAAGGGTAATGAATATAGCATAGTCTTATTCTTGAACTTCTAAGGGTAATGAATATAGCATCAAAAACTAAAGAATATGAACTCTGTGGTGTATTTTGGCTCTCCGGTGGCTTCCCGTTGGTTCAAGACTATTTTGGGAGAAAAACAGATTTTTCTCGATATTTACAAAATTGCCACTTTGTGGAAAATCTATAAATATAAGCTTATTTTCTGCTTTTGTGCAGTGCTGTTTTTCAGCTTTAGAGGAACATTTTGTGAATTTTCAAAGAGAAAAGTGAGTAAGAGCTTCTTGTTTAAAGATTAGTTCTTGTGCTTGGTTTGTGAGTGACTTTCTTGGAGAGATAAAGAGTGTGAGTGTGTAACCTTGTGGTTCCTCCATTTATCAAAGAAAGAAAAAATCCTACCATTGTGGATGTAACCCTTGTTTGGATGAACCACGTTATATTGTTGTCGTTTCTTTGCTTTGATTGCTTGTGTGTTCTTGTTATCCTACTTGTTGATTGTTGATTGTATTCGTTTTGAGTTTGCACACTTAGTTTTCATTAGGAACAAGGTCTTGGGTGTTTTTCGCACACCAAGTGTTTGGTAAAATTCCGAAGTGAGTTTTATGGTCTTGGTTGCTTAACATAGGACTGTTTTAGCGTAACAAACTCTTTTAGTAAAGTCTGCCTAAAAGCTGAAGTTACAATCTCATAGTTTGACATTAGTGGCCTATTTTTTATTGAGTTGATTATTTAAGGGTTTCTTTAACTTTACCCCAGAGAAAATTGCACAAATTAGACCTACATAAATCACTCTTCAGGTTTATTGAAAAGTCTAGTTAAAAAGATACACTCTTAAATTTTTTTATGGGTAATATGTTATTAATGTTGATGTTGAAGCTCCTGGTTTATCATTTACCCCATCTTTACATGCATGAACTTTTCTATTTATGAATTTTGTGAAATGTTTATGTTTATGTTTATGAATTTTTTGAAATGTTTATGTTTCTGTTTATGTTTATGAATTTTGTGAAATGTTTATGTTTATTGGGGAAGTCGTTATACATTACTAGTTAGAATTTCATATAGCCTTACATTAAAAAAAATAAAAATAAATGAAAAAATTACCTAGGCTCTATTTAAGCCTTAGATACCCCTTGCCACCAGACTAGCACCTAGCGCCTTTTAAAACACTCCTAATAAAAAAACACATCTCAATGTAAGAATTCTAAATATACATAATTTCACTCGCAATGTATTGAACATTCTGAGCCTGAACCATATTTGGGAAAAGAGCATATAATGATCTTATGTATGAAAGAAAACATAGGATAATATGCATTCAATGTTGCATATTTGTTGGTTCAATTAGTATAATATCAAAGTAAATTGCTGGGCACGCTATAAATATAAAATTGTTTGAGGGAACAATAAGAATACAGGGAGGAGATGGGTTGAGGCTAGAATTTGATAGGGCATTAGTATGAGTAACTCATCGTTCACACAAATAAATTATTACAAATTTGGGATGGGGAGTAGTATTGTTGAGTAATGTCATAAATGAGTACTGAGGAGTTTTTTTCCTTTTGACACAGTAATGGGAAATTCAATATCTTCTTTATGTGAGTAAATGATGAAAAACAGGAGAGACGGGATGTGTTGAAGTTAGAATTTGACAGTTATTGGTAAGAGTAACTCTTGTTAGCACATATAATATTTTAATATTGTGACGCTAGAACTGTGAGAATGTATATATATATAATAACTTTTTCCATGTGATTTGTAGTTATGTGAAATGGGTTTAGTTTTCTGTCAATTGTTCTCTTCAACTATGTCTTCAACTATATATATATGTTGTTACTAATGTAAGTTTACAACTGTTATTGCTACTAAATGTTGTTACTAATTGAAAACTGTCAATTGTTACTAATGTTGTTACTAATGTAAGTTTACAACTGTTACAGTTACTGAGCTTACAACTATTACTAATGATGTTACTAATGTTATTTTAACATATTAGGTTTCGGTCGTGCACGCTCCCCGAGAACTTTTATGCGACATGGATTCACTAGGGAATCTATGCGTTTATATTCTCAATCAACTAATCCAAATATCGATGACTCTCCCAACAATACCCCTTTTGATGTTAACAACTATGAGGGTACGATCATTATATTTGGAAACATATTAATTGACATCATACAAATAATTTTAGTTAAGTAGGGATATCAATAGCCGACCCCTAATTATTTGAAAAAGGCTTTATTGAGTTGAGGGATATCAATTTTTTTTTTATGTATAGATTGAATTAGTATTATGTTCATCCATTTCATGCAGGTAAATAGGTCAAAGAGTAACACCTGTGCAATGATTTGTGCAATAATTTATGAGAGAGTCCAATCACCCTCCTTCACACCTTAGTCATCCAAATGTTGTCAATTTTGCAAACACTGTTTCATCGGGTACTAATACCAGTAAGGGTATGATTTTGATCATGGTATCTTTATACATTAATTTTATTCTATATTTCTTGTCATAAATTTTGTATATGGGCTGTTGTGCATGAAAGTAATGGGCATGTCCCCTCTTAATTAAATTAACCATTTTTTTATTACTTTTGCTATTTTCTTTGTATTAGGTCCTGGTTCCAGGAAACGAGTTAGGGGACCAACCCAACACGGGTGATTGGTTTTTAGAAGAAGTTAGAGGGGGGAGGGGGCATTCAAATCCTAATCTAGGGGCGTCGTTTAGTAGTATTTTCTTCTTCAAATTTAAAATTTGAGTCAGACTTTGTTATTCGAGAAAATGCCCCCTCCAATTTCAGCTATTAGAGGAAAGTTCTAGAGAACAAAAATCATATGTGGATACTTGTGAGGGTAAGATGCATATGTTCATATATGTAACAATGTACACATTTAGAGTTAAGAGTTATTTTTTTTTTAATTTCTTTTAAATAGGACGAGTTGAAGTGTCAAATGATGATTACATGAAGTCTGTAGTAATGGCACAACTCAATAATCAATTTCATAACTTTCTCTAGAAAATGTATCATGAACATTGCAATCCACACGACTTTTTGGAACGGGCGCTTCAGCATCCCCCTTTGGAATTAAATGAGGCTAAATGGCATGATCTTTGTTCGACACTTGCGGATGCAATTTTTTAGGTTACGTGCGACTCGTAAATTTTATATTATTTATGCAAATGTTGATTTAGCATGTCGTTTTTCTATAGTAAACACTATGTAGATTAGATTATTGTAGAAAACACAATGTTATGGAAGAAGATAAGATCCAATGATCTATTTGGGTTTCATTATACTAAGACCTTTAATTAAGGGCTACATCTAGTTATATGTATTTAAATTTATTTTGAACATGAATATCTGCAGAAAAGAAGTAAAATAACCTCATGCAATCGATCGAAGCAGATGATTCTCCACTGTAGTGGAAGCAAATGATTTCATCAAGTGGAGTTTGAGATGGTATATATCTCTCAAAATATTATGTTCAAACCAATCATTTAAATATGTTTTTGCACTTTATTTTGTATTAAAATTTGTACTGTGTGATAAGGAGACTGAAACTCTCGCATCCATGAGCAAGGTATGGCATATGACTCATTAGAGCAAAAAGAAAGGAAATGGGGTGACTACAACTACTGAAAATGTCTACGTAAGATGTGTTTTAATAGTAGTTGGTCAATAACTTTTCTACCTATATCGTATGATATAATTATCATATCTTCATTATTATTAATAAGATGATGTGCAAGAAATACTCAAATCACAATCTGAATTTAAAGACGATGTGGTGGTGAATGATGATGATGCATTTTAAGAAATTATAGGACATCGCTTCGGATATGTAGATGGTCATGGGTATGGTCTTAAACCAACTTCATTTGCAGTTGCTGCTACAAAAAAGGACAAAGGCATTAAGAGACATAAATAAATAGCTGAGGAGAGGAGGGAAGCTGACGAGGCAAATGAAGTAAGGAGAAAAGCTAATGAAGCAAGAAGGAAGAACGTGATAATGAAAGGACGGATATATGATCTTAATGGAAAAATTGAGACATTAACTAACCTCGGAACACGACAATATAACTTTTTGTGGTAAGCATATAACCCCAAACTTATTTTGTTTTACTTGATATGCATGATTTTTGCCTTCTCTTCGTTATCCGCTAACAATGATCCTAATACACAGAGAAGAAAAATTATTAGGAGAGGACTTAAAAAATGAAAAAAAATACTTGGGGAAGGCTCACCTCGAGACTTCCCTACACACTACATTCACATATTAAAACACACCTTACATGCCTGGATTCACAAAACACACCATACAGTCACATTCACAAACCACACACGCAGTTTAATTGTCATTACTCCTCGTCAAAGCTTGCTATGCTCCCAAGCACAAGAACACATCCGTCTTATGGAAAATCCCATCTCCACCACTGATACCAGATGACCAAGCAATGGTACCGGGATGAACACCTTCTTCATTTCTTTTTCTTTTGCAATATTCTTTTGTCCGCTCCACTATTAGAATGCACACTTAAACTAAATGAGTCCTAAAAATATTCTTAAATCATCCCAAATGATGCGATATTGCAATAAATACTGTATATTATAGTATAATAATAATAATAATAATAATAATAATAATAAAGTATAATAATTTATTGTTATGTAACTCATTCGTTCGATGATTTGAAGAATTTATTTGGTAATCACATCATTACGCTAATGAAAAAGATTGCAGTATATTTTAATTGTGAAAAGTAACACAAATTCCTTTATAGAAATAATGGAATGATGTCATGGCTTTGATGGTTGTTAAGACACTTTCTTCCTTTATTCGTATTATTAGAAACATTGCATGTTATAAACTTAATAATGTAAATCATCCCAATTTTTTCTTTCTCATCTATGAGACTATGTTTATATAAAGCAATCATTGAATTCCTCATACCTACACAATAGTTATAGTTCGTAAAATAGATGATCGAATGAGACTGAATTCAAATGTTATATCACAATTTAGAGCAATCTTTATTGAGTATGTCTTCTTCTTTACATTTTTCATTAGTTATTTTTTGTACTGAATTTGGTATTATAACATTTATACTAATGAGTTTTGATACTTATAATCGTTGTTGATACCAAATTTAGTCTGCTGATGTGGACCAATCACTTGAAGACACGTGGAGATCTACCTGTCAAATACAAATATTTTGGACGAGCAACTCAGGTGCCCCGAGGAACTTAAGCGTACCGAGCAACTCAAGCGGTCCGAGCAACTTAGCGTGCAGAGCATCTGAATCGAGAGAATAAAAGGACGACTGCGCATTAAATGCTCATTTTATCGTACAGATGTATATGTCTACTAGATAACAGCGCATTGTCCTTTCACATGCACAGCCTCAAGTCTATAAATACATTGTAACCTCCTTATTAGAAGGGGACTCTGGATCTCTTGATAAACTACTTATCGGGATTTCCAAGCAAACGGTCAACAATACAAAAATAGTGGACGTAGACCATTCTCATATGGCTGAACCACTTTAAAAATCCTTTGTTTTATTTATTTATTTCCTTATTTATCTGTGATTAAATAATTAGAGATAATATAATTTTTTACATCAACAGATTGGCACCGTCTCTGGGAAACGACTGTACTTAGAGTTTTTCACCAAAATAATTCATCATCAATGGCTGATAATCCAGAATCCAGTAATCGAAACACTATGATCCCTTTAAACCTTTTTACTCCCCCAAATGTTCAAGATCTGCCAAATGGCCATACAAGAAACCATGCGTCAACTTATACAAACTGTTTAAGGTGGAGTGCCGGCCCAATTAGGACAACGAAGTGTTCAGAAAAATACCCGTTTACCCTCTTCACGAACTAGGCGAACGCTATTCCTATAGGAATTTCAATCTAGACGCACCGAATCATATCGTACTGAGAGATCTAATGATCCTTCTTATCAACCTGGTCGGACTTCATCAGTACGAGCTACAGATTCTCAACAAAACGTCCCTTTATCTCCATAAAGGACTAGTGCTCTAGAAAGGTTAAGTAGAATCTCGCCTTTTGATCGTTTGGGCCTTAGGAAGAATATAAATCCTCCTAGGATTGCGCCGAGGAACTCCCCAGGACCATCCAATCTAAGGGAAGGCTCTGCCCAATAACGACCAGCAGCTCAATCCCAAGAGGAAAACTCAATGCGATCAGTTGCTTGAACAAATATGCCCGAGGTGGGAAATGATGCATGAAAGGGCTCTATTAAAAGGTTGGAGGACAGATTAGGGGAAATAGCTAAGGCCAAGAATCCTCTACAAAGAAATTTTGTCCAAGGGACACCATTTGTACAGGCAATTATGGATTTTCCCACACCATCAAAATTCAAAGCTCCTATGTTGACGCCTAAATACGATGGAAAGACTGACCATGTCCTTCATATAGAGCAATACCAAGTTGCTGCCGATATCTATGCAGTTCCAGAGGAGATGAGATGCAGGGAATTTTCAGGAACTCTTACCGAATTAGCTCAGATATGGTACAACAACCTTCCTCGGGGGAAAATTGAGACTTTCTTTCAACTGGCAGAGCTCTTTATCAGGAACTTCTGTTTTGGAGCGAAACCAGTCAAACGAGTAGCACACTTGCTAAGTGTTAGACATAAGGCAGGTGAAAGCACCAGGGACTAGATTACTCATTTTAATAACGAGAAACTTGAAGTAATTGATTACGAGGAGAAAATAGCAATTACTGCTCTGATGAGTGGACTGTTGCTAAATAAATTATACTACACTTTAGCCAAAGATCCGTCTATGACTATGGCAGAACTGATGGCAAAAGCAACCAAAATTATGAATGCCAAGGAAGCCATGACTACGAAGAAGAACGCAGATACTAAGGAGACCAAGGTGGAAGATGGTAAAACCGAAAAGAAGGATCAGAAGAACAATGGTGGCAACAAGCAGTCGAAAGGAAAGCAAACACTGGAGCAGATGAAGAAATTTGGAAATTACACTCCTTTAAAGGTAGATATAAATCACATTCTAGAAGAGATCAAGAACAACGAGGAGCTAGCATGGCCAGCAAAAATGAAGGTAGATCCTGACAGAAGAGACAAGTCCAAATATTGCGAATTCCATAAAGACCATGGTCATACGACCAAACAATGCATAGCTCTTCAGAATGAAATTAAAGCACTCATCAGACGAAGAAAATTGGCTAAATATGTTGATTGCCAAAGTGGTGGAAAGACCAACGACCGAGGAAGGAGAAGATCTAAATCTCCTCGTTGAGCAAAAGAAGATAAGAAAATAAGTCATGAAGAAGATCCAGAAGATGATCAAGATGACCCCAATCTATCCAAAAGACCAAGACAGCCAGAACGTGAGGTATTTTCAATCCGTTTTGGATCATTTGAATGTAATGTTATTACAGGTGGGGATGCAGGAGGTGGAGACCTTACTGCGGAGAGGAAATCTTACCCCAATGACGCTCAAGTCTGCTCGTACATACATCGAATACACTTGGCAGAAGATGAGCACTCGAGGAAGGTGAATAAAGACAAATTAGTCATTGGTTTCTCTAAAAATGAACTGACAGGTGTACTATATCCTCATGATGACCCATTGGTGATCAAGATGAGAATGAGGGAAGTGGTGATTTCACGGGTACTGGTGGATAATGGTAGCTCGGCAGACATCATGTGCTACCCATGTTTTGATAGTTTGAATATGAAATTAGTCCAATTGGAGCCCTATCATAGACATCTCCTCGGTTTTACTGGCGAAAAGGTTTTTTCACTTGGGACGATCAAGTTGGATATGTTTATCGGTACATGGCCTGCTTGTCGAACAAAAAGAGTATGCTTTTTCGTAATGGATAAAAATATACAATCAACTTACAATATCATCATAGGAAGGGTAGGTCTGAAGAAGTTCGAAGCAGTACCATATACTGTACATCAATGTTTAAAATTTCCAACCAACTTTGGAGTAGGAGTGGTGAAAGTCGACCAGGAAGTAGCTCGAGAATGCTACTATTCATCTGTCGAACAAGAAGAACGCGAAGAATCCAGAAAGAAGACTACCACTTATCAAGTGGATTAAATAAAAGATGCAAAGATTGGAACGTTAGAACCTAGAGACGAGTCTTAGCTTGTGAAGGGACAAGTCATGGAGGCTACCGAAAATATCATTCTGGATGACGAGCGTCCAGAATGAAGAACTCAAATTGGTGCATCACTGGATGTATCAATAAAATAGGAATTAATAGCATTTCTAAGGCGCAAAAAGCAGACTTTTGCATGGAGTCATGAAGGCATGCCAGGGATAGACCCGAGTTTCCTATGTCATGAGCTCAACGTGAACAAGGAAATCAAGCCAGTAAAGCAACGAAGAAGGGTATTCAGTCCTGAAAAGAACCAAGCTATACAGGAAGAAGTAGAGAAGCTATAAAAAGCCTTTTTTTTATTGAGGATGTCAAATATCCCGTATGGCTAGAAAATGTGGTGATGGTAAAGAAGAAAAATAACAAGTGGAGGATGTATGTGGACTTTACTGATCTTAATAAGGCATGCCCAAAGGATTATTTTCCTTTGCCCCAAATCGACCAACTGGTGGACGCTACCTCGGGGCATAAATTATTGAGTTTCATGGATGCTTATTCTGGTTATAACCAGATTAAAATGAAGCCTGAAGACAGGGAGAGTGCCTCTTTTATCACCCTAAGGAGAACTTATTGCTATAATGTTATGCCTTTTGGACTTAAAATGCAGGTGCGACATATCAGCGGTTGATGAACAAGGTGTTTGCGGAGCAAATCAGTCATAACATGAAGGTTTATGTTGACGATATACTGACAAAGAGCAAGAAAGCTGCTGATCATCTAGTTAATTTAGGTCAGACCTTTGATCAACTAGAAAAATATCAAATGAAGTTAAATTCCACCAAGTGCATATTCAGGGTGCTATAAGGCATGTTTCTTGGATACATTGTTAACCAACGAGGTATTGAGGCAAATCCTGAAAAGATCAAGGCTCTATTGGAGCTGCGATCTCCAACCACGAAGAAGGAAGTGCAAAGCCTCACAGGGCGAGTTGCAGCGCTTAATATTTTTGTGTCACGAGCAACAGACAGATGTCTCCCATTCTTCAAAATACTCTGAAAAAATTTTGAGTGGAATGATGAATGTGAGGATGCCTTTCAAGAATTGAAGAAATATCTGGGTACACCTCCATTGTTTTCTAGACCAGTGATGGGAGAAAAACTATACTTGTACCTGGAAGTTTCAGAAAATGCAGTGAGCTCAGCATTGATAAGAGTGGAGGAAGGAATACAAAAACCAGTCTACTACACCAGCAAGGCATTCTGAGGAGCAGAAATTAGATATCCAAAGTTGGAGAAGTTGGCACTAGCGTTGATCGAAGCAAGCAAAAGAATGAGGCCATACTTCCAAGCTCACACTATAGTTGTGTATATTGATATGCCATTAAGGCAAGCTCTACATAAACCGAAGAAATCGTGAAGATTGATGTACTGGGCAGTAGAACTTAGTGAGTATGATATAGTTTATGAGCTTAGATTGTCGCTCAAAGGGAAGGCAGTAGCGAATTTTATCACAGAGTTTACTTAGGAAGATGCTTCCGACCAACCTGTGGATGTTACAGGATCATCAAATTTAAACCCCGACCAACTTACGTCTGTAGACGAGCAAGATAAGATGATCAACGAGCAGCGAGAAGTGTCGGAGAAGAACAAAAGGAAACACCAAATATTCCACCGAGGAACTCTGTGTGATAAAAAATTTGATGATGAAGTACCTGTATGGAATTTGTATGCGGATGGCTCTTTATGCACTACAGGCAGTGGAGCAGGAATTATTTTAAACAGTCTGGATAAGATTGATGTGGAGTATGCTATGCGCTTTCAATTTAAGGCTTCTAATAATGAGGCCGAATATGAAGCAATGATTATAGGTCTAAGTCTAGCTAAAACCTTGAAACCAGAGAAAGTCGTTGTGTTCAGTGATTCCCAGTTAACCGTAAATCAAATTTTAGGGGTGTATAGAGCAAAAGGAGAATTAATGGTCAAGTAACATGCCAAAGCAATGGAGGTTGTATCAAGTTTTACTGCAGTTCAGTTGATTAGAATACCAAGACTGGAGAATGCAAGAGCAGACCCCCTAGCTTGGTTAACATCAGCCACACGCACCGAGCTATGAAGAATAATTCCAATAGAAATCCTGGCTGGTCGGGGCATAGACGAAGATCTGATGATAAACTTCATCGCCCTAGACTTGGGACCATCTTGGATGGACCCCATCAGGGCCTATATTGAAGAGGGGGATTTGCCAACTGATAAACTCGCAGCCAAAAAATTAAAGTTTAAAGCTGCTCGTTAGGTATTGACTAATGGCATCTTGTGCAGACGAGGAGTTATAGCAGGGCTAAAAAGATGTGTTCATCCCTCCGAAGTGAAAGATTTGATCGAGGAAGTTCACGAAGGGTCTTGCGAAGCCCATGTAGCAGGTCAGACGCTTTTGCAAAGAATAACAACGTAGGGGTATTACTGGCCAACGATGAGAGCTGATTGCGTAGCTTATGCTAAGAAGTGCGATAAATGCCAACGTTTCTTATCTATCCAAAGAACTCCCCAAGAATTGTTAACACCCATCACGTCCCTTTGGCCATTCGCTATGTGGGGGATAGACTTCGTCGGTCCACTTTCAACGACCAAGGGAAGATTCAAATACCTCGTGGTTGCTGTGGATTATTTTACTAAATGGGTGGAAGCTGAGCCTCTCATTGATATGACATACGACAAAGTCTATCAATTTATTTGGAAGAATATTATCTGTAGATATGGTCTCCCACATGCGTTTATTACTGACTGTGGAACCCAGTTTGATAACGAAGAGTTTGCCATTTATTATCATCAATCCAATGTACTGAAGATCCACTCTGTACCGGGCCATCCCTAGAGCAATGGGCAAACTGAGGTGACAAACAGAAAGCTAATGAATGGTTTGAAAAAATGACTGGATGATGCAAAGGGAAATTAAATTAACGAGCTACATTATGTGTTGTGGGCTTATCGTACCACACCACGAACAGCAACATGAGAGTCTCCATACATACTGGCATTTGGGAGTGAGGCTGTGATACCTGCTGAATTGGGTCTAGCCACGCATAGGGTGATTAATTTCAATGCTCCTGTCAGTGATTTGATGAGAAGATTAGACCTGGATATGCTCGAAGAAGTTAGGGAAGAAGTAGCAATCAGGAATGCAGCATATCAACAACGAACATCATTGTTCTATAACAAAAGAGTGGAGAAGAGTGATTTGAAGGAAGGAGATTATGTACTGAAAAAAGTGATCCAAAAGAATAACAAACTAGAAGCCAACTGGCATGGACCATACAGAGTAACAGAAGTTGTTCGTCCAGGGACATACAGGATTGAAACCTTGGAAGGAGAAGAATTCAAGAATGCATGGAATGCAGAGCATCTGCGCAAGTATTATCAGTAATTGAAAGTCCTATGTAATGCAGTTTCTTCAATATAAATGAAGTAATGTTTCACTCAGTTTCTTTCTTTGTTGAAATTTCTTCGGAATATTAGTGCTACACACTACACACCAAATTCAGAGCAAATACCACCAACTCCGATTGGTCGAAAACTTAATACCACTAACTCCGGCTGGTCGGCAAATCAATTACCACCAACTCCAGTTGGTCAGAAATCAATTACCACTAACTCCGGTTGGTCGAAAAGCAATTACCACCAACTCCGGTTAGTCGGAAACTAATATTAGCAACTCCGATTGGTCGGGAACTCATTACCACAGTTAGTCGGAAAGCAATTACCACCAGCTCTAGTCGATCGGAAACTTAATACCACTAACTCCGGTTGGTCGGGAACTCATTACCACCAACTTCGATTGGTCAGAAATCAATTACCACCAACTCCGGTTGGTCGAGAAATCATTACCACCAACTTCGATTGGTCAGGAATAAATTACCACCAACTCCGATTGGTCGAAAATCAATTACCACCAACTCCGGTTGGTCAGAAATTCAATTACCACCAACTCCGGGTCGGCAAACTAGGAAGGAAGATGGACGACCTCCCGGGGCATCCACTGTATAGGCAACAAGGTAATCCATACAAGATTACTATAACTAAGAAGGAACAGGGGATGCAAATCATTCCATTGCTCAGGCCCAAAGAGTGATAAGTCACTATAATCAAACAACATATGGGATAAGTATAGTATATACATACATATATTTACCAATTAACAAGCAAAGATATTCTACAAATTATTTAGAAGACAATGAAATGGCAAAAAATTTCTTCATTCAAATTAAGTAAAATTACATATGATGTGAAAAATGTGATTCATTACATAAAAAATATCCTACTATATGGATTTCTTTCCCTCTGCTTTTGAAATAGGTTCTACCCCAGCTGGAGGATCATGCAAAGCATAAGGAGAATTCATAAAGTTTACATCTTGTAGCATTCTAACATTCATTATAGATGGTCGATCAAGCAAATGTTCTGGGCGAGATATCTCAAAGTTGGCATGAAGACTGTAATCACCGAGATACTTGGAAATCAGGCATCGAGGAATTGCACAAGTAGGAATCTAACTAAAATCAAGCTTAAAAGGAGGCACGGGCAAGTCGAGCAATCCAGGCTCATAATAATCCCATAAATAGTGTCCCTGCTCCAATTGTAGCACACACATAGCATTCAATCATCCTTACTTGTACCCCTCATTATTCGACTGCTGTATCCGAGCATCCAGCTGGTACAGTGCTTCATTATACCCAGCCATCCAAAACTCTCTGGGTTGTTTATGGAACTAATAAGTTAACCTCTCCAGTTTCTCGTGGAGATTTTTCACCAAAATTTCCTTATTTTCCAAAGCATAACTCTGGGAAGAGAGTTGGTCAGTACAATTCAGAATCTTCTTGGACATTTCTGCCAAAGCTTGATTCTTCGCCATCAACTAAACTGCCTGATTCTCTAAGGTCGATTGAGTTCTCGCTTCTTTAATAGAAACCCGACCAGACCTTTCTCGTCCACGAGAAGAAGATCTTGCTCATCCATGAGTAGATGCGGAGGGTCCAGCTCTTTTCAAAGTTTCCAACTCATCTCGTAAGTTGGCATTTTCTACCTCCAAGAAAGAAAAACCTTCATCATTAACAGGGACCAAGGCTCCTAAAGAAGATGCAGCAGATTTGAGTTATTTTATCTCTTCTTGCAAAGCAATGTTCTCCTGATCCAACAACTTAGCTATATGCATGTGCTCTTCAACTTCAAGCTTCAGAACACTCTTTTTCTTCCATGAGTAGAGATGAATTTATCATACCCTTTGTCAGCACTCAATTGCTGATATTTCTTCTCGTATCCTTGATGCAAAAGTGTGGAGGACTCTTTGTACTGCTGTTGAAGTTCCTCGATCGTTCCTTGGAGATCCTAAATCATCTCATAGTAGGCCATATTGTTGGTAACAGCAGGATCGAGCAAGCATTTCAGGTATTGGTAAGCTTCAATTGCTCGGTCAGAAGCACCTGATTCGAAGATGTCAATTATCTGGGCCTCATTAAGATCTGCATGGCAAACTTTAAAATAGTTGTTGCATTTCTTCATTAATTCTGTGTCATGAGCTGATAAGAGCTCCATCCTGGCCATAAACTAGCAAAGAGAAGAAATAAAAAGAATCAATAATGATGCAAACAGAGCAAGTAAAAGAGAAATTTAAGACGAACAACCAAAGTTCAATTTTTTATTCATCATAAGAAGAGATACATAGCTCCAGGTTACATTCAAGAAAATAACAAAATAAAAACCCGAACAACTCTACACCTTCTCCTTGTTTCCTATGACTTCCTTAGAAGGTTTGGATGAAGGAGTTGGTTGCTCGAAAGGCAAGGGAAGCTTCTCAGTAGAAGTGCTGGCTGGTTGGAGTTACTCGGAAGGCTGAACAACAAGGACTTGATCTCCAGTCATCATAGAATATTCATATGAAGCAGCTTCATCCTCTTCTTCTTCTCCAAGAGAGGGAGGAGGGCCATGAGTGTGTTGCTAAAATAACTCAGAATTCTCAGTAACCTTCAGCTCTTTTAAGGTTGTACCCATCCATCTTTAAAATATTTGATGCTGGAATACTCCATTTGGGAAGACATGACAACCAGGCCCTTATTCCATCCTTTGTCCCAACCAGCATTGAAAGATTTTTTAACTGCATTTTTCCTTTTTGCCTTCTCCGAGGAGGTCCTTTCCCTAAGGTGCTCCTCAGGAGCCTTTAACTTCTCTTCCACCTCCATTTTCTGTCGCTCGATATTTTAAAATTTAACAACTTCCTCTTCAGCAAACTTGAGCTTCGCCTCAAGCTCCTTGTTGCTCTATTCAAAATCCTTATTGCTCTGTTCAAACTCCTTCAATTTCTTCTCCAATTCCTTGGAGGCATTCACAGCTTGATTTCTCTCTAGTTCAATGGACTTGAATTGCTTCTCCCAAGCAACTTAATCTTCCTCGTACTTTTAATGAGAATCTTTCAAAGATTGGGTCAGCCCAACAAAAGCTTTCTCTACTCCACCCGAGGAGCTTGAATCCCTAATAGCTTCATCCTTCTTCAAAATGGTGTTGAAACACGTCACCAGCTGAAAAAAGAAATAACTTTAAGTCAATACATGAACATAATATTAGAAAGTAAAGACTCAGGTCAACAATACTTACTGAGGAAATGTGTTGAGCAACCGGAGTAGTAATTCTCTCACGAGAAAGAGTATCTTCAATGCCTTGGACTTCTGGAACAGTCTAGGATCTTACCAAGTCCAGAACAGAGCTCGGAGGAACAAAAGTTGGAACACCACCTTCAACATTTAAAGGTTGCGAGATAGGTTCAGCAAGTCTCTCAGAAGAACTCTTCTTTAATCTCCTCAGAGGAGTATGAGCATTTTCAACTAAAGATGTTGTCTTTATTGGTGAAATGACAATAACATCACTTGAAGGAGAGACAACAACAGTCTTACTCGGAGCCACAGGGGGCTTCTTGCCAGCTTCCTGGGCAGCAACAGGAAGGGGTACATCTATTTTCTCTGTCCCCTTATTTGGGAAATCTTTTTTACTCTTCTTTTCCTCCACAGGGGCAAAGGTAGACTTGTCAAAAAAGGCAGGACCTCTTCTTTTCTTCATCAGATCAGTGAGAATAATATTCGATTCAGAAGAAGAACCTTCCACACTAGTCTCAGAGGCTGGTACTTGGTCAAGATCAACCACCACTGGACGAGGATGAGCAGTGAAAGATGAAGTGTAGCTTTTGTATTGCAGCAAGTAAAAACCAGATCTAATATGCTCCTCGGCAAAACATTGGTGCAAGCTCCAGATAAGTTTTAAATGCTTTATATTAACCTCAGTTTCCTTTGGAGGTTTCCTTTTACTATCAACTGTAACAAACAGACTCAGTTGTCAGTGATGCATTTTATCAAATACAAAGAAAATAACATTTCAAAAATAAAAACAACCTATCCCATTGCCATAAAGTGGACACCTGGGACCTTGGTATACATCATCTCCATTTAATAGAGGGTGTTGCCAATTTTTCATCACAACACCATGATCAAAATAATCCTTATTGGTATCGGGAAGATTGACAACTAACGGTCTATTCAAAAACCTATTTTTAAATAGAAAGTACTTACACTGGTAACCCATCTGTAGGAATACATAATCTCTGGAATCCCTAAACGAGTTCCATGAAGTTGATTCAACCTATGTACGCCATTAACTATCCTCCATGTGTTTCGAGCTATTCTTGCAGGTACAACATCAAAGTATTGGCAAAATTCCAAACACAAGGAATTTGGCGGGAAAGAAAAGCCACATTCAGCTACAAAAAGACTGGGGAACCAATGTTCCTCAGCCAAAGAAAAATAATCAGAAGGTTCAGAAAGTTCTTCCAAAATAACCCACGAAGGGATTGAAAACTCAGATCAAAATTTGTCTAACGATTCAATAGGATAAACCATGGCGAATAAAATAAAGAGGAAGGAAGAAAATCTTATAGAGTAAATAGAGATCAGTTGTTAATGAACGATGGAAAGAACGAAGGCACAAGAAAGAGAAAACATAAAAAGTTCAAAGATACAAATTTGAAAAGTGAAAGAAGACAGGATTTCTGTCGCGTTTAAATACTTTACCTCGGGAATAGAGAAAGACAATAATTATAAAGGAAGGCGTTTGCATTTTCGACGGCTAAAAGAAGAAAAGGGCACAAATATCGAAGTGGTCATGAAAATTCAAAATATTTATGAAGCCTGATACTATGCACTCAAAAAGGAGATATATACAACGAAAATTTTCCTAAAATCCATGAAGATCAATAATCCAAGCAGTTTTCAAGAAAAATGTTCCACACTCTCCTTCAACCTCAGCTGTGAAACATTGGGGGCTTCTATTGATACCAAATTTAGTCTGCTGACGTGGACCAATCACTTGAAGACACGTGGAGATCTACTTGTCAAATACAAACATTTTGGACGAGCAATTCAGGCCTCCCAAGCAACTCAGGCACCCCGAGCAACTCAAGCGGTCCAAGCAACTCAAGCGTGCAGAGCATCTGAATCGAGAGAATTAAAGGACGACTGCACATTAAATGCTCATTATTATCATACAGATGTATATGTCTACAAGATAACAGCGCATTGTCATTTCACATGTACAACTTCAAGGCTATAAATACATTGTAACCTCCTCATTAGAAGGGGACTCTGGATCTCTTGATAAACTACTTATCGACATTTCCAAGCAAACAGTCAGCAATACAAAAATAGTGGACGTAGGCCATTCTCATACGACTGAACCACTTTAAAAATCCTTTGTTTTATTTATTTATAACCTTATTTATCTGTGATTAAATAATTAGAGATAATCTAATTTTTTACATCAATAATCGTTGTGTGTGTGTGTGTTTTTTTTTTGGGGGGGGTAGGTGGGTGGGTGGGTGGGATATAATTGGAAAACAAATTTAATGTTAATGAATGTGATATATGATATTTTTGTTATTATTTAGAAAAACTTGTATGTTAAATTTATAAATATACTTTGATTAATCTTTCAAAATCTATTGTCATCGTTCTTTCAAAGTGATAGTTACTTCTTAACGAGTTCTTTATGTTTTTTTTGTAGAATTAGTGGAAGCTATAGTAGAGAAGTAGTAGAGTAATAATGGAGAAGCATGATGGATTGGACCGTTTCTTTATTTTTTTAATGGTGGACCATTTCTTGTAAATAATATGTTTGAAATAGTGTTTAGCGTAGGAACTTTTGAGAGAACGATTTATTTTTCTAAGATTGCTATCTTTACGAGTTATATGAATGTCAATGACTTTATTATAATTGTGTGTACGAGTTAATTTGAGTATTACAAGAAATAGGATAACAAGTAATAAAAATATGAAGCGAAATTCACTAGTTATTAAAGTAATGTGTATACATATTGCGAAAAATATTGAATCAATTTATGGAGAAATTTTTTGCGACAAAAAATGTCATTTTGTAAAAAAATTAAATTGCAAAGAAAGTCATTCCATACAAATTTAAGATCAATTGTGTCGATTTGTTTTCTCACGAAAAGTCCCTTTTGGTAGTAAATCTTTATTTTTCTACAAAAAATAGCCTTTTGGGGGCAAACTATCAACTATAGGTGGTAATTTAATGTTTAAAAAGACGTTGCATACAAATTTAAGATCAATTGTAGCGATTTATTTTGACACGAAAAGTTTTGGTGGTGAATGTTTGTTTTGCTACAAAAAATAGCCATTTGGTGGAAAAATATAAACTATTGGTGGAAGTTTTATCTTTATTAGTTGCAAATTGTTAAGAAAAATAACACATAGAGATAATTTTAGAGAGATGAGTTCTAATTAATTGGTGTGTTAAAAATGTGGAGGGTCACCTCTTATTTATAATACAAACTTGTAAAGTCCTGATAGGAGTGGACATTCACTTAAATAGGATAAATACAAATATTTATAACACTCCCCTTGGATGTACACCATTTTCACCATTAAATGATTATTGCGTTATTAAAACCTTACTAAGGAAAACCCATTGAGAAAAAAAGGTAGTGAAGAAAAAAGATTACAATTTTTATGACCATTGAGTCGATGTTGGACGTGCTTAATACTTCCTCATTAAAACCTTTACTAGGAAAAACTTGGTGGGGCAAAAAACCAGTTAAAGAAAAAACGTGCACAACACACAAATGTCCCAAAATACATGTTCTTGTATCCTCCCCCCGATTAGATGCTCCACCTGATTGATATGTTCAATTTCATTCTTGGTGGAGTCGACGAATTCCAATCTCGTACACAAATTTTTGAAATGTTGCCTTTTTCAGTGACTTTGTAAAGAGATCAGCTAGATTATCAGTTAAATGAACTTGCATGACTTCAATCTCATTTTTCTTCTAAAACTCATGAGTGAAGAAAAACTTTAGCGAAATGTGCTTGGTTTTGTATCCTTTAATGAATCCTTCTTTAATTTGTGATCTACATGCTTCATTGTCTTCATAGATGATGCTTGGAACATTTGTAGTGGAGAGCAATTGACAAGAACTAAGAATATGCTGAATTAAAGATATCAACCATATACATTCATGGCTAGCTTCATGAGAGCTAAAATTTCAGAGTGGTTAGAAGAAGTAGCAACTAAAGTTTATTTAGTAGAACGCCTAGAAATAGCAGCATTACCACAAAGAAATAAATAACCTGTCTGAGATCGACCCTTATGAGAATCAGAGAAATATCCAGAATCTACAGAATTAACTAATTTGGAACTATTAGACTTATAGGAATAAAATAAAGTGGTTCCACATAGGTATCTTAGGATATGTTTGACACCAACCCAATGCCTTTTGGTTGGTTCAGAACTATATCTAGCAAGTAAGCTCAGAGAGAATGAAATATCTCTCCTAGTGTATTATGCCGAGTAAAATAATGCACCAATTTCTCTTAAATAAGGTACTTCTGGACCCAATATTCCCTCATCTTCTTCTTTAGGTAGGTATAGATCTTTCTTTATATAAAAAGACCGGACAACCATGGGGGTACTTAGTGGGTGCGCTTTATCCATATTAAAGTGTTTTAATACATTTTCGGTATAATTAGACTAAAGGACTAAAATCCCACTAGAATTATTCCCGATCAGTAGGCCGAGACAAAATTTAGCTTTCCTAAGGTCTTTCATCTTAAATTCCTTTTTCAAATAGTTACCAGTTGTTTTGAGCTCTTCTGGGGTCCCAATTAAATTTATGTCATCCACATAGACTGCTACTATTAGATATCCTTTTGAGGATTTCTTTATAAATACACAAGGGCAAAATTAGATTGTTTTCATACCATTCCTTAGATAAGTATTCACTAAGACGATTGTACCACATTCTTTCAGATTGCTTTAAATTGTAGAATGAATATCTTAGTTAGATCAAGTGCGTACTCCTTGGCTTTGCTTTAGACAAAGGAAATCCTTCAGGGATTTTCATATATATTTTTGTGTCTAATTCCCTGTATACATAAGCGGTTACAATATCCATGAGTCTTATATTAAGTTTTTCAGAAAATGCTAAGCTAATTAGATATCTGAAAGTTATACCATCCATAATAGGGGGGGTATGTTTCCTCGAAATCAATCCCAGGTTTCTGCTTGAAACCTTATACCTTAAGGTGTGCCTTATATCGAGTGATTTTATTCATTTCATTTCCTTTTCTTATAAAAACCATCAATGGCTTACCGAGTTAAAACCTTTTGGGGTTTGTACTATAGGTCCAAATACACCATGTTTATTTAGAGATTCAAGTTGTGCCCTAATGTCCATTTTCCATTTTGGCCAATCTACTCTTTATCGACATTCATTTAGAGTACGTGGTTCCTTGCCATTATCACTGCCCTTTGAAATTTGTGTAGCTACTACATATAAAAACACATCATCGATGAAAATTTCTTTATGATCCCACACTTCTCCCGAATATGTATAAAACATAGAGATCTCATTAT
The DNA here is from genome assembly GCA_949130495.1 of Sambucus nigra. NCBI lineage: Eukaryota > Viridiplantae > Streptophyta > Magnoliopsida > Dipsacales > Adoxaceae > Sambucus > Sambucus nigra. The sequence goes on along the minus strand of OX422215.1, from coordinate 44,845,303 downwards.
TTTTATTATGTACGGCCTCTTCAGGGGCTTGTATAGTCACTTTAGTGAATTGCATGTTTTTAGAGATAATAACCTCTTTAAGGGTTTCAGAGAAAGTGAATATTTTAATCATAACCTCTTCGGGAGGGTTATTAGGGCATGATTTTTTAATTGATCTCATTTTTCGGGGAGCAGAGTCTTCGGAACCTATAGGTCTTCCACGCTTATGGCGAGCAACAGATTCATTTACTGCTGATGTCAACGTTTGTCCCACTGGTACATCAATTCTAGCTAGCACATTTGCAGTGGGTACATGAGACTTGGTTACTTTTACAGCATCATTGAATGCATCAGGTAATTTATTTGTAATTTCCTGAATATGCAATAACCTTCTCACTTCATGCTCACATTGAGTAGTATGGGGCTCTAGATGAGACAAAGTGGAAGTGTTCCATGTTAATTATCGTCGTTCTTCAGGAACGGACCGTATAAGAATTTTCAAACCTTAATATAACCTACGACCTTGAATATAAACCCCATAAGGGGAGTAAAATCAAAAGTCTTCTAAAGGAGAAATGATGTATGTTTTAATCCTACAAGTTTTCTTATTAACTTTCCCCCTTGAAGTTTCTATTTATTACCAAAGAGTCCCCGAATCTTTCAAAATGAAATAAAATAAGATATATTGAACCCCTAAACCTCAACCCTATATCAAATCAAACCTTTTGACCTTAATTAATATGAAATTATAGTTTCAACCCTGGAAACTTTCTAAAATTACCAAAATACCCCTAAACTTTTCCAAAAACATTCTTTTATGGACATACTTTCTATTACATCAAATATAAAGGACCCAAATCTAAACCTTAATGTTACCCTAGCTTACACACAACCACATCAGCAAAGGAGGTGAAAATCACATGGTAACACATGGTAAACTCACCCCATATGGTAACACATGGGTGCACATACAATGTACACCCATTTTAACCTAACTCAAAACTCACCCAAACTTCATTCACATCCACATATTTTGTACACCAATCAACTCTCCCCTCAAAGTTAAATAAATAACCTACGTTAGACACAGTAAGAATCACCCCACAGTTCATTTTCAAAGTTTGAATTTGTATTACCCCCTAATTTTATTGATTTTTATTTAATGGATTAATTGAATTGAATGAGAATTAATTGGAAATTAATCCAGTGGTAAATACTAACGAGACGTGAATTGGTATTTGTTTATGGGGTTAAAATTAAATATTACTGAGTATATATGGTAAAATATGAGTATTGAGAATATTAAAATTATCGCGAGTCCGAAATACGACAATTTGGGGAAAATTAAGCTGGGACGCGCATGTCAGTCGCGTCAGGAATGAATTTAACAAGATTAAAAAGTAAAATATATTTTTACCAATCGAATGGTCATTTTGAGTACGCCAATGTGTCCGGAAGGGCCGAGATAGTTCGAAAACACTAGCCGGAGTTTGGGTCCCCGGCATTTTTAGGCCAAACCGGCAATCCAGAAAGGTGTTTGGGTAATTTTAAAAATATGGAAGTTAAGACCCACGAATTTTAGAGTTTAATTATATATTATTAAAGAGGCCACTAAGGCCATTATCATCCAAAAACAATAGAAGTGGGCTACGGGACTTAGAGAGAAGTTTCAAGGAGTTTCAAAACAAACCACCACCCACTACCACCAATTAGGAAGGATTTGTGACCAGAAAGAGGACAGATTCAGCCTTTAATCACCAACAACAAATCAGAAGAACAAATCTAAGGCAAGTGATTTGGTTTCATTACTTGCATTGAATATTTCCTCCATGCTTAGTGTAGAAATTAACATATATCATGAAAGATTGATGAAAACCCAAGGGAATTGTTAGGGAATGCATGTAGAATTATTCTGCACGAATCTAGTATCCAAAACATAGCATTTGATGATGTAAAAAACGAATTTAAAAGTAGTTTTCATGTTCAATTAAATTATGGGTTCATGTTGTTAGGGTTTGTGATAAAATTTGGGGATTTATGGATTTTTCATGTTGATTTGAAGGAATTAACCCAAAAACTATGTTAGGAAGTGATCTAGGGTGGTTTAGCATAATTTAAGAACCTTAAAATCTGATTAGTATAAATTTGGGATGATTTTGGAGAGGAGAAAAGTTGAGAAAAATGAAATAGGTGAAATCTGGGCACTTTCGAAAATTTCGTTAGAAGACCAACCCAGGTTGTTCGAACGACCTCGTTCGAACGAGGTTCTAACGAGATTCCAGTAGCCCTTCTAATGAGTTCATTAGAAGCCCTTCGTTCGAACGACACTCGTTCTAACTACGTCGTTCGAATGATATTTCTAACGAGTTGACAGAATGACCTTGTTCGGTCAATTTTTGTTTCGAACTTCACATAGGCTTATTTATGGGTATTATTTTTGGTTGAACTTCAATAATTTTGACCCTAGAGAATTGATTTTGGGAACTTTGTGAACACTTAGACTCGAGGAAGACTAACAGGTATAATTGGGAAGCCGAAGTATAATTTAGGATTAAATTTTGGAGAAATGCATATAAGACTTGGTAACCTTTATAAGTTAGGTTTTAAGTAATTGAGATTTACGACGTGAGATGTGTCGGCGGTCTATACTATATATTATCCAAATACTTATAAATGTGCAACCTTAAATGACGGTATAAGGGGGTGGAATAAACCTCTATTAATATTATAAGATATCTAAGATGTGTGAATGCTTAGTATATGGACTTATATGTGTATAACATACCTACCATGCTTGCTATTACGGCAGGTCGGCTTTCGATCAGGGCCATCTAATCTTTGTGTGCCTATGGGGGGATTAAGATTGGTACCTCAAGGACATAGGTCAGAGTATGACTTATTGGTGAGTTAATAAGTCAGCTGACCATAGGAGCGTAGGTATGTGCGTGACCCATGGGTATGTGAACTATGTTCTCCTACATTATGTGTGATTGTTGTTTATTGAAACGGTTCCTGAGAGATTCGGAATATGTGGTCCTTATGTACGTGATGTACCGGGATCCGATAGCAGAGTATGTGTGCACCGCAGCTTAGCCTAGAGGTGCCCTTATTGTATATTTATTATGAGATTAATATACTGGTAATTGAAATGGACTCTTATTAAAGCATGAATGTGAATACTTGTAACATTGTTAGTAGAGTTTAAAAAAATGGGTAAATCGGATAATAACTATTATAAGTAAATCTAAAAAAAATAAAAAGGGGGACTCACCGTTTAGTTGGAAATGTCTAGTGTTAACTCTTATATCATAAAGTATGGTCAGGTTGTGAATTGGACTAGTTAAATAATGGTATAACTAGAATGGGTACGGGTACGTTAGGAGTGCACAATTAGTTGAGAGGTGAGGAAATCATGTGAGTGTACGCACTATCATATATTTTATATTCACTGTTTAATATTATTAAACACTTGCTAAATTTTAAACTGTTTTCACAATCGGGCTCTAACCCGTTCGCTTTCAAATCTATTTTCTTGTAAAAACCTTTTAGGTGACCAGCAACATGGACGCCAAGCTTAGGAGTTCCATTCTAACGACGTGCTGTAGCTGCTGTGGAAGTTACAGGACCTCGATAGTAGACGCCTCCACTTTCTACTTTGACTCGAATTTAGATTTATTCATCTGTAGGGCATGTCGCCCCTTTCCTCTTAGAGACAACTTATTTACTCAGTTCTATTTTAATTTTAGCTTTAATTAATTAGTGCTTCAAACTTCGTATTTGTTGTTTTCTGTATTCGGATTATTCAGAGGGGTGTTCCTCCAGATTCATTTATTCCATTATGATTCTATTGTAACTGTGATGTGACTGTGGTATCATTATCTCATATTTCAATTGGTTGCATGTTAATCTAATTTGATTTAAAATTGACACTCACTTTTTAAATATTAGGTTGCTAGTAATTGTTTAAAAGATGTTTTCGACAGTGATGCTATGACCTGAACCAACTTGACATTTTGTATTAATTTGAATAAAGGATTAGCTACCCGGTATTTAATTGGTTAGGGTGTCACAGGTGGTATCAAACCATCAGGTTCTAGTGTCCTTAGGATCTGTACGGCTTGTTATGTTTTCGCGTATCGTCCGTTGATATAGAGCCCTATTTTTTGGACTGTTGCACTCCTTGATTATGTTTTGTAGACTACGTTCTTCTACTAGAGTGTTATGTATGGTCGATGGGCTTATTTTTTTTTTATTATTTTAATTTTCCGATGTCTCTCTTGAGGGAGGTACAAACTAAAACCAGTGAGGGAACAAGTGCAGGACAAGATCAACATGTACCTCGGGTACACCAAGAAAGAGCAAAAATCACTGAGATAGCAAATATCGTGGCATGGGTAGTGACAATCGCAATACTGCAGTACCAAAATAACAACATGCAGCTTGCTGGGGCAAAAGGACGAGAGAAGTTAACCAATATGACATTGCTAAAGTTAGCAACGAAGGGAAAACACCGTCGCAGTAGCGACAAGTGCCTCATAGTCGTCAAAGACAGAAGAGCAATAGAAATGGCAGGAATAGCCAAACTCTCCAGAAGCAACAAAGCCAGGAGAAAAAGGTTACAACCAAGAGGTGTTTTGAATGTGGAAGAGATGGCCATACCCGTCGAGTCTGCCTCGATTCGGCTGGAGGGAAACATCGACCCACTCCACAAGGACAATTATGCCTAAGAAGAAAAGGGCTTCAGGGTCAGTGCTATAAGTGCGAACCGCAAGGTCACAGATGGAGGGACTTCCCACAACCACAGAGAGCACCAGGACAAGGTGCCCAACATAAATAAATGTGGATAGTTAACCCAACATCGCAGGCACCATAACAATAGTAAGTAGTACAGTATTGACGCATTTTTAATGCCCAATATGCAGTTATGCCACTGCTACCACCACTACCGCCTGCGTTTGGAGGTACGTTACTTTACCATTTATAGAGTTTTCCTTTTTATAATGGAGAAAAGGGTTTTAAAAGGTGAGAAATTTACTCATAAATAGAGTTGCTAGCACTTATAGGAATTCTGCTTGGACGGTCAATACAGATGGTAATGTCGCATAGTGATAATTTGGAGGTAGACATTTCCATGGGAAGGGAGGTGAAAGAATGAAGGAATTTATATAGAGTCAGACTGGGGAAAATGGTGTTGGAGAATCACCACAAGGGGGGGACCCAATAGGGAACTCGTTAAAATGATTCGAATAGCTGAATTATTACCGAGCGATGGTGATTTCCGTAATAGATGTGGAAACTAGTAGCGTGTCCCTTAGGTCCATCAAGCTAAGGGAACAATTGAGGTAGTCATCAGAGTCGATACTACCAACGTCCGAGAGAAGGACCACCTTAACATGGTCAGTGTAACCGAAGATAAGGGGGGGGGGGGAATGTGTAGAGGTATTTTGTGGGAAGTGAAACCCGTGCATTATAAATATTTCCCAAAGCAAGTGCGGGGATAAGGGTATTGTGCCTAGCAAGGACTACAGTTAGTGAAATATTCGGTTTGGTACGGATAGGGGTGGTAAGTCCAGGAACCGTTTGAGCAGCAGGGCGATTGTCAGGATATAAGTATGAGTTATATTCTCAGATGATGTTGCGTGTGGCATGAACGAGTTGCTACATTTGTTATTATTATTATTATTCCCGCTTGAGAGTCGATTTTAGTGAGCTTATCGACCATTTTATTATTTATGTGAATATTTTTTCCTGATAGTGTGGGGTTACATTTATTGTCATCCGTGGAGGATGAATGGGTATATTGATAGCAGTATATACTTCATTGAAATTACTCGTTTGAGTGTTGTGTTATACGAGTATGATATTATCCTAATTATGGTTTTAAATATGATTATATCGATAGTGGGCTAGTATTACAAGTTTATCAGGGTATTTACCTTGGGGTAGAATGTTTTGTTCTAGCGAGGCCCTATCTGTGAGAGGGTCGGGCTTGCAATTGTACTTTTGTATATGTGTGCATATATATATATCTATGTATGTATTGTCGAGATTTTTAAAAGGTATAATGGTCTCAGATATTTAATCCCCGCATGCATAGGGAATTAATTGATACGATTGGTATGCGAAAAGGTTTAGCTGGTTGTTATAATTAACATATAGGATGTCGTATTAAGGAGAGGGCATTGTGTTTTATCACCCTTTAGAGATTTGGGGAGTTTATGCTCATAGTTATGTGACTGGGGACGGGATTTTGAGAGCCTAGATTTTATTTACACGGTGTATATGGAATGTGATCACCATCAAGGTCCAGAGAAATTGTATTTAGAAAAGAGTTCCGTGTTTAAGTCTAATTGAGGAAGGAGAGGTAACTTTGTTGTTAAGATACGGGAATATAGGGGTACATGTTATGGTCTGAGGTATTAAAGGATCCCGATGACCGACAATGTTAGGTAATAGTGTGTTGGGGGGGTTCCTTATTTGGATTTCGCTTTGCGAGACATCCCGCGCATCAAACTTAGCGTAAGGCTGGTAGGAGGGAGATATTTGTCCATTCTTCCATAAATTGGATACCTCGATCGATATGTAGGTAAGTAGTTATAACGGGAAGTTAACAAGGTAAGTTACGATGTAAGGCCAGTAGAGCCAGTTGTTAGTAAAGAAATACTGCTAATGTTGGTTTTGTTACGACGGGTTGAAGGATGCATTGAGGTTAAGGAGGATTTAGGATTTCAAATTCAGAGGTTATTGGGAATGCTCAAGTGGTATAGCCATGTTGAAAATGCAGTGGCAATAAAGAGTTTGGAATACGTATGAAGCGTAGATAATGTTTAAAACCATATGAGTGGGTTGTAAAGGGTGTATACATCTTGGTTTACTAATGTAGTAATCGCCGAAAGAAGGGATATAGATGGGATTAAACGTCACAAGTGAAGGTGTTAATGAATATCATGTGTAACCAGTGTAGCAAGTCCGAATTTGGTGAAAAAGCAATGGAAAGCCATTTAATATGGGGTATCTCTTGAGAAGGCAAATACTTAATTATTATGGACAATTTGGAGTAGAGTTCCAACCAATCGAATGTTGAGGGTGACTCAAGAGTTACTAGAATGAGGATGTCAATAGGGTATAATGGGTCCAGATGTGCACAACGTGGTGAAGATTGCAAGGGTCGAAACATTTGGTATACGTCGACAGGTGAACATTAAGTATCACTTAACGGGAAGAATTATATGTGAAAGTTGGCATTGAAAAGGGTATAGTCAGTAGTAGATCGGTTGGGGTGAGATGATCAACCAGATAAATTTTTATCAAACCGACGATTCCAGGGATGGAAGAGCCAAGTTGCTAAATTTCCTGGAGGGGTTACAAACTTATAAAGAAGTATCGAGTTTCTTCGAATATGTAGGATAGGTTGTCCAGTAGGAGAAAAATTGTTATATACTTGGGTGATTTACATTATGAGATAGTGAACACGCCGGTAAGTGGTCCTACGCAGTATTATTCAGAACTAAGAAGGAAATTCCTGAAATCAACCTTCAACGTGAGGTAGCAAGAAGTAGTTGAAATAGCGTTTCGTTCTGGGGGTTGTATCACCTATAGTACGAGGTGTAGGCGCAAGGTTATTGAGGACTGGTGGATTGTATGAAAGAAATTTTGGATTCGTTGGATCGCTTCATTTTCAAATCGAGTATAACTAGTAAGCGAGGTATATTTTGGTAATGGGGAGAAGATTTTACCTAAAAGTAGAGTTGGGTGAAAACACTCGTATCTATTTGTAATAGACAAGGTGCTTACAAATGTTTTGTTTAACACCACCCTACTGAAGTGGTTTTCTCTTGTGTAAAAGTCACAACGCCGGGAACAGAGATTCAAAGTATGGGCAAGAGTAGTCAGATGTGTTATTGATGTCTTTCAATAAGGGAGTTTTGTGTTTTGATAAACCCAGGAGTTAATGCGTAGTGAGGTGCGGACTCACAATAAGATTGAGATAATGAGGCCAGTGATGTATAGTCTATTTTTATTCGAATGTTGTTTAGTATGAGCACAACGTGAGGTGCACTTATTAAAGTGTAATCCGATAGAATATCAAACTGTTAAACAAGCTTATTATGAAGCAAAGGCTTTAGTGATTGGGCCTTTCTTTATACTGTGTTTTGTGTACTGGAGGTATCTAATTTTTCCCGGTATGCCTTATTTTTCTAAATTTCGGGACGAAATTTTGTTATTAGGGTTGAAGTATGTAATACCCTGTAATTTTATTGATTTTTATTTAACGGATTAATTGAATTAAATGAGAATTAATTGGAAATTAATTCGGAGGTAAATACTAACGAGAAGTGAATTGGTATTTGTTTATGATGTTAAAATTAAATATTACTGAGTATATATTCTAATATATGAGTATTGAAAATATTAAAATTGTCGCGAGTCCGAAATATGACAATTTGGGGAATATTAAGCTGGGACGCGCGTGTCAATCGCGTCAAGAATGAATTTAAATAAATTAAAAAGTAAATTATATTTTTATCAATAGAATGGTCATTTCGAGTGCGCCAACATAACCGAAAGGGTCGAGATAGTCAGAAAACACTAGCCGGGGGTTTAGTTTGGGTCCCGAGGCATTTTTAGGCCAAACCGGCAATCTAGAAGGGTGTTTTGGTAATTTTAAAAATATGGAAGTTAAGACCCACGAATTTTAGAGTTTAATTATATATAATTAGATAGGCCACTAAGGCCATTATCATCCAAAAACAATAGAAGTGGGCTACGGGAATTAGAGAGAAGTTTCAAGGAGTTTCAAAACAAACCACCACTCACCACCACCAATTGGGAAGGATTTGTGACCGGAAAGAGGAGAGATTCAGCCTTTAATCACCAACAAAAAATCAGAAGAACAAAATCTAAGGCAGGTGATTTGGTTTCATTACTTGCATTGAATATTTCCTCCATGCTTAGTGTAGAAATTAACATATATTTTGAAAGATTGATGAAAACCCAAGGGAATTGTTAGGGATTGCATGTAGAATAATTCTGGACGAATCTAGTATCCAAAACATAGCATTTGATGATGTAAAAAACGAATTTAAAAGTAGTTTTCATGTTCAATTAAATTCTGGGTTCATGTTGTTAGGGTTTGTGACAGAATTTGGGGATTTATGGATTTTTCATGTTGATTTGAACGAATTAACCCAAAAACTATGTTAGGAAGTGATCTAGGGTGGTTTAAAATAATTTAAGAACCTTAAAATCTGATTAGTATGAATTTGGGATGATTTTGGAGAGGAGAAAAGTTGAGAAAAATGAAATAGGTGAAATCTGGGTACTTTTTAAAATTTCATTAGAAGACCAACCCAGGTCGTTCGAACGAGCTTCTAACGAGATTTCAGTAGCCCTTCTAACGATTTCATTCGAAGCCCTTCGTTCGAACGACACTCGTTCAAACTACCTCGTTCGAAAGAGATTTCTAACGAGTTGACAGAATGACCTTGTTCGTCCAATTTTTGTTTCGAACTTCACATAGGCTTATTTATGGGTATTATTTTTGGTTGAACTTCAATAATTTTGACCCTAGAGAATTGATGTTGGGAACTTTGTGAACACTTAGACTCGAGGAAGACTAGTAGGTATAATTGTGAAGCCGGAGTATAATTTAGGATTAAATTTTGGAGAAATGCATATGAGACTTGGTAACCTTTATGAGTTAGGTTTTAAGTAATTGAGATTTACGACGTGAGATGTGTCGGCGGTGTATACTGTATATTATCCAAATAATTATAAATGTGCAAACTCGAATGACGGTATAAGAGGGTGGAATATACCTCTATTAATATTATAAGATATCTAAGATGTGTGAATGCTTAGTAGATGGACTTATATGTGTATAACATACCTACTATACTTGCTATCACGGGAGGTCGGCTTTCGATCAGGGCCTTCTAATCTTTGTGTACCTACGGGAGGATTTAGATTGGTACCTCTAGGACATAGGTCAGAGAATGACTTATTGGTGAGTTAATAAGTCAGCTAACCATGGTAGCCTAGGTATGTGCGTGACCCACGGGTTTGTGAACTATGTTTGCCTCCATTATGTGTGATTGTTGTTTATTGAAACGGTTCCTGAGAGATTCAGAATACGTGGTCCTTATGTACGTGATGTACCGGGATCCGATAGCAGAGTAGTTGTGCACCGCAACTTAGCCTAGGGGTGCCCTTATTGTATATTTATGATGAGATTAATATACTGGTAATTGAAATGGACTCTTATTAAATCATGAATGTGAATACTTGTAACATTGTTAGTAGAGTTCAAAAAAATGGGTAAATCGCATAATAACTATTATAAGTAAATCTGAAAAAAATAAAAAGGGGAACTCACCGTTTAGTTGGAAATGTCTAGTGTTAACTCTTATATCATAATGTAAGGTCAGGTTGTGAATTGGACTAGTTAAATAATGGTATAACTAGAACGGTTACGGGTACGTTAGGAGTGCACAATTAGTTGAGAGGTGAGGAACTCATGTGAGTGCACGCACTATCATGTATTATATATTCACTGTTTAATGTTATTAAACACTTGCTATATTTTAAACTGTTTTCACAATCGGGCTCTGACTCGTTTGCTTTCAAATCTATTTTCTTGTAAAAGCCTTTTAGATGACCAGCCACAGGGACGCCAAGCTTAGGAGTTCCATTCTAGCGACGTGCTGTAGCCGTTGTGGAAGTTACTGGACCTCGATAGTAGACGCCTCCACTTTCTACTATGACTTCATTTCAGATTTATTCATCTGTAGGGCATGTCGCCTTTTTCCTCTTAGAGACAACTTATTTACTCAGTTCTATTTTAATTTTGGATTTATTTAATTAATGATTGAGACTTTGTATTTTTTATTTTCAGTATTCGGATTATTCAGAGAGGTGTTCCTCTAGATTCATTTATTCCATTATGATTCTAATGTAACTGTGATGTGACTATGGTATCATTATCTCATATTTCAATTGTTTGCATGTTAATCTAATTTGATTTAAAATTGACACTCACTTTTTTAATATTAGGTGACTAGTAATTGTTTAAAAGATGCTTTCGACAGTGATGCTATGACCTGAACTAACTTGACATTTTGTATTAATTTGAATAAAGGAGTAGCTACCCGGTATTTAATTGGTATGGGTGTCACAGGTGGTATCAGAGGATCAGGTTCTAGTTTCCTTAGGATTTGTACGACTTGTTATGTTTCCGCGTATCGCTCGTTGATATAGAGCCCTATTTTTATTACTGTTGCACTCCTTGATTACGTTTTGTAGACTACGTTCTTCTGCTAGAGTGTTATGTATGGTCGATGGGCTTATTTTTTTTAATTATTTTAATTTTCTATGTCGCTCTTGAGGGTGGTACAAACTAAAACCAGTGAGGGAACAAGTGCGGGACAAGATCAACATGTACCTCGGGTAGACCAAGAAAGAGCGGAAATCACTGAGATAACAAATATCATGGCACGGGCAGTGAAAATCGCAATACTGCAGTACCAAAATAACAACATGCAGCTTGTTGGGGGAAAAAGGACGAGAGAGGTGAACCAATATGACATTGCTAAAATTAGCAACAAAGGGAAAACACCGCCGCAGCAGCGACAAGTGCCTTAGAGTCGTCAAAGACAGAAGAGCAATAGAAATGGCAGGAAGAGCCAAACTCTCCAGAACCAACAAAGCCAGGAGAAAAAGGTTACAACCAAGAGGTGTTTTAAATGTGGGAGAGCTGGCCATACCCGTCGAGTCTGCCTCGATTCGGCTGGAGGGAAACATCGACCCACTCCACAAGGACAATTATGCCTAAGAAGAAAAGGGCTTCAGGGTCAGTGCTATAAGTGCGAACAACAAGGTCACAGATGGAGGGACTGCCCACAACCACAGAGAGCACCAGGACAGGGTGACCAACATAAAGAAATGTGGATAGTTAACCCAACATCGCAGGCACCATAAAAACAACAAGTAGTATAGAATGGACGCATATTTAATGCCCAATATGCAGTTATGCCCCTGCTACCACCACTACCGCCCGCGTTTGGAGGTACGTTACTTTACCATTTATAGAGTTTTCCTTTTTAGAATGGAGAAAAGGGTTTTAAAAGTTGAGAAATTTACTCATAAATAGAGTTGCTAGCACTTATAGGAATTCTGCTTGGACGGTTAATGCAGATGGTAATGTCACATAGTGATAATTTGGAGGTAAACATTTCCTTGGGAAGGGAGGTGAAAGAATCAATGAATTTATATAGAGTAAGACTGGGGAAAATGGTGTTGGAGAATCACCACAAGGGGGAGACCCAACGGGGAACTCGTTAAAATGATTCAAATAGCTGAAATATTACCGAGCGATGGTGATTTCAGTAATAGATGTGGAAACTAGTAGCGTGTCCCTTAGGTCCATCAAGCTAAGGGAACAATGGAGGTAGTCATTAGAGTCGATACTACCAACGTCCGAGAGAAGGACCACCTTAACATGGTCAGTGTGATCGAAGATAAGTGGGAGAATGTGTAGAGGTATTTTGTGGGAAGTGAAACCCGTGCATTATAAATATTTCTCGAAGAAAGTGCGGGGATAAGGGTATTGTGCCTGGCAAGGACAACAGTTAGTGAAATATTCGATTTGGTACAGATAGGGGTGATAAGTCCAGGAACCATTTGAGCAGCAGGATGATTGTCATGATAGAAGTATGAGTTATATCCTCAGATGATGTTGCGTGTGGCATGAACGAGTTGCTACATTTGTTATTATTATTATTATTATTATTATTATTATTATTATTATTATTATTATTATTATTATTATTATTATTATTATTATTATTATTATTATTCCCGCTTGAGAGTCGAGTTTAGTGAGCGTATCTACCATTTTATTATTTATGTGAATATTTTTCCCTGATAGTGTGGGGTTACATTTATTGTCATCCGTGGAGGATGAATGGGTGTATTGATAGCAGTATATACTTCATTGAAATTAATCATTTGAGTGTTTTGTTATACGAGTATGATATTATCCTAATTATGGTTTTAAATATGATTATACCGATAGTGAGCTAGTATTGCAAGTTTATCGGGGTATTTACCTTGGGGTAGAATGTTTTGTTCTAGCGAGGCCCCATCTGTGAGAGGGTCGGGCTCGCAATTGTACTTTTGTATATATATATGTGTGTGTGTGTGTGTGTGTGTGTGTGTGTGTGTGTGTATTGTCGAGATTTTTACAAGGTATAATGGTCTCGGATATTTAATCCCCGCATGCATAGGGAATTAATTGATATGATTCGTATGCGAAAAGGTTTAGCTGGTTGTTATAATTAACGCTCAGGATGTCGTATTAAGGAGAGGGCATTGTTTTTATCACCCTTTAGAGATTTGGGGAGTTTATGCTCATAGTTGTGTGACTGGGGATGGGATTTGGAGAGCCTCGATTTTATTTACATGGTGTATATGGAATGTGATCACCATCAAGGTCCAGAGAAAGTGTATTTCGAAAAGAGTTTCGTGTTTATGTCTAATTGAGGAAGGAGAGGTAACTTTGATGTTAAGAGACGAGAATATAGGGGTACATGTTATGGACTGAGGGCTTAACGGATCTCGATGACCGACAATGTTAGGTAACAGTGTATCGGGGGGGGGGGGTCCTTATTCATATTTTGCTTTGCGAGACATCTCATGCATGAAACTTAGCGTAAGGCTGGTAGTAGGGAGATGTTGGACCATTCTTCCATAAATTGGATACCTCGATCATTATGTAGGTAAGTAGTTATAACAGGAAGTTAACAAGGTAAATTACGATGTAAGGCCAGTAGAGCCAGTTGTTAGTAAAGAAGTACTGATAATGTTGGTTTTGTTATGAGGGGTTGAAGGATGCATTGAGGTTAAGGAGGATTTAGGATTTCAAATTCAGAGGTGATTGGGAACGCTCAAGTGGTATAGCCATGTTGAAAATGCAGCGGTAATAAAGAGTTTGGAATACCTATGAAGCGTAGATAATGTTTAAAACCGTATGGGTGGGTTATAAAGGGTGTAGACATCTTGGTTTACTAATGTAGTAATCGTCGGAAGAAGGGATATAGATGGGATTAAACGTCACAAGTGAAGGTGTTAATGAATATCATGTGCAACCAGTGTAGCAAGTCCGAATTTGGTGAAAAGGCAATGGAAAGCCATTTAATAAGGGGTATCTCTTGAGAAGGCAAATATTTAATTATTATGGACAATTTGGAGTAGAGTTCCGACCAATCGAATGTTGAGGGTGACTCAAGAGTAACTAGAATGAGGATGTCAATAGGGTATAACGGGTCCAGATGTGCACAACGTGTTGAAGATTGCATGGGTCGAAACTTTTGGTTTACGTCGATAGGAGAACATTAAGTATCACTTAACGGGAAGAATTATATGTGAAAGTCGGCATTGAAAAGGGTATGGTCAGTAGTAGATCGGTTGGGGTGAGATGATCAACCAGATAAATTTTTATCAAACCGACGATTCCAATGATGGAAGAGCCAAGTTGCTAAATTTTCTGGAGGGGTTACAAACTTATAAATAAGTATCGAGTTTCTTCGAATATGTAGGATAGGTTGTCCAGTGGGAGAGAATTGTTATATACTTGGGTGATTTACATTATGAGATAATGAACACGCCGGTAAGTGGTCCTACGCAGTATTATTCAGAACTAAGAAGGAAATTCCTGAAATCAACCTTCAACGTGAGGTTGCAAGAAGTAGTTGAAATAGCGTTTCGTTCTGGGGGTTGTATCACCTATAGTACGAGGTGTAGGCGCAAGGTTATTGACGACTGGTGGATTGTATGAAAGAAATTTTGGATTCGTTGCGACCGCTTCATTTTCAAATCGGGTATAACTAGTAAGCAAGGCATATTGTGGTAATGGGGAGAAGATTTTACCTAATAGTCGAGTTGGGTGAAAACATCCGTATCTATTTGTAATGGACAAGATGCTTACAAATGTTTTGTGTAACACCACCCGTATGAAGTGGTTTTCTCTTGTGTAAAAGTCACAACGCCGGGAACAGAGATTCAAAGTATGGGCAAGAGTAGTCAGATGTGTTATTGATGTCTTTCAATATGGGAGTTTGGTGTTTTGGTAAACGCGGGTGTTAATGCGTAGTGAGGTGCGAACTCACAATAATATTGAGATAATGCGGCCAGTGATGTATAATCTATTTTTATGTGAATGTTGTTTAGTAAGAGCACAACGTGAGGTGCACTTATTAAAGTGTAATCCAATAGAATATCAAACTGTTAAACAAGCTTATTATGAAGCAAAGGCTTTAGTGACTGGGCCTTTCTTTATACTGTGTTTTATGTACTGGAGGTATCAAATTTTTCCAGGTATGCCTTACTTTTCTGAATTTTGGGACGAAATTTTGTTATTAGGGTTGAAGTATGTAATACCCCGTAATTTTATTGATTTTTATTTAATGGATTAATTGAATTAAATGAGAATTAATTGGAAATTAATCCGGAGGTAAATACTAACGAGATGTGAATTGGAATTTGTTTATGATGTTAAAATTAAATATTACTGAGTACATATGGTAATATATAAGTATTGAAAATATTAAAATTGTCGCGAGTCAGAAATACGACAATTTGGGGAAAATTGAGTTGGGAGGCGCGTGTCAGTCGCGTCAGGAATGAATTTAACTAGATTAAAAAGTAAATTATATTTTTATCAACGGAATGGTCATTTTGAGTGTACCAATGTGTCTGGAAGGGTCGAGATAGTCAGAAAACATTAGTCGGGGGTTTAGTTTAGGTCCCGGGGCAATCCAGAAGGGTGTTTTAGTAATTTTAAAAATACGAAAGTTAAAACCCACGAATTTTAGAGTTTAATTATATATTATTAGAAAGGCCACTAAGGCCATTATCATCCAAAAATAATAGAAGTGGGCTACGGGAGTTAGAGAGAAGTTTCAAGGAGTTCCAAAACAAACCACCACCCACCACCACCAATTAGGAAGGATTTATGACCGGAAAGAGGAGAGATTCAGCCTTTAATCACCAACAACAAATCAGAAGAACAAATCTAAGGCAAGTGATTTGGTTTCATTACTTGCATTGAATATTTCCTCCATGCTTAGTGTAGAAATTAACATATATCTTGAAAGACTGATGAAAACCCAAGGGAATTGTTAGGGATTGCATGTAGAATTATTCTGGACGAATCTAGTATCCAAAACATAGCATTTGATGATGTAAAAAATGAATTTAAAAGGAGTTTTCATGTTCAATTAAATTCTGGGTTCATGTTGTTAGGGTTTGTGACAAAATTTGGGGATTTATGTATTTTTTATGTTGATTGGAAGGAATTAACCCAAAAACTATGTTAGGAAGTGATCTAGGGTGGTTTAGAATAATTTAAGAACCTTAAAGTCTGATTAGTATGAATTTGGGATGATTTTGGAGGAGAAAAGTTGAGAAAAATGAAATAGGTGAAATCTGGGCACTTCCGAAAATTTCGTTAGAAGTCCAACCCAGGTTGTTTGAACGACCTCGTTCGAATGAGCTTCTAACAAGATTCCATTAGCCCTTCTAACGAGTTCATTCGAAGCCCTTCATTCGAACGACACTCGTTCGAACTACCTCGTTCGTTCGAAGCCCTTCGTTCGAACGACACTCGTTCGAACTACCTCGTTTGAACGAGATTTCTAACGAGTTGACAGAATGACCTTGTACTGCCAATTTTTGTTTCAAACTTCACATAAGCTTATTTATGGGTATTATTTTTGGTTGAACTTCAATAATTTTGACCCTAGAGAATTGATGTTCGGAACTTTGTGAACACTTAGACTCGAGGAAGACTAGTAGGTATAATTGTGAAGCCGGAGTATAATTTAGGATTAAATTTTGGAGAAATGCATATAAGACTTGGTAACCTTTATGAGTTAGGTTTTAAGTAATTGAGATTTACGACGTGAGATGTGTCGGCGGTCTATACTGTATATTATCCAATACTTATAAATGTGCAAACTTGAATGACGGTATAAGGGGGTGGAATATACGATTAATATTATAAGATATCTAAGATGTGTGAATTCTTAGTATATGGATTTATATGTGTATAACATACCTACCATACTTGCTATCACGGGAGATCGGCTTTCGATCAGGGCCATCTAATCTTTATGTGACTACGGGGGGATTTAGATTGGTACCTCAAGGACATAGGTTAGAGAATGACTTATTAGTGAGTTAATAAGTCAGCTGACCATGGGAGCGTAGGTATGTGCATGACCCATGGGTATGTGAACTATGTTCGCCTCCATTATGTGTGATTAGTGTTTATTGAAACGGTTCCTGAGAGATTCAGAATACGTGGTCCTTATGTACGTGATGTACCAGGATCCGATAGCAGATTATGTGTGCACTGCAACTTAGCCTAGGGATGCCCTTATTATATATTTATGATGATATTAATATACTGGTAATTGAAATGGACTCTTATTAAATCATGGATGTGAATACTTGTAACATTGTTAGTAGAGTTTTTAAAAAATGGGTAAATCGCACAATAACTGTTATAAGTAAATCTTAAAAAAATAGAAAGGGGGACTCGTTGTTTAGTTGGAAATGTCTAGTGTTAACTCTTATATCATAAAGTAAGGTCAGGTTGTGAATTGGACTAGTTAAATAATGGTATAACTAGAACGGGTACGGGTACGTTAGGAGTGCACAATTAGTTGAGAGGTGAGGAACTCATGTGAGTGCACGCACTATCATGTATTTTATATTCACTGTTTAATGTTATTAAACACTTGCTATATTTTAAACTGTTTTCACAATAGGGCTCTGAACCATTTGCTTTCAAATCTATTTTCTTGTAAAAACATTTTAGGTTCCCAGCCACAGGGACGCCAAGCTTAGGAGTTCCATTCTAGCGACGTGTTGTAGCCGTTGTGGAAGTTACTGGACCTCGATAGTAGACGCCTCCACTTTCTACTTTGACTCCATTTCAGATTTATTCATCTGTAGGGCATGTCGCCCCTTTCCTCTTAGAGACAGTTTATTTACTCAGTTCTATTTTAATTTTGAATTTAATTAATTAGTGATTGAAACTTTGTATTTGTTGTTATCAGTATTCAGATTATTCAGAGAGGTGTTCCTCTAGATTCATTTATTCCATTATGATTCTATTGTGACTGTGATGTAACTGTGGTATCATTATCTCATATTTTAATTGGTTGCATGTTAATCTAATTTGATTTAAAATTGAAACTCACTTCTTAAATATTAAGTGTCTAGTAATTGTTAAAAAGATGTTTTCGACAGTGATGCTATGACCTGAACCACTTGACATTTTGTATTAATTTGAATAAAGGAGTAGCTACCCGGTATTTAATTGGTCGGGGTGTCACAGAATTTACCTTAAATTAAGGTAATTCATCATTTTATGCTTTAGATTCAATTCTAGTAGTAGTTTTCTGCATAGTTAATATAGGTAGAATACTAGAAACATGCAAGATTTTACGTGTAGAAATGCATAAAATCGAAGAAAATAGTAGGAACACCATTAAAGCTTGAGCTTTAATGGTGAAATCCATTACAGTAACTAAAACTTCGATTTAAAGCCATGAATAAACTCCTTAGAACCTCAGGATGTCAAGTGTAATGGTAAAACCTCATGAAAGTTCATACAAAAGGCTAATTGATCAAAGGTATTTTTAAAAATAAAAACCTTTAAATCTGAATTTCTTGACATACAATCCATGATAATCCTTGAAACCAAAACTAAGAGACTCTCATACATAGCATAAACCCAACTTAATTCATAAAAAACCCCGCCGTACTCTATAAATCCACGAATGTTAAGTAAAAAATTCCTGAAAACACACAGTTTTACAACTCGAAATATATTGAGATTCAAACCATGAAATTTATATATTTGAAATCCTCATGAAAAATTAGGTTTAGTTGGTTAAGAAATCATCTCAAATGGTTTTACAGAGAAGGATTAAAACCCACTCAAAGTTTTAAACCCTAAAAAGTCAAAGTCGAGAGGAAGAAGATGAAAACTTTTTCCAGAAAGTTTGACCCCGCACGTGATGGCGCGTGGCCAATCAGAACACTCTGATTTTTTTTTTCAAAATTTTTATTTAATTTTTCTAATCAAAATGGTATGAGATAAGACCATGTTTAGATATTCATAGCTCAAGTTGTGCAAATATGAGGTTTTTTCTTAAGGAAATTTTATTAAAATTACAAATTCACCCATAGTAATTTTTCCAATTTTGGAATTTGTACCCTAAACTTTTCCCCTACACACATCAAACTATTTTAAAACAAAAACTCTCTTGCACCAAAGTTCAAAAATGAGCTTAAGACCCTTATTTTAAATTCCTAAACTGAATTACACATACACCCCCAGAACTTTATTAGAGACAGTTTTAAGTGCAAAATTGACTGATTAAACCCTAATACCCCTATGCCACACAATGTATAACAGAAAACCAAGTCTCAAATCTTCTAAATACTCCAGGGTGATCGCAATTCAACAGAATACCCAAGTAAGTAGGTTTTTCCTACCTTTTTAGTATTATACTTTGCGTATTTGAAATACTGCTATTGATATCACTTTGTGAAAGCCTCATTTACTCTTAGTGTATGCATGTTATGAAACTGCCATACTACCTATTTTGTTACACATCAACAGTATTTGAATTTATCAACATTACAAGTAGGTTTTTCCTATCTTTTCAGTATTATACTATGCGTATTTAAAATACTGCTATTGATATCACTATGTGATAGCCCCATTTACTCTTAGTGTGTGCATGTTATGAAACTGCCATACTACATATTTTGTTACACATCAACGATATTTGAATTTATCACGAGTTTTTAAACATTGCAAGTAGGTTTTTCCTACCTTTTCAGTATGATACTTTACGTATTTGAAATACTGCTATTGATATCACTATATGATAGCCCCATTTACTCTTAGTGTGTCAATGTTATGAAACTGCCATACTACATATTTTGTTACACATCAACGATATTTGAATTTATCACCAGTTTTTAAGCATTACAAGTATGTTTTTCCTACCTTTTAGTATTATACTTCACGTATTTGAAATATTGCTATTGATATCACTCTGTGATAGCCACATTGACTCTGAGTATGTGCATGTTATTATACTTCCATACCATGTATTTTGTTAATCATCATCAGTATTTGAATTATCACCAGCATTTAATTTAGAATCAATTTTAAACCATTCGGCCTTAATATCTGGGATCATGTACTATATTGATTCAGTTTTTCATTGCACTTTTGTGCCATTTTTACTATAAGCATCAGTATTAACTAGGAAGCAGACTGACGTGTTATCCCACAGAACGTTTCACTTGGCCTATTGGTCTCAGATGATTGATACCCTTGATTATTGCTATATACGTATGAGTGCCACTTTAATTGTGAGCAGAACGGGTTACTTTTTCCCAAAGGTTTTGGAATTATTTATGATAAAGTTACACCAATGACTTAACTACCTCTATACCCATCGTGAACTGGTAAGTAATTATTAGTTCAAAGATCATTGATTTTCTTTAATCAGGATTCTAATTAAACTGGTCATTTGTCTTAAATCCTTAAATGGATTAATCACTATGGAATTATGAAATTTCCACATTTTTTATGTTTACAACATAATAAATATGGAATTATCGGCTTATTATTGTCGGCCTTTTTAAACACTGATTCTATACACACTCCAACTCTCATTTATATCTATATCATTGTTATAGAAAATATAGAATCTACTTCGCATATTTGTGCTAATTCCTTCCTTCTCCAGATGCGCCAGGAGAAAGGAAATAGTATCTATTACCTACTAGAGATAGACACCGGTCACCTGTTCACATATGTGACCGCCTGGGGAGAGATTAAACTAGATGGGAGCAAGGAGTGGAGCCTTTCAATTTTTTATGTTATCGTGTTTACTAAAAATGTGTAATTCACCCTTGCGGTGGTACCACTTTATGTAACGTATTAATAATGAATAAAAGATTATGTTATTCCGCCTTAAATTTAATTCATTGCTTTATGTGTACTTCTTGTTCGGTCATACCAAAAAGCAGGGTGTGACATTTATAGTACGTTATTTTCACCCCCTAACGGTGGGGAGAGTGTCTCATCAAATGACAATTCACCAATCTGGCAGTAAACATATCACTTGTCAGTGGTTCAATATAATAAATAATTGATGGTGAATCATAAGAAACATATATTCCCAAACGACGGTGGGGACCCATTTTTGTACGGTGGGGTGGGAGTATGGGTACATGCACTACACAACCAAATTGATGCAAGTGCGATATATTTGGTTGACATCCAAACATAAGTGAAAGGGTGAAAATGGATGATTAGCAGTGGGTCTAAGCTTAATTAACTTAGCAGCGTGAAGGATAACATGGCCCTAAGCAGAGAATGAGAGTTTGGATTGCATGAGTAAAGGTCGCATAATAAGTTACAAATGCTTAATTAAAGACTCATCTAAACCATTTTGTGAGTGGACATGGGGGACTGAGTGATCAACATCAATTCCTTGAGATAAGAAATAGTTATCAAAAACTTGAGAATTAAATTCTCCCGCATTATCTAAACGGATGGATTTAATGTGTTGATCAGAGAAATGTGCTATAAGTTTTATGATTTGAGCAAGTAATTTTGCAATGGATAAATTACGAGGAGATAATAAACAAACATGTGACTAACGAGTGGATGCATCAATTAAAATCGTATAATATTTAAAAGGTCCACTAAAAGGGTTTATAAGCCCACAAATATCCCTTTTAATTCTTTGTAAAATGATGGTGACTCAGAAGCTATTTTGAGAAAAGATGGTTTAGTGATTAATTTACCTTGAGAACAAGGGGTGCAAAATTCATCATAGGGTAAGGTAAGTTGTTTGTTTGTTAACGAGTGCCCATATGAGTTATTTATGATTCGAAACAATATGCTTGATCCCGGTGATGCAATCGGCCATGCCACAATATTAAATTATGAGGATCATTGAGCTTTCGACTCATGAAAATATGTGATTCTACAATATTAATTGTTGTATCGTATAACCCCATGGATAATGTAGGCAATTCCTCTAGTGTGAGCTTATGGCTTCCAACACTAAAAGTAATGCAAATGAACTCTTATTACTATCATTACGTGTTTCCATATGATACCTGTTCACTCTTATGTCCTTAAAACTCAATAAATTTCTTATGGAATTTCTTGAGTATATATCATTATTTATGAATAAGTGGGTACCATTAGGTAGCACCACGTGGGATCTCTTCTGGAGCCGTCAATAATGTTATCAACACCAGCTATAGTGGAAACATTTGTTGTATTATATACCAAGTCTGAGAAAAACTTATTATTTTTCAAATTGTTGTGGGTTGTCCCATTGTTTACCAGACAAGTATCATCACTTGCGCTTACTTTCAGATCCATACTTTTAACGTAATTAATTATAAATTGAAATTTCATCCACCAATCATTTAAGCATAAAAAAATCAAAACTATTCCATTAACTAATAAATGCGCAATAAAGATATTAAATAAAGTTAATTATGCTTTAATAATAAACTTCTAATGTCTCAATAGTAAATATGAAGCAGATAAATAAATAAATAAAGCATAATCATTTAGGTCTTTAGGATCGTCTTTGGTGGTTCTCCAAGCATGTTATTAAATGTCTCATCATCAACAACATTTTAATCCTTGTCTTAAAAAAAAATCATTAATATTGAGATGAGTATCTTTAAGTTTCCAATGGTCTTTAAGACCTTACACAATGTTTGTCACCGATTTCTTTTTCGAGGCCTGGTATTTTTCCACCAAATTCTTGGATGAACGACAAGGTACGTGTCTAATGCCCATTGCGAGCACATCTATGGCAAATATCATTTGGATTATGTGGATTTGACTTTTGATTCCCTTTATTGTTGTGATTATTCCACTTTTGGTGGTTCTTGAATTTCGTATTTTTTTAAGTCCTTGATTATGGTAGCCACCTCTTCTGGAGTTGCCACATCCTCGCCGCATATTTCCTCGGCCTCTCTCATCATTCTGAGCAGAGTTAGCATTCACTTTAGGGAGCGCTACAGATCCAGTGAGTCTAGATGCATGATTCTTCACAAGTAATTCATTATTCTACTCAACAACTAGGAGACATGAGATTAGTTTCGAGTACCTTTTAAACCCTCGCTCTCGATATTGCCGCTGGAGGAGCATATTCAAGCTGTGAAAAATTGAGAAAATTTTCTCCAACATATTTGCATCCTCTACATTTTCCCTAGACAACTTTAGATTGCAGTTAATCTTGAACCTAGAAGAACTGTATTCAGACACAATATTGAAATCTCAAGTTGAGCCATTCATGGCCTGCACATGAAAGTATGACCAATTTCTAGTGGTCATAAAAAGCTCCTTGAGGGAGTTCCATAAATCAAGAGAATCTTTCAAGGTACTCACTTTTCAAATCATTGTGTATGTGATGTCTAAGGAATTTCAGGGCCTTAGCTTTGTCCTGCCGGGACATGGTATTTTCAAGTGTTATTATATCAACAAGATTTCAAGCTTGGAGGTGGAGTTCAGCATCTTGAAACCAATAAAGATAATTCACCCTAGAAAGTTCAAGTTCTTCAAATTCGAGTTTAGAGATATTTGACATTTTTAAACTATTCATTAAATAAATTACAATAAAAAAATGTGATACACAATAATAACAGTAGTAGTAGTAGTAGTAGTAGTAGTAGTAGTAATAATAATAATAATAAAATAAATAAATAATAATGATTTAATATTAGTTGTAATATCATGTGTGCTATTAGGACTTTTAAGTCCTTGATTTAATAATTTAGAACTTCAGGTTCGTGCCATTTATTTTTGGGAACTTCAGATCAACCTATTAAATAATTGAACTTAGAGGGTAAATCTTATTAATTATAAGGACTCTCTACTCTATTGTGTCAAAACTTCAAATTTGATCAGAGTTTTAAAAAAAAATATTTGAAACTTCAGGTCTAATTTATAAATAACAATTCAAGTCCAAAATTTAAAGGTAATTGAGAACTTAAAGTCCTAATTATTAGGAACTTCAAGTCCCAAATTTTAAAGGTAATTGAGGACTTCAGGCCCCAGTTACTGGAAACTTCAGGTCCCAAAAATCAAGTCAGATTTGATTAAAGAAAAAAATATTGGAAATTCGGGTCCAAAATATAAATAATTATTGGGGTACTTTTAGTGTTCCTAGACCTATTATAGAAATAATAAAAACTACAAGTTTGATTTAGTGGCACATTTTATTATCTCGTTCAATAAAAAAATTGAACATCAGATGCGAACTTCAGTCCGCAAGAATTTAAATAAAAAGTGGAAACTTCAGGCCCAACATTTGATATAGTAATTGGAAACTTCAGGCTCCAAATTTTAAATAACATAAAAAAAATCATGCTCTATTATGTTATTATATTAAAATAGAGTTATAACTAAAATTTTGAATTTGTGTAATTATATAGGATCAATCTTAAAAAAAACAGTAATTCTGGGCATGCAATTCTAACAATTACAAAATAAAAAAAATCATAATAATTATTCAAATTTGTATCAACCAATAATTTAACACAAGATTAAATATATTATGAGATTGAAAAATTCAGATTTCTTAAAAGTCCATCAAATGGTACAAATTAAAT
The DNA here is from genome assembly GCA_949130495.1 of Sambucus nigra. Classification (NCBI taxonomy): domain Eukaryota; kingdom Viridiplantae; phylum Streptophyta; class Magnoliopsida; order Dipsacales; family Adoxaceae; genus Sambucus; species Sambucus nigra. The sequence continues at coordinate 44,820,586 of OX422215.1, read as the reverse complement.
ATATTATGCGATTTAGAAAATCTAGATTTTCAAAATGTTTGATTATACAGATTAATAAAAAAAAATAATGAGGTAATATCATAGGATGCCAAAAAAAGAAAAATTAGTTACCTCATAGGGCATCCCCATGTTAGGAGCGTTGACAACATACATATGTAACAAAAATAATACTGTATATATGTTATATACACGTTCTTAAACATGGAGTTATGGACACATATATCATGATGCAACAAAAGAAACTGGTTCTTCATGGTTCATGTTATTTAAAGAAAATAAACAAAAGGCTAGAATTACATGAGTCAGATATCTAAAAGGGAAGTACACCATCTATTAGCCTTCCAACGTAAAAACAAGTTAATTGAAGGTCCGCACATGATTTTATGAGGAAGAATATTCTTGATTGTTAAGACCACTTTATCAAAAATAAAATTTTCATATTGAAAAAGGAAAACGAAAGCTTCAATTCGTGCTGATAACGTGTTAGATAAATAGCACACACAAATACTTTTAGAGAGAGAAAGAGTTCTCATTAATTAGCGTGTCAAAAATAATGAAGGGAGGGGGGAGGCCCTTATTTGCAGTACAAACTGATAGAGTCTTAATAGGAGCGGACATCCACCTAAATAGGATAAATACAAATATTTATAACACAAATTTATTAGTCACATAAAGAGATGTATTGGTGGTGAAGTTATTTTTCCACTAAAAATAAACTTTTAGTGGCGATTTTTATAAATTGCCATGAAATCAATCCGTGGCACTGTTTTAGTGTCAATATCATGACAAATTTTTTTTTAACACTAAAAGATTTGGTGGCGAGTTTTTTATAATAAGGTGCAAAAAATTAAGCCATTAAAGGCCATTTTTCTTATAGTGTCTAGAGGTTGCTTGATAAGAAATGAATACGAATCGTTGCTAATCCCACACCTTTTTATCACTTAATCTCCCAAACTCTTTTAAGTTGTCCATTCCTAGGAGATAATTGGGATCTCTGTGGATCACTTTGGAATCAAGAAATTGCTCATATATAAAGAAGACATTGCAAAAGAGTTTCAAGGAAAACAATGTTCACTGCTGATTAAAAGACCGAGATTTTGAGTTATCGATTTTCTAAATACTTTTGGACAAAGTTTTCTAAGTAGTTTGAAATTAATTTTAATTAGTGTATCTCGACATTCTGAGCATAATGCACATGGTCACTGTTCAATTTGTTTCTAACTCTAAAAAGGATTTCCAATGATGATCTTCCTAAAACAAACCTTTGATGTGTTACTTCCTTTTTGTATCATATCACGCGGGTGTTCGAATCAGTTTTAAGCACACCTCGGATATTTCATGCTCGCGGTTCGTGGCTTTCGCTGGCTCAATATTATTTTAACTATACCAGCGATCGAACTGGGATCAAATCCAATCCACCCCAAGACTGTTTCAGTTAGACCATGATACTACTGAGTTAAAAGGCTTGATTTATTGGAAATCATTTATGAGTATCGTCTTGGGAAATGAAAAAGGAAGATTTATTATAGAAACGAGGATCTTAGATGATATCATATTCATAGATGACTTTAAAGCCATGAGTGTCACCATAAAATATCTCGTTCGCATAATGACACATATATTGGATTTCGATGGAGAAAGAACTAATTAATTCAATAGATTGTAGTATGTTGATTAACCCTATAAATATATATTTTCAAATATAATTGTGAACACATAGAGAAGATGGGAGAGGTCTTTCATTCAATGATGGGCTTGGTTTTGGAACAAGTAGCTAAGGGATAAGCCCTTATATATATAATACCTCTAAAACAGTAATATAGAGACATAAATGCATGATTAATTTATTTATATAACTGTATAAAAATTATAAATCCAAATAATATGATGTTGATACATGACATGCATTTAAGTTTACTAACATATTAAATACGCCACATTACTTTATCACTTTCGTTTTCTCTCTTTCTTTATGGGTTTTTCAATGGTGCGTTCCATAGTTATCTCCAATTAAAATTATAGTGACCTTTTGTTTCTCGATGAAACCTTCAAAATTCAGGAGAAGATAACACGGGGCTCTTTTCTTTAATGAAGGCTGAATTAAAAATGAGGAGTGTCATGCCCTTCAATATTTTACCATCCCAAAATTTTTCACGCACTTCCCACTGCAAATCAGACGAACCTGCTCACCTTCCGCATTTATGTTCACCCATTTACCTTCAATCATGGATTGAAAAGAGAGAGGAAATATAGGGCTTCAATTACAACATTTTGAGTGCCCTTTTCATGGTTATTTTGAGAGGAGATGGATGTTATGTCGACCATTGTTATCTTTTTTTAGCCTCCCTCACTCAATCAGTGAACAAAGCTACAACTCCAAATGGAAACCCTATAATTTTTAAGTTTGATTTCATATTCATTTTGTATCCCATAAGTACCGTTCTTCATTTATGAAAATTTTAACCATGTTTATGCTTGGAGGTCTTGGGCTTCTTTATGTTATTATAGATTACTGATTCCATTTTCATTTGCAATTAGGTGTGTTTTTATTTATTTTCACTAGATATGGTTCACATGGGAATAGGAAAAATCAAAATTAACTTTCATTAACAAGTTCATCAAATTACAAGTACGAAAGTGATCTGATTATTTGACCCTTTTATTTGTTGATTTCTTTTACTCCATGTATTTCCAGTGTAAGGATGTTGGATGTTTTTTAAGGTGCCATTTTAAAGAATATCCAATCAAGTTATATGTTAAGTTCTTTTGGTGGGCACACTTTCCACTTTTTCCTTTCTTAACAGCGCACATCCAATTTTGGTTGAAGCCTGTAGAAGCTAATTTTTTTAATAACGCACATTAACTGTTTGTTGAAACGTGTAGAAGAAAAATTCTTTTAGGAGTGAGATTACTTTTTATCAATATTTCTTTCATTTAAAATATTTGTATTTTGCAACTGGAGGATGGAGAAAATATAAGTTTATTTGCAGGCATGTGGTTTTATATAAGAACAAATTCTGCTTAAATTTTCTACTATTGGGCCTTCTATAGCCCAAACATTCACACCACTCCTTTTACATATTTATTCTCTTTTTATGCAATATCAAAAAAATTCATAGACAAGGACACAAAAGAAGGATACCACGTGGAGGTTTGGAAAAAAATTAGGCCTTTTCACATTTTTCAGATCCGAGAATGGGCCAGGTTTCGGTGGCATCGCTGACTAGTGCTGGTGCAGGTGATGTGGTCGTAGCCACCACGGCAGTGACGGAAGCAATGGGCACTAGGGCGGCGCAAACATTCTTCTTCATCTCCTTTATAGTAGGAAGCTTGATAGGCAATAGCCTAGAAAATCGGAGATAGGAAAATGTGTACCAAATTTCTGCCTTTGCGTTTTTTCTTCAATGACATGATTCATAAGGTAATTTTCCCTTTCATTCTTCTTTGAGTGGTGCTATGGGTACCAAATAACTCCCCCAAATCTCCCCCAAATAGCATTGATGAGTTGTGCCTTGACGGGACCCATACCATAAGGTATAACGCTTAAAGCTATTTGGGGGATGATTTGGGGGAGTTGTTTGGGACACATAGCATTTTCCTTCTTCTTTTATCAGTCAGTGGATGAGACACAGTGCAATATCGACGGTTGGGTATGGCACCTTTTCTTATAGATTTATCAATGATATTTGCTTATTTAAAGACGATGTTTGATTATTATATACTTTTGGTGCTTTACAATCACGTGATTTGAGAATGTAATAAATTTCATAATCTGCTATGTTGCTTTATGAGGGGGAACTAATGTTGATATGCTATCTCATGTTCATTGTGCTACGAAATGCTAAAGTATGGAGTCCAAGATATGAAAGAAAATCAATTACTTTGATTTGAACTATTATTTTAAAATATTTATTTGTTTTTTTAGTTTTTTTATATAATTTTTGTTTTTATGCTTTCATTGGGTACTCTTATTAAAACTTTTCATATGATAATTTGTAATAAATGGATTGCTTGCTTTCTTTCTATATGTTTTTTATCTTTCTTTAGGAGGCATATTTATGTATGTTTGTGTAGTTATGGGGTTGTTTACTCAAATGTGATAAATCCACCTCATGTAAAGATAAAATCATAAATGTCTGAACTCTTGTGGAAGGTATTCTTGAGTTTCCCTATTTTGGTATATTATTTATGATTACACATGCATAAGTTTGAATAGATGATTGTTTCAATTTCGAAACAAAAATAGTCGTATGAATATAAAGAAGTTGGAATCTTATATACATCATTTTGCAATTACATTTTTCCATCATGCATATTTTTTCTGTCTGTAGTACACCATTTTAAAGACATTGGTAGATTATTGGACTTCCAGCTGTGGCACAGATTAAGTACTTTTTTGAGTTGATAATGCGTTGTTGAAACTAATCCTTCTTATTCAAGTATGGTTATGGTGTAATGTCTTCCATTTTTTAGTTCTTTATTTGGTTGGTATGTAAGTAATGCTCGACCATCCTCCCATAATGCAATTCGTTTTCTAAATTTATTGGATGACGTCGGTTACGGATCATGGCAATAACGTGAAGGGAAGTTCTGAATTTCTCGATGGTCCTATCTGGGTGGGTCCAATCTAACAATTCATACCGAGAGCTAATTAGTTGGGGGAAGCATATGTCACACATTTAGAATCAGTTTAGGTTACCCGGCCTCTGAACAAATTTTTGGTTCAGAATGTGGGTATTTAGTGGAGGGGTTTGTCTTGAAGTGGGGTTGTGATTGATCTTTATTGTCGATTTAAAATGTTCTCATTATATAAGGTGTTTTCTTGACAAAACTATTTCTTAATTTGTGTAAGAATATGCAAATTTCACAAGTAATTTATATGGTATAAAACATGTATTTTATATGTGTCTTTATATTTATGTTTGTGCGTCAGGTGCCAAGGAAACCTATTACTCATGTTTGTGGTCCTTTATTCCATTTGATAATACAAAGTTCTTTACAAAACATATTGTATTAACTGATATGTCATATGAATCAGGAAATCTCACAGATGATTCCCATTAGTTCTAAAAGTATAAAACCTCCAAATTTTGATATAAGCATTCTTTAAAGAAATGCACTTTTGTAAGTACAATATAAGGTTTTCTAGCTCTGTTTTAGATGTATGCCTATAACTAATTTAGTGTAGTCTTCCCTCACTTCGTTATGCTTATACACACATTTAAATATTATCATATGGGTTCAGATTGTTCATAATATGTTTATAATTTTTCACCATGCTCCAAAAAGGCTTTCTATATGGTTTTATTTTATACTATTTATTTATTTGATGAATATGTCCATTATTCCTAAAATTGATGTATAACACAAAATCCAATTATATATTGTTCTCATGTATAACGTAAGTCCTCGACACTTAGATATATGTGAACATTACTCATGTCCCACTACTCTTCACCTCATGATGATATACTGGCTTTATTCTTCTAAATTTGTTCAACTTTATCCGTTATATGGAAATCAGGGACTTGAGAGTAAGTGAAGAACATATATTGTCATAGATTTACCAACACAAATTTCTCCATAGATTCAGCAATCGGTAGAAGACCACTTAATGCCTAGGTATTTGACCATATAGTTAGAATACCACTTCGTGCTCCTACATCCGACAGTCTTATACATAGATTTACCAATAGAGTGTTGTCAGTATCAAATACCACTTCGACATGAAATTCAATGTAATACTCAAATTGGGACTTGGTGTATCTGGGTTCTATTAACATTGTAGAAAGTTGGTGAGTTTTCTCCACTGTCAAACTGGAAGTATTTCACACTGGATAACAACACCAAGAAGCAGGATCTATTTGGGATATTAAACCTGCTAGAAATTTCACCTCATCTTCAGACTTATATGCATAAACATGAATCTGCCCTCCAAAACAGAATTGTATCGTAACATAGACCTTGGAGGGTTATTTAAACTGATAATCAATGACAACTGAGTAATTGACAACTTCGTTATAGTAACCATCATCTATCATAACAAATAACCAAACTTAATTAATTAATGCATATTTAAATTAATTACAAATATCGAATTAGAAAATGGTTTTATATAAAGTAAGTAACAGAGTTTATATAATAAAATAGTTATATATTCAGCCACGCATCGCGTGACCTTCATGCTAGTGCTTCTCATAAAACTCACAAAACTTAGAATACTGTACTCCCGATTTTAATTTTCCCATATTTGACTCTCGATCTTACCGATTTGTCTATTCATATTTACACCCTTTCACATACTCCCAATTTTAATTTTCCCATATTTGACTCTCTATCTTACCGGTTTGTCTATTCATATTTACACCCTTTCACATACTCCCGTTTTTAATTTTCCCATATTTGACTCTCTATCTTACCAATTTGTCTATTCATATTTACACCCTTTCAAATTCCTACATTTTTTTTCTATAAAAATTCTTCACCAACTCTTAATCTTTCACCTCCCTCCTTTATTTTTACCAGGGCCGATTTGTTTTTCTCAAAATCATCCGCCCAAGAAGATAGCTAGTAATATAGGGAATAGGAAGGAAAAATCCTTCGACAACAGGGTTGTTACTTCTTCCTTTATAGGTAAGTGAGTCTCTACTATTTTTTTTAGCGCATAGAGAGAATGGATTCAGATCTCTTTTGCAGCAATTCCTAACAACATTCAGGGATATTATACCACAGTTCTTTGAGATGTCTGTTATATATGCTAACACGACTGAATAAAATATGCAGGACCAAACAACCACATAAAGTCAGGGGGAAATCTTAAAGGGTCTTGTGGCTCGCATTGTAAGCCATGAGAGCTCAAAACATATGGAGCAGCTTCTAAAAGATTCTCCCCCGCCACCGTTAAGAGGGAGGTATGCTGCTTTTATCCTTTATGTTTTTTTCTTTTTTTCTTACACACCCTTCAGTTTAGAAACTCATTGGCAAGTCCATTTTGGGTTAGTAGCATGATTCTCTCAGAAGCTGTTGGCTAGGTAATCCATTACATTCTTAGTAATCCATTACATTCTTAGTGATATCCATGGTCCAAGTAAAACCATTAAATTTGTTGAGGAGAGAGAGGGGGTGGGCCCTTCTTTTTTTGGACAAATTAAGGGCAGTTGTTTGTCCTGCACGGTTTGCAAGTACATAGCAGTGCATGCTCTTAATTTGTAGTAGATAATGTGTTGCCTTTATAATTTACTAGATGTGCCCACGTGCTTTGCACGTGTGGACAAATCCAAATATTCAATTGGATTAGCTGAATAAATGAATAAGAAGTTGTGAATTTAAAAATTATTCATATAAAGCATAAAAACTATAACAAATTATGTACAAGTAATGAAGTAAATGAAATCAATGTGTGAAACAATGAAGCGATAATCACATAATAAGATATGAAATCTCATGAAATAGTAAAAATCAATGTCAATGAATCCGAGTTATTTAAAATGTAAAATGCAAAGGAAGAGACAAATTATTTATGGAAGAACTAAGATAATAACAAAGTGTAATGATAAAATATTAAAATATAATCGTCAAATATGTTGCTTTTGACATTTGTTAGGATTCAATGTGTCTTATTCATCTTCAATTTTATAAGCGACAAAATGTGCAGGCTTTCGATTAGAATCTCTAAGCAATTTTCCTTTAATGTAGAATCTGCTAATTTTGCGAATGCACGTATATAACTTTCAAATATAGTCCGAGTGCACAATCCCCTGTGGAATAAATTAACATAAAAAAAAATTAAGTATATGAAATTAGTATAGAACGTTTGAAATGTATGCATGAATTTTAAGTTTTAATAAGAATGATATTACCTTTTCTTTAGAAACGATAAAAGTTTGAATGTTGCAGGCAATGAAAGACTATGTTTCCTTGAACAGTGTGACTATTGCTCTTTTGTTGTCTTCTTGAACCATTAATTGAAGTAAGTACCTTGTGTTTGGTTGAACAATGAGTCAATATCCAATAATGGTAATATAGCGTGCTCAAATTATGAACAACAAAATTGAGCTTATAGATATTTGTTAAAAACGTAAGACAAACTTACCTGAAAAGTTGAAACAGTGGGGTTGTAAACATATGTCAAGGTCTAATCCTAAGATTACAAAATATATTTTTTAAGATTTCATATTTTTTTTTAAAACGGTAAATTTTAAAAACATATTATTTTATAAAACTATATATATAAAGAAAAAGACGCACTTTTTTTTAATAAAAATTGTAATTTTTTTAATAAAAAAACTCTTGTGTATAAAAGCTGTATTACTAAAAAACTTAATTTTTAAAACAAACTGTATTGTTAAAATTTGTATTCATTAAAAATACAATTTAAAAAATACATTTATAAAAATACTATTTTTTATAAATAAATAAAATACTATTTTTTTTTTATAAAAACAAAAAAAATTTATTGTTTTTTATATAAAAAAGTAACTTTTTTTAAAAATACAATTTATATAAAAAAATACAATTTTTTTTCTATATATATTTTTGTTTTTTTCTTTACATATTTTTAAGAATACAATTTTTTCTTATAAGAAATGAAGTTTCTAATTAAAAAATAAGGTTTTTATAAACAATATAATTTTCATAAAAAATTATACCATTAAAGAGGAAATCATCTCTTTTTATGTATAAGAGATAGAGATAGAGGTGTATTTTCAGAGATGCAGAGATCATGAAACCCCAGAAAATAATTAATATGAAATCTAAAGAGCTACATCCGTGTTTTTTTTACAATTATACTCTCTCGAGTTAATAATAAGGATTAAATGTCATAATTTTAAATAAGAACATAGTCAGATGAACCAGATTCTCTCTATACATGTCTTTTTACTGTCAAAATAAAAAAAATACAATGGTCGGTAATACTGACAAAGGGAGTATACACACAAAGAAATAAATAAAGATAATGCAGATGAACCGGAGTCTTGATTAAAAATCGAATAACGTCTTCACCCGTGTAAATTTCGTACCAAATATGTTCCAAGTGGATTCTTGTTCAGGTATTATTTAAAAAGTGTCAAGATCAAAATCCTTATTTTAACAGTCTCAAGATCAAAATTCAACATACTAAATTACAGTCTCAAGTTTGAAAAACTCAATAAATTGTTAAAACATCCATTTTCAAACAGTTTTTGTTCTTAAAACTGTTAAAACCTATGCACATGAATTAAACCTATATACATCACTACACCAATTATATAATGTAAACTCATAAAAAAAAAGATAAATTAATGTGTTCAAATTTGGGGGCTTTAAACAGGTTATTATGTAACATGAAACATATTAATCTCTAAAATAAAATAAACAACGTGATAAACATATCTACACAAAATGATCACAAATTTAAATGTAAATTCGAACCTCATATTTGAGTTACCTTCCACAATGGCATATATGTTTGGGACGGTTTAGTGTTGCTAAGATTATTTCTAGTCCACCTGCTTTTTTTGTGATTAGTTAGAGGATGGTTTAGTGAGAGAGATGAGATATTTTGAGAAGTGGGTTTCACTTGGGAAGTCTTCATAGTAAAAATTGGGCTTTTTCGTGTATTGGGTTGGAAGTTGTGCATAGGAGATCGTGGTGAGTGTACAAATTAGAGTGCAGTGTATGTGGGTGGGATTAAAATACAATGTATAATATATCCTTGAATGAAAGAGAAAGATAGAAGGGTATTGATGGATTTTTAAATTATATGAGGATAAAATAGTCTTTATATCATTAAAGAGAAACTCCCCTCTTTTAAAGTAGTAGAGATTTCTTACCGTTTGTACAGACTTCTTCTATTTTTAAATTTTAATAATGTGTTTTTGAAGAAGGCCCTTCTATAGAGGAAGTTGGTAAAGTTTACAATTAAAATATAAATGTTTTTCGAATATGTTAACTATGTTAAATTTTTCTTTCAGGCGAAAAAAAATTGTTGTTTTTAAATGAAGATACTAGTAGTCCGCCCTTGATTAATATTTCCACTTTTTCTCACCTCCCCTTCCACTTCAACTACAATAATATTTGCAAAACCGTTGATCATTTATATATAATGAAGTAATACATTTTTCGAGTCTAATGAAATATTATATATCATTTAGCCAACAATCGTAATATACAGTTGCGCCCGCGCATCGCGCGGGGTACATACTAGTGTTACAATAATATTGATTACATGCCCTCTTCATTTTATTTATATTTCTTATATCAATAAATCGAGATGAGTTTTACTACTATTTCGAGGATGGTTGATGATAAACACAATCTCCCTCCCCCCCTCAACACACGCGCATAACCAGTCTTCTATGAGGTCCATAATGAGGACCTAACTTGCAGACTAACTTTTATTAAATAGTAAAAAAATTAAATTTTAATGAGTTTTGGAAATGGTCCCCATAACGAGGATATATATAACCTATATAAAAAAATCAGCTCAAAAAATATTTTTTTGTTATTTAAAAAAAAAAATCGGTTAAACTTTCGCAGTTTTTAAAGCTGCAAAAGTTTGATCGGTTTTTTTAAAATAGCAAAAAAAATTTTTTTGAGCTCATTTTTTTATATGAGTCCGTTGAAATGTTGAAATGTCACATAAAAAAAATCAACTCAATTTTTTTTTAAAATTTAAAAAAAATAGGTGTGCGTTAGCACATGTGCAAACTTAGTGTGCATAGGAGCCCGCCTATATATATATATATATATACTTCTTGGTTGATTTTTTTTTATCATTGTTTTGTTGATAAATCTCTTCACTTTAGATATCATATCCACTAAGTTTGGTTTAAAAATCATTTATTTACTATTTTAAAATGTTCCCATTTTTCGATCGGTTTTTAAGAGTATACCTGAGAGAGTCTCTCTCTCTCTCTCTCTCTCTCTCTCTCTCTCTATCTATATATATATATATATATATATATATATATATAGTACTGTTCTTGTGCGGATCAATCCTCATTTTAAGAGTGCATACTGGACATGTGTCACCTGACGGTGAGCCTAGAAATTATAGGCACTCTCTCTCTCTCTTTTAGGCTCACCGATGGGTGACAAATGTCTGGTCCGCACTCTTAAAATGCGGACTGGTCCTCACAAGAGCAGTACTGTATATATATATATATATATATCAAGGTTCTAAAAAACGCGGGGCGTGATTGAGGCGTGGAGGCCAAGCCTTAAGCCTTAGAAGCCTAGGCGGGCCTAGACGTAAAAAGGCGTGAAAAGGCGTTCAGGCCTTCTTAATATATTTTAATATTTTTTAACCATAACAAGGCTATTAAAATACAAAAATTGCATATATCATAAAAATATGTCAGAATATATGGAAATTAAAATACTATTTTATTATTTTGGATGAGATAATGGTCCGGTTTGTAAAGAAATTCTTTAAAAGGGGACATCGTTTCACTAAAGCATGGTTATTTTTAGAAAAAAGTGCGCCTTAAGGGTTTTACCAAGAATAAGGCGTGAAAAGCGTAAGGCGAGGCGTTTCTCCCAAGCCTTAAGCCTAGGCGTGCCTAGGCGGAGCCTAGGCGGGTTTTTTAGAACAGTGATATATATATATAATAAAGGAGCATGGTTTTTGAAAATTTTGCCAAAATATCTTCACTTTTTTTATGCATGACATTTTTCTCTTTCATGCCCATACATGAAATGTCATGCTAAAAGTTATTTTTTTTCTTTTTTTTTTGTGTTATATATATACTATTATACTATTATAAATACATGTATTTTTTTAAATACGTGTAAATTTATATTTTTTTATTAAATATTTTTCCCATTTTTTTAAACTATTTTTTATTAATTTTTTAAATATTTTTTTCTTTTTTTAATTTATATTTATATTTTTAATTTATTTTTTATTTTTTCTCAAATTTTTTTTAACTATTTTTATTTTTAATTTTTTTTATCACGGGGGCAAATTTATCCACTAGTATATATATATATTGAAAAAAAGACACTTATTTTTAGTTTAACTCATTTAGTTGTTCAAACACTCATTTATCTAATACACTTTTAGTTTAAAAGGTCCGTGCCAGCGGCACCCAGTGCTACCTCTACTCACCCCAAATTGGAGCTTTTCTCAATTTTTTTTTTATCACGGGGGCAAATTTATCACCGTGCCCTCGGGCACGGGCATCCACTAGTATATATATATAGGGTGAGGTTCAAAAGTGAACCAAAAGAATGAACTTTTTAATGAACCTACTAAGTCTAAGACATTAAAAAATTTATTTTTAATTTCTTGTTATAATTGGTCCGCGTCAGCGGCAATGAATAATTTTTCAATCCCCCCGCTGACGCGGACCAATTACAACAAGAAATTAAGGATCAATTTTTAATATCTTAGTAGGTTCATTAAAAAGTTCATTCTTTTGGTTCACTTTTGAACCTCTCCCTATATATATATATATGATTCTTTTACTTATAATTTGCTAGGTGTGTGTGATTGATGATATTTAGACCTCAAGAGGTTAATTTTCTTAGAACCCAAGGTTGCCTCACCCAACTTGTTTCCAATAATACACCATATGCCTACCAATAAAAATGACATTAATGGTTCAATATAAATCCAATATATTTATCGTATTATCCATCACACTTGTATATTGGAAACGGTTAATTCCACAAATGGGTAATGTACTTTAACCCATTTTTCCACTTTGTCCCTCTAACTCTTCCTCTGGCATTTTAGATACTCAACTAAAATTATTTCACCTTTAAGGGTTCGTTTGATAAAAAACTCAAAAAATGCAACTGATTCCAGGGCATTTGATTTTAGGGCAAATGAATATTTTCCAACATGTGTACGTTTGATAGAAGTTGAATATATATATATATATATATATATATATATATATATATATATATATATATATATATATATATATATATATATATATTAAAATATACGAAATATATATATATTTACAAATTTATGAATAATATATATTTACAAATTTATGAATAATATATATTTATGAAAGTGTTAGATATAAATATTAAAAATCAATCATGAGTGCGAAAAGTGAAGATTAACCAAAGAACTATGTGGTGGAACTTAAAAGGAGAGAAATTAGAACTATTTAAAGATAAATTATTAAATGAAGCCACATGGAATACTGAAGAAGAGACTAACATAATGTTGAATAAGATGGCCACGTGCATTAGGAGAATATCAAAAGAAATTCTTGGAGAATCAAAAGGCAAGGGGCCACAGTCTAAAGAAACTTGGTGGTGGAATGAAGAAGTACAAAATATAGTAAAAATTAAAAGGAAGTGCTTTAAAACATGTCAAACAAATAAAAATAAAGAAAAATTTGAGAAATATAAATGCGCTAAAAAGGAAGTTAAGAAAGTGGTAAGAGATGCTAAGTTAAAAGCGTATGATGATCTTTATACAAAATTTCGTACGCAAGAAGGGGAAAAACTTATTTATAAGCGTGCTAAACTTAGGGATAGGAAAATTAAAGATTTTAATAACGTTAAGTGTATCAAAAGTGATGATTCGAGAGTCCTAGTCAAAGATGATGAAATTATGGAAAGATGGAAAAACTACTTTGAGAGGTTATTAAATGGAGATAATGAGAGTAGATTAGATATAAAGGAACTTAGGGAAACTCGAGAAATTGTATTTTTTCGCAGAATTAGGACAACAGAGGTCAAGATTTCTTTAAAAAAGATGAAAACATGGAAGGCTTTAGGACCAGATGGTATCCTTGTTGAGGTTTGAAAGTGCTTAGGGGAGGATGCAGTATCATGGCTTACAAAATTATTCAATAGAATTTTAATGACTAATAGGATTCCCAATGAATGGAGAAAAAGTGTTTTAGTACCTATTTATAAAAATAAAGGGGACATACAAAGTTATTTAAATTATCGTGGTATTAAAGTAATGAGTCATACAATGAAACTTTGGGAGTGTGATTGATTATAGATTGAGATTAAAGACAACAGTATCTGAGAATCAATTTGGGTTTATGTCTGTGAGGTCAACAATAGAAGCAATCTATTTATTGGGGAGAATAATGGATAGGTATAGGGAGAAAAAGAAGGATCTTTATATGATTTTTATAGATTTGGAGAAGGCATATGATATGATACCCAGAGATATAATATGGTGGGTTCTACATAAAAGAGGAGTGACTCGCAGATATATTGATGTGATCAAGGATATGTATGATGGTGTGATGACTACAGTAAGAACATCATCCAGAGAACGTAGTGAATTTTCAATTACGATAGGTCTACACCAAGGTTCAGCATTAAGTCCTTATCTCTTTGCTCTTGTTATGGATGAGTTGACTGGACAAATACAAGATGAGGTGCCATGGTGTATTCTATTTACAAATGATATTATTTTAGTGGATGAGACTAAGACATGAATTAATGCTAGGTTGGAATTGTGGAGAGAAACTTTAGAAACAAAAGGATTTAAAATAAACATAACTAAAATATAATATGTGAAGTTTTAGTAGTAATAGCAGGATAATTGGAGATGTGGTGAAATTGGAGGGTCAAGAGATACCTAGAAACGACTATTTTCGTTATTTAGGATCGATTATCCAAAAAGATGGAGATATTGGTGATGATGTCACTCATAGGATTAAAGCAGGTTGGGTTAAGTGGAGAAGTGCTACCGGAATTTTGTGTGATAGGCGTATACCTTTGAAGTTAAAAGGTAAATTTTATAGGACGGTCATTAGACCCGCCATGTTATATGGGACATAGTGTTGGGCAACCAAGAAATAAAATGTTCAGAAAATGAGTGTGGCGGAGATGTGAATGCTACGATGCATTTGTGGTAAAACTCTAAAGAATAAAATTAAAAATGAACAAATTCATGAAACGGTAAAATTAGCTCCTATAGAAGATAAATTGAGAAAAAATCAACTTAGATGGTTTGGACATTGTTGATACAAAAAATAGTCAGCTGACGTTGACCAGTTATGATAAGACAATTGTTATCCAATATGGCATAATTATATACACCGAGCAACTCAACATGCCGAGCGAGCTACTCGGTATACTGAGCAACAATCTGGAAAGACCAAACGACCAAGACAGATTCAATGAATATTCTTATTATGTACCGATACATATGCCTATCTAATAACGGAACATTGTTTATTTACATGGACAGCCCACGAGCTATAAATACATTGTAATACCCTCATAACGGGTAAGCTAAGATAAGCAAAGATAAGCGAGATCAAGGCAAAACACCCGGTAATACAAAGCAGTGGACGCAGGCCACTTCATTAAGGCTGAACCACTTTAAAAATCCATTGTCTTATTTATTCTTTCATATTTATCTGTGATTAATTAATTAGATCAAATTTAAGTTTTTACATCAACATATTGGCGCCGTCTGTGGGAATGAGTTTATGTAGCGTCTTTCACTAAAAACTCATCAGAAATGGCTGATATACGAGAATCTAGCCATAGGAACAATGACGGGAATCCCCAAAATCCTTCGGCTCCTTTAAATACACAAGATCTCATTAGAATCCCTGCAAATCTAGCCCGGGGACAAACAACCATGCAAGAAACCATGCAACAATTCATCTAAACTATCCAAAATGGAGGATCTACCCGGTCAGGACAACGTAGCATTCCTAGAAGAATGCGTCCACCAGCCTCAAGATGTAGACACACTGAAGTTTGTCATACCGAGAATTCAAGTGATCCATCCTATCACCCTAGCTTAACTTCACCTATAAGAATTCTGGATTCTCATGAAGATGTTACACTAATTCCAGAACGAACAAGTTCGCTGGAAAGGTTGAGAAAATTCTCTCCATTCGATCGTTTGGGCCCTAAGAGGAGCATAAATCCTCCTCGGATTGCATCGAGAAATTCTCAACGACCAAATGATTTAAGGGAAGCCTCAGCCCACTCACATTCCAATCTCAGGCATGTAGCTCGTAC
Organism: Sambucus nigra; assembly: GCA_949130495.1. Taxonomy (NCBI): domain Eukaryota; kingdom Viridiplantae; phylum Streptophyta; class Magnoliopsida; order Dipsacales; family Adoxaceae; genus Sambucus; species Sambucus nigra. The sequence goes on along the minus strand of OX422215.1, from coordinate 44,804,629 downwards.
ATAAAGATCCTAAGAGGAGAATTCTGCGCGATCTATTGCTCGTAAACCAGAGGATGGAGATGATGCATGGAAGGGTTCCATTCAGAGATTAGAAGACATGTTAGGGGATATGGCTAAGGCCAAGAACCCTCTCCAAAGAACCTTTATCAAGGGATCCCCATTTGTACAAGAAGTTATGGATTTCCCCACACCATCAAAATTCAAGGCTCCTGTGGTCACGCCTAAATATGATGGCAACACTGATCCTGTTATCCACATAAAGTAGTATCAAGCTGCAGCTGACATCTACGCGGTCCCAGATAAAATGAGGTGCATCAGGAACCATCACTGGATCTGCTTGAATATAGTACAATAGCCTTCCTCAGGGCAGATCGCAAACTTCCATCAGCTGGTCGAGCTCTTCATAGGTAATTTCTATTTTAGTTCAAAGCTGATTAAAAGGGTAGCACATCTGTTGAGCATTAGACAGAAGGCAGGAGAAAGCACCAGGGACTATATCACTTATTTTAACAACGAGAAACTGGAAGTCATTGACTATGAGGAGAAGACAACCATCACGGCTCTCATGAGTGGTCTTTTACCAGGCAAGCTGTACTACACCCTGACCAAGGATCCCTCTAAATCCATGGCTGAATTGATGGCCAATGTAGACAAAATTATGAATGCCAAAGAAGCTATGGCTGCGAAGAAGAATACAGAGGCGAGGGTCGAAACTAAAGCTGAAGGCAAATCGGAGCGGAAAGATCATAAACATAATGGTGGGGGTAGGCAGTCGAAAGGCAAAGAAGTATTAGACCACATGAGGAGATACACAAATTATACTCCCTTAAAGGTGGATATAAACCACATTCTGGAATAAATCATGAATAGCGAGGAATTGAATTGGCCAGGAAAATTGAAGTCAGCCCCAAAAAGAAGGGACCAATCCAATTACTGCGAGTTCCATAAAGATCACGGTCACATGACCAAGCAGTGTATAGCTCTCCAAAATGAGATAGAAGCACTCATTAGACGAGGAAAGCTGAACAAGTATGTTGATCGCCAGAATGGTGGCAGGACCAATAATAGAACTCGGTAGAGGACTAAGTCACCTTACCGACCAAGAGACGATAAGAAAAGAGACCATAAAGATGACCCTTAAGACGACCTCAATCTCCCAAAAAAGCCAAGACAACCTGAGCGTGAGGTATTTTAAATTCGTTTTGGTTTCTTCGATTGTAACATGATTACAGGTGGAGATACAGGAGGTGGTCATCATACTGCCGAGAGAAAAGCTTACCTCAATGAGGCATAAGGTTGTTCTTATATACAACGAATAGATCTAGTAGAAGAGGATTGCTCGAGGAAGGTTAACAAAGATAAGTTGACCATTGGTTTTTCCAAAAATTATCTGGAAGGCATTTTGTATCCTCATGATGATACTCTAGTGATCAGGATGAGAATGAAGGATGTAATCATCTTAAGAGTACTGGTGGATAATGGTAGCTTAACAGACATCATGTTTTATCCATGCTTCGACAGTTTTAACTTAAAAATTAGTCAATTAGAGCCATATCACAGGCCCTTTATTGGGTTCTTTGGAGAGAAAGTTTTTTCTCTTGGGACGATCAAGTTAGACATATTGATCGGCACCTGACCTACTTGCAGATCAGAAAAGGTGAGCTTCTTTATGATGGATAAAAATGTCCCATCAGTCTACAATATAATCATGAGGAGAGTAGGCTTGAAAAAATTTGAAGCAGTTCCATTCTCTATACATCAGTGTTTAAAGTTCCCGACCAACTTTGGGGTTGGAATTGTGAAGGGTGGCCAAAAGGTAGCTCGAGAATGCTACTAATCATTTGCCGACTAAGAAGAATTAGAAGATGTAAGGAAGAAAACAACCACTTATCATGTGGACAAATATGATGAGTCTGAGATTGAAACCTTAGACCCCAGAGATGAAATGGAGCTCGTAAAAAGCCAAGTCATGGAGGCAACGAAGATCATTATTCTGGATGTTGAGAGACCAAAAAGAATAACTCAGATTGGTGCTTCACTTGATCCGATATTGAATCTAGAGCTGGTGATGAATCTAAGGCATAGAAAGAAAGCATTCGCGTGGAGTCATGAAGATATGCCGGGGATAGACCCATCCTTCCTGTGTCATGACCTCAATGTCAATAAAGAGATCAAACTAGTAAAGCAACGAAGAAGAGTCTTTAGTCCGGAGAAGAATCAGGCTATTCAAGAGGAGGTGGAAAAGCTACAAAAGGCTTCTTTCATCAAAGACGTCAAGTATCCTAATTGGCTAGCTAATGTGGTGATGGTGAAGAAGAAGAACAAAAAATGGAGAATGTGTGGGGACTTCATAAACCTGAATAAAGCTTGCCCAAAAGATAATTTCCCTCTTCCCAGGATAGATTAGCTAGTAGATGCTACTTTGGGGCATGAATTGTTAAGTTTCATGGATGCCTACTACGGATACAATCAAATTAAAATGTATCCAGAAGACAGGGAGAGTACCTCTTTCATTACCCCAAGAGGAACATATTGTTACAATGTTGTGCCTTTTGGTCTTAAAAATACAGGTGCTACATATCAGCGGCTGATGAATAAGGTGTTCGCAGAGCAGATTGGCAAAAATATGGAGGTACACGTCGACGACATGTTGACTAAAAGAAAGAAAGATGCTGACCATATAGCCAATTTAAGTCAGACATTTGATCCGTTGGATAAGTACCAGATGAGGCTGAACCCAACTAAGTGCATTTTTGGCGTACATGAAGGCATGTTCCCCGGGTTTATTATGAATCAATGAGGTATTGAAGTAAATCCTGACAAGATAAAATCCTTGCTAGAATTACAATCTCCAACCACCAAGAAGGAAGTACAAAACCTTACGGGGCGCGTTGCTGCTCTCAACAGATTTGTCTCCCGAGAAACTGATAGATGTCTTCCATTCTTCAAGGTCCTCAGAAAGACCTTTGAGTGGAATGACGAATGTGAGAATGCATTTTTAGATTGAAGAGATACTTGGGAACCCCTCCTTTACTGTCCAGGCCGGTGTTGGGAGAAAAAATATGTTTGTACTTAGCTGTCTCCGAAAGTGCAGTTAGTTAAGCTTTGATACGAATAGAAAACGGAGTGCAAAAACTAGTTTACTATATGAGCAAGGCCTTTAGGGGAGCAGAGATCATGTATCCAAAGTTGGAGAAGTTGGCATTGACATTGATTGAGGTGAGCAGGAGGATGAAACCATATTTTGAAGCCCATACGATAGTCGTATATACTGACATGCCACTCAGACAAGCATTACATAAGCCAGAAAAGTCTGAAAGATTAATGTATTTGGTAGTAGAATTAGGGGAGTATGATATTATCTACGAGCTAAGATCTTATCTTAAAGGACAAGCAGTGGCGGATTTCATTGCTGAATTTACCTACCCAGATACCTTCGATCAATAGGGGAATAATGTAGAGCAACTCAAAGATGTTAGAGAACCAGCAGAAATTGTTCTCGATTAACTCCCGGCAGCAGACCGGTCAGAGGAGATGGTAGCCGATCAACTAGAATCTTCTAGTGAGGGTTCAGAGTTGAAGGATGGAGAAAGGAAGCACCAGATATTCCATCAAGGGATTATATCGGACCAAGGGTTTGATGATAATATCCCTATATGGAATTTATATGTTGATGGTTACTTGTGTGCAACAGGTTACGGAGCTAGAATTATTCTCAATAGTCCAAATGGATTAGATAAAGAATATGCTCTGCATTTTCAATTCAAATCTTCCAACAATGAAGCTGAGTATGAAGCTATAATTATGGGCCTCAGCTTAGCTAAATCATTGAACGCGGAGCAAGTTATGCTAGTCAGTGACTCGCAATTAGTGGTAAATTAGATGCTCAATCTTTACACAGTGATTTGAGAGTTCATGTCGAGGTATTTGGCTAAAGCCATGGAGATTGTATCCAATTTGACAGCTGTCCAAGTGATTAGAATACCAAGAATGGAGAATGCGAGCACAGATGCACTTTCTCAGTTAACTTCATCTACGCGCACCGAGCTATGAAGAAAAATTCCAATTGAGATACTGGCAAGTAGAAGTATTGATGAAGATTTGATGGTGAATTTTATTGCTTCGGATATGGGACCTTCCTAGATGGATCCCATTAGGGCTTATATTAAAGAAGGCACGTTACCAGTCGACCGACTTGCAGCCAAAAGGTTGAAGTTTAAAGCTTCCAGATACATTTTAAACAATGACATTCTGTACAGAAGATGTGTGGTAGCTGGTCTGTAAAGATGTGTTCACCCAGTAGAAGTTAAAGATCTGATAGAAGAAATTCATGAAGGATCTTGCAGAGCTCACATATCAGGTAGAACTCTTTTACAGAGAATGAATATACAGGGGTACTACTGGCCAATAATGCGCTCTGATTTCACAGCTTACGCCAAGAAATGCGACAAGTGCCGACGATTTTCTACTATACGAAGAACTCCTCAGGCACTGTTAACACCAATCATTTCCCCTTGGCCATTTGCTATGTGGGGAATAGATTTAGTCGGGCCTCTGCCAATTATAAGAGGACGATTAAAATATTTAGTGGTTGTTGTGGATTATTTCACAAAATGAGTGGAAGATGAACTTCTCATTGATATGGCCTATGAAAAGATCTATCAATTCATTTTGAAGAATATAATTTACAGATACGATCTGCCACATGCTTTCATCACTGATCATGGTACCCAATTTGATAATGAGGAGTTTGCTGCGTACTGTCTACAATCTAACATTTAAAAGATTCATTCTGCTCCGGGTCATCCCCAAAGTAACGGGAAAACAGAGGTGATGAACAAAACTCTATTAAATGGGTTGAAGAAAAGGTTGGATGATTCTAAGGGAAACTAGATAAACGAGTTACAACTCAGTGCTATGGGCTTACCAAATAACTCCCCGAACAACAACTGGGGAATCTCCTTACATGTTAGCTTTTGGGAGTGAAGTAATGATACCAAATGAATTAGGACTACCTACTCATAGGGTTCTTAATTTTAATTCTCCGGTGAGTGATTTGATGAGACGTTTGTACTTGGACATGCTCGAAGAAGTTAGAGAAGACGCAACAATCCAAAATGCAGCTTATCAGCAAAGGACCGCCATATTCTACAATAAAAGAGTCAAGAATTGTGATCTTAAGGAGGGAGATTATGTGCTCAATAAGGTAATTCAAAAACACAATAAATTGGAAGCCAACAGGCATGGGCCCTATCGTGTCACAACTATTGTTCGACCTGGAACTTACAGAATTAAAACTCTAGAAGGAGAAGAATTTAAGAATCCTTAGAATGCAGAGCACCTGCAAAAGTATTACCAGTAATGTAACTACACATATATCCCATTGTTTCAGAATAAATGAAAATGCAGATTTCCCGATATTCATTTGTGTTACTTTTTTTCGGAGTACATGTGCTACACACTAACCTACCTCAGTAACAACAAAATTTTTCTCAACAAAGTTGGTCGGCATCATCACAAACACCAACAAAGTTGGTCGGTATCAGCAATCACCAACTACAAGTTGGTCGACATCAACATAACCAATAATGTTGGTACAACAATCAAGCAAGGCAATGGCTGTCTGATTATGGGTGACCCTAGTGGCATCTAAACTAGGCAAGAAGATGGGTAAAATATCCACTACCTAGGCACCAAGGCAATTATTTACATAAATAATTGCTATAACTAAGCAGGAACATGGGATAAAAATAATTCCATTGCTTAGGCATTTATGGGTGATAAGTCACTACAACTAGGCAAACATATGGGACAACATATTTCTACTTAAAAGTGTGCGCATGGTCGAGATTTTCGTCATGAACATGGCTATCAAACATTTTGAGTAACTTTAGATAATTCCCATAACCATGTGCACGGAGGTCTTTCTCCCAGTGAACGACTTTTCTAGCTCTGTAAAACATTTCTATAAATAAGAGATTTTCCCTCCCATTTTTAGATATCCTTTTTCGAGTACTTCTCAGACCTAGAGTGATTATTTTATAAGAAATTTATTAGAGAACATTTTAAAATTTAAATTTCACTTTATCTTCACAATATTGAGAGAAAACCTTGAATCCATACTTGATTCATTGATTGTGAGATTTTAGAGTGTTTTGAGTTAAGTAAAAACACAAAGCCTAGATTCATTCTACCAATTCTAATATTAATTTTAAGATATAAACTCCAAATCTAAAAGGAGGTGAATTAGCTATTGGGGAGTTAATTTATGGTGTGATGCAAGGATGGAGAATGTGAGTTCCATGTAAGCTTGATGGAGTTTTGAGTGTAACACTCATTCAAATAGGGGGGAAGTTTCAATGTCCATGGATAATAAGAAAGAGGTTCCTTCTTACGTTTGTGTAAAATTATTTTTCAAATTAAATGAGAGAGTAGGATGCAACGGGGTTTCTTCACCCCTAGGTCGGGTGTTGTCCTTATAGATCATGTCTTGTGCCTATTGTGTGAATGATTGTTGCTCATATACATAGTTTATATCACACAAACACACATACTTAAATCAAAGAATGGGTCCAACATGATCCTTTGCTAAATTGAACTTAAGGCTTGCATTTAGTTAATTAATATAATTGACTTAGATTTCTTCTAATATGTTGATTGTCTTAGATCTTGTATATTTCTCACCTAGATGCATGTCAACTAGGATTGATATAAAATTGGCCAAGGAATTTTAAAATTGGTAATTTTCTGATTAAAACCTATTCATCCCTCTCTAGGTTTATCTGAGGTGAATATTTTGTCTAAAACACACCATCCTCAATTGGTATTAGACTAGTTTATCTTTAAAGCATTCACGTGTTAGTGTAGTTCTTACTTGTCTTGTGTGTTTTTGTTCCGTTCTTTACTCCTAGATATAGCTTGTGGTTATGATTATATCATGTTTAGAGATGGATGCATTTTTTTCCCTAATCTGTATTGTATAAATATATTTATGCCTTAGATCCCTAATGAGAGGAAAAAATGTTTGAAATCCAATTCTAAAAAAAATCATCTCACTATTCACAAAAATCAAAGTGTATTAATATTAACTTTGATTATTGTCGTGAATTTGAAAGTGTCAAATTATTCTATTATTATAATCAAGAGAATGTCCAAAACTAAAGGACAAATTTTCAGAATGCTTTAAAAGATCATTATTCATGATCATGCACTTTCTGTTACAAAAAAGGTTATCTTAAGTAATTTTGTTATAGATTGAAAAAGGTTCAATTAAAATAAAAAGTTTATTCTAAGTCTCATTATAAGGACGGGAACGTAAATCTTATGTCTGCTCTTTTTTTCATAAACATGGACACCTTAGAAAGTCTTGTTTCAAGCTTTGGAATTAACATGCTGACACTAGTTCTAATAACTTGTAAGTAGTTTGTAACTTGAGAAAGAAGGTTTGTGCTCTTATGTCTAAAGTTGACACTTCGTATTTGGAAAGAGAAGATAGGTTTGTACTTGGATATGTCTTTGATAGGAGGTATTTTGTTAGACATCATGATGGTCAACCAAGACCTTTGCCATATTCTCCACCTCTTTGCATGGTAAGAAATACTTGAGAAAGGACCATGTTTAGGAAGAAGAGATGTTAAGAGACAGACTCCTAGAGCAATGACTTTTGTCCATATTCCTAGGAACATGATTCCTATGAGGGAAAAGATATGGGTACCTAAGGTAGCTAGAGTTATGCTAAGAAATGCATCAAGAAGAAAAAATGAGGTTGACTTACCTCAAAGAAAGTTTGTCAATAAAGAAGTTATCTTTGTACCTACCAAAGATCCGGGAGTGGTAGCACCCCCCGCTACCTAGATTAGTAGTTTAATTACGATACCTAGGGTTATTCTTGTGTAAGTCCCTTTCCTAGGTACTTATTGATTCATTTGGGATCAAATAATTTGGGAGTGAGTTAGTTTCATTGTCACATTTGAATTATTTTCATACCTTTGTGAGGTTTTTTCTTGCAAAATGCATGTTATAATATGCTATAGTCCTTACATAGTATGCATGCCCATAACGCATCATTCATTTCTTAAAAAGGCAAAAAAAAATTTAACTTTATTCTTTTTGTGATGTGCAATTAAGTTATATGTTTACATTGAATTAATGCATGGATTTGATTTGAATGATGATTGAAGCATGGATTTTTAAGTATTTGGCGTAAATGATGTAATACCCATGCCCCGAGATTTCATTCCTTTCCCGTGTAATTTGTATTGTGTGCAGAACTCTTGGGATTTGGATAAATGTATATATGGATGGTTGTTGGTAATTGAATGTTCTTATCTCTCTTATGAGATTTGTTGGATTTATAATGGGAAAATTTTGAATTTGAAAGGTTTTCGTCCTTCTAATCGAAGTTAGGGTCATTCGAACGAGGTCCTCATCTTGTTCGAACGAAGTCCCTTTTGGTTTGAACGAGAAGTTTCATCATTTGAACTTAGTTCTAAAGTAGTTCTAATGAACCTTACTTGTTTAGGATTTCTCCCCTCATTAGTATGTCGTTTGAAGGTCGTTCGAATGAGATTCGTAATCTCGTTTGGATATTTTGAGTTGCCCTTATGTGTTATCGCATTTTGGACCCTTGGATTGATGATGTATCGACCTTTAAGGCACTAGATGACCAAAAATGTCTTTATCATGAGGGACTTGGGTTTTTAAATGATTTTTGGGGGCTTTTGGGGGTGTAAGAAAAGAGAGAGAGAGAGTGAGAGAGGGTGGATTCTTTTCCCAACATTTTCTCATTAGCCATATTTCCTCTCTCTCTAAGTTTCAAGAGTACATCTTCTTGGAGTATTTTCCCCCCATAATTACACTTTGACACCACCATAATACACCATTTTTTAGCCTTGTTCTTCTCCTAAAGATTTATCAAGGACATAATCCGATAGAGTCAAGAAAGTGGGAGAAAACTTTTTGAAGAGTCTTGGAGTATTTTGGAGAGCGTTTTGTAGTATATGGAGATAGCAACTTCCATCTTCATCTTCATCTTCTTATTTGTCTCCTCTTCAAACCATAAGGTAGGATTTTCCTCTTCCTAAGATTTCAAGGTTTCTAGCTACGAAAAATGGATGGGATGCATGCTAGATAAGATTTAATGCCAAAAATAAAGCTATTCGTTAATTATTTTCAAGCTTTAGAAAAATGAATTTTTAAAGGAGAAAAACCCTAAATGGGTATTTTATGAAAAAATGGAATTAATATAGAAAGAAAGTATGAAAAATGTAAGCTCGTGATTTATATCTTGTATAGTTCATTTTTGAGGAATTTCTAGGATTAAAATCCTCCTTAACATGTGTAGAGTCATAGTATGATAGAAAATGACATTTTAGACTTGATGAATCATATTGAAATGGGGTTTTATGAGAAAATTATTAGATATAAAAAATAACCCTAAATATATGTTATAAATATTGTTAGAATGAAGAAAAAGGATATTTGAAGTCACATAAAATAATAGGGATAAATAATGGACATTTGGCTAAAATGGTCTTTAAATGGTTGTATTTTATGTAAAAGACATAAAATAATAAATCCAGATTTTAGATATAAATTCATAAAAAGGATGTTTTGAAAAAAAATTGAATTTTAGTGCCATAATGAATTAAATATGTTTTTCACAAAGTCAAGATAAAGAAAGGGCTAAAATGGTAATTTTGAAAAAATTGAGTCTTCTAGTGGTTGGACTTACTCGTTAGACCATATCGATAGGTTTTAGTGAAACATAGATAAAGTGGATAAAATGGCACATTGATGAGAAGAAATGGTGATATAAACCATAGAAATGATGAAAACGATAAAAATGATGGAATAATATGGACATTAGGAGAAATATTAAAAACACATTAATATGGACTTGGATGACACTGAGAATAATTAAGAAGGGTCCGGAGCCTTGACATGAAAGACCCAAAATCATTGGTCAAAGTATATGGTAGCATAGGCGGTGGTTTGGAACCCATTAAAGTATGCGGATATTAGGAGATGCTGAGAAAAGATAATGAAAAAAAGGAAATGATAATGGTTGTGCTCGAAAATGTTTAAGTAAGTCAACCTAATGAAATGTGATAAAAGGAGACTAATGAATAAAATATGACTAATAGTCTCTAGAATCGCTAAAGGGAGGTATGAAACGGTTAAGTGTGAGTATGAGCTCATTGCTCGGGAGCATTGTATGATAGTTGCATTAATACTAGCTAAATGATCAAACATTTTCAGAATTGATTAAAATACATGTTGTATGTATAGTATTTTTGTAGAAAACATATAGCTTGGTATTACCCACCCTGCTAAGCTTTCACTCACCTCTATTTTTTATGTTAAAACCACTAGCCAACCCTAGGGACTTCGAGTAAGGATGTCAAGAAGGATGCCAGTAAGGCCTTAGAGGGCAATCAACATCGTTAGTGGCTCTATAATTTTAATGAAATTATGTTTTGGAACATTGGTAATTGGGACTTTAAACATTTTTATTCGTGCCTTTGGACATGGTTTGTAATAATATAGGGATAATTATGGTTTATTTCTTAATTAATTAGTATTATGCATTAAATCAAAATTTTCATATATAAATCTTGTAATTAATTATTACGTGTCGCAGCAAATGCTCAAGAAAATAGTGAAGGCTCAAGCATATATTAGAAATTAACATAAAAGAGTTCTACAAAAAAAATACCTTATAGGGGGAGGACGACCTCAGTTCCGCGATAACCTAATTTCTCTCCCCCTTGCATTCTCTTCTAGGTGGATCTCCCAGTTGTCTCCAGAAAGAAAGAGAAATTTTCCCTTCCGTTTTTTAACACTAGAAGGCCTCCCTCTTATCAGATATCTGTCTCCCCCACGCGGACCCATATAGAAGTAACCTGGGTTTTCCACTGTGTTCTTGTTTTCCCTATAGAAGTCGAATAATTCTGCGACCATTATGTCTTTCTTGAACTCTCCCCTCTAAATAACAAGGGCAAGAAGGATGGACCTCCAGCCATTGGGATCAACTTGGGTTGGGACCAACTTCAAAACACTTAAATATTCCTAACAGGCACTAGGACAGGTAACCGCAATCGTAATATAAAAACTTTAAGGGGAAATAGATCTTGTTATTTGGGACTGCGGATCATGAACTTTTCTCCGTAGACGAAAGTGTGCAAATAGTTCCCTCAGGAACTCACAGACCTCAGCCAAGGCAACCAACCATTCCTCTTTCACAATACAAGGATGATGCACTGCCGTGGGCTCTTTATTGATTCTGGATGCGTCCAGAAATGCCAGCCTCAATATTCCTTGCATCTGCGGCCACAACAGTCATTTGAGTGTCCACTTCGGTAAGGGTATGATTGTTGGATCACAAACCTTATTCTATGTCATTTAGAGCCTCCCTGGGATCCCTATAGTTGGAAGAATCTATGAAATCGGGGTCTATTATGAAAGTTTGGGCAATCCTTAATCCTACAGGGCCCACTGGTCTTCAATGGTTTTATGTGAAGCACTGCACGAGGAGGAACACTAAAGTGTCACTTCTAAAAGTGCTCCGAATATTCCCAAGTGTTCCAATGCATAAGTCCACGACAAGGGACCAGCAAATGTAGAATAACTCCGCAGTTAGGTGTCGCAGCCATTACGATCAGATATAAGACCTTTATAAAGGCCGTGACATCTTATGAGAAATTAATAGAAACTATAATATACACCTAAGGTAATGACTTCATCCAGGTGGAATTAAGGCCCAGGTACGAAGTTAAATTAGAGGCTACAACCAATTAGTTCAAGTTCAGTAAAAGATCTGCAGCGGGGGGGGGGGGGGGGGGGGGGGGAGGATAAACAGGTAGACATTTTGGTTTCCTATTTTCTAAAATCAAAAGCCAAAATCCTAGGGTTTAGGCTAAGAACACCAAGAACTACAAATTGGTCTTCTTAACCAAAAATTGAATCCAAAATGGGAAATAGTCAAAAATCTAACCCTGAAAACTCCATACTTGCCAAATCTATCTGATACTAATCACTAATAACCTAGGATTGCATACCAAACACATCAAATTCAATTAAATTTCATAAAAAATAAACCCAACGGTCACATTAAACCCCAGCAAAAATTATTCAATCCTATCAACAACTGGGTTTCAACAGGCCTAATAAGTCCTACCAGGCATGGACTTTCAATTTCAAGATTAAAGTTTCTTTAGTAATCCTATAAAGGAAGATTAGGGGTTCACAAAATTGAAAAGGAAGGACATGGATTGAAGAAATTAGGGTTGGAAAGTGAAAACCAACCAATAAATTGAAGAAAATAGTTGAAGGAAACCGATTAAAATCACCACGCGCCACCTTGAACCACCACTAAATCACCACAAACAGCCGCCATAAACTTAAGTTGAACTTGCCGAAAATCTCCCTTTGATATGCTCTCAAGTATGTGAATGAAGTAATGAGGCCACTGCTGGAACGATTTATATTAGACGATGTAGGAAGTTAAAGAGTAATAAGTCATGAGCTGCGGCATCCCTCCATGTCCCAAGTAAAGGAACAAACTACATGAAATGACACCGCGACAATGGGTAGAGACCACAGTCACTGATAACGAGACTTTTGCTTATGTCGTTGTTGAAAGCCAAGTTAGTCAAAACCTTAAAATATCTAAAAAATAATATCAACTCAAGTGTATAGGTAAGTAAGGGTATCAATCCACTTCCAAGGGGGTAAGCTAGAGACAAATTCAATTGTAATTCACTTTTTATTTTCTTTTTGGGCTTTTTACTTTTTCTACTTTTTTTTAGTTTTTTTTTTATATTAAAACAAGTAGGTGAGGTGAGGTGAAATAACACTAAACTAAAATAAAGATCTAAACAACTAACTAAAAAGTGACTTAAAAAGAAAAATAAAGTCTAACACTAAAATAAGAGATAAAGTGAGATAAATAATTGTGAGAACAATCAAGGAATGAGATTACACTACAAATTTTAGTTATTCTAATTAATTAATTTAATTATTTGAATTCTCCCAAATTAATATCAAAATTACAAACCAACTCTCGTTGCAAGTGTAATTATAATAGTAATCTTTTAGAAATTTAAGTTTAACACCCCACAACTTTAGAAAAATAGATCTACACTCCTTTTAATTAATCACCCGTTAGGATCGATCAATTAAAATTTATGTAAATCTTAGAAAATAAATTTAGAGTTGAAATTCAAGTTATAATACCCCACTTAAGAAACCCATATCTCTAGTTTGAATCTAAAATGGGTATTATAACTAGAATTCCGATTTTCTCTCGAAAATCATTTACCCTCTCTGGAGACGTAAATCTAAGGGTGAGGGATCAAAATTAATAATCAAAGAAAATTTTCAAGTAATCAAACTAATTAAACTAAAATAATATCAAATAAGGGTTTCCCCCCACCCTTTGAAAGGGGATTTAGCCTAACATGGTATCAAAGATAATAAACAAATATTCAATAGGCATTTAATATAAAAGAGTAGAGAGAAGAATAATCAAATCAATCTCTTGAATTCAATAGACTTCAATCCTTGAATGAGAAGCATACAACCCTCCAAGTGAGTGATCAACAAAGATATAAATGAAAACTTCAGTCAATTTGAATCTCACACAATTATTTCACTCAATTTAAATCTACAAAAAATAAAATAAAATAAAATTCTAAACTAAAAAAAATATTATTTCTAACTTTCTCTCTAATCTAACTCTAGGGTTTCTCTCCTCTTTATTCCATCTCCCCCAAAATGGTCTTCAACTCTCTTTAAATAGTAGGTGCCATGGAGCTAGGGGTAAATTGGGTAATTGGTATGAGTGTGCATGTGGATGAGGTGTGGGGATAAGTGGGTGAGTGGATAGGAATAAAAATCTGATTTAGTTATTGGGTATTTTGGGTAATGGGGTAAAAATAGGTAGTTGGGGGTGATAGTGTGTAGTGAGGTACATGGGAGTTATGTGTGAGTGAGGAGGTGTTTAGGTGTATGATAGTGTGTATGAAATTTGTGTGTGTGTGTGCTAAATTTGTGACCCTAAAATAATACTAAAACTAACTAATAAAAATAAAACTATTAAAACTAAAAATCTAAAAATTAAATTCCTATTTTAAAAATAAAATAAAGAATCAAATAAAAATGAAACTAGAAAGAAATAAAAAATAAAAATAAAAATAAAATCTAATAAAGCTAAAACTAAAATCCTAAATAAATGTAAAATCAAATACAACTAATTAATGAAATCCTAATAAAAATCTAATCCTAATAAAAATAAAACTAATAACTAATAAAAATAAATATGAAATAAAAATATACTAATGAAATATAAAAATAGTAAATAAAACCTAAAACTCCTAAATAAATGAAAAATAAATCTTGAAAATAAAATAACTCAAACTAAAAATCTAAAAATTAATAAAAAAAAGTACAAAATCAACACACACACGGGTCGGGGAAGGCTAAGGCTAGGATGGGCTAAATTAGGGTCAGAGGATTGGGTATTTAGCTCCATATTTGCCACAATTGCCTTGAAATATGCGTTTGAAAACCGTAATGTGCATTTGACCTACAAGATAAACATTTAAGCACATAAGACCCAAATTACCGAGAGTTAGCAACTAAAAGCTGAAGAAAGTACCAATCAAAGCCTTGACTGATTAGACTGGACTGACCTGCCGATAGGCAGGACAAAGGGCTTGCCGATTGGCAACCCCCTATTTTTGGAAACTTACCTTTTTCCTCTTTTGCCAAAATATATAAAAAAATAATAATAAAAAAAATCAATTGATATTCTCAAACAAAATTTCAAAATCCCCTTCCATCTTTATATAATTTCTCATTTTAAACTTTCTTTCAAAAATATTGCTTTTATGGTCTCAGTAGCAATGTAAAAAGCGCATATGCATGCATTCATTCATTACTAACACAAGATATTAAAAAACTCTATTGCATTGCATAGATATTTTTCTGTGTTACAATAAATTTTGCAGGAAATAAAGAAAAATAGAAAAACAATGGGACTCAACCTGAACCCACACCTACCCTTTTCCCTCTCTCTCCTAAGAGCTCCCATCCCTACGACGCGCTCTCTTTCCCCTGCAATGAGATGACGCACCACCACTACCCGAACCAGACTCCTCACCGGATGAGGCAGACGACATCAAGTAAGAAGGAACAATAACTGCATCCTGAATATGGGAAGTCACCGAAGATATCCAATCCCTAATGTCCCTCAGCCAAGTGGTGGACACCCGGACTTACTGCAAGAAAAGGCCGAATCAGTATTAGGAAAAGAAGACCAAAAGAAAAAAAAAAGAAATAATAAAAGACCAGAAAGGTTTACCACAGGACGAAGGACCTCATCTGTCAAACCCAACTCTTTCGGGTCCATTGCATGAGGACGATGCAATATAGGCACCATCCTGCCATCAACCCGACGAATGTTGTAGGAAGGGGTATACAACAGCACAAAGGTAACCTACGAAGTCGCCGCCACCGTAGATGGAGACGAACCACCACCGCTGTGGGAGGACCCCACTGGCCGACTCGAACCTGCAGGAGGGAAGGGCAGCGCATCATATATGCTAGGCGCCATCAGCCAACTCATAACGAAGTCCATATAATCATACGACACAGCCGTGTCGATATACAATAGATAAAACTCGACAATCATCACCGCAATCCTCGCATCCTCTAGCAACATCTTCTCTCGCCTCATAGACATAGGGGGCCTCGCAGGTGGCACCACCACCTCCTCCTCAGTAATCTGTCGGACCACCCTCTCCCCGAGATATCATGAGTGACCAAACTCATGCTCCAGTAAACACCTTATTTGCGCATTCACCCCAGTCGACCCCGTGTCCTGAACAACCGTCCCCTAAGGATAAAAGGTCACCTGAAAAATCGCCAGCAGAGAGCACACAAAGACTAAGATAGAAGAAGAAAAAAGTCTTACCCTATCACTGGTTAGGCCATTCAAGATCAGGCGTACCGCCTCCAGAGAAAGAGACTTCCTCGACTGTCGATTGGCCTTACGCCATTGATACAACCGGTAAAAGTCCCCAATAGTCTTGTCCTTCAAAGAAATCATCTGGGTATTACACCCAATCACCTCATAGAACCACGTCTACCAAAGATAAGAATCCGCGATAAAAAAAAAGACGCTCAAGGAAAATGTGAATGCATCAAAGGAAAGTGCGCAAACTAAAAAATACTTAAAGAAGATATGTGGTTCCAGTAAAAGTCTGTCGGAAGCACCGACTAAATGCATTCAGAGAAAAATAAAGGGTATCCAAAGTTAGGCTCCCCTAATCATAGAGAGGGATGTTCGAAAACATCGTCAACTGTGGAAAAACCATAAGTGGACAATGTCGCCGCTCGACGCCACCAGAAATCTCCCTAACTCCAGCAAAATAAACAGCCAGACCAATTGTCTCACCTGCAGCCCGTCCTCCACATTAATCACCCTACTCAGCAAAACATTTCTTAGCAGTGACAATCAAATGCAGTCCCCAGATACTATCCTCCCCACATCACCTAGCGCCGCCCGCATCGCCTCTGGCCTCACCCGTAAATAGTGATCCACCTCTATCTGCTCTCCATCATAATCCAGTCTCAGTAGCTGCTTCACATCTATGGGACTCACAGTCATATTTCCAAAGCCAAAATGGAAGGTATGGGTAGTGTCCCACCACTTCTCCCCTAGAGCGCATAAGACCGTCATCGAATGGGGCTTCTCGTCCAGCACAAACGCCAACCTCACAAAGCCTACTGACGATACTACCCAATGCACCACAGGTGGAAGGTTCTCCTAGACATCCTTAAGCCCCGCCGTCCCGTGGGCATGCATAGTCGACAAAGAAACATCAGACTGTCAAAGGAAAAGCCTTGTCAAAATCCCAGAAAAAAAAAAGAAAATCACAAAACAAGAATGCCAAAGGTCATTTTGTACTTACGTAACCACCAGGGTTCACCACCCTAGAATAACAATGACGCGATGGCTCATGCAGTAAAGTCTGCTCATCCACAACTAGCTCAAATGCATCAAAAGAATTCTCACTCCCCAAAGAAAGAGGCGCCCTGGCTCTCCACTCCACATTCTCCCAATCATCAACAGCCAACCACTCCTTGTGTACCGCAGTGCTCACAAAAGCAGCCATTTTTTAGGTTACAGAATGTTAGAACGATTTGCAGAAGAAAATCGGAGAAAGAGAGAAGGCAAGAAGCTGTGAAAAATGAGGGGAACCCGCCCCCTTTTTATAGGAAGCCAAGGGTCATCCTGATCAACACTGCACCCCCACATACCGATCGGCACTGACCTTTTACCTTCTCGAGGTAGTTCAAAAGTTCATGCCACTTCCGAATGGCACCCTCCAAGAGATGCCTACTAGTACCCCTTTAAATTTTCGTACAAGAACCCCCAGAAAATATCAGAATACCCTGCAAAATCCTCAGAAATTTTCTAAAAATACTGGGGAGGATTTAGAACATTTTCACCAAGAAATTTTCACACTCCCTTAAGCGGAACCCCTATTTCCCCAGCGGAATTCTCAAAATTCAAGTGAATCTCCCCCGGGCAACGTCCCCAGAGGACCCCCTAAGGTATCCAAAACTTCAGGTCATCTCCTATTCCCGAGTGGAATCCTCAAAAAAACATTACAACAAAAGTCTTGAATTTCCCGAAGCGAAACATCCTAACCCTGGACCACCTAATCACTTACCCAATGGAATTTACAGCATCAAATTGGCTGTTCCCCCATAATGTCTCCAAACGATACGAAATTTTCCCCAGCAATTAGCTCCCCAGCCAAATCAAAATCATAAAGTAATTTCCCCAGCTGAGTTCCCCTAGAACATCATAATTTAATCCCTCAGAATTGGCTTCGACCCGCAGAATTAGTCATCACAATTTAAGCCCTCAGAATTGTCTTCAACTCGTAGAATTGGTACAATTTAAGCCCTCAGAATTGGCTTTGACCCGCAGAATTTGTCATAATTACTTGAGACCCCAGAATTGGCTTTGACCTGCATAATTGGTCATCATAATTGAAGCCCTCAGAATTGGTTTCGACCCACGGAATTGGTCATCACAACTTAAGCCCATCAGAATTGGCTTTGACCCGCAGAATCTGTCATCACAACTTAAGCCCTCAGAATTGGCTTCGACCCGCAGAATTGGTCATCATAATTTAAGCCCTCAGAATTGGCTTCGACCGGCAGAATTGGTCATCACAACTTAAGTCCTCAGAATTGGCTTGGACCCATAGAATTGGTCATCACAATTTAAGCCCTCAGAATTGCCTTCGACGCGTAGAATTGGTCATTTCAATTTAAGCCCTTAGAATTGGTTTTGACACGTAGAATTGGTTATCTCAATTTAAGCCCTCAGAATTGGATTTGACCCGCAGAATTGGTCATGTCAACCTAAGCCCTTAGAATTGGCTTCGACCCGCATAATTGGTCATCCCCAGCATTGCTTTTGGTCCTTAGAATCAGTCTCGACACTCTGAATAATTCATCCTCATCCCCTGGTTCTTAGAATCGGCCTCGACTCTCTGAATTGGTCATCCTCTTTCAAAGGCATCATGCGGTGTCTATTTAACGGCTATCGTTTGTTCCAAACTCACCCATCGAGGGGCTCTATAGACACCCCATTATAGCACCCTTTAACCTCTCCTTAGGTTCCTAGCACCTCCCTTCATCACTATAACCTAAGTCATACCCCGGGTACTAACCAAGAGGCCATCGGACACTCCCAAGCTCCGTTAGACCAAAAGTCAAACTCTTCAACTACCAAAAGTGAACGTAAGTAAGTAGTCCCGTATGAAATTAAGAAAACATTCATATCTGGCACTTTAGGAGGTCAATCTTCAGTGTTGGAAGCTACTGCTAAGGTACTCCCCCTCATCTATAAAGGATAGGAAATTGAGAGATAATAGGGCGATAACGATAGACACAGGAACTGAAATAGATGAAAAGATGACTTCCATAGAGGAGAGGGGAAACCTGCTTAGATAGGGCGATAGCCCGGTTTTGATGTAAACACTTTTGCAAACTGACTAATGAAGGAAGACTTGGGACTTGCCTTCGGCCTAAAAGCAGGGACTAAACTAGCTGCCTTTTCTTCCTAGCGTTGTTTGCCTTCCTGTCTTTCGGACTAGCAGCTTGAAGTCGGCCCTCTTGTTCCGATGGAGAGAAGAACCTATGATTAGATTTTTGGGAAATTTCCAAATGAAAAATTTCAACGAAATCTTTCAATTTCTTATTTTACTATGTACTCAATGAATCTTCAAAGGGAACTAAAACCCCTTTCCAACGATCTGCTATGTACATGATTCTGACTTACGATGCGAATGAACGTCTCGTTTTCCCTCGAAACTTGATTAGGAGGCCACCGGGTGCTCTCGGGCTCCGTTTGACAAAAGTAAACTCTTCATCTCGATCCAGACTGAATGAATCTTAAAAGGACACTAAACCCCCTTTTCAACGGTCCATCCCGTTCATGATTCTAACTTACGGTACGAACGAACGATCCGTTTTACTTCGAAAGGCCACCGGACGCTTCCAGGCCTCGATTGTCCAAAGTCAACTCACCGAACTGACTCAAAATCTTTGGAATGTCTAAGTACATATCATAACCTTTCCAACGGTCTACCCCCTATGCGATTCAAACTTACCATGCGGACGAACGATCCGTTTGTGTTCGATAATCCCCCGTCCAAAGGACTGATGAGCGCTTTCGAATCACATTTGACCCAAAGTCAACTCCCGGACCTGGGATTAGTCCAAAGGACTTTCTATGGTCTTTGAAGTAACTTTCCATCATTTTGCCCCATTTGCGATTCGGATCAATGGTTTCCGTTTTACGACCATTTTTTCGAAGGAACCTGAAAGAGACTACCAAACGGAAGGTTCCAAATCCTGCCTATTGGCAATGTGCCTAAACACACCTATCGATTGGCAGGACCAGGCCTATAAAAATGAAGGCCTGAACTCATTGCAAAGGGGAACCCAAGATCTGAAATCCATCACTCTCATTGAACTAAAAAAACCTCACTCGAAGTCAGCTTGATTTCCACATCCAAATCCTTTTCCAACATTCACTTTTCATCATTTTTTTCATCAAACTTGGTGAATCAACTACTCTTCATCATCACCCAATTTCAAGGGCTTCTCTCCAACATTCAATATCAAGCTCAAGATCTTCAAGAAGGTCCAACTTTCTCAACTCTCTCTTCAAATTCTCCTAAATTCGCATTAACTTATTTTATTACTTAGCACTTTTATTCTCTCCATATATCACATATCCTAATATACTTTTTATTTAGTATTATTGCACATCTCTTATTTTTGTACAAATAAAACCCAAAAAAATAAGAAAAAGAGGGTTTGCTCATAAATTCCAAACGGGAATTCTCACACTTTTCCCCCAACTAAAACACTTTTTTACACACATACACATATAAGAGAAGTCCCTGGTTGGATTTATGGGATAAACCCCACCCCTCATTTTTTATGCAAACTACATGGACTTTGATGCTTCTACAGGCTACGTAGGCATCTTGGGGTAAAAAATGAGACTCGAGTCCTATTTCCTATTTTTTTATCTTCTATTTTCTAATATTTTAACTTAATTTTCTTATATTCTATATATTTGCATATACATATATTTGTTCTTAGTGGCGTATTATTCCACATGCGTTATCTTTCCATTATAACGATCAACTCAAGGATAATCGCATAAATCCTATTTTCTAATATTACTTTTAGGAACATTCCTATGGATGACTCGCTTTATCTATTCCGTGATACAAGTCGATGATTCCTATGCCCACTACATATACACATGTACACATATCACGGGGAAATAAAGGAAAATAATAATAAATCCATGAGAGATCGTAAGGGCGAAATGGGTGCCTAACACCTTCACATTCCGTAACTTAGCCTCCAAACCCTACTCGAATCATTTTTGGTTTCATATGTATCAGTATGTCTTTGGATGCTATCCTTCGGGATAGCTCCACCTTCTTTTGTTTGTTTTGAGTAAAATAGATTGGAGACTCCATCTCTCTACATTTTTCACGTCACGCATCGCTGACGACGGTCGAAGATCTCTTGAGAGGGATGCACGAGACCAAGATCCTCTCACCACGGAGGTGACACCCTCTTCTCTCTCTCTCTCATCGAGGATCGGGGATGGCCACATGTACGATTCAGATCTCTAAAGTCCATGCAAACTTATATCTTCTTTTTGTCTTTTTTACAATGAAAACTATACTTGACAACCATATTAGGTGATAAACAGACTTAATAAACCGAGCTGTGGGAAACTTCTCCAACTCCCCCTTAATCTTCATATCCAACTCAGCATTATAGGTTCGCGTTAATTTTTCATCTTTGTAAATTCTCGTGCAAAAACATTTGTAACTATCTTGAGCAAGTCAATGATCTCCTCTCACTGTTAAGGACTTAGACCCTTAAAAATAAAGATGGGTAGCTCATCACCTCCTTCCACTCCTAGGTTTAGCACCTCAAGCCTTGGATCTTCTCCCGTGATCAATCATGCATTCATTCTAGTGCCTCCTCCGATTCTTTAACGTGCTCCACAATGTGGGACTCATCAATCACAAAACATTTCGGTGTCGAGTCGACACTTTCATCCCAAAACATCGCCCGCACATATCACTATACATCATAAATGACTTCACCACTAGGTAGAACAATTTTCTTGCAAGTTCACAGAGGTATTGCTTATTCTTTAAACTTCCTCTTCCCTTTTCCTTTACTTTCAGAGGGAGCCGCTTGTGGGCCTAGACTCTCATGCACTGACTTTTTAGACTTCGCATTTTTTTCACTCGTTGGTAATCTTCAGCCTCTTAACCAAGCATATTCTTTTTTATCTAACTCTGTGTAGAATGCTGCATCAACTAAGTGGGCCTCTTCCTCTGAAAATGGTCTTTTTGTGGCATTAATTATAATCTCTGCCCCACGAGTATTGGCTTTTTCACATTGTTGGAATATTGATGGTATAATTTTATATGTGTGCATCCACACTCGGCCTGTCAGAAGTTGGTAACTCTTGCTGGCATTAATAATATGAAATTTAATGTGGGATGTGAAATTTCCCAACTTGATCCCCACATTGACATAGCCTAGGATTGCATCCCTGCACTATCGAAGTCGGAGATCACGAATGGATCAACATGATCTTTTCCTGAGAAATCCTAGTTTCTCACAGAGTTCTAATGGACATAATATTTATTCATGCCCCTCTATCTATAAGTACTGTCAGAAACTAATTCCATTTACCAAGGATGTAACATATAGAGGTTTGTTATGGAAGAAGGGTTCCTGCTTGTCCATTTTTGAAAATACCACCTCAGATGTGTACCTCTTGATTCACCTCCCAATGGAATTGTGTTAATTGAGAGAATGCTCCCCTTGATCCTGTATTTCTTCTAAAATACTCTTGGTAATTACTGTCGGTATATCAGGCTTCACCCCAATTTGGTCGAAGAACCATTTGAACTTGGGGCTTCTTGCAGTAACTGCACACTCCGAATCTATCTCAACTTCATATGTTTGCGCATTACACATGTACTCATCTTATGATGTCCTTCCCCAATCCAGGGCAAAAACCACATCCACACATCCTTCTTGGGGGCTCACCTGGTCACCCCCATTAATCCTTGTGGTCCTTAATGGCTAAGTCAGACAATAATTTTTTGCATGCATCCTCATTAATTAACCACTTTTCAGACTTGTGTATTCCTTCCTCATCATATGCTACTACCATATGTTTTGTGCCATAGTGATGAGCTGAAAGTGGATTTTCATTAACATGCATTGTGGGATATGTAAGGTGATGTTAGCAACTTCCTCCCCTATTATCCTGCACAAGTAATAACAATCCTTAATGGCATGTTGCACTTTATGGTGAAACTCACAGAAGTTTAAATCCGCCTCCTCTGCTATTATGGGCCCTTATCCGTTTGAGTGAGGGGGACCTGCCACCCATCATGAACCAATGTTTGATAATAGTTCATAGCCTCCATCATTTTGAATGTCAACAGTGATAGGACATCATCTCAAAACTTTTTTTTCCAGCAACGTTGTTGCTTTTGGAGCATTGGCCTCCTTTCTTTCCTTTAGGACTTCCTTCAATGTAGTTCACTGCTTACTATAGTGAAACTTGAAAGCTACCATTTGTCAATGACATATGTGCCCTCCATCCTTGGGGTCTTAGTTTGATGATCATGGCAATATTACTAACCGCTCTTTTGAATTATTTGAAGGTACCCTCTTGAGTTCTATTGATCAGATGAATTATGTATTCCTCTGTACACTTCCATACAGATCTCCAGTAACCTCATTTATGCAAATCTAGGACCTCTTTCTAAAAAGATTATTTTATTGCATCAAATCCTCACCTTGCTTCTGCACTTTTTGGGCTAAGTGTTTCATCGTCGACTCGTCCTCCGCCAAGAATGTTTTTTGCAAGAATTACCTGTGCATTTCCTCCCAAGTGGGAATGCTATTCAATGCAAGATGAGAGTACCACGTGAAGGCGTTTCCATTGAGAGTTTTTTAAAACTCCCATAATTTCAGGTCCTTATCATTTCCATGCACGCCACGGTACTCCATGAACCTCTTGACATGCTCTTTAGGATTTCCACCTTTCCTATTGAACTTCATGAATTTGGGGAGAACATATCCCTCAGGGTTTCATTTTGCATTGATAATGTCTGGGTAGGGTATCTACAACTCCTCATACTTAAGAAGTGACTCCTTCTGGGAGGAGAGTAACTTTCCCACTTATTATATTGTGATGGGTTTGGAGGGATATTCCTCCATCCTTACATTTTTTGCGACTAGCGAGCTTACTAGAGTTGCCAATTGCTTCGTCACCACCTTTCTAGCCATGGCCATTGTGGTTAAAATAGGATCCATCGTGGATATCACACAAGCTTGTACCAAGCTGGACATATCCATGTTATACTATATTCGAAACTAAAAAAATGTGTACATCAATTTTATCCCGTTCAATCGCTCGTCTGCTACTGCATTCGTCCTCCCCTTACAGGAGAAGGAGATCTTACACCGATAACGATGACCTACTCATTGGTCATCTGATAACTTTGCGCTCCATTAACTGTTGGAGTATCTTCAAAAACTAGCTTGTTCAAAACATTGTAACCTTCTTTATCTATGGTAGCGATAATACCTCCCCAATAGAGTTGCCAAATATAGGAGGGTAGTGGTACTGGGGCCTATGAATATATTGAATATGGCGAGGTATGACCCTTTCCAATGGAAGTTGCCTTCAAGGTTTTCAAAACTTCAAGAGCAGCAAGTGGTTGAAATCTAACTTGTGTGATAAAATGATAACTTTATGATGTTTAAGTGAGGAAGGCAATGATTGAATATGAGCTTTTTAGTATGAACAAAAGAGATATGATCACTTCAAAATGATGATTATTAACATCAAAGAGACAAGCACTTCAAGTACTAAGGAATGAGAAGGGAGAGAATACTTTCAGTGGGTATTTGTGTAGAGTAACAGTGCTTCAATTATGTTATGCTTTGAACTTGCCCATGTTATCTATTTATAGCCAAATACTAGGGATGATGTGGCCACTGCAAGCTAAAAGGATATTCTTTGCGAGAATATATGAGTTACACTTTTTATCTTATTTTTGCTTGTCCAATATGGCAGACGACATCTGCTACAACCTAAAGTAAAAAAGAAAATATATCGGGCATAGTGCAAACAAATACGATTTTGTAAATATTTTCAAATGGTTACTTTGTAAATAACATTTTGAAAACTTGCGAGTAGCCTTGAGGGCCATTCTCCAATGTTTAAAATTTAAATATGGCTTTATGAGTAGTGTCTTGGCTGCTAAACTATTTTACTAAGTGTAAATTGTGTAAGCATGTGAGTGACCACTTAGGTCTCTCATTTTAGTCTAATCTCTTTCCTAAGGTACTGAAGTGGCTGGGCCTTATCTTACCCAATAGGACTTATCTGTCAGCCTCCAAACCAAAACTCCCAAGGGATCGTAACTGATAATCTGCTTGAGCCCTAGTTGCTCGACTAAGGCTTCTTTCTAAGAATTCCTTTGTATAAAAATAACAAAGTGTTATCAAACAGTATATCTGTAAACTTATTATTAATATAGGCTTGGGGATACTCTTAGATCATCCTCTCGTTGTTTTGGAGCTTCTCATAGGGAGCCCCTTAATGTTTTGGTGTTGCTCGCCTGGCAGCCCCTCGTTGATTTGGACCTATTCATATGGAAATCCCTCGCTGACTTGGAGTTGCCTATATGGTATTTCTTTACTATTTGGTGGTTGGTCGCATGGCACCCCCTCATTGGCTTGGAGTTTCTTGCATGACATTTATTAACTATCTTAGGGTTACATAAATGGCACCCTCTTGATGACTTGTGTCCACTCACTTGACACTGCATAAGTGTCTTGGAATTATCTACCCCTTGCTTTGATTTTTGTTTTGGTACCCACTCGCTCTCAAATTTACTTTTTATGTGAGGTTATGAGGGTCTCCCTCTATAATTGCTATAATTTAAATTATTGTTCTTAACATGTGATAGAAATGCGAGAAATTTAAAAGTTTTTCCAACAATAAAAGATACGAGAGACAACAATATGAAAAACCACCAATTATAAAGTCCATCAACAACATCATCCATTATCGAGCAATATAAAAAAGTCTCAAAATAATATCCAAAGTACAACAAAAGATTCACACGTATCTCATATGACATACACGGTGGAAATAAAACTACATCATACAAAAAAGTAAATGTCCAAAGTCCTAACCTAGTCACCACAATCCAATCGATCCTAGAAAGGCCAAACCTAACCTGAGATGTTAATCAACGCAACAATCAGGGCCCATTACAAGAACATTACCTACGTTTCCCAGATGGGGTAACATAACCCAATAATAAGTATCAAATGAATAAATATTACACTAGAGTCTTTTATATAACAATAACATTTAAACTTAGAATATTTTCCAATTTTTGTCCAGATAAAATAATAGAATCAACGATTTTAATAACAAAAGAGTTTATCAATGTTTCATAATATGAAAATTATAAAGAGTTATTCAGTTACTAAACATGGTTTGACAACTAACCATATAATATCGGGTCATTCACAACTATCTAATCATTAATCGATATTAATAAGATTACTTGATAAAAGTGGGTCTCAACAACTATCAATTTATCAACCAATACAAACTATCACATAGTCTTCAACTCATAATATCATTGAAATCCTTTTTTCCTCTTTCTACCTTCATGTTTTGTTAATTACATCATTGCACAAAGCATTTAACTACATCCTTTCATATTTTATTTTTATTTTAGCCAAACGATCTATTTAATTATCACATATATACATACATTCACTGATTACCTCTTACTTATCTCATTTATGTCATCTTTATCTCATTACATCCATTCTAGTTAATCATCCTCTCTCATTACCCTAAACATAACATAGTATACCCCACATTACATTTCATACTATAGAAATTATAATCTACCGGCCTCTCCCGTGGACTTGAACAACACATAATATACTGTAATTTGCATTCTACAAATATCTACAAACATGTCCAAAATACATAACCATATCTATCTCATAACATATCCCACCGATCTCACTCACGATGCCGCACATATTCGTAAATCAAATCCATTTAAACTGTTAATATCGCCTGATAGTCTGGGTTTTGTACATATGATGTATCCATAGACAGTCGACACAAGACCTGTACTAATAGGAATGTGAAATCATTGATTGTCATTAAACAAGTCAGGCATTATAGAACCTATACATACAATATTCCATAGCCAGTCAACACTATATCCAGTACTTACACATATGTCCAAAATAACTTTCTATAGGAATTTGAATATCCTAAACTCTTAACTTCCAAACTTTTCTAGACTTCAAGCATATGACGTGTCATAGATAAAATACAAATAAGGAACCCTAAGATACACTTATGTTTAGGTTAGGTGATCATAAATACTCTATACTAGTCATATATTTTTTACACACCTACTTAGAACCAACACACAACTTACACATCTTAAACTCCCAATTTATATCCACCTCGAGAATCCATGAGTGGGACGTCTCATACATAAAATCTAAACAAGAAACTTCCTCAATACACATCAGTCTATATTGGGATATCATTGAGATAAAATAAACTACTATCCAAAAATACTATGTACTAAGACATCTCACTCTAATCATCAATCACATATTATAAAAAATCATAATAGATTCACTCCATTTCTATTATCCTCATCCATTTTCAAAATACTTATCACCTTACTTTAACATCTCATCATTCATAATTTCTAAACACAAGCCACACATTTCAATAACCACTTAATCACCACTCATAATTTAACAATTGAAATTATATACAAGACCTACTAACTCCTAACTCATACCTTCTCTAGACTTCGTGCATGGTACGCCACATAAATAAAATCACAAATCACTCTATGATTACTAAAGAACCTCATAACATTACCTAACCATAGATAATTGATCATACTACAACCTTTCCTTTCCCTCAACAACATTATCCTAGAAATCCCCTTAGATAACGACTTCTATATTCGAGTCTCAAGTCAGCGCTCCATACTAGAACAAACATACTAGAATATCATACGATTCATTTTTAACCCTTCACATACCTATACCATATGTAATGACCTTAATCTCGTCAATATATAACCCCAAGTGTCATAACTCCCAAAGATCACATCGTAAGCCAAGATTATCCATAACCTCTTTAATACTGTATAGTTAACAATATAAACTATATCTATAACCAACATTATCTATTGATAAAAATATCACTAACAACAACTATCACCCAACATTTTAAATCCCATATATAACTAAAATAAAGTACTATCAACACAAATAATCTATTTAACAATCCCAACAACACAATTTTTTACACAATAGCACAACAAATAGCCCATTAACGTTGAACGACACCAAATAGCTAATAATTATATAAAAATCAATACCTCACAAAATAATTTATTGAATAACAATAACTAAACAACATTCAAGTCCCAACGCCAATAACATAGGGATCAAATAATAATTACCTTTATAAACACATATAGTCTATAATCTCTAATAATATCCTCTATTCAAAATTTACTATTCCCAATTCACATGAGGATTATCCTAATTTTCAAGGTCCCACATAAAATTTCGTAATTCAATAATTTATGCACATTTTAAGTGGTATCCATATGGTTTTACAATAATAAAAAGTATCCCAAGATAATCGTAGGTAATTCATATTAAAGTTTCACATGACAAGTCATATTCATAGCTCACATTTCCATTCTAAAAGTTCATAAGGCTCATTATTCAACTCTTAGCCAATTTCCATGTTAATATTATCATATCTAGTACAATTACAACATTTTATTCACATTTTCATGTTCTATGAATTCTCATCATATACGGATTAGACAAATTTGAAAATTAATTAACAATAATATGAAATTAATTTGGTTTATCTTGTTTTGATTAAACCTCTAATCAATTTTTGATTTACTAAACATGGTTAGCCAATTTCTAATTTCTTAAGCACTGAAGGGGAAAGTAAAGTAATCTTAAAGTAATCTTGCCTTGGGTTAAAATTTGAAGTCTAATCATTGTTCTGCTCTTAATTCTGGCAACTTTTCCTCTTGAATAAATCCCAAACTCCAGGCTTAAGGTCCTTAAATAGGTGTTTGAAAGTGGTTATTAATGGGGTTTTAGGGTAATGATAACGCAAATAAAAAGAAAAATATTTGGTCCCTCCTTATAAGAGAAACCCTACATGCCCTTTTTTTCTTTTTATGGCCACTATAGCGGCCTTATACCAGCTATTACGGCCATAAGGGTCTGCTATATTGGCCCCCTCTCCTAAGCTACCTCTCCCGACTCTTTTTCCCTCTCTATTTCTCTCTTCTATATTTTATTTTTCAACTCTTATTAAGCCAAAACAACAAAAGCCTTAACTCAATACCCTCAACTCTACCTGGTCATCGCGACGGGCTAAAAGACCTTTACGCCCCTATGTCTCTAACCAAATTCTCATAGTGTAATCGAATTAAATAATAACGATTTTGTGCATTAATTTGTAAACAAATTACCTAAGGTTCTATAAATTCAACTTCACTCATTTTGTTAAGTTTACACCATAAACAATTATCCTGATTTACATATTCATAATAAATATTAATATTTTTTAACTATTAATTAATCAATTAAAAATTATCGAGTATTACATATATATTCATAGGTTAGATATATCTTGCTCAACTAGTTTTTGTTTGAGATTCACTTGCTATACATAACATTGCACATGTTCACATGTTACTTAATATCATAGTCCTTGACGAGATGTTTTGATCATATTCTTGATGATACCCTATGTTCCACCTTCATCGTAGTATTTGTTTCATCATATGATTATGTAGCTTCTGACTTGATAGTTATTTATTCATCGTGGTTTTGTTTCTCAACCATGATATAACCGTTGTCTATGTCATTTCCAATTCTCTTTTACCTTTTCTTGCCAAAAAGGGGAAGAAACAGCTAAGATAGGGGGGGTTATCCTCTTGATTACATTTAAGGGAGAACATCACCATTAGGGGAGAAACGTCTTTTAGAGAGAGGCATTTGATGAGGGGGACTTTGGAAAAAAGGGGAGTAATCTTGATTATTACTTATATTCCGTGACACCCGCCCAATTAAATATCGGGTGACCAGTCATTTATAAAATTTATAACAGAATGTTCCGTTGGTTCATTCTTAGCATCACTGTCGAAAACTTAAATCTAATTAATTACCTAACATTTAATGAAGCTAGTGTCAAAACATTTTCCAATTAAACCTGACACCAATTAATTTAATAAATTGTAAACATGTAAATATAAACCATACACAAGGATTAAATGCTGAATGAATCAAATACTGAATAGATAAGACTGGATAAAACCTTCCAGTTCACAGTTACAAACCAAAACATAATAAATACTCAAACAAACTGAGAAGAATTACAAAGGAAACTGAGTACAACTCCGCTAAAGAGAAAGGGCAACACATGCCCTAACTGAGATATCTGAACTAGGAACTGAATGAAATGAGAGAAGCATCAAATCTCAAATATCCCGCAACTTCCACAACAGCTGCAGCTCGGTAAACTATCCAAGTAACTAGAACCCGTGTCCCCGTGGCTGGGCACCTGTACTAATACATATATATATATATAGCAAAAGAGAAAAGAGATGCAAGCATTGGGTCAGAGCTCGATCTGTAAAATTATTTGTTTTAGCAAGTATTTAAAACTGCATTAAAGCAAATATTATATGCATGTTAGTTCAAACTCATACATGGGATTCTCACATCTGGACTAGTGTGCACGCCTAACGTACATCTACTCCAACCTATCCATCAGACACTTCTAACTAGGTAATAGGCTTATCCATATAATTACCCCTCGTAGTAGTGTTCCGTATATGATTTCAACATTTATCATTTTAAATAAGTGTTAACACACTAAAGTCAAGTATTTACTATTTACGTTACTAAAGATTTCACTATCTTAATAATCTGATATTACCTCATCTTAGATATACCAAAAGCATACATGTATATCTCTCACTATAATATATGTATTAAGCAAATCTTAATAGCCTACAAACATCACAATGTAAGTATAACACAAGTATATATAAATAATCACCACTATACATGTATATACTAACACAGCACCCCAAGGTTATACCTGTGGTGCATTTCATACTTTGCTATCATGTCCCGGTACCTCTCGTACTCAAATAAGGACTATCGGTTCGGAAGTCTCCCACGAACCATATATACAAAACACACATAATGGAGGGGAACATAGTTCACATACCTATGGGTCACGCACATACCTACGCTCTCATACACTACACCAAATCTGCCTAATTGTCACGATCATTGACCTTGACAAGTTGGACTTGTCAAGGTCAATGACCGTGATAATTCGGGGCGAGACAACTTTTTTTGTCACGGACGTGTCACGGTCATTGACCGTGATAAGTTCATTAGAATTGTCACTGTCGTGTCACGGGCCATGACCGTGACAAGTTTAGTCACGGTTCATAATCGTGACAAAGCCTTGAACCCTTTTAAAAAATTATCACAGTCAATGACCGTGATAAGTCTGTGGCAACCATATTTGTCAAGGACTTGCCACGATTAATGACCGTGACAATTCTGGGCAGAATTTAAAAAAAATCTGCTGGGCAGTATGGCCACTGCCACTGCCCAGCAGTATATTTGTACCTGTTATAGAAACGTTGTACACGTTTAAACATCATATATCCAAACAAACTAAAGATAATGCAAATATATATTCAAAATAGAAACAATATACATAACGATATAATCCAAATATAATTAAAATGTACCAACTTAAAAATAATGTCACTACATGTCTGGGGTAAATGTGAGGAGGTGAGTAGGCCACACTATATATGAATTGACACACCCACTAATATACATTGTGCCGCATTGTTCGTGCAACCACAATAGGGAGTTCTCCGTCCCGGGTATCACATGCGTGATGAGCATTTTGGACTCGATCTCTTGAAGCGCACGTCCATAAACTATTCCACGCTGGACGATATTCGGGTCCCTCAACCCCCGCCCTATCCACTGGCCATCAAATAAGTCCAATATGAACACGCTCGATCAACCAATTATCGACATCGGTCTGGGGAAGGGAGCCAAATAAGGAAGTGGATCATTGAAGTACGCACGTGTCGGTGATGAAGCAGCGAGGTCCACATCCTCGTCATCCTACACCTCGTTCTCCCGTACCTCCTCCTCCTCCACCGCCTTCCCCTTCCCTTTCCCCTTGCGGTCTCTGTGCAACGTACGCTTCATGAATGAGTATATATCTTGGACCATCGCCTCCAAACGGGACAGCTTCGCATTATGTGAATCCACCATTCGAGCCAACCCGGTGTCGCTCGTCTCCAATATGATGATCCTAGATTTGGCCACCCGCAAGCTCACCCCCCTTGTCCTCCCCTTGCAATCAGAGCCAAGCACTTGACTGAGTGCGTCTTTGGACAAAGACGCCTTGTCGGCATCAGACTGCGACTCATGCACTCCCTTAAGCTTTACCTGAAACGACAAAAAGCACATGATTAGTAAAATAAGTAAACTAAAAAATTATAACATAATTAACAAAAATTAAATTTTCGGATTACTTACAATCGTGGTAACGATGCTCGGGGACACCTCCTTGTCCTTCCCCTTCTTGTTCCTAAGAGCCACATAAGTATCGAGCCTATGTGGCTTACCCCCTGGGCCACTCCCTACCCCCTGAAATAAAATAAAGTAAAATTAGTATCGGCCTCGCAAAGTAAAATAATGAAGAATAATATATTTCTATAGGTATAGGAAAATTAAATCTCACCTTCATCCTATGCTCCACCTCGGCGTAAGACGTCCGGCCGGAGTAGTGCACATCCGTCTTTTTTGCCCGATTTTCCCTCCCCGATTGGTGAGATGCCAATTGTCGATCCTCGATCTCATTGTCAATGAACTTTTGCTATTATGCCAATGAGATCCTATCCTTGGGCGGGACGGATCCACGCCATTGGATAATGGACTCTTGTGTCTTCCCAAAGTACCGTGTCCGCATATTTTTCTTCCACGTCTTGTGTTGCTCCCTCAACTGCTCCAAGACAGAATCACGTAGCTT
The DNA here is from genome assembly GCA_949130495.1 of Sambucus nigra. NCBI lineage: Eukaryota > Viridiplantae > Streptophyta > Magnoliopsida > Dipsacales > Adoxaceae > Sambucus > Sambucus nigra. The sequence continues at coordinate 44,771,772 of OX422215.1, read as the reverse complement.
TGGATCCAAGTTGAATTGTTCCTGTCCAACAAATACAATGTTAGTTGAGAATAAATATAAATATAAAATGAAATTGAAATCAAAATCAAAATTGAAATTGAAATATTCATATAAATATAAATATATTACCTGTAGGGCCGCCCAAACAACTAACTTGAGCTCATATGGCACCTCCTTCCAACTCATAAACCCCGGGTCGATGACCGTCTTTAGCAGCTCGAGGGATCTCGCTAATAGCTCCAATTTGTTCTCGATGGTAATCCCAAATTTTCCAAATTTGGGGATCCTAGGGGCCGAGGAGCCCTCGTCGCCTCCGCTACCACCGAGCCCAGACGACATCATCATAAACAGCATCATCATCTTCACCTTAATACCTGAAGGAGATATTTGCTGTAAAAAAATGTTATTAGTACGAATAAAAAAAATGTTATTAGTACACATAGACACACACCCCTACCCCTACCCCTACCCCTACCCCACCCCCCATCCCTGCCCCCACCCCCTCCCCCCACCCCCACCACACACACGCACACGTACACCCCCCACCACCCCCTCCCCCCACCATACCCCCTGCCCCTCCCCCACCACACACATATATACACACACCACCACACACATATATACAGACACATACACAAACATTAAATAAGAGGTTTTGTTTATTATTATATATATTATATATGCCGGAATAGATGTAAAGCATGGAATAGATGTTATATATTATGTTCGTTCGAATGCCTCAAATTAAAAAATTCCGAAATTATTTTTAAAACTTGTTCCTAGATCCCAATACTTCAAAAGGTAAATTCACAACTAAAAAAAATTCTTCAATACTTCAAAAGGGTTTTAAAACACATTTTATGAAAAAAATCTCTCAATTTAAAAAACATCTTAGTGTGTGCAATTAACCAATATTATATCAAACTTCTCGAAAGGATATAGTCCTCATATTCAATCATTGAAGGATCCAATGAGAGATAGTGCATGATCTTCAATCTTTAGTCCTTAAGGTTCATCTAACCTAAACTAAATTGTGTCTCACTCATAACGAACCAAGTCTATTTAACTTGATAGACTCAAACGTTTTGATACATGAGAGAGCCAATTTATATATAATACAAATGTTTACATTTTCAGTAAGACTTTTGCCAACATTTAGTGAACAATAATGGTTCTTTCGCTTTTGTTTGTTAAATACTAATCTACTAAGAATTTGGCGACATCCACGATGAAAAAAGTTGGTAGGAGAAAAATGCTACCAATTTAATGTTTTAATGGTGAAGGAAAGTTCAAAATAACCTGCATTATTAAAAAATAAATATCTTTCAACAGGAAGAATGCAGTGATTTCTTTAACTCCAAGAATAAAAATTCTAGAATCACTTAGAAATAAAATCTCAACGAATTATTTTTTATCTTTAACCATAGTCAAAATATCGTAATCTTCCCTTTGAAATTAAAACTAGACACAAATATACAAGTACAAATATCTTCAATGTGGAATTAAGTCGATAACACTAATATTCTAAAGTTCATGAACGATGTCTAACCTAAGACAAAAGTATAGGTTAAGCAACAACATATTAACATGTGAATTGTCTAATTCGAATGAAAATCAGTTAATCTTTATATACATAATCATTAATATTAATCTAAATTAGCTTATAACCATACAAGGCTAATTTTATATACATAATCATCAATGTTTGGCCTCTAACAGAACAACCCCTATTTTCCACATACACACACACACACATATATATATATATACACACACACATATATATGCACACAAACATATATATAAATGGAAGAGAGAGAGAGAGAGAGAGAGAGATAAATTAACCTAAAACTAGAGAGAGAGAGAGAGATAGCAGCGTAGAGAGAGAGAGTGAGAGTTATAAAAAGGAGGGAACGACGGGGGGGGGGGGAGAAGGGGAAAGGGTTTTTGCTAAAGAAGTTGTCACGATCGTGTCAAGGTCCTTGACCGTGACAAATATTTAAAGAATTGTCACGGTCATTGACCGTGACAAGTAAATTTGTCATAGACTTGTCACGGTCAATGACCATGATAAATTCTTTATCACGGTCGTGTCAAGGTCAATGACCGTGACACAAAATGCATGTTTTTTGTCACGGTCAATGACCTTGACAAGGGTGGTCGGCTGAAAGGTGACAATTTTGTCATTTTGGTGTAGTGATAGTCAGCAACTTACCAACTCACAAGTAAGTCTTCACAGTCCTATGTTCTGAGATACAAGTCAAAATCCCCTCTGGATAAGACTATCTCTACACCACCTCCCGTGATAGCAAGCAGCTAGGTATGTCATACACATAATACTAGCAAGTAATAGGTATTCACACAACCCATCCAATAAAACAGTATACACAATCAAGTGTCATTTTCCATACGTAGTATTTTTATCGCTAAATACTATCAACGTATTTTAAGTTACGATATTCCCTCTCTTGTAATATATTTCTAAGGATAATATGTGACCCAAAAATCCTTAATACAAAATCACAATCAGTCCCATAATAAACCACTAATTTTTATTCTTATAAGTTCTATTTCTTCAGAACTAATATCATAGGTATTTATCACTTAGTACTCTCGACGCATTTACAATTACGATTATCACTCTCACATAATCTCCAAGGTAATCTCACCGTCCTGAATATTTAAAATCATTACCCCTAAATAACTCCCAATAATTCTGCACTATTTTGGCTTCATCGAACACTAATTTTCCCCACTCAAATCTACCGTTTACTAACAAAAGGTTAAAATAGGAAATTCCCTAAAAATTGGTAATCTCGTTCGAACCATAAGGGCATCTCGCTCGAATGACTTTCACGTGTCGTTCGAATGACTTCACGTGACAACCAGTCTCGCTCGCATGACTTCGAGCGAGATCTCGCGACCTGTTTCGTCTTCAACCTTAGACAACTTCATTTTTCACCATATTTCAACCCTAAAACCTCTAAAATATCATCCCAAACTCCAATCAATTATTCCCAAATCGAATACTAACATTTGTAAATGAATTCTAACAACCTTGAATCATTAAATCATCACCAATTATTCATATAATTCGAAATCCCCAATTTTATTGTCAAGAACCCTACTTCTTTAATTAATATGCATAACTTCAAATTAAACCCAGATTTGTTCATAGAGATCATCCAAATTTCATAGGCATCATCCTATCTACATATGGCATTCAAATCCTTATCAAATCAGCCCTAATTAATGATATAGTTCTCCAATTTCACCCAAATTAATTTTCATCACAAGGTTTATTAATCTAGACTAACATGGACATAATTATCGCTAATAAAAGCAAGTAATAAACACTTGCCTCGATTTCAAAGGTCTGATCCGTTGGCGTTGCTGGTATGGATGCGTTCCTCGCATTTCGATCTACATGATGGTGGTGGTGGCTGTGCAAGGTGGTGATAACAGCTTCTCCTCCTTTGGAAATTGCTCTCCCTCACCCACTGCGTCTCTCTCTTCATTTTGGTGTAACCTAACCCTAATTGTGACCAATTAGCTGATATATTATTCCTCTAATTTTCGTCCATTTAATTCCTCCAAAAATCCAAATTACAAAACTACCCCTACTAGGTGCCGTCTTGGCCTAAAAATGTCCCGGAGTCCAAATAAAATACCCGGGTAGAGTTTTCTGACTATCTCGACCCCTCCGGACTCAACGGTTCCCTCGAAATGATCATACGAGTTACTTAAAAATAATTTACCTTTTTATTCCACTTAATTAGTCCTGACACGACTCACACGCGCGTTCGGACTTAATATATTTAACTGTCATATTTCTTTATCACAACAAGTTATATAAAATCGTCATTCCATATTACTTATTCTCGTAGAAATATTAATAGTTATTAACTTCTCATCACGCTAGTAAATATTCAAATTTAATCTGGATTAATAATTAATTCTCACATCTTAATTTAATTAATCCCACAATAATAATAATAAATCATATAATTATTTAAGTCTTCGAAAATACGGGGTATTACATACTTCCCCCCTAATAACGGAATTTCGTCCCGAAATTCGAGAAATAAGGCATTTCTGGTAAGGAAAAACTTCGGGTATTTACCTCACATCTCATGAACTTACGCCATACCTCCCATACAATACATTACCGAATACCCTTAATAATGAACACCTCACTGATTTATTACTCTCCAAGCCTTTCCATTTAAGTTTCACCACTTAACCTTTATATAGTCACTTTCTAGCCTCCTACTACTCGCACTAGTAGGTTAATTGATATTTAGATATATACAAATTTGTCTTACACACAATATATACTATAAATGTTAACATATTTTCGCCATACTGCCTCCTCAAAGGATTATGAAACCTAAGCATGTACGCTACCGGCTCAAACTTAACAATAATAGGAAAAGATCCTACATCACTCGGTACCAATTTCCTCATTCAAACATGTAATAATGCAACTTCCAACCCTGTCACCCTGGTTGACTGGCCCTAAAATTTTTCTAGACCTAGTAGATTATTGTCCTCCCTTCTACCCAATAAACACCAAGATAATAAGGATTTATATATATATAACGCGTCGAATGGAATCCTATCGATCATGAACTGAGGGGAGTCATCTTATGCTAACTCCACCAGTGGAAGATATTACACTAAACCTTCCCATAATTGGAAATACAACATATCTTGCAATGTGCTACTAAAACTCTCAGACTTACTGCCCGCCTGTGAGTGTGTTAGGCCGAATATGTTCGCATCTTGACATTCATGGCCTCCTAGAAACTCTTCTCAGTAATCGTGTCATAACTCTTTTGACTCCTTCAGACAAAAATTCTATTTTTACCCTCTATAACCTTACTATCCCAAGAATAATAGTTGGGGTTTACTGTTAACGAGAGATACTTTAATTTCCCGACCCACTTTTACCCACATAGGGTCGTGATCCCACTGCGAAGTAATTAACTCTGTAATTGTTCAGGGATTCACTCTCCCATTACGACCAAGGAATTCGTAATGCCGAAGGAACTCTATTATTTTCTGATGGTCCACTTTTAATTGGATCTCAGAAATATCTTGCTTTACTTAAGCCATCACTACTACGACTTTATATCGATATGCATTTTACCTTTCTTATAACCACATCCATATCTATGTCTCAGGCAACAGTGTCATCACTGCATGTCGCAAGTCCTTCCCGCTCTCTCTAAGCTTCAGATTCTTATAAAACATATTCTCTCCATGTTCTATCAAGTAAGTCTCAACTTCCCCGAGTTATACTTAATCGGATTCCTCCTATACCATCCTCGTGGTAAATCTGGGAATTAACGGTCCTAACTACCCTAATCCATCAATCGACTAAGTTCTGAAGTCACACCCTTCTACATTCAGTCACCTCTCGCATTACGCATTGTGCCAAAATTCTCAATTATGGAAAATACTATATCTAGGGCGCCCATACACCCTATGTTTTGTTCATTGCAGCACCACCGTACTAGACGTTTTATATAAATAACAAGTTATGCCCCACATATTTGGCATGAATATATGGTAAGGTCCTACTCAATCACCCTACCCTTTCCACCTAATAAAATTTTAGATTGTCCCACCGATATGCTTGTGGTGTCATCAACTGGTAGCATTAACATATTAATCTTATACGGCCCCATCGGCCTTAATATGTAACATAGCCCTTCTCTCAAGATTATAATTACGTACATGGGTAATCATTACCATACTAAATCCATGAATTAAAGGAAAAATTTTCCCAACTTCCAATATTCGCTAAGTTTCATGCGTGGGATGTCTCGCAAAGAAAAATCCAAATAAGGAACCCCCTCGATACACTACTACCTAACACTATTGGTCGTCGGGATCCGTTAAGTCCTTAATCCAGAACATATAACCCTGAATTCACGTTTGCGACATAAGAAGTCTACTCGTCCACTCTCTTGTTACTAAAGACAGTATACAACGCAAGGCTCTCACTATCACGAGTTATTAGCACTATATAATTTAAGAGCTATATCTCTCTGCTCTACAATAATTCAATCTGCCCTGAATCACATCAGTCAAACATCCCTGCTCATCGGGATCAACATAGTAAGACAACATACTCACGAAAGTCTACAATATAATGCAAAACATGTGCAGGCTCAACCGTCTTTCAGGCTATGCCTCTTTAAAACCATATATTTGAAATTTGAATTTTTTTGTACAATAGTCTTATCACACAATTTATTACCGTTCACCCTAGGTAACCAGTAACCATAAAATGTAATAATAATATGCTCTACCATCATAACGCTCAAAGGAGCACGAATCGTTACATAAAACCATATACAAATTTATCTTAGTGTCCACACTTGCTCCTCCCCGCAGGTGGCACGAAAAATCTCGCTACCAAATGGTAGTCATTTACATAATAAGGCTTCTGTCGCCAACGTACCCACTAAATCGAATACACACTCAAATTCTTAGTACTAACTATTCATATATGTCGTGACACACCCACGTCACTGGAACTCACCCCCATTTCATAAGGACGAAACAAAGCTTCATCAGTTTAGCCTGACTGTAGGGTCCCCGCACGCAATTTTTGCGACCCATAATTATCTACAATCGTTATACCTTTCGAATTCCATTCATTATATTTTCCCTTCCTCGTATGGGTACCTTAGTCTGTTTTACGACTCACCCGCCCAAAATTGATATATTTTCCCTATATCCCTAGGCCTTAAATATGGCCTCACTGGCCTTCCCTTGATTTCCATGGGTCCCGTCGACCCTGAAATACGGTATGCTATAGTTCTTGAGGACTAGTTTGTGCTGTCTAGACCTACTACTCTCGGGTTATTAATTCCTGGGCCCAATTCTATTGACCCGATTCTCATACTTGATGTTTTACTTTTCCAATTGGTATGCCATATAGGCACGATTTATAATTTCCGATACTTATCAATTTCACTACTCACGTGAACAGATTCCATGCTGGTAACCCTTATCTATACTTAATTTCCTTTTCACTGGTCCTCTTGGACTTGTTGGGATGTTCTTCTCTCGGACCTAGTAGTCTTAACTCCTAGTTATTATTTTCGTTATTCCTTGCGCTCTACAAGGCGTATGGAACACATGATCGACCCACTGGTCTTGACTGAATCCATCACCACTATGTTAAGATTTAATCATATCATTTAAATAGGTTTCCCCTCACTCGGTATACTTCCTACTGACGTTCTACCAATACTATTGAATTCAACCTTGCCCTTCGGCTAGGTATCACAACTTGACTAGCTCCCTTTCTTCTGGGGCATTGACATATTCTAATAAACATATGCTTCGATGACATTGACAGTAGTTACCTTAGTCTTAAATCCCATTCACGCTAGGCTATTTCACCCACGAGTCCATTTTCAACTTACGGACCCTTTTGCTTTCTTGACTCCTACTTCGGTTACGAAGTTTTCTTACCAAGTCAACTCATGCTTTACGATCGGTCTCTACTCGACCTACTGGTGATAAGTTCAACATCTCTTCCATATCTCCGTTTGTCCAGAAGATGGAAAATTTTAAATGGTCAACCTAAACCCAATATCTCGATTTGATTGATGATTTTTACTCCTTGCTGTTCTCAGATCTAGAAATTTCTTATATATTTAAAATTCAGAGTGTCACTACACTCTACTTTAAATTATTTCCTTTGGATTATCTCCCTCCATTGGCCCATCATACTTAGGTATTACTGTTGGTGACTTCTACCGTGATCACCATTCCCTGAATGCTTCACAACTCTCAATTATTTTCCTCCTCCTACAGCCCCGCTAATGGCTTTCGCTGGTCGTCCACTATTACTCAGAGTACGAAGTCCAATTACTCTCGCATTTTAATTGACTTCACTAAACTAAATCGCAGGAGAGCGCAAATCGCATACACAGTGGAATACAACAATCCTAGAATAAGGCTCTACATCAAAGAACGCTAAGCTGAAATGTAATAAGCCGTATAGATCCTAAAGGACACTAGAACCTGATGCTCCGATACCACCTGTGACACCCCGACCAATTAAATATCGGGTGATCTGTCCTTTATAAAATTTATAACAGAATGTTCGGTTGGTTCATTCTTAGCATCACTGTCAAAAACTTAAATCCAATTAATTACCTAACATTTAATTAAGCTAGTGTCAAAACATTTTCCAATTAAACTTGAAACCAATTAATTTAATAAATTCTGAACATGTAAATATAAACCATACACAAGGATTAAATGTTGACTGAATCAAATACTGAATAGATAAGACTGGATAAAACCTTCCAGTTCACAGTTACAAACCAAACCATAATAAATACTCAAACCAACTAAGAAGAATTAAAAAGGACACTGAGTACAACTCCGCTAATGAGAATGGGCGACACATGCCCTAGCTGAGATATCTGAACTAGGAACTGAATGAAATGAGAGAAGCGTCAAATCTCAAATTCCACAACAGCTGCAGCTCGACAAACCATCCAAGTAACTAGAACTGGTGTCCCTCTGGCTGGGCACCTGTACTAATATATATATATATATATATATATATATATATATATATATATATATATATATATATATATATATATATATATATATAGTAAAAGAGAAAAGAGATGCAAGAAACGGGTTAGAACCCGATGTGTAAAAATATTTGTTTTAGCAAGTATTTAAAACTGCATTAAAGCAAGTATTATATGCATGTTAGTTCGAACTCTCACATGAGATTCTCACCACTCGACTAGTGTGCACGCCTAACGTACATCTACTCCAACCTAGCCATCTGACACTTCTAACTAGGTGATAGGCTTATCCATATAATTACCCCTCGTAGTAGTGTTTCGTATATGATCTCAATGTTTATCATTTTAAATAAGTGTTAACACACTAAAGTCAAGTATTTACTATTTACGTTACTGAATATTTCACTATCTTAATTATCTGATGTTATCTCATTTTAGATATACCAAAAGCATACATGTATATCTTTCACTATAATATATGTATTAACCAAATCTTAATACCCTACAAACATCACATTGTAAGTATAACACAATTATATATAAATAATCACCACTATACGTATATATACTAACACAGCACCCCAAGGTTATACATGTGGTGCATTGCATACTCTACTATCATGTCCCGGTACCTCTAGTACTCAAATAAGGACTATCAGTTCAGAAGTCTCCCACGAGCCATATATACAAAACACACATAATGGAGGGGAACATATTTCACATACCTATGGGTCATGGACATACCTATGCTCCCATAGTCATAAACTTACCAACTCACAAGTAAGTCTTCACAGTCCTATGTTCTGAGATACAAGTCAAAATACCCTCAGGATAAGACTGTCTCTACACCACCTTCCGTGATAGCAAGCAGCTAGGTATGTCATACACATAATACTAGCAAGTAATAGGTATTCACACAACCCATCCAATCAAACAGTATACACAACCAAGTGTCATTTTCCATACGTAGTATTTTTATCGCAATATACTATCAACGTATTTTAAGTTACGATATTCCCTCTCTCGTAATATATTTCTAAGGATAATATGTCACCCAAAAATCCTTAATACAAAATCACAATCATTCCCACAATTAACCACTAATTTTTATTCTTATAAGTTCTATTTCTTCAGAACTAATATCGTAAGTATTTATGACTTAATACTCTCGACGCATTTACAATTACGATTATCTCTCTCTCGTAATCTCCAAGGTAATCTCACCGTCCCGAATATTTGAAATCATTACCCCTAAATAACTCCCAATAATTCTGCACTATTTTGGGTTCATCGAACACTAATTTTCCCCACTCAAATCTACCGTTTACTAACATAAGGGTAAAATAGGAAATTCCCTAAAAATTGGAAATCTCGTTCGAACCCGAAGGGCATCTCGCTCGAACGACTTTCATGTGTCGTTCGAACGACTTCGCGTGATAACCAGTCTCGCTCGAACGACTTCGAGCGAGATCTCGCGACCTGGTCTATTTCGTCTTCAACCTTAGACAACTTCGTTTTTCACAATATTTTAACCCTAAAACCTCTAAAATATTATCCCAAACTCCAATAAATTATTCCCAAATCAAATCCTAACATTTTTAAATGAATTCTAACAACCTGGAATCATTAAATCATCACCAATTATTCATATAATTCGAAATCCCCAATTTTATTGTCAAGAACCCTACTTCTTAAATTAGTATGCATAGCTTTAAATTAAACCCAAATTTGTTCATAGAGATCATCAAAATTTCATAGGCATCATCCTATCTACATATGGCATTCAAATCCTTATCAAATCAACCCTAATTAATGATATAGTTCTCCAATTTCACCCAATTCTTTTTCATCACAAGGTTTATTAACCTAGACTAACATGGACCTAATTATCGCTAATAAAAGCAAGTAATAAACACTTGCCTCTATTTTAAAGGTCTGATCCATTGGCATTGCTGGTATGGATGCGTTCCTCGCGTTCCGATCTACATAATAGTGGTGGTGGTTGTGCAAGGTGATGAAAATAGCTTCTCCTCCTTTGGAAATTTCTCGCCCTCAATCACTGTGGCTCTCTCTTTATTTTGCTGCAACCTAACCCTAATTGTCACCAATTAGATGATATATTATTCCTCTAATTTTCGTCCCTTTAATTCCTCCAAAAATCCAAATTACAAAACTACCCCTACCGGGTGTCGGCTTGGCCTAAAAATGTCCCGGAGTCCAAATAAAATACCCGGGTAGAGTTTTCTAACTATCTAGATCCCTACGGACTCAACGACACACTCGAAATGATCATACGAGTTACTTAACAATAATTTACCTTTTTATTCCACTTGATTAGTCCTAACACGACTCACACGCGCGTTTCGACTTAATATATTAAACTGTCGTATTTCTCTATCACAACAAGTTATATAAAATCATCATTCCATATTACTTATTCTCTTAGAAATATTAATAGTTACTAACTTCTCGTCACGCTAGTAAATATTCAAATTTAATCCGGATTAATAATTAATTCTCACATTTTAATTTAATTAATCCCTCAATAATAATAAATCACATAATTATTTAAGTCTTCAAAAATACGGGGTATTACATATTCCTTATTGAGATTGATGTGATTTAGAGGGATATTATATTCCTTATAATTTCATGTTTATTCCTGTCTGAAACTCCTATAGGCTGTAGCGTTCTAATATGGATAGGGTAAACAAAAGGCAAATTCGATTTTTTTCAAATTAAACATTGAACTTAAACAATTAACCCAAATTAAAATGTTTCACCAATTTTAATCTAATTATTGAGTTAAACAGATTAGCCATTTTTATCTTAACCTAACCATGCATCTTGGTGAGTTTAGGATAAAATAAGTAAATCAAGCACGAAGCCCGATGTGTAAAGAAAACCCAAATGGTAAAAACCTCGAATTGCCTAGCCACACAAATTCACTATGATAAGAATTATAAAAGTTAACACATGACTTACACAACGACGTCTTCAATCAAAAATGTCATAGGCTTAAAAGGTAAACATCCTAAATTACTAACCTATGACTCAAAGTTTTTGTCCTAACACGGAATAAGCTAAACTACATGAAAATTGACTCTCTCGAAATTTGTTTCTTACACAATCTTTATGATTCATTTTGATTTCTTATAAGAGGATTCCAAATGTAGGGGGAATTTCTATTTGTGCATGTCATACCTGTATGATCCTTTGTTTGTGCTTCATGATTTTAGGTGTAGTCTTGATATTGAGACTCAAGCCCTTGATTCATACTCGACTTATTGATTGTCGACTATCGTATGGATTTATTGTGTAATGTGACACTCTACTCTCATTATATGGGTAGTGTGGGGGTGAGTTTAGATGTCATAATCAAAAAATTTTAAATTTTTGGAATTTTTCCATAGAATAACCATAGGAGGAGATAGAAGATGTAACATATCTTGTAATATATGTTACTATAGTTTCGTTGGATACATCCTGTGATAAAACATTGAGTTTTGCACAAATCGATCCAAAAATCATGATCACATAGAGAAACGATAAGTAGACAATCTTGTTCATTAAAATCTATGGACATTGAAACTAAAGATCATTCACGAATACTCTACATCGAAGCTTCATCATGCAATTCTAATGATTAAAGATTATATCCTTTTATTATAAGTTTTTGTTGAATCCTCTTAAGGCTTACACACACACACACACACACACACACACACACACACACACATACACACACACACACACACACATGTTTACATTTTACTTTGAAATGATTTTTGTGATTAGATTACGTGAAAATTTTCAAAAATTAATGCCTTATATGCTTGTTTAGATGTATTATACATGATACCTATAAGCGTGAACATGAATAGGTTTTGGACTAGCGCACAAAACAACATTGTTTGGGTTGGATATACTTCCTGCCTAAATACATGTGCATGACTTCAAAACTTCACCATTCACACGATAGATATATTTTTGGGCCACAACATCTTTCTATCTAAATGGCCTATGCGTACGGCTATTGCAAATTTTGAGTGACATTGTCTACTGCCCAAAATCGTGTGCATGGATTTTTTTTTTTGCTTTCAGATCTGTAAAAACTCTCTGTAAATGGGATAATTTCACTCCCATTTTTAGATATACTTTCCTTGAGTACTTCTGGCACCTAGAGAGAGTGTTTTTTAGGCAAGTGACGAGAGAAACTCTTTTCAAACTTTAATTTCACTCAATCTCCACAACTTTGATAAAAAATCTTAAATTCATATTTGATTCATTTATTGTGAGGTTTTAGAGTATTTTGAGTTAAAACAGAAAGCCTATATTCAATCTACCAATTCAAATATGAATTATATAATTTACACTCCAAATCTAAAATGAAGCGAATTAGCTATTGGGGAGTTGATTTATGGTGCGATTTAAGGATTGATATATGATTTCCATATTCGCTTGATGGATTTTTAAATGGATTACTCATTCAAATGGGGGGGGGGGGGGGGGGAGTTTGAACGTACATAGGTAAGTTCTTGTTAGGGAACAAGAGAGAGGTACCTTCTTGCATTTGTGTAAAATTATTTTTCGAATTGAATGAGAGACTAGGATGTGCCGAGATTTTTTCACCCCTAGGTGGGGTTTTTCCTCATGGATCTTGTCTTGTACCCATTGGGTTATTGTTTGTTGCTCATATACATAATTTTTATTATACACCCCCTAGATTTATGAATGGATCCAACTGGATCCTTTACTAAGCTGAACTTTGGGCTATTGTCTAGTTAATTAACATAATTAACTTTGATTTGATTTTAATGTGTTAATTGTCTTAGATCTTGTAGATCTCACATCTAGATGCATGTTAACTAGGATTGATATAAAATTGGCTAAGCAATTTGGAAATTGATAATTTTCTCAATAAAAACTATTAATCCCGAATAGGTTTATTTGAGGTGAATACTTAGTCTAAACCACACCATCCTCATGATGGTTGAGGAATTGATCATTGTTTCTATGGTTGATGGCTGGGTGTTACAATGAAAATGGCTATAGTTACCGATTTGCATAAACAACCCTATAGGAAAATAAGTTTTTTAGAAACTAAAGCCTCATTTGAATGACTCCCATAATAATTAGAATAATAACTCTCATACTAATGCCATATTTTATTTTTATGTTTTAGATTCATTCCAATTATGCCGCAAATCACTTTTAAAAAGAATACATGCATTTATGTGCCCTAAAATACATAATATAAACAATTTTTAGAAATAGACGGGGTGGGAACCAAAACAGAGATAAAGATAGGAAATTTAACATGGTTTAGGGAAACTTAACTTGAATACATCCACCAGAGAGACCAATTTCGATGTTTGAGAAAATAACTTACAATGGTTATATTATAAAAGATCTATGAACACTACGCATTGTATTTAACTCTAAATTTTTCATGATTATCTTTTGATGATTAACTATCTTAATGCTAATAAAATACTAGTGAGAAAGCCTTTTAATCATTTTATTTATACCCTAATTATTACACGTGAAACCCCTAAAATACCTCCATTTAAAACCATTATGGCACTCATCACACCCGTCATGTTCGCTGGTGCAACTAAGCACACCTTTTTTTGTAGCAAAGGTGATTTTTGCCCATCAAATTGGACATAAAATTTGGTTAGTGAATTGTGCGATTAACTTAAAAAATCTCTACCTTGGAGACAAATTACTATCACACGATCAAATTGAGACTCCAAGGTTACAATACCGTAAATGACCACTCATTGAACTTCATAATACTAGTTACACACATCTTTAATAAAATACTTCCCTAATGCCCCTTGATTCATCAATTGACAATGTATGCCTGCAACTAACCCAAGTCAAAATCATTTATTGACCCTAAAGTGGGCCCTCGAGCCATCCCATCACCTAGTAGGAATTTTTCTCCCACTAGCAGTAGCTGTTGGGAAACTTGCAACTGGTGCCTTCATCCATGAATAAATAAGACATGCCTTGAGGGATAAATTTCTTATAAGCACTATTTACCCATTACCCTCACAGTTCGTTTTAAATGATATAAACTTCCTTTATAAAGGACCATATGACAATGTTTGATTTTCAAGAATCCACCTGCTATCGATATTCCGGAACCGCATGAATCATGACTAATCTATTTCATGTTTACGTGAAAATTTGGGCATACACTACATTCCCTAAAATACTCTCTAGCCCATAAAAACATGTTGATTTTCATTGTTTTCATTTCTTCAACGATGTATTTATTTCCTTCAGGCAAAGATAGTAAACCTTTCTTCTTCTTCTTGGAACGACTTAAATTATTATCTCTTGGGGCAGACATGATTCGAAAAAACTAGATCCTATATTCATTCACTTTGAGAAAGAGAGTTACTTTTAGAAAGTGTGAGAGACTTCCAAAATCTTCATCCTCAATATATGTCACTAATGCACTATCAAATCCACTTTTTATATTTATTGAAAGGATAATCATACTTTATTTGATCGCACTCCTTACACTTTGACATTGTCAACCTCATTCACCAACCCTCAGTCTCTACCTACTACTTCCATTAAATACCCAATTGTATTCCTTCCCCGATTCCACCATGATCATATAGATCCAAGTTAGAACTCTCCTCTCTCAAAGACTTCCTCTTCTCATTGTACAATAAATTCGACTCCATACCATTCATTTTAACCGTATCATACTATACAAACTAATTGTGACTATGCTCTTATTTATATATATATATATATATATATATATATATATATATATATATATATATATATATATATATATATATATATATATATATATATATATGTTTTAAAAGAGAAGTAATAAGTCCATATATTTTTCTTATTTTCTCACATCAATCTTATTGAGTAGATCCACATTCTCATAAAATATACTTATGTGATCCATAAGGTTTTCGCCCTCCCGCATTTTCACTCGGTACCTCCTGCTTGAGATTGAGCTTTGTTGTGAGACTCTTCGCCAAATATAGCTTCTCTAAATTCTCTCATAACATAGGCAACATGTCCTCATCATTAATATTTGATTATATTATCACCGATTAAAAGTTTGATTGCGATCAAACACATTAAAACTTATCCCTTTCGGTGTTCATTCTAACCTTTGTTGAATGAGGATATCCTTCACTTTACCTTATAATAGAGTGAAACTACCACTTATATGAAAATGATCCGCTTTTTAATGTGAAATGATATATTCGGACATAGTCAAATGAACTAACAACCCAAGAATTCCATTCACTATTGTGTTTGAACCAAAATCACACTTGGGACTTTTATCAAGTACCTTATGTGTCCAAGTATCTTATACCAGTTGTTGTGTTTCAATAGTTAGGCACAAAACTATATATATAGGGAGAGGTTCGAGCGAACATAAAAGATGAACATTATAATGAACCTTAATAAATAACACATAACACTCAATAAATTTTAATCCCTATGTTGTAATTGCTTCGCGCCAGCGGCAATGGAAACGTGTGTGATACTCTTGTTTTTTAATACACGCGTGTCCATTGCCACTGGCGTGTGTCACACGCGTGTCCATTGCCTCTGGCGCGGACCAATTACAACATAGGAATTAAAATTGATTGGGTTTCAGATTTTTTTTGTTAAGGTTCATTAAAATGTTCACCTTTTATTTTTACTTCTGAACCTCTCCATATATATATATATATATATATTGTGGATGTAAATGAGGTAAGTTTGACAAACCATGTTAAATCTTTTGTAATCATCTCTATTTTGTGTCTTGTTTATATTTATATTAATTTTTCATGTGTATATATATATATATATATATATATATATATATATATATATATATATATATATATATATATATATATATATATATATATAGAGAGAGAGAGAGAGAGAGAATATTTCTCATATTTCACAAAAGTGTGATACAAATGTAGGATCGTACAAGATTTATGCACACTCACAAACAAATCCCCAAGTGCACCCAAACTTCACATTAGAATCAAGCTTAAAAATAATAAATTTCATAATCTTTCTTGCTTATCTTTTCATGATTAACTCTCTCAATATCAACAAAACCCTAGTGAGAAATCCCTCGCATCATTCTATTTACAACTAAAGTGTTGCATGAGAAAACAACAAAAATACTCCCACTTAAATTTTAAAACTCTTAGTGCCCATTCGTTACTCGTTTTATGACCAATTTGCTATCTTGAAGCACCTTTATTACCTACCAAATTGGACAAGAAGTTGGGCTGGAGACTTATGAGCCTAATTTCACAAGTAAGAGAGAACTTTCATACGACTAAAGGAAAAAATCAGGAGGGAGAAGTTTTTTAAAAGCATCATGTACATTAATTTAGGTAATAACAACAAAAGAAAAAAATCTAGGATCTAAAAATAAGGAATTCTAACCATAATATTCTTAATACAATAATAGAAATTTGCAACTAAATACATAAAAGCATCGGGAGAAGAAATGGTACAATATCATTAAAAAAAATTCAAACTTCACATTTATTACACCTCTAAATTATGCTTTTGGTAGTTATGGATCTCAAGAACATGAAATAAAAAAGTATGCTTCAAATCTTCTCCTCCAAAAGCAGCAAAATCGATGTTCCCATGATGTTTCAATTTTCGCGTGCATAATTTTTGTTTAATCTTTTAGTATTTTCTAACTTTTACTTGTATTTTAAAATTAATTTTCAACATTTGCACGACAACTAGATATTCATGGGAGTTTTTAAAAAAAAAATATGTCTTGTAAATTTGCTTAATGCAATGTAATTACACTTGTCTTTTAGTGGAGCAAAATACTATTGCATCATCCACTAATAATATCTAAATTTAAGGCAAAACATTTGAAAAAAATAAAATAGATTATAAAAAATTAATGCCTTTTGAGAACCTTCCATAGATATAGATATAACAAGCGTATGGGCAAACAAGATATCAACTACAAAGAGAGTATTGTAAAATTAGTGATTATTCAACTTGGATAAAATTTTGGACTTACTCTAATATGGTAAATAAAGTTGTATTAGAGCCCACTATGCCTACACTTATTTTTAAGCTTGATGTGAAGTAAATGGGTAGGCCCAAAATTGATTATTGTATATCAATCAAGCCCATGAAATATTCATCAATAGGCATGTCAATATACCGAGTCTTATCCTGGACCTAGTTCCTTTAAGTGTGTTTGATCAATTATTTTATACACGATTACCTTATTACCCATTTGTTAAATAGATCGGGTTTTGTACATGTTATCTCTGAGCCATTTAGGACCCAACCTGCTTAAAAAATATATTTTCTTGTATATATTAATAATTTTGTAAAAAAAATATATTTTTTTGTTGTACTTTAGTATTATTATTAGTTGGTTGTAATTACTTATGGGGAAATTATCCGAACTCGAGTCGGATA
Organism: Sambucus nigra; assembly: GCA_949130495.1. NCBI lineage: Eukaryota > Viridiplantae > Streptophyta > Magnoliopsida > Dipsacales > Adoxaceae > Sambucus > Sambucus nigra. The sequence goes on along the minus strand of OX422215.1, from coordinate 44,753,725 downwards.
AATACTGGTATGACACAATTGGATAAAGGATCTCAGCTCAAGATAATAACGAAGAAAAGTTCTACCGGTAAGGATCTCGAAGAAAGATCAATACAGTCAAACAACAAGTGCATTAACAAGTTCAAGATCCTTGCACACCACCATCTCTCCTTTCCCTATAAATATGACCCTTATCCTTCGAAATGGGGCATCTAATTCTAGTTATTAAGAGAAAAATAATAAGAAAGCAGTAACAACTCAAGGACGTAGGTCATTATCGAACCATGTAAATACATTTATCATGTAAATACATCTAATTCTGGTTATTAAGAGAAAAATAATAAGAAAGGAGAAACAACCCGAGGACGTATGTCAGTGTCGAACCATGTAAATACATTTATCATGTGTGATTGTGTGACTAGTTTTATTCTGTTTGGTTTTACTTCATTACGATCATTCATTGTGGGATATTTTAACCTACATTCCTTTCTTTAAAGAGGATAACGTTATTACTTTGTTAAATAAAAAATATATTATTTACTTAATCAAACGGGTGCTTATTCTTAGAAAGTGCTTTAGGATTTAATTCAAAAATAAAATCTAATGACTGCTAATTGGGTCTGATAAAACGGTCGGGTCTCAGGTACTTAATGGATTCGAGTCTTGTCAGGAAAAATAGGACCATCGAGTAATCAGGTGGGATTTTATTAGCTATAAATTAAACGGATTCGGAGACGGTTAAGGGTATACCTAGCCCATTTACAAGCTTATTCATCAACTAAATGTCTTAAATAGTATAATATTTGGGTTTTAGATTGCCTTTTTTTGTATATATTATTTTTTTTATTTTATCTCTATTGTTGTTATAGATTATTTTTTAAAATATGTCAAAACTCTTCTTTCCCAAAACTTTTCTTAGAAAATGATCATATAAATTTGGAAAGCTTTCACTTAGACCTATAGTTCACTTTGAAATTTTATATTTTGACCCTAGTTTTTCTAAAATTATAAAAGAACATAAATAGTATCGTAGGCACGACAAGGTTGTGACAACACCACAAGTAAAATTATACTCGTGTGTACTAGGATAGAGTGTGTGTGTGTGTGTGTGTGTGTGTCATAAGGCTAAGTATTGGGCAAATAAGCCTTACAATTCTTATCAAAGTCTCATAAACCTAATAAACATAATACAAATATTGCATGTCTGCTAATGGGTCGATGAGTTTTGTGTTCTTGGGTAAACCAACAAGACTGATTATCTTCATTCTCTTCGATCAATAACATTAGAAAAAATAAGACTTTTTTAAGGAAAGTTATCTACAAATAGATAAGAGTGAAAAAAAATGTTCATTTGAACTACAATTTGATTAATGAAATAACTATCATGCTTCAAATAAAATATTTTATAGTAATTATTCTTATCGTCTAAAATTGGTATATGGATTTATGAGTCTTAGCTAATAAATACTAATGATAAACTCTAACAAATATAGAGATCAACTATTCTGATTTGAGGGTGAGATGAGAGACAGAGAAACAAACATAGATTTAATGTGGTTAATCCCAGTGGGGTGCCTACATCCATAAGGGCTATGAATGTGTTTGTTATTTAGTCTGACAAAAGTTGTCAGGAAAATGGATACAATCTCTCAAGGATCTCCCTAGTATCTCACTGTTCAGATATTAAGTGTATCAATCTCTTATGTCTCTTCGGGTGGGATTGTTTTCTATTTATAGGGGAGAGAGAGAGAGAGAGAGAGAGAGAGAGAGAGAGAGAGAGAGTTGGGATATAGGTAGAGTGCCTTTATAAGTCAGGTGCTTACACCTTTTTACATTCTAAGAGATTACTAATGGTGATTCAGTTGCAATCAACTAAAAAGGTGGGCGGTTAACCCATGTGTGTATAAGCAAAGCTATCCATATTCCTTTACATGACCCACATGTACCTTGGTGGGCTTAACTAATAACATCATCTCATTATGGGTAGTTATCCAGTCGACTAGGACTTTTAATTTGCTCACCAGAGATATGATATGCCATCCACATTTGATGATTAAGTCAATCACCTTATGATGAAGGGTGTCGTAATATTATTGGTCCAGTTCATATTCCATATTTATGATGCAATAAAGGCCCCCAAGACTTTATTCATGACTGAAATGGGTAGTAGCTTATCGGAGTATTAGATATCAAGAGTGGATAGGGGTTTATAATGAGTGAATGAAGTGTTACATGGTGGGAGTTGATATGTTATAGAGAAATATGGTCACATGTCTTTATCTGTGAATTGGTCAGCAGAGATGTTTGGTAGGCTAACTTTTTAATCCTCCCAGCCAGTTCTGTAAATATAGTCAAGGTTTAGGAAGCAAAGCGCTCCAAGGGGTTGCTGGTAATAAAGTGCTTGTAGCAGCGCCACTAAAAGACCACGTTAGGTACATTTCACCATCATTAGACTCAGGGAACCATGGAGACGCCGTTTAAGCTTGTAAAATGTCGATTCCCACCCTTTTGCTAACGTCACTTTTCATTCAAATATTATCTTTCTTTGTTATCAATTTCTTCAGTCGTTCGTGAGAGCATCCTTTTTTATTACAAGGATCCTTTCTTCCTTCTTCACTTTCTTTTTTAATAATTTCCTGTTCTTATTGAAAAATGGTTTATACCATTGATGAGAGTTCATTAAAAGTATTTAGGGTTACACACGAAATCCCTCTATGGGTAATAACTGAACTGCTAAATGGGGCTTATGACCTTTGTGCCTTGCCTGAGGGTTACTGACTACCTTCCATTTTTATTGGTTAGTGTGGAGTCACTTTTCCCACGAACCACTTGTTTTTTGGAATTTTGCTAATAGTTTGATGTGTTCCCTTCCCAAGTTACCCAAATACTTGAAGGATTAATAATGGAGTACACCAAATTAACAAACTATATGGGACCCATATGGGAATCATGGAGTTGATGCACTACTACCACTGGGTCACCACTAATAAGAGCATTCACTATATGAAGACACGATTTTCGAACAGAGCCTTGGTCAATTCCAATAAGGATTATTTGGATCATGTTATAATTGTGAAGAATTGGCAATTTACCCCTCTTCCTGAGGGTACAATATATGATGGGCCAAGATTCCCTCAAGAAAGCAAGGTAATAGGTTAGGAAATGAATTTAATATATTCCTATTTGAGTTATATTTTCTAATTTCTACTAGTTTTGTGCTCCTATTTTCTATTTTTCAACAGAGAGTATGAAGAAACTTCCTCGTGATGCTGACATTAATTTTTCGAACCTTAAAAATGTGTAGTCCCTTTAATAAAGGTTAGGCACTGAAGATCACCCCAGGTAGGTTACTTTGCTACTAGGGTATAAGAGCACAACTAACTTTTTTATGGCAGGACACACTAAAGAGAGGTTAGTCGCTCCAATCCCTCTAGGGGACCCAGAACCCTCAACCTCTGAGTCTTCGAATCCTCCCTCATAAAAGGTGATAACATTTATAAATAGATCACCTCTTAATTATTTGAACCTATAGGACTTTCTTTGGTGCTGGATAGTTTCACCCCAGGGAGATGGTGAAATGAAAGATCACTAATCAGATTACCACCATGTTGGTGCGAAGTCGCCAGAACCTACTCGTCCAGCGAGCAATAGGTATAAAAAATAAGCTTCTATCGACCCTCAAATTCTAGATACATCTCCTAAGAAGGATCATAAACCCCTGTCCAAGAGGGTGACAAAGGATCCACATACTCCTCCGCTAGAGATTGTTATAAAGAAATTACTGACAAGGATAAGGGTATTGCCCAATCTATTGTTGCTTAAGATTACTGACTAAGAAGCTGCATCTTCCCTTCCACCACTTAAGATTGTTGGACTGTAGGAATCATAATCTGGCCCTCGTAAGTTGGTCACTCATTGTGTAATTTTCATTTATACTTCTTCCCTTATTTCTTCTAATGTCATTTTACCTATTTATCTTGCAGTTCTTGATTGATTATGATCAATTCCTAAGGAGGAATGACAAGATGAATGAGTCATCCTCTAATTCTAAGGTCACCTTTAAGGAGCTACAAAAGTCTGTAGAGGTAGATCGTCATGCTAATGGAACCCATGTGAATAAGAAGGAAAAATTATAAGAGGGGGTCCAAATATTAGAGGGGGAGAAGGTAGTAGCGAATAATGTTTGGCTCGTGGTGAGAAATTAAGAAATGAGGTAGAGGCCTTCACAAAGGAATATGTTAAGGTCTTTTCCAATGCATGTATAAATATCGATTACTTGAAGAGAGTGTTTTTAAAAAATGGTTTCAATGGAGCCCTTATTAAGGTCGGCACTGCTGAAAAGTCCGACCTCTTTCAATTACGCCTTCCTATCACTCATCCTTATATTAATGACGAAATTAATAATGATGATTATTATGCGACTGTTAAGGAGCTGTTGGTGGTCATTGAGCAGGCTGCAGGTCATGCCATTGTTGATACGAATAAAGTGGAGAAATAAATCCCTGTAGTTGGATAAGAGTGTTTATTTTAATTTTATTTGTTTTTGATACCATATCAGTGTATAGGGTTTGACCTGAAGTAACTCCTCCTCATAATGAAATGAATTTTTCATTCCATATATTGTTACCCCAGTTAGATTCTTGTAAGTTCTTCTTCTCGACAAATACTTACATCCGCCCATCTGCTTTGCAGTTTAATGTAAGACTGGCATCTTTGGTCTCTGTCCAGAGAGACTTTTAGGAAATACATACTCTGTTGTTCAGCACTGGTCATAGTTAGATCGACGAAGTTGAGCTTGAGGAGATACTTGGACATGATGCATCTTTTCTTTCCAAACAAATATACTTTAATCTGCATCGTCTTTTCCATTAGGTGGTTGTAGATAGAGTTGCCTACCATGAAATGATTTTCTCTATACAAAATATCTATAAGGAATCAATGGTAAGTCTTTAGGTCGATCATGAGATGAATTTGGCCGGCCTACAAAAGAGTAGTGGGTTTGACCAGAAGCTACTTTCATTGGCATCAACTTATTCTAAGAAAGTGTTCATTCTCACTGCTAAATTGACTAGTGCCAGAAAAGTCACCACAGTTTTTTAAGAAGAAAATAATGCTTTACGGGTTGAGCTTGAAGGTCTCAAGAAGTCCAAGCCCTCCGATCAAAATGAGGGTGCAACCTTTTTTTAAGAAGAGAATGCTCGCCTAAGGGAGGACTTGGAGAAAATAAGCAAAGTCAATGGTCAGTATTCTCAATAGTGAAAGAGGATTTCAAAGTCAGTGGCAGAGGAGAAGACCAGAAAACCTCTGATTAACCAGGCAACGACCATAAAAAACCAGTTACTCACTATTAAGAGGCCGAGTGAGAAGGTATATCACCTTATGTATCAATTTCATAAGCAATCTCATACTGTCTGGATGAATAGTTATGATAAGGACCTCATACAACTTGACAATGCTAGGAAGGTCGATTATAAGTACAGTTGGCTCTGACACCTTGCCTAATAAAATAGCGGGTGATCAATCCTACATCAAATTAAAGCAGGAATCTCATATGGTTTATTCTAGCATCACTGTTGAAAATCAATTTAATTACTAATAACTTATTAGGCTGGCATCAAAATTTTATATTCACTAATATTTTTAACCAAACGAACTAAATAAAACATTCACAATTTATATACAACAACTGAAATGAAATAAAATAATCGAATACTCGGTTTAACATAATACAACCAAATCGAATGCCTCACTAAAAGGCAGTAAAAGAATAAATTATCACAATTTGGCTATTGGCCCGAATGTTTCTACAATACCTCATATCTAGATGTCAGGGATATAAGCATCTACAATAAACCTGCTTGCATCTAAAGTTGTTGCAGCAAACGTCTGAATCGAAAGAATCATCATCCAGGCGTCCCTATGTCTGGACACCTAATATATATGCATATATAGCAAGAGAGGAGAAAGTAAAGAAACGGGTCAGAGCCCGAGCTTTGAAAATATTTATCAAGTGCTTAAAAGCCATATTTTAAAATATGAAATCTCTAATATTTAAATTGGTATCGCACTCTCATGAGATACACCTCACCCCTCTTCTAATAGTGCACACCTATCGCATACGTTTTAAATAACCTACTTAAGCTACCCTACCTAACTAATCTCTTACACCAATCTTCTAAATCCTCCTAACTATCACCTTCCTTACGTGATATAATACAGGTTATACCGTAAGCTATTACATAAGCTTTTAATTGATATAATCATCAATGTGCTATATATATATATATATATATATATATATATATATATATATATATATATAGTTCTCGTTCTATATATATAACTATATCGTTCATAATCCGTAACTTTCGCTATTTTAAAATACCCTACTCACTTTAGTATATAAAGTGCCGTATATATATAATTCTCACTTTAGTATACTATTTACATTGTATTAATTCGAATATAAGTCTCCCAGAAGAAGAATAAACCCTTATTCATTTTACTCTTTACACAAGTCGAAGTTATATGATATCTCGTCTTCATATATAAGCAATATACTATACGCAACAAGTATAATTATACCTATTACAATCATAAGTATAATAACTATCCCACCGAGCTATAACTCGAGGATGCAGACTCAAGTGTCCATCCAGATCTGGGTTTACTCAATCAACCACGGTACCAAGCCAGACTCACTCATAGTCATGGTAGAAAACTAAAAGGTGGAGGCGGTCATATTCCCTCCTGAAAGTTGAATAAAAATATCACACTATTATGCGGGACGATATGACCCGGGGATATACTCACCCTGCTCCTCAAGCCAAGAGATTCACCAACATCGCGCAACCTCCCTGGATGGCACTAGAGAAAATATATAATCTGGATGTCCATACCTATGCCCGGGGAAGCCTGTGGAACCAGCCTCTAAAAGACAAATATACCAATCACACATAGATATATTTATTTTCGTATCATACATATATATAGTAACAACTCCCGTATATATAATATATATATCCCTTCTCAATTCCGTCATCTAGGAGTCCTAATATCAAATCTAGAATCCCTTATAATAATTTCCAAGTCAAAATTTAACTCCCCGTGCACTTAAGGGAAGAAAACTGACAAATTCAGCGAAAGGCGAATCGATTCGGTCCTAATGCGAATCGATTCAGGATAGCGAATCAATTCAGCCCTAATGCGAATCGATTCGGGATAGCGAATCGATTTGGTCTCAATATAAATCGATTCGAAAAGTTTTATGCAAGCAGGTCCTCAAAGGCGAATCAATTCAGTCTCAATCCAAATCGATTCGACCTGAGACAGCCTTATAGGTCCCCTTATGCAAATCGATTCGGTCTAGACCTAAATTGATTCGCCCTATTCGGAGGGTACTGTTTAAGCGATTTCATCTTCTCCAAAATTCCCAAATATCAACCCATTCTCCATTTTTGTGGTTTCTAATCTCAACCAACAACACTATAATCATCCTAACACTGATTTCTAATTAACACATCAATTAATTTGTGGTGTTAAACCATTTCTCTTAGATTTAAGCCCTAAAACCATTAAAACCCTAGTTTATCATTTTCTCCCATTTCTACCCATTTATCTACACCATTAGCATGGGTTTAACACTAGAAATCCTTAAGAGTTTACAATACATCAATTGTTTTCTCCTAATGTCAGGTTTGATTTCTGATTAACGATTTCGACCTCGGACACCCTTCCGTAGAAAAATCATAACTAATTAAAAAAAATTAAAAAATACGTGGTCAGCACCCACGCGTTCGTATTGAAAAGATCTAAAAATTTATTTCTTAACAAAGAGCCGAATCAATTCGCTTCCTAGCCGAATAGATTTGGAAAGGACGTTGAGTTACTATTCACCTTCTTCTCAAATTTTCTCTTTAATCCAACATTCAACCAACAAATCCCTTAAGGTTTCTACATCATAAACTAACATAAATATCATCTACTAACTATGATATAACCAACACAAAAATTAAATCAAGGGATTAAACAATTAAATCAAGATTTCAAACCCTAAATCGATTTTTACCAATCTTCCATTATCTCACCAACAATTACACCTTAAACATGGATTCTTACTCACAATTTATATGGAGTTAATAACACATAAAATTATACGAGATTAGTTAACCAAGTCCCCTTTTATTTCAATAATCAAACTCAAAATAACATGGTTTGTGCCAACTATAATATGAGAAAAACACACTCAAATAGTTAAAGCAAGATAAACACTTACATCGTGGATAAAATCCAACGACCTCGAGTCGAATATCGCGGAGTTTGGCTCGAAACCCTTTCTTCTTCCTCTTTTCCTTCCTTTTCTATCTTTTTTCTTTTCTCTCTTTTGGTTATTTGTATTTATCTCTCTCTATCGTGCCTTTATAAGGGAGAATAAGGATTCATCCCTTATAAACCCAAAAATGACTCATTTACTCAATTGCGAGTCCCTACTAGTTCAAAAATCCTCGGAACCCAAACACTACCCTGGGTACTCTATTCTGACTATCTTGGACATTTTGAAACAAACCGTACATTCAAAATCTCCATCCGAGTTACTTAACTAAAATTCACTATTAAACCCAACACATCTCAATACGCGTGTTTTTCAAATAAAATATTATCATTCGTCGCTTTACCCAACTGCGACATATAATTAAAATAATCCAACTCATACACTTAGTCCATTAAGAAAATATAATCCATGTAAATATTAATCCGACACCAGTAAACTAATATTTACTATTCACTTTAAATTCTAAATTATTCAATTACAGTCATAAATTCCAAAAATTATTATTCAACGAAATTCCTCAAATTTTTAAATTACACCCACTTATGTAATTTAAATATCCATAAAAGTACGAAGTATTACATACTTCCCCCATCACAACGGAATTTCGTCATCGAAATTCAGATATCACCCACCTAGGATCGCTAATCACACTATGTCCAAGTACACCGAAGTTAAATGGTACTAACAAAATAGTACCCTACAATGTTCTTGTTCATGGTACCCACCTATCTCAAGGCTTATACTCTAACACACTAGCTTAACAACAAGCGTAACCAAATCTCTATATGCTAAAACACTACTTTGATCGTAAGGTTGACTTTAACAACATCACATCGTACCTGGCGCTTCTATAACTGCCTATAAAGAAAACGAGCCTATAATCGCCGCTCTAACTTATTGATCCCATCTGAGATCCACTACTAGGCGTCCACTCATCTACATCAGGACATCTAATTTCGCTCAAAAAGAAAATTACACTAACGCTTGTCTACTCCCGTCAGTCTCTTCGCTTAGCTTGGGCGTGCTACCTCTTATTGCAGCTACACAATTGGGTTATCGCGTTCGTCCTACGACGTTCAATCCAACCCATAATTGCTCCAAAGCATATTCTTCAGATTTATATACTACGCCTCTTCTATCTTGGACAATATATATAAAATCAACTTACCAAGATGCGCACACACCCTATAATCCGTGCTTATATGCACCAGTACTACAAACTTCATAGACGTAACACTCTCTCTAAAAAAAGGGCATTATTTTCTCGACCTGGTACTAACACCTGGGTACTTCCAACCTGAATAACTCAAAATTCAATTCTTCCCATCCCTGGAAATTTAATCCTTCTTAAGGTTACCCATCAATCTTCTCATGGTTAACTCACTACAATCTTCCTACATCAACGCCACTTGCCCCACTAGCTTTACTCCATGGTAGTCCTAAGATCGATGTGTTTTCCTACACATGTAAAATGAGTACTTTACTAACTATATCCCTAGTTCCCAAGACCTCTCTCAATTTCTGACATTCGCTCGGCTTCATGTGTGGGACGTCTTGCAAAGCGAAATCTAGACAAGTAACCCTCCCGTTACACTAGTTCCTCACATCGTCGGTCATCAAGATATAATGGTTTAAGGCACACAACCTGTATGTTCTAAAATCCTATCTCATAAACATACTAATGCTCGTCTACCACTATGTCCTTTGATTTCGACGAAATGGAAAGTCTAACTAATCGGGGCGTCTACTCCCTGCAAAAGTGTTACGAACATCATACCCAAAACATATTTCCTATGAATTTTCCTTCTATTCAAGGCCTACCTATAAGCCTCAAATCAACTTCCTTTAGCTTGCCTCACCCACATACTTGCGACGAGAGAAACATTTCAGTGCTTTTCCCTAACACTTCCACTTTCATTAGCCCTTAATCATCACATGACTCTTAGCTAATTTATCATCAAAACCAACATCATAGCCTATAATAACATCTCTCCATATACAACGTCGTTAAGGCTCATGCGTGGAGTGTCTTGCAAGCGAAATCCAAACAAGGAACCCCTCTGATACACTACTGCTTAACTTTGTCGATCATGGAGGTATGTCAGCATAAAACATGTAAAATAATAAATCCTGCATACCTTAGTTCATATCTATAAGTTCCCCATGCACTAAAGTCATGCTAGTGAAATATCTACTCATAGAAGTTCCATCCAAACATATAATGAAGGCGAGCTTAGCCCGTATCCAGGTGAGATATCGCAAAAAGAACAAGTTCCACTCTGGAACCGCGGATATGATAGTCTTGCAATCATTAGCCTATTATCGCTCCGATCATCCAAAAATACACTACACTTATAATAGTACCATACTCGTATAACACATACAAAATGAGTAGTACAAACCAGCTATAAATTCAAAATACCAACACCCACTTTTACAGCGAATGAAGGAAAATAGAATCCCGCTATCGCAGAAAAACATATAGATATACACTATATAATGTTACCAATACTAACATAAAGCTCGAATTACACACACGAATCCAAGGTTAACAACACATACTAGTGAGCCTATGATTTCACTGGAGGACTCTTTCTTCATTGTACCTACCTTACTTCGGTACAAAGTTCCCTTAACCATATGAATCTTTATTCACTGTTGGCCTCTAACCGACCCTCATGTGAATAATCCAGAAGCTGCATTCTCTTCATTCCTGAAAAATTGAAGGAACTTGCGATTAAAACCGTTCGTAAGATTCCTTGATGAGCAAAACATTCTGCTACCCCAAAAATGGTGACTACTATTCCCACTATTTCAACATTGCTCCAACGAGTGAAAAAAATTTCCTCAAATTTTCACATCTTCTAAGCCAAAGCTTCTGAGCCCTATACTTCCATTGAAAAAAGTTGCACTGCCTCCGCATGACTTAACTTCAACGGATGGTCCTTATCAAATACCCTTTCAAACTTTTTCCCAATTTACTTCACTAGGTAATTCAAGTTTAGTACCACTCTCTATACTCTAGCGGTACATAAATAAATATGACTACTATATTCTAGTAGTCATTGCAGCAATTCATAAAAATGCCACAAAGGGAGTGACCTCGACTGCGGCCCTTACCCCCGACTTCAACTAACAGTTCCAACTAAGCCATGCCTCCTGCTGCCCTCATAACGGCCTTCCATGGTTGCCCTTCCTCGACCAGCACACGAATCTCGAAAGAGTGCGCAAAATATTTACTATAATCTTACATAATAGCAAGAGAATGAAATCTCACAATAGAAATCAACAATCCTAATCGTAAGGCTCTATTTCAAATAGAAAGCAATGTTAAAAGCATAGTACATCCGCTCAGATTCCTAAGGACACTAGAACCTGATGCTCTGATACCATCTGTGACACCCTGCCTAATAAAATACCGGGTGATCAATCATATATCAGATTAAACCATGAATCTCATATGGTTCATTCTTAGCATCACTGTCGAAAACGAATTTAATTACACTAATAACTTACTAGGCTGGCGTCAAAATTTTATATTAACTATTCTTTTTAACCCAACCAACTAAATAAAACAATCACAAATTATATACAACAAATGAAATGAAATAAAATAACCGAACACTCGGTTTAACATAATACAACCAAATCGAATGTCACCCTAAAAGGACGTAAAAGAACAAATGAGTACAATTGGGCTATCGGCCCGAATGTTTATACAATACCTCCTATATAGATCTCAATGATGAAAGAGTCTACAATAAACCTTCTTGCATCCACAGTTGCTAAAGCAAATGCCTGACTCGAAAGAATGATTATCCAGGCATCCCTGTGTCTGGACACCTAATATATATACATATATAGCAAGAGAGGAGAAAATAGAGAAACGGGTCACATCCCGAGTTTTGAAAATATTTATCAAGTGCTTAAAAGCCATATTTTAAAATATGAAATCTCTTATATTTAAACTGGTACCGCACTCTCATGAGATACACCTCACCCCTCTTCTAATAGTGCACACTTTTCGTATACGTTTAAACAACCTAGTTAAGCTACCCTGCCTAACTAATCTCTTACACCCATCTTCTAAATTTTTTTAACTATCACCCACCTTGCGTGATATAATATAGTTTATACCGTAAGCTATTTGTTGTCAATTTTATAAAATACCGCAACTGTACAGGCTATTATAGAATAGCGGTTGTAAGTACGGGTCGAACCCACAGAGATTTGTCAATTTTAATTTTTAAAAGAATTGAAACTGTCCAACTAGATAAAATGGGATAGGGAATATGTACTAAACTAAATAAAAGCAACTACCATAAATGAGAGTAACGTAAGAGATTTGTAAATAATTAGGAAATAATTAGGATTCGGGGTCCATTTATCACGTGACTAATATTGCATACAAATTTAATGTTGTCATTCCCATTTTATAACTCAAATTAAACTGACTCTGGCCGTGTTTAATTCGGAAAATATGACGATTATGTTCAAAATATTTTTAACGTCTCTACTAGACGGATAAAATCCTTATTCCCTTAGAAAATACAAGTTTTAAAATTTGCAAATGTATTTAAGCATGGACTATCAAAACAATTAAAGGGCAAGCATAATCCATAAAAAACAATACTATTTTTAAATCTCAAAACTTGATTTGACAAAAATATTTTTGAAGGTTCTAAAACACACTCTCGTGTCATTTTAAAGTGAATACCGAATCTTTAATAATAATTAAAACAAGTAGGGAATAGACAACAATCAAATTGATATGACAATATTAGCTAACTATGATAAACTTCACCCTAATCCTAATACAATAATCAAGCTATCATAATGAAAGAGAAATTGGAAGAAGAAGAAGAGATTTTCATTAATAAATCAAACTTACAATAATTCTCTGACAATAATCTTCAATCCTCTAAAAACTTGGCCCTCAAATTGACTAAAATCTCTCAAAATTACTCTACAAATCTCTCATTGTTCCACACAGGAAATAATGAGCCAAAGGGTCCTATTTATAGGCTTAGGGTGAGGCTTAGGGTTTTGTGGAACTCTTCAACTTCCACCTCTTCAATTTCCCCCCACTCGAAAAGTCTTATCTTTTCTTTCTCAACACGCATGTCGAATTTCGTCCAATTCGGAGAATAAAAATTCTCGACTTTTTTACGGTTTCACTAGTTTAAAAACATCAATTTTTTCAAACGACAGTAAAATTCAGCTTTTTCGCACATTTTTGAAGTTGATCATCAATTTGCACCAAATTCCATCATTACCTGCAAAAATTTCACCCGGCAACTTTTTTCACAAATTAGCACAAGAATATTATAAAATTATTGAAGCACCCATTTTCGACTTAAAATTGCCATTTTAACTATGAATTCAATTATTCTTGCATTTTTTCCTTTTTTAATAAAATGATCCTAAGAACATATTAAATAGAACAAAATGGGACTAACAAGGTATAAATTTGGGTATAAAATATACAAATTAATGCACTCATCACTATTAAATAAGATTTTAATTGATATAATCATCAATGTGTTATATATATATATAGTTCTCGTTTCTATATATATAACTATACCGTTCATAATTCGTAACTTTCACTATTTTAAAATACCCTACTCACTTTAGTATATAAAGTGCCGCATAAATATAATTCTCATTTTAGTATACGATTTATATTGTATTAATCCGCATATAAGTCTCCCGGAAGAAGAATAAAACCTTATTCATTTTACTCTTTACACAAGTCAAAGTTATATGATAGCTCATCTTCATATTCAAGCAATATACTATACGCAACAAGTATAATTATACCTATTACAATCATACGTATAATAATTATCCCACCGAGCTATAACTCGAGGATGAGACTCACGGTACCAAGCCAGACTCACTTATGGTCATGGTAGAAAACTAAATGGTGGAGGCGGTCATATTCCCTCTTGAAGTGGAATAAAAATATCGCACTCTTATGTAGGATGATATGACTTGGGGATATACTCACCCTGCTCCTCAAGTGAGGGGATTCACCCACATCGTGAAACCTCCTTGGATGGCACTAGAGAAAATATATAATCTGGTTGTCCATCCCTATGCCCGGGGAAGCCCGGGGAACCAGCCTCTAAAATACAAATATACCAATGACACACAAATATATTTATTTTCGTATCATACATATATACAGTAACAACTCCCGTATATATAATATATATATCCCTTCTCAATTCCGTCATCTAGGAGTCCTAATATCACATCTAGAATCCCCTATAATCATTTCAAGTTAAAATTTAACTCCCCATGCACTTAAGGGAAGAAAATTGAAAAATTCAACAAAGTGTGAATCGATTCTCCCCTAATGCGAATCGATTAGGGATAGCGAATCGATTCGGTCTCAATCTGAATCGATTCAGAAAGTGTTATGCAAGCAGTTCCTCAAAGATGAATCGATTCGGTTTCAATCCGAATCGATTCGACCTGAGACAACCTCATAGGTCTCCTTATGCGAATCGATTCGGTCTAGACCTGAATCGATTCGTCCTGTTCGAAAGGCACTGTTTGGGCGATTTCATCTTTTCCAAAATATCCAAATATCAACCCATTCTCCATTTTTGTGGTTTCCAATCTCAACCAACAACACTATAATCATCCTAAAACTGATTTCTAACTAACATATCAATTAATTTGTGATATTAAACCATTTCTCTTAGATTTAAACCCTAAAACCATTAAAACCCTAGTTTATCATTTTCTCCCATTTCTACCCATTTATCTACACCATTAGCATGGGTTTAACACTAGAAATCCTTAAGAGTCGACAATAAATCAATTATTTTCTCCCAATGTCAGGTTTGATTTCTGATTAACGATTTCGACCTCGAACACCCTTCCGTAGAAAAATCATAACTAATTCAAAAAAAATCTGAAAAATACGCGGTCGGCGCCCACACATTCATATCGAAAAGATATAGAAATTTTATTTTTTGACGAAGAGCCAAATTGATTTGGAAAGGACGCTAAGTTAATATTCACCTTCTTCTCCAATTTTCTCTTTAATCCAACAGTCAACCAACCAATCCCTTAAGGTTTTTAAATCATCAACCAACATAAATACCATCTACTAACTATGATATAACTAACACACCAATTAAATCAAAGGATTAAATAATTAAATCAATATTTCAAACCCTAAATCCATTTTTACCAATCTTCCATTTTCTCACCAACAATTACACCATTAATACGGATTCTTACTCACAATTTATATGGAGTTAATAACACATCAAATTTTACGATATTATGCAAACAAGTCCCATTTTATTTCAAGAATCAAAATCAAAATCACATGGTTTATACCAACTATAATATGAGAAAAACACACTCAAATAGTTAAAGAAAGATAAACACTTCCCTCATGGATAAAATCCGATGACCTCGAGTCGAATCCCGTGGAGTTTGGCCCGAAATCCCCTTTCTTCTTCCTCTTTTCCTTCCTTTATTCGCTTCTTTCTTTTCTAATCTTTTATTTATTTGTCTTTATCTCTCTGTCTCTCTCTCTCTCGTGCCTTTATAAGAGAGAATAAGGGTTTATACCTTATAAACTCAAAAATGACTCGTTTACTCAATTGCGAGTCCCTACTAGTCCAAATATCCCCGGAACCCAAACACTACCACCGGGTACTCTATTCTGACTATCTTGGCCATTTCGAAACCAACCGTACACTGTCCATCCGAGTTACTTAACTAAAATTCACTATTTAACCTAACACATCTCAATACGCATGTTTTCCAAATAAAATATTATGCTTCGTCGCTTTACCCAACTGCGACATGTAATTTAAATAATCCAACTCATACACTTAGTGCCGTAAGAAAATCTAATCCATGTAAATATTAATCCGACACCAGCAACCTAATATTTACTATTCACTTTAAATTCTAAATTATTCAATCACACTCACAAATTCCAAAAAATATTATTCACCAAAATTCCTCAAATTTCCAAATTACACCCACTTATGTAATTTAAATATCCATAAATGTATGGGGTATTACATTGGCATAACTCACTTGTTATGGTGAAGGTTACCAAGCAAGATAATCTATGGTATTGTCATGATCCAGTTTGTTTAGAGCACCCAGACCGTCCTTTTAAGATTGATGTTTCATGGATTCCTCCAGACGCCACCCTAGTGAGCCTGTTGGGAAAATATGTTGGGGACTACAACTTTGATAGGGATGAAAATCTACACCACCTCAGCATTTATTGGACAAGGTTAATTCTAGAAGCCAATCTAGTATCGGAGACCTGAGGAGGAAAATCATTCCTCAAGCATTAGATATTCCTCTTATTGTATTTGAAATCTTACTAAGAACGCAAACCCATCCTCACAAATAAGGGTCTACTAGTAGTTTAGTCTTATAATCATATGGTTGGCTCTTACTTAAATGATCTACCTTACTAGTTACTAATGTTGAATGAAACTGGGTTGTCCAGTCTTAGGTTCTACTAATGCCCTTTGTTGATCGTGTGGACGGATCTTATCGTCTTGACCATATGTCAGTGTTAGTTACCTGAGATGACCAAATGTGCTAGGATATATCCTTGCGTTTAGCCAGCCATGGTCAGATTTTGTCGCCCATATGGCTACACAGGACTTCCTAAAAGTTTGGTAAACTTCTTGTTCATGAATTCATGATAGGGTCATATATGAAGTTACATGAATTTATGTCTTGTTGTGTTGTGTGGGAGAAATGTTTTAGCATATATCCTCCGTACCGATGTAAAACATTAAAAAACTGAACAATAGTCATTAAGAAAATTTTATTTGTCACTAATAAGTGGGTTACAATAAATGAATATGCATTACATGTTTGCCACTACTAGTAGTATTTCCTTTACAGTGTTTCAATTATCTAAGTCCCTTGTCATACAATAGTAGTTACTCTTTATGGACCATGAGATCTAGGCTCTGACTCGCTCCCCTTATGAATGACCTTTTTCATCATGTAGTCTCCCTCCTTCAAAGTGCTTGGTTTCACTCTTTTGTTGTAAAAATGATCAGTTCTCTATTGTTGTTATGCCACCTGATGTGCTACGTGTTTTTTTATAAAAAAATTTGACTAGATCAAGGTCTATTCTTCTCATCAGGTCTCTCTTTATGAGTTAAAATTAAGGACACGATGACTTAGCAAACCAATTTTTGTGGAAACCACTGCTTCCATTCTGAAGCCCAACATATAAAGGGTCTCACCTATTGCCATTCTCGACATTGTTTAGAACTCGTTAATCTAATTTCCATTAGCATCATCCAGTCTCTTCCTCATTCCATCGAGCAGAGTTTTATTTGCTACTTTTGTTTACCCATTGCATTATGGATGGCCTGGTGCAGAATGTATCTTGTGTATTTTATATCATATGCAATATTCTTTGAACTTCGTATTGTCAAATTGAGTACCATGGTTAGTGATGAAGGGATATAGCATCGCATAATGAAAACTAATGTTTTTCTAGATAAAATGGAAGACCCTCTCGTACGACATCTCCACCAAGGTTTCAACCTCCACCCATTTTGTGAAGTATTCCACAGCGATGACCAAACTTAAAATTGCCTCTGGTCTTAGATAAAGGTCCCACTAGATCTATTCCCCACATTGCAAATGTCTAGAGGGATATAATCTGCATAAGAGAAGCCTCAAGATAATTATGGATGGTGGCATATTTCTGCTACTTAGCACACCTTTGCTCATAGTTTGTGCAATCCTCCTTCATGGTGGGAAAGTAGTAACCTTATATGGCCACTCATTTTACCAATGATCTGCTCGTTGAATATGCTCCATAAGAACCCTCATGCACCTATTTTATCAAATCATTATCTTCGTTTGGGTGGACATATGATGGTCATCATAGGACCATATTGAATGTCATACTCTCATAGTTTTATGCCCAAGACATCAGTTTCCCTGATTTCTCAGGCTTATGAACATCTTGGCATAGAAGTAGGTCTATATAGACAATGAGGATATGAGCCTTGAAGTACATCTTAATCCTTTGGAAATATTCAATTAGGGCCAGCACTAGCTTTTCTAGCCTTGGGTTCCAGATCTCTACCCCTTGTATGATTTGTTAGTATAGTAAACAGGTCTTTGCACCCTGTTTTCTTATCAAACTAATGCTGAAATGACTACTGATTTGGACTTGACCAAGTACATATAAAGTTTCTTTCCTATGATAGGTCTTAAAATCAAGGGTGGAGATAAAAAATACTTCAATTAGAGGAATGCAGCCTCAAATTCGTCGTTCTATTTGAATTTCTTTCGCAATACCTTGGAGAAGGGTAGGCATTTATCGATAGCTCACAGAACAAACCTGTTTAATGCATCTACTCACCTAGTTAACCATTTTACTTTTTTTTGTTCATTAGGGACTTCATGTTGATCAGTACTTGAATTTTATTTTGGTTGAACTCAATGCACCTCTAATTAACTATGAAGCCCAGGAACATCCCTTATTTTGCTTCGAAGGCACATTTTTCTGGGTTGAGGTTCAATCTATGTTTATCTAACTGATCGAACATCTGGCTCGAGTCTCTGAAGTGATAGGCAGACATTTTTCTTTTTACGATCATATCATCGACGTACACCTCGATGTTTCTATAGATATAATCCTCGAATACTTTGTTTACTAGCCTTTGGTATTTCGCTGTAGCATTTTTCAGTCCCAAAGGCATAACATTATAGTTGTAGGTACCTCGGCTAGTGATAAATGAAGTCTTCTTCCGATCTTTTAGTTTTATCTTGATCTGGTTTTACCCTGAATAAGCGCCCATGAAGCTGAGCAGTTCATGCCCTGAAGTAGCATCGACCAACTGGTCAATACTGGGTAATGGATAATGATATTTTGGACACGCTTTGTTCAGGTTAGTGAATCCAACAAGCTACACCACTTCTTATTCTTATTTTTCGCCATCACCATATTGGAGAGCCATTCTAGGTGGTTAACATCTTTTATGAAGTTCACTTTTTGTAACTTTTACACTTCTTCCTGCACGAACATGTTGTTATCTTGACTGAAGACATGTTATTTTTGTTTGACTGACTTAGCATCCATAACTTTGCCTAACTCATGACAAATGAACTCTCGACCAATCCCTGGAATGTCCTCGTGACTCTAGGCAAACACGCCCCTCCATTGCCTAAAAAAATTAACAAATTATTTCTTGAGGGTGGAATCCAGTGATGAGTCAATCTGAGCCATCCTCACCGGTTGTTTTTCATCCAGGAAAATTGATATAATCTCCTATACAATTTCCCCCTTAACCAACTTCTCCTCGTCCCGAGGATCCAACGTCTCAATCTGGAAGGTCATGGTCATTTTCTTCTGCTCCTCCTAGTCGAATGGGGTATAATAACATTCCCTGTCTTCAACTTGACTATTTTTTACCACCCTGACCCCACAATAAGTGAGGAGATTCACGCACTGGTGTATAGCGGAAGGAACCACCTTAAATTTCTTCAGTCCTACCTTGCCAACGATGAGTTTGTATGCTCTATGAATATACTTATCCAAGACGAAGAAATGAATCTTCTCTATCCAACTTCGAATTTAATTGTACCCATGGGTTATACCTTCTCTCCTTAGAATCCGATGAGCGATGAATGATAGGCTTCACGCTTGTTGTCCCTCAACTTTAGCCTCTTGAAGTAATTGTAAAATAAGACATAGATTGTACTTTCATTGTCGACCCGGATTCTCGTCACCTTACTTTCATGTACCATTATAGTGACGATCATAGGGTCTTAGTGTTGGTATAGTATGTTGTTCAAGTCGTCCTTAGAGAAGTCGACCGCTAGGCGATCCTTATTCACTTTCCTAGGGTGAGTTTCTGCAGTACCTATCTAGTTGATCTATCTAATATTATCACAAGCCTTCACCTCATTGAGATAGGATTTCCTCTTTGCGAGCTCATTTTCTCCTCCATCGTCTCCCCTTGCAATGAATTTATACCCAAACGAGATCATTTTGACCTCATGTACTGGATCCTTGGGTCTCTTGGAGAGGTGTGGATCATCCTTCGAATTGTCATCCCTCCTAACTTTCTTTTTTCAGCCTTTCTACAGGGGTGTTTGACCGCCTTCGGGGCTTCTGCTTGTAATTGTGATATGTTTGGCATCCTTTGTTCACAAACTTTGATAATTTTCCCGTCCTGATTAGATTCACTATGTCGTTCTTAAGGGCTAAGCAATTGTCAGTGATACAGTCGTGATTCCTATAAAACTTATAGTAATTGCTCATATCCCTTATATTTGTGGGGCTTTCAATTTTCCAGGCCATTTTAAGTCCATGCTTCCATGAATCTCCTCCAAGATATCATAGACACCCACTTTTAGAGAAGTGTAGTCATATCTCTTCAGTTTGTTAGCATTATTATCTTTCGCCTCTTTTCTTCGAGCTTCTGCTGGTATTGACTTTGGAGCCACTAACTTCTTTAGCATCCATAGCTTCTTCAATATTTATGATCTTCTTGGCCTTGGCTAATAACTCAATCATCGTCTTGGGTGGCTCCTTATCCATTTCCTAATGCAGCATCCCCGGCAGTAGACTAATCATTAGGGCAGTGATGGTTGTTTTCTCATCTTGGTCGATCATATCTAGTTTTTCCTGTTAAAACGAGTGATAAAATCTTGAGTTGTACCATCGACTAAACATTTAACAGATGGACCACCATGTTTCTAGGATTGGTTTCAAAGAAGAAATTGTTGACGAGAGATCGACTAGCTATTAAAATATTGAAAATTTTCCCCGCAATAGGCTATTGTACTATATCTGCTCGGATCCCATCATTATACTGGAGAATTGCCTATAATTCATATCATCTAGAATAGAATAAGTATCGATCATACCTTAATACTGTTCTATGTAAAACACTGGATAAGTCTTACCATCGTAATATGTGGGCATGGGATAATTAAAAATTGACAAGGCTAATGGAGACCTTTCACAAATCTTGAGTGTAGAGGATCCTTTGATCTGGAGTTTTCTCCAACCAGTCATCTGGATGCTAACTTCACCCCTTCTAGGGATGGCCATCCAGTCTGGCTATTCCTGATCAGTCGTGGATTTTTGTCAAACTATTTTCCCTGGAATTTTGTTCGTCTCATGTCGAGCCTTGTGAAATTATCCCTAGTCTGGCCGAACACTACTTTCCTCTAGTGGTAGACCTTCTCAATTCTTCCTCGTGGTGTCTAGGCCTCATGAGCTCTTTGCGATATTTCCCCCTCACTGCTTGTGAACCGAGATGATCAAATGCAAAACCCGTGCTTAACCTTTCCAACACGCTCGATCTCTCTTTGGAGAAGGATTATTCATCATCAAATCCCGATGAGGTCTCCCCCAAATGTCATGACTAGTTGTCTTATGATCCAAAGTACCTGGACCTATTCCCTACTTCTTGTGAAGCAAAACTCATTCTCCTTGGGTCCTCTAAGGCTCAGTCATGGTAACTCTATCATATTTCTTGGTAGGGGGATGAGGTAGCATTTTTGGCTTCTTGCCTAGGTTCTCGCCCCCCACCCCGATGGACTAGCCAGGCACCACTTATTTTATTTATGCTCCAACGGATAGTTAAGAATGCTACAGCACTTTAGAGCCAAAAATGCCTGTGCAAAATTATTATCACTCCGACTGATGCTCAGGTTCTATGATTCTCAACTTGAAGGATGGTCAGGCACATTTATGATTCATCTCGGTAGATGATTGGCAAAATATTTTCATGTATTTAGTCCCGAAGATATCTATATCACAAGTCTCATTTTATCCCCAATTAATGGATACACACATTTATTTGTTCATTGCTCATTTCTGTCTCATAATATTTTAGTTGCTCACAAATTATGCTCACGATTTTTGTCATCATAAATTTGTTAGCAGGGGACTATCTATACTTTATACTTCACAATTGTCACTACACAATTTCCAGTGAAAATAATTTTTTTTAAACCAACTTACAATTGAGTATTTGCTTAGCTATTTACATAATTTGTTTTTTGAGAAATTTTGCATCTTTTATTCGACTTTATTACAATTATTTTGATCACATAAATAGTGGGGCGCACTTATAGAGCACTCATGTCATTTATTCAATCATTTTAATTTTCAATATTAACATCTAAATACAACAATTTAATCTCGCCAGAAGAAGATTATTGGATATTTAGCACAGCCCTGATGGATGCTCGGGCACGGTTATCTTAGTGAAATTTTATAATAAAAACCATTGGATCATTCATTACATTCATACGATACTATGAATTTTTCCTCTGCCCATGGTCAAGCAGGTGCATATCACATATTCCTTAGCTTAAAAAATCATTCTCGTGATAACTTTTATTTGATTTAGCCTCAACAGATGGTCGGGCAGTTTATTAACATCCACGGGTATAATATTCATTCCCAACTGATGCTTGGCTATAATCTTAAGCTCTTGTGATTCTTATTAATGCTTGAGCACATATCGCTCGCCATATTTACTAGGAACTGTACAACTTTGCCTCGACAGACTATCCACGCACTATTTATTAATACTCCCTGACGGATGGCCGAGCACGTCACAACGCTTTGGACCCAACAAATGCTTGGCCAAGATTATTTGTTATAACTGAGGAATGCTCGGGCGTTAATATGTCTTCAATTTCAGTATTGATCATCTGGCTCTATGATTCTTAACATAGAGGACAATCTGGATTATTCAAGGTTCATCTCGACAAATGATCGACAAAATATTTTCATGAATTTAGTCCCGAAGATATTTGTCACACGTCACATTTTATCCCTAACAGATGGATCATTCGTAGTAGCTACTCGGTCCTCTAAAAATTCTCCTCAACGGATGCTCATACACTATTTATTATCTTTAAAATGCCCCGATGGGTGGTTGGCATTTATATTATGTGATCACCACAGTTTAGCCCCAACAGATCGTTGGTCATTATCATTATCATTATGATTCAACCGTAATTGATAATCTGGAAATCTATTTTTCACAAACATTGCAGGATTATTAGTAATATCTCCTTGGTCCTCGATAATCTTGCCTCGACGGATGCTCAGGCATCATTTATCTTATCAATGCTCTGATAGATGCTCGAGTATGGATCGTTCACAACATCTACTAGATCCTTTGTAATTTTGCCTCTGCGGACCCTTAGCTTCGATGGATAGTCGACATTATTTGATCATGTCTCAGGCTCCAGTGGACGGTTGGGTAATGCAATTCTTATTTAATTCAACCTCGGCAAATGAGAAGTTGGGCAACCTGTATAACAAAGATCCAATAACACATAAAATAGTATGGAGTGCAATGATCAAATATATTTATCAACAAGAACGAATCCAACATATAGGAAGTCACATATCCAGCAAGATCACAATCAACCGTGGTCTCTAAGGATTGAATTCGAGCATCACAAGACTCCTCTTGGTCCACTCCGACCAATGATCTCACAGTTTATGGACGACTCGCGTCTCATCTCCACTAACCCGTTTGGCCTATCGACCTACGAACTGGGGATATCATAACTAAACGCCCAAACATTCTTTCTAATCCCATGTCCAATCATCCTCGACCTGCGTTCGGGTCTGCCCCTACTGGCCGATGTTCTTTGACGTGTGACGAACATAACATGTTGGCAGCAACACTAGACCACCCTGAATGTATCAACAACATCGTCGGATAACCCATGGTGACCGAGGATCACTGGGCGATGAAATTTTGCTAGTCGATGTTAAAAGAGCATCATCAACACCTAGATATCCACTCTAGAGGAATAACATTTCTTGAACGCCATATATCAAATTAACGCATTTATGCATGAAGATGCTTTGAACTCATATCAATTTCTTCATATGCACGAGTTATATGGAGTTTTCCACCGCATCGTTGAACCACCATGCATGGTTGGCAAACAAGTGCACCCCGAGGAACGATACATTACATGGAGCTATATGGGCAAGATAATTCTTAATTATATCCATCTCGACGAACGATCGATGCGGTATTCTTTAACGTAACAAAGCCCTAAGGAACGGTCGGGCACACTTATCATCTTGGTTATTCGGATCTAATACTCGATGGATGGTCAGGCGTTATCTTTAGTCAGTTTTCTCTTCGCAACTCGATTGGGGGATCCATAGCAACGATGACAAGTAAACAGATTCACCGTAACATTTAAAGCAAAATAGAAGAAGCCAACTGAGGATGGTTGCTAACATGGTTAACACTGGCATTAGTCTTTCAAATGATGATCGGGATTAAGCTTTATTTAATTATAACAACTATCTTACTTATTTCAATTAAATTAAGGAAGTCCTCAGGTCTTTGTCATCTCCAAACACAAATGGCCTCACGAGTTTCCCCAGCAATAATAAAAGCCCTACGAGGGATCCTTAGGCAAAAAGACCAACTCAGGTTGGTTGTCAACTATGTTGGTCGATTAAAATCCTGAACGGGTGGATGGCCCTTAAACCAGGTGCCTTTTTTCCAACATATTTTTAAGCCTGAGAAAGTGTGACGACACAACCTAAAAGGTAAAATAGACGAATATTTACATGACAGGCATTACAAAATGGAAAAATGCAAACAAAAATAGGTATTACATTGACTTGCGGGAAAGGCCTAAGTACAATAGGCGTACTGATTACATATCAAATATTAAAGACCTAATGTAGGGTGATACCCCAACTAGGTGCATGCCCGATCAAGGATCGGTGCATAGGCCCGTGGTAGGCCTCTACAGTGGGACCATATAAAAAACCTAATGCAGAGTGATACCCCGACTAGGTATATGCCCGAGCAAGGCTCTACGCATAGGCCTGTGGTCGGCCTCTTCAATGGTACCATATAAAAAACCTAATGCAGGGTCTTACCCCGACTAGGTACATCCCCGAGCAAGGCTCGACGCATAGTCTTCTGGTCGGCCTCTCCAATTCGACCATATGAAAAACCTAACGCAGGGTCTTACCCCAACTAGGTACATGCTCGAGCAAGGATCGCCACATAGGCATGTGGTCGGCCACACTAATAGGACCATATAAGATCAAAATACAGAGAGATGCCCTAAACTTTATTCACACTCGAGAAAGCCTCAGCAAGCAAATTATTAACAGTCCTGTGGTCGGCCTCACGAATTGGGCCACGCAATAAAATAGAACAATGAACTACGATCAACCTGATCCCTTGAGTGTATGTAGGCAGCTTGACATGCTCGAGTCCGGTTCCCATATCAATTGAATGTCTCTCAACTCAAGTCAAGCATTCATCTAAAAACTTATAAAGGCAAGAAGATCAACTAAAGAAGGCTTAAAAGTTGAACGTAAACTCAAAGAACGTCGGTCCAGTTCACATCGGCATCTACACACGTTTAAAAAGATTATGGACCAGCTCCTAGCTCATCTCAAAATCAACTCAGCTGAAATGTGACCTGTGGGGCTATTGTGGGGGGAAATATGCCTACATAATAGCATGACACATGACGAGCACCTCGGTCAAGATGGCTAACAATAAACGCTCCAAAAAGATAAGGACGATTAGAGTCCTTGATAAACTAGAAGATCTAGGAGCAGTATCTTATTCAAATCAAACTCTATAAGGATAGGACTTATCCATTTGTAACCCCTAACTCTATACAAAGGGGACACCCCTCATTATGAAAGGGGGCTCGAAGTCTAGAGAAATACTCTAGTGTAAAACTCTCTCCAGTTTTTAATGAAACACAACTGCAGCCTCGTGACCGTAGGCCATTCACGATCGAACCACGTAAACCTTTGTCTCTCTCATATTTATTTTTATACATGCATCGTGTTAAATGGGCATCCCCTACTGGTGAGTTTTTTTTACACCACACCTTTTATGTCCCCCATTCTAACAAGGGTTGAGGGTGGAATTTTTTCAATTGTTAGACTACTCTTTAGATTTTCCCCCATTTTTAGAGATCACAAAACATATTTGAACACTCATGACACGAGAGTTTATGGATAGGAAATCGTAGAAAAAAACAAATGACTTGTCAGTTTTCCACAGACGGCAACAATTTATTATCGTTTAAGATTCATATATGGATTTATGAGTCATAGCTGATAAATATGAATGATAAACTATAACAAATATAGAGATCAATGATTCAAATTCGAGAGTGAGGAGAGATATAGAAAGAAATATGTATTTAATGTGGTTCGTCCAAATGTGGTGCCTACATCCACATGTGCTATGTAGGTGTTTGTTATTTAGTTAGACAAAATTCGTTACAAAAATGGATGGAAGCTCTCAAGGATCTCCCTAGTATTTCTCTGTTGGGATGTTAAGTATATCAATCTCTTATGTTCCTTCAGATGGGATTGTGCGCTATTTATAGGAGAGAAAGAGATGGTAGGGGGATAGGTGGACTGCCTTTAAAAGTCAGGTAATTACACCTTTCTACATTCCGAGAGACGACTAATGGTGATTCAATTGCAATTAGTTGAAAGGGTGGGTTGTTAACCCTTGTGTGTATAAGCGGAGTTGTCTATGTTCCTTCTCGTGACCCACACATGCCCTTGTGGGTTTAATTAATAACATCACTTCATTGTGGTTAGTTATCTAACCAACTATGACTACCACTGAGCCGATCAGAGATATGATAAGCCGACCATGTTTAATGAGTAAGACGAGCACCTTATGATGACAGGTGTCACTATAATATTGCTCTAATTCATATTCCATATTTATGGTTCAAGAATTAAAAAACAAATTATACTTAGGATGTGTGTGAGAATCTCAATTACATGCTTTGAAATTAAAATTAAAATATTTTCACTACAAAATATTCAGATTTTTAACTATTGCATGTAAGGGAAAAAATTAAATACAACAATTGTGTGGATAATGTGGCATAATGAATCAATAAAAACTAAGTAAATTATTAAAAGGTGAGAAAAGAATGATTGGAAAGGAGAGATAAATAACATTTTCGAAAATTGTATGTGCAACTTGTACCACATCATCTCTATAGTATTATCTCCATGTGAGGGGAAGTGTTAGGTTGGTATTATGTTTTGACCGACTATCAAATAACTCATAGGTAGAGAAATAATTTAAATTTAAGGGGGTGAAATTCACTACTATTTTTTATTCAAGAAAAAGTGATAAAAATTAAAGATAAAAATCATAGTATTTATAAAGGACATTTACACTTTGGGGGTACATTACTTCTTTATATTTTCTCATTGGGGGTACACTTGTTTTTGTACTCACTCATTGGGGGTTATTCTCACCTTTAGTGAAATGGTTTTGAAAAACAATTGTAGACAAAAAATCATATAAACCATCGCTAAAAGTGAAAATGACCCCCAATGAGTAAAAACGAAAACTAGAGTACCCCAATGAGAAAATACGAAGAACTAGTGTTTCCCCAATGAGTATATGTCCCTATTTAAAATAATTACGTAAAGACCAAAGTGTTTTTTGTGGGGTTAGTATAAGGTTTCAATCTGGGATCAAAGTGAGAACGAAATGCAGACGCAGGTGTAATTTTACAAACTAGTTATCTCTCACAATAATTAGGATTTAAAGATCTCGAGTGTGTCTATATTCATAAAAATAATTATATAATTTTCATTAATGGATTTTTTATATTTGCAATTATGTAATGCTTTAGAAGATATAGTTGAAGTTCTGGTAAAGTTTTTCACTAGTAAAATACATTCTGCATTAGCAGAACAAGATAAATAAATAAACATGTTTTGTACTTTCTCACCTATTCCGATTGTAGAGGGGTACACCCCAACCTCACAAAAATGTATACTTGGACACAAGTGGCTACAAACGAGTGGATTCTGAGAGAGAAGATGCTAAGAGAAGTGGGTACCAAGGAATTAGGTTCCAAGTGATAGGGTACCAAATGAGTAACCCCAAAGTAACAAGTAACTTCTTTATGAGTAACTCCAAACTCAATAAGAGGGTTCCATTCAAATTTACCCAAGTCAATAGAGAGGGTGCTATAGGAGAAACCTAAAGCTAGCGAGGGGGTTCTCTGCGAGCAACCCCAAGCCCAGGTTACAAAGGGAAATAAAAAAACCACCCTAAAATAAATGAGGGAGTGCCATCAAAGTGAACCCAAGCTAGACGGGGGGGTGCTCTAGGAGAAACCCCAAGATAGCGAGGGGTGCTTTGCGAGCAACCCCAAGACTAGGTCACAAATAAGTTTATCTAAACTATTTGCTAACACTTTATTATTTTTATACACATGAATAATTAGTAAGAATCTTTAGTCAATCAAGAAGGACTCGAGTAGATAGCTAGGTGGGATCCCTTGGGAGTTTTGGTTCGGAGGCTGAGAGATAAGCCTTATTGGGTAAGCTAAGGCCCAACCACTTCAGCACCATAAAGAGATAGAATATTAATAGGAGGGGCCTAAGAGGTCACTCACACACTTACACATTTCACACTTAGTGAAATAGGTGAGCAGCCAAGACACTGCCCACAAAGTGTTTTTAAGATAAACATTGGCTACTCAAAAGTTTTCAAAAAAATATTATTTACCAAGTTACCATTTGAAAAAATATTACCAAATCTTACTTTTTGGCACTATGTCCGACATATTTGCCTTTTGGCTTTGGGTTGTGACTGGTATCATTTATCAAAGTGGACAGATGATAAAGAGTGAAATGAGATAAAAATTACAACTCAGATATTGTCTCAAAGAATATCCTTTTGGCGCGCACATGCCACATCAGCCCTAGTATTTACCTATAAATAGAGCCCTTGGGCGAGGTCAATATATATCACAAGTTAAGCACTATTAATCTGAACAAATAAACCCAGAAAGTATTCTCTCCCTACTCTCTCCTTGGTACTTAAAGTGCTTGTATCTTCACTCCCAAGAATCATCACTTCCAAGTGATCCCTTTTCTCTTTTGTTGCTATTGAAAAGTTTATAGTTAATCATTGTCTTCGTCATATCGCAATTATAGATACACCATTTTATCCGAAAAGTTAGATTTTATCTTTTTGCTTATATTAAAGCATTGAACATATTGAAGGCAAATTTCATTAGAGTGGGTCATACCTTACTAGATCTAGTATATTCATAGACCCTAGTACCACTACCCTTCTATATTTAGCGACTCTGTTGGGGAGATATTCACATTGCCATGAAAAAAAAGGTTACAATATTTTAAAGCAACTAGTTTTTATTCCGTCTCTTAATGAAGTTCAAAGTGATAAGATGACCAATGAAGAGGTTATAGTTACTGGAGTAGGAGCCCCTAAAGTGTGACGGCAACCACACCATTGAATGGGATGAACTTGATGAGCATGTTTTTTGAATTTCGAAGACAACATAATGTGGATATAGCCAACCTGGGACAAGATTGTATGAAACCTATTTTGGCTCCTGTTGGAGGGGAAATGGCAACAAAGATGGTTTCAACTAAGAAGGTGATGATGGAGCAAGTGGAGACCCCAATGAGCTCATAAATGACAAATAAGGTAACGATGGAGGAATCACCGTCCAAAACTGACATGAAGAAGAGGTGAAAAAGTTTCTAAACTCAAATAAGGAGTTACCACTTATGTATGAGGAGCTTCAAAACCCCCACCCAGATACTATCAATGAAAAACCATACCATGAAGGGTATGTTCCTCCAAAGTTCATAAAGTTTAACGGGAGGGGTGAAAATCCTAGAGATCGTGTGAAGAGGTTCGTGCAGTACCTTGGTGTGCATATTAATGATAAGTAGATTATATTGTGAGAGTTCTAAAAAAGTGTCACTGGAAAGGCATACATGTTGTACTCTCAACTGGTGCCAAATAGCATCCCCACTTGGGAGGAAATGCACAGGTAATTTTTTCAAAACTTTTTCTTGGCTGAGGATGAGTTCACATTGAAACACTTAGCATAAGAAGTGTAGAAGAAAGGTGAGGAATTGATGCAATACATCAAATATTTTATAGAGAGCGCGCTAGATGTGCATGAAGATGTTTCAGAGGCAAGGTTGTTACAAATATGTGTGGAGGAGCTGCTAGGGGAGTATAAAATCCACCTGATCAATGAGCCCTAAAAGGGTACTTTCAGAGAATTCACACATGCAACTAGTAATATCGGCTTAATCAGTAAACCAAGGCTGCAAATATGGAGGGCATAGATGCCGTTGCCACCTGGTAGGTTTTAAGTTTAATAACAAAAAGAAATGAACTACATTGAAGGAAGCCCCATATGAAATAAGGGGGCAAGCATCTAAAAATAATAACGTCTCTGGAAAAAGAAAGTTTGGAGATGATGTCCTACTATCGTTGCCATGCAGTGTGGTAGAGGCAATGGACTATTAATTAACTTTGGGGCGTTCGGGGGTGGAATGTACCCCTCACTCAAATGGCCAAGTACCCACGACAGAAAGCAAGGCAAATGCAAAGTTTTATGAGTTACATCATAGAGTTCAACATGACACCAAAGACTATTATTACTTACACTACATAATAGGGGAACAAGTCTCTAATGGAAACCTGCAGATCCTACCAATGGATGTTAATGAAAACCTATTACATGCTCATCACTATGTCATAATAAATATTATGGTGGCAAATAACAAGGAAGTAATGCTTAGGAAAAAAGAGTGGTCGAGCAATGATTATGTGGGAGGAGAGTGGTTGTATAACCTAGCCAATGAAAATTAGAAAGATTATTCGGGTGAGTGTGATAGCCCCCAAGAAGGAAGCGTGGGTGTGGTACTTACGTTGGATGGGGGGGGGGGGACATAAATAGAGTATGTATGTAATGCGCAAGCATACGAAGTGGAAATTAACTCAGAACGTGCAGTTATTGCAAGAAGCCTCAAGTTCAAGTAGTTCTTTGACTAGATTGGGGTGAAGCAGGACATATGAATGGTGATCACCAAGAACATTTTAGAAGCAGTCCAAGAGTGAGGGGATCCATCGCTCAACTAGCATGTTCCATTAGAAAGTTGATTAAGAGATAAACATCTGAGGTGGTGATTTCGAAATCAGACAGGCAGGTACCCTTATTTCATAACCGACCTCTATGTGTTATAAGATGGGTCAATGGGATTTGTTTCCCAAGGGAACTTTTAGATGGAGGGGCATTAATATATATTATGCCTATCAACACTTTGTGCAAAATTGGAATTTTCTCAAGAGAAGATTGTGCATGTACCACTTGTGATCTCTGCCTTTGATAGCACATGGATGCAATCACTCGGATATGTTAATGTGGGGATTAAGTTAGGAAACTTCACATCCCACATTACGTTTCATATCATCAATGCCAACACATGTTATCAGCTCCTGATAGGTCAAGTGTTGATGCGCACACATGGATTTATGCCGTTAACATTCCATAAGCTAACTTTCGTGGGATGAAGATTGTAATTAAAGCTACAAAAAGACCATTTTCAGTGGAAGAGGCCCACTTTGTGGATGCAACATTCTACACAGAATTAGATGAAGAAAGAAGAAGTTTGGTCACATGGGCAAAAGATCCTTGCACAGCCCAAGAGGATATTAAATCTAAGAAGTCAGTGCATGAGAGGCTAGGCCCACGGGTGCCCCCGTTAAGAATAAGGAAAAAGAAAAGAGGAATTTTAAAGAAGAAGAAGAAAAAGAAGAAAAACCTATGTGAACTTGTAAAAAGATTGTGCTACCCAATGGTAAAGTCATTTACCACTTATAACGACCTGCGCGGGAAAATTTTTGGGACGAAAGAGTCGAACCGAAACTAGAATGTTTTATAATTGATGAGTCCCACATTATTGAGCACGTAAAAAAACTAGAGGAGGCACCTAAATGCATGCAAGATGGATTGTGTGAGCATCTTTGAGAGCTCGAGGAGCTAAATCTATGAGTGAATGGTGGTGATGAACGACTTATCTTTATTCCTAAAGGATTACATATAAAATAGATAGAGGACATTATTTACTTACTCAAGGAATTTATAGAGGTTTTTTATGGAAATATACGTAGATATCGGGAATAGACTCAGAAGTGAGCTCTCACAAGCTAAATGTTTTGCCTAATACCTTACCTGTGAGGCAAGCCAGACGGGCTTATAAGGCTTAGTCGGATTTGAAAATCAAGGCGAAGGTTGAGAAGATGATCATGAATATATTCATCAACCATATATAACACCTAATCTGGCTATCAAGCATTGTACCTATAGTGAAGAAGAATAAAAAGTAGATTTGGGTTTGCGTTGATTTTATAGATTTGAATCGCGGTTGCCCGAAGTATGAGTTCCCATTACCCAGCCTTCATAGCCTAGTAGATGCCAACTATGAACATGAGATGTATAATTCCATGGATAGGTATGTAGGTTATAATAAAATTTAAATGGACCCGACAGAGGTAAAAAGAAAGCCCTCTGAACACCATTGGCGACTCTCTTGCCAACACTGTTTTCCTTTTACCAAATTGATGTATTACTTTAAAATAATAAAATATAACTCTTCACAACAATATTTCCTTTTTCCAAATCCAAATTTTCTTTGTAATAGGCATATATGTTATTGTTGGTAAAAAAAAAAGAACACTGTTGGGAAATTTCCATTACACGGTCATACCCAATGGATTGAAAAATGCGGGTTCACCCTATCAACATACCATGATGGACATATCTCATGACTTATTTCATGATGTATTGAAATTTTATGTATGATCTGGTGGTGAAGTCCAAAAAGGAGATCAAGCATGTGCAAGATCTTAAAAAAGTCTTTGAAAGGTGTCGAAAATATAAAATGATGATGAACCCCTTTAAATGTGCTTTTGGAGTGACCATGGGGGAGTTTTTAGAATTTGGGGTAAATAGATCAGGGGTGAAATTTGATGTGGGATAGCAAAAAGAAATTTTAATCATGCCACTACCAAAGAGCCAGAGACAGCACAAGAGCCTCTTAGGAAAAGTTTCCTACCTGAGGAGGTTCATACAAACTTTAGTGGAGGTTACTCACCCCATCTCCCCCCTAATTAAGGATAAAGGCCAAGTGGGTCTAGGGGAAGGAGCAAAAGAGGGCATTTGAGAGGGTAAAGGCAATATTTACTTCTCCCTTAACAATAATCCCACCAAAAGCGGGTGCACCTTTTCTATTGTATATTACCTCAACTGAGCAGTCTATAGGGACTCTGCTTGCCCAAGAGAAAGAAGGAGTGGACTGGTCGGTGTACTAACAATCGCGGGTGATTTCAGGAATGGAATTAAGATACACGAGCGTGGAGAGGCATTATTTAGCCTTAGTTTCTATGGCACAAAAATTGAGACACTACCTACTCGCATTCATAGTACATATCATCACTAAGTGTAACCCTATCATATATTTGCTGGCACGGACTACCTTGGTGGGGAGAGAAGATTGGTGGTTCCTAATACTTTTTGAGTATGATTTGAAGTGCGTCATCCTAAAAGATATCAAGAGCCAAGAAGTGGCTGATTTGTTAGCCAACTTTCCAACCCAAAATTTTGAACCTCCTAACAAAGAGCTGTTGGGTGAAACATTTTAACCCTGTTTAGCAAAAGAGATAGAGGAGTGGGAGATGGAGTTTGATGGCTCATGTGTTCAAGGGATATGCAAGGAAGGTATCATTCTTTATATTGTCAAGGAAAATATTACCAAGTCTTACAAGTTATATTTCAAATGTTCTAACAATGAGGTGGATTACGAGGCTTTCAAACTTATCCTGTTGGAGGCACTGAGGAGGGGTATCAGAGTGATGTGAATGAGAGGATATTCTAACTTAGTAGTCAAACAAGTTAATAAATAGTTCACCTTAAACATGCCAACTTGGCTCCATATAGATCAATTATCAAGAGGCTACTTAGTTAGTCCCTAGAAGTTAAAATAGAGACGCACTCATGGGTAATGAAGAGGAATTTGGATGACCTATCAATGATCGCACAAAAGTTAACAGTATAAGAGATAGAGGCTACCGTTACATTTCGACAGAGAATGGTGCTGACGACAGTATGCTCGTTATATCCAGGTGAAAATCTAAAAGATTAGAGGTTCTCGATTATAAAGTTGTTAAAAAGTAGAGAAGGAAAAATGAAACCTTCTCCAATGCATACTTTACTTCAAAAGTTCGAGCATATTTTTGGCAAGAGGTATAGGGGAATAAGAGGCTAAGGAAAAATTGGCAGCAATGCATGAGAAGTATTGTGGGGATACTCATATCCCACTTTATCAGTAATTGCTGTGAGGAGGTTATTATTGGCTTACTATGACTGCGGAGGCTGATCATATGAAACAAAGTTATTTGAAGTGATAGACACAGTTTAACCAACCAACTAAAGCACATTTTGTGGAAAATTTTGAAAACTGGAGGATACTTTATATTATGTACCTCAGAGATGGAGAGTTTTCGATTGAAAGGGAAAATGAAATATACTTGAAGAAAAGGATTGATCGCTTTTACTTTGTGGAAGGGGAGATCTAAGGAAGGGATATAATGAGAAGGCACTACGGTGCATGAGAGGGGAAAATGTAATGAAAGTGTTGAAGAAAGATCATGAACCTTCACACATAGGTGGCACTAAGCTATACGATCAGTTGATGACCCTAGGAGTATTACTGGCCAATAATAGAGGTCGAGTCTATTAACTTTGTGAAAAAGTGTAGATCCTGACAAGTACATGGTAATATGGTCCATGACCCCTCGGTAAGCCTATAAAGTCTATCCGATCCATACCCCTTCCACACTTGGGCATTTAATTTAGTGGAAAAAATTAGCCCATATTCTCATGGAAAAGCTTTTAGCATCGTTTCCACAAAGTTGTATACAAAGTGGGCATAAATGATTCCTTTAAGGAGGGTCACTGCTCAAGAGGTGACATAATTCATCTGGGAATAAATAATTTCATGTTCAGGATCCTAAAGGTCATCCTTATGGATAATGGAAAACAACCTGTGTGCAAGGAAATGGGGCTCCTCGTGGATAAAAATAAAATTGTTCACAATAATTCAACCACATATTACCCTAAGGGGAACGGTTAAGCGGAGGCTACAAATAAGATGTTCGTTAACATTTTGAAAAGATGCTGGAGGATTTTTTGAGGGATTGGGATGAAAATATGCCAATGGTGTTATGGGCCTACAAGACTTCAAGTAGAAATAACTTTCTTCGTTGTTTAAAAAACAAAAGATGTGTTGCGAGTAGAGTTGGTGGTACCCTCAACTTGGGTGGATATAAGCCCTAATCTCATACCAGACCCGAAACATATGCAATTAGAACTTTAGGATGAACATTGTGACAAAGCCAAAGAAAAGTTTAAGGTCTACATTCAACAATTGTTTAGGGCTTAGGAAAATTTTGTTAAGCCTAGAGAATTCCAGGTGGGAGACTTGGTTTTGAAGGCATCCACTCACCATCTCAAGATAATGTTGGCATAAATATTTAAACCCAATCATGAAGGTCCATTTGTGGTGAGAGGAGTGGGGAGGTCAAGATATATCCCGATTTTTTTACAATAATAATTTTTGTCTTTTAACATAGACAACACAGTAGACAACCACTCGTCAAAATATATTAGTGGGTGATTCATTATTTTATTTCTAATATATTTTATTTTTTTAAATGAATTTTAGAGAATCTCAAGTTTCTCATAGAATAAGAGAAAGGAGAAAGAAATTTGAAGAGCATTGCTCACCATACTTGGGGCATATGTGAACCCTAATGACAAAGTATGATGACCAAAGCACCTATGCTTACAAAAAAATTTAAACTCTAAACCCTAACATAGATCACATGTTCATGCTAAGGTTTGACGTCAAGTCTTATTTAAAAAAATGAATATAGGACAAACATTCCACAACTTAAGGAAAAGTTTTATATATTACTTGCTAAGTTGCGAGCAGTAACTCCCACAAAAAAAAGGAGCAGTATTAGTTCGTGATGGGACATTACCCAGAATAAGAGAACAATTCACAGCATATGAATACAAAAAGTCAACAAAGAAATGTATGTAAATAGAGAAAGCGAGAAAATAGTAGCAAAGAAGAATAAAATAATTTTCTTTCATTTATATAAAAGGCCTGCTCCAAATAGAGCAAACCTAGATGTTACAAACAAACAAAATAAATAATACAATTGTCAACTAGCAAGTAAAAATAAAAGATTGTATTTTGACAAGTATCCCTCATACGAGGGGCAACCTCTTGAACCATATCTTCCTTTAGCCTAAACATTCGAGCAGTCTCCTATGCCTCACTAGCTAAAACCTTAGCCATCCTGACCTCTCTTGATTTGATCTTCTTGGTAAGGTAGTCGACTTCTTAATGACATCATTTGGCTTTGGCCCTCTCGGATGACTTAGCTTTTATCAGTCTCCCGGTAGTTGGGAAAATGAGATGGCGAGCGGAAGCGTCGAGTCAATCAAGCTTGAAGTGGTAGAAGTTATCTAAGTCCTTGATGATAGTTAAAAAAGGTCTAGCCCTCTCACTACTAACTTTAGAGGGAGGATGTCGCGACCCAATTATATGCTTGATGGTAACCAATGAGCAATGGTAATTATAATAAATAATTAAAACAGAAGAATAATTAATCTTTATGTGTCACCCCGCCTAATTAAATACCGGGTGATCAGTCCTTTATTAAATTATAACCAAGGTGAATGGTTGGTTCATTCTTAGCATCACTATCGCAAAATAACTTTTTAAATTAAACACCCTAAATAATTAAGCTAAGTGATAAAACCATTTAAAACATTCTTTCCCTATTTAATTTAAGCCCAATAATAAAAACCTTTCATAATTCATAGTTTAAGAGTCACACAAATAACTAGACTGGAGAAGATCATCCATGAAATTTAAGCATTCAAATAACTAATTCCAACTTTAAAACTTCAAAGGAAAAACATCCCGACAGTAACAAATCCCAAAATAAAAATACTGAAAGTAAATGAATCACAATCTCTGATAAAACCAACTGAATAAGGAAAAAGGGCGGCACATGCCCAACTGGATAAAACAGAACTAGTAGTGGAGTCAATAATGAGGTCGTTTAAGTAAAAGGCTTGCAACTCCCACCTAAGATGCAACACGTTCCTTCCAAAGAATACTAAGCATGACGCCCCTGTGGATGGGCACCTGTAATATATACATATATATACAAGAGAGAAGAGATAACAGGAAACGGTTCAGAACCCGATTGTAAAACAGTTTAAAAATTCAGTTTAGCAAGTATTTAAAATGTTTACCGGCTAATGCAACAATCATATTAGTATATGACACTCTCTTGAGAAATTCTCACCTCTTTTCTAATGTGCACACCTACCGCACTATTAATCCACACAAGTTAAGCGTATCTTAAATTCCTCATAAGGTTTCATGCCGACCATTACTAGGGATAAGATAATTAATTTCTGAGAGTAAAGTTTTCATAAGAATTTCATTTCATTATAAAGTCTTTCAGTATTACCTCAAGCTTTTCAAACACTTATATTAAAGTCGAAATATTTATTCATTACTTAACTACTTTTAGTCACAGTAGAAAGTTCCCAATTTCAAGTCTATATATATATTTATCACTCATATAATATATATAAATACTATCGACACCCCACAGAAAATTTATGGTGCTAGCATACTCTGCTATCAAGTTCCCGTATCACTCGTACTAAGGGAAATACTAGTTCAGAATCACTATCGAACTGTGTTAACACAAAACAAATACAAATTGAGGTGAAGCATTTTTCCAAGTCACTAAGAGGTCAGCACATACCCTCACTTCTCTTAGGACCGTTTGACTATCGATCAGATAACCTGTACCAAGAATTCCTATGTTCTAGGGTACAAGTCAATATCCCCCATAAAGTTCCCATCGAGAAAATACCGTCCCGGCACGGTAACCTCAGTGATATCAAGTAGTGCATGCATGATTTTTACACGTATATAGTATATGCTCAAACATGGTCATATATAAGTATACTACCATTCCCATTTCTAAATTAGGTACACCCACGACCCATACATATGATATTCGTTCTTAGTACACATTACTAGATTATCCCGTATAACAGCTCGTCTCTTTTATTCTTATTTATGGGATTATTCCAAACTTACTTCGTATCACTCGTAGTATCCTATCTCCTTAAGTATAATTTCAGTAGGTACTCTCTTATTTCACGACGTAAATTCCTTATGAGTCTCACTCCTTTAGACACACGTTCCCATTATTCCTTAAGTGTAAATCACTCCCCGTTAACACTAATTTCGCATTTACATTAAATGCTCCATTTTACAAAGTCCTACTGGTCCTCTTTATGTTCCAAAATGTTCTAACAATAATGTTCAAAGGTTACCACTAATTTTAATCGAAATAAAATATTTAAAAGAGGAATATGAATTTTCCAGGAGGGGTCGATCGATCGATGGAAGTGGGTCGATCGATCGATCGATGCTCTCTGGTCGATCGATCGATCAAGCAGTTATGGAGAAACTACAGAAATACCAGTTACGGGAATCCTATTCCAAACTCCCAACAAATGATACTACAAGTGTTATATACCCAAATAAATAATATTCTACGTAAGATATGTGAGTTTTCATCAAGTATAACAAATTAAAATGGAAAAATCTATATAAATCTCAAGAACCCTAATATTTTCTTTAACTTAGTTCTTCCCATTCTTTTTCCATATTTTCTACTCCTAACTCAATGCAAATTCATGGTTCAACCTCTACATATGAAATAGATTTTCATAATATGATTTTCACCTCTACAACATGTAAATTCTAGTCTCCAAAATATGATTTCTTTCACGAAAACTAGTTCTAATCAACCATAGACTAATATAATTGAAGCATTAAGTAAAGTAAAGCAAGATAGATACTTGCCTGGAAATCTTTATTTCTGATTTGTGGAAGAAATTGGTGTGGTGGTGTTCTTCGTCACGCGATATACAATTTGGCGGTGACGGCGGTGCATATAGTGGAGTTCTTGGCCTAGAACTCCTTGGAAAGCTTCTCCTCTTCCTCTCTAATGGCCGTTCTTGGTTTTTGGTTATGCTAACCCTAGAAGACAACCCCTAACATTTGATATAACCTTAGAAAATTCGTGGGTTTCTATGCCCAAAAATACAAAATGTCTAAAACACCCTCCCGAGATGTTAATTAGGCCTAAGAATGCCCCGAGACCCAAACTAAACCCCCGGGTACATTATTTTGACTATCTCGACCCTTCCGGACACATTGACGCACTCGAAATGACTATACGGGTAACTTATAATATATTCACTTTTAATAATGTGAATTTAATCCTGACACGACATAGGCGTGACTCGATAAAATTTCCAAAACTATCAAATTAGATTCTCGTGATAATTTTACTAAATTTAATTACTCATTTTACTTTACCCATAAAGTAATTTACAACAAAATTCTAATGATTACTAACTCTCATCACGCTAGTAAATATTTAAATGATTTCCGGATTAATATTAAATTAATATCTCTAATTAAATTTAATAAATCCCCAAATTTAAAAGTCATAAAAATACGGGGTATTACACTTTATTATACAACGGGGTCTACATGAGACAAAAGTACAAATATCCAGATAAGCGGTTTAAAACATAGAATTGTAGGGGACATTAAGGGGCCACAGGAGCTAGTACGTTGTAGTATAGATATTCTAGTGGGGACTAGCATCTTTGTCTACTATTGCCCACCTGTATTTTACTAAAATTAATTTCCAGAGTATAATTTAATAAAAGCTCATATTTGCGGGTAGTATTTGTCCTTTATCTAGCTCATTATCAATCTGGAAAGAAAACAATTAAGCAAATATGTCATGTAGATAATTTTATTTCTATGGGGATTAACAAAGTAGAGGTTGTACCATAGTATAATAATCTGAAGCAAAATGAAATATCATAGTACTGACAGGGGTATACTGGAGTCTAATGATATTTAAAAGAATAATACGGTGATTCATAATTGGATAGGTTTTTTATCGAGTTACAAAGATAAGGGATCAGACTATACAAGATAACCCATAAATTATCGATTATAGGGGCATCAAGTGCGTAGCTATACCGTTAAAATATCACCCAAAATGTTTGGACAATCCACCCAAAATAATTAGGGAAGGTAAAAAAATGGCGAGGCACACTAACTAGAGTGTCACTCATACGTATGTAGCAAATAAAACTAGGCACTTAACATCTGAGTCCTAGAGGACAATTTGAACTTTCGTGGTATACCAAAGTCTAATTCTTGAATCGTAAGGTATGCTACTTGGGGTTTCATTAATAAAGGTTATAATTTGAAGGGTTTACTACACTAAAAGTATAATAGGATGCATGTTTATACCATATTTAAAGGTTTAATTGAATTCAGTTGTTCTACCGAATTCATAAGTTGTAGAGGTTTATCGATTTTAGGGAATAACTTGGATAATGATGGACTCAACATTCATGATAAAATATGAACCTACACCAAGGAGTTAATAAATGAGAACCTGAGTTCCGGGGCGATCACATAATGATATAAATAATTAAGTTATTTCAAGTGCATAAGCTCAAGTGTAATAACGAAATAGAATCACCTACTTTTCAAGTATGGATTGAAGTTTATAGGTCTAAATCATGGTAGTGGGATGGATATTCAGAAACCAAGGAGATCATAAGTATATATTATAGGTCTAAAACAAAAGTTATGGCATGCAGTTGAGTGGAATTTATTGAATTTTTAGTGCAAAATAATTGTTAGGGTTTAATGTATAATTTTAAAAGTTTAAATTTTATAAATTTTTCCTAGTTTTCACTTGAATTTAGGTTTAGCGGAAAGATACAATTTGGCTATATTTTACCTAAGGAATTGATGTAAAATTTTGGGTTTTTTGAAATACTTGGAAAATTGTCGGGAATTAAGTGTAAATGGAAAGTTAATTTTTCTTAACCTTAAACTTGGTTTCTCAAGATTTTTCTTTATAGGAATCCTAACAGGGTGATATTATATAACATTTTGTTCATAATAAAAAAATAGAAACTAAGGAAAAAAATTAGATTGGGGACGCGCACTCACCCAGTGGGTCAAATCCCCCACGTGCCTGGTTTGACTCCCACTCTCGCGCGTATAGCCCACACCATCCCCTACCTTCGATTTGTTGACTTTAGGGTTTGAAAACTTTGACCCTATATTGGAACCATTTTAGAATACCATTTGAGTTGATTCCTGAATGAAGGTTGTGTAATTTTTCTAGAGGAATCCAACCATATTAGTTTTAAAGATTTTGGTGGACTGGTTCAAGCTATTGGATTTTTGTAAAAATGGCAAATGTTGTCCTTGAACATTAATGTTTATAGGCTATGATTTGAATTTTGGCATGGTTATATTTGTTTTCTATGTTCAAAATGCAATCAAACAGGGTTAGTTTTTAGGATTTTAATTGATCATAGTCTCTGAATTTGAGTTCTGAAAATCTCAGGGCGGGATTTTTCAAACTTTGATTTGGGGCACTAAAACTTATTTTGACTCAATTAAACATTTCACCTAGGTTGCTTAGACCCAAATATTGAGTTCCTTCAATTAGAAACTAGTTCAAAATCAAGAGTAGAGAATCCACCATTAAAGCTCAAGCTTTAATGGAGTTTTTTTTTTTTATTTTTTTTTTATTTCAAGCCTTTTTAATGCCATTCACATGTTAAAACATATATGTAACTACATTTTTTTACTCCAAGGAAGTGCAAAAATATAACCATATTCTAAGAAATAAAATTTATACATAAAATGTTAATGATACACAAAATCTCAAAAATTTACTATGTGTTATCATTGAGCTGGGTGGGTTTTTCACAGAGGGAAACAGGGGGTTATATAGGCTTTATGGGGGAGAGTTTGTTGGTGTAGAGTTTGGTGTGTTTTAACTTGGTGTTTACTAGTTTAAACCATGGTACCATGGGATATCCATGTGGTACATGCTAAGATAGCCGCCACCTGGTCCACATTAGTAGGGGCAAAAGTGAAAATAAGGTTAGGTCTTAATTTGGTCTTAAGGTAGTTCATAATTTAGTTTTTAGGAATTATATATTAACGCTTTGAAAGTTTTAGGGGCTAAAGTGTAATTTCTTAAACTTATTGGATTGGTCCATGATATTAATACTAAATACATGGAATTTTATGAAGCTTTGGGTTCAAGTTTGGATTCAATTGAGAAGATAAGGTGTAAATACTAGCATGATTATTGTCTTGGGGCACTTTGGTCATTTAACAAAAGTTTGGGGCTTACCAATGAATTTTTAGTTTTTTAAGGGATTGATTTTCTATATTTGTTGAATTGTTACATTTTACCCTGCAAAAATAATTTAGTCCTCAAAAGTACATGAGAAAAGTGCGGGGTAGTGTAGTCTCATAAAGCCTTATATTTCCCAAGTTGTTTCTTCCATTCCTTGATGCTTCCAAAAGACTTTAATTAGTGGGATGAATTTAGGTAGGAGAATCTCATCTTACCGTTCGAGGATTTGGATAGGAATTTCCTTGAATTCATGGTTGGGTTTGATTGTTATGCCTTTCCAAGTGATGATGTGGTTTGGATTAGGGATGTATGTATGCAATTGCGAAACATGAAACACGTCGTGTACATTAGATAGTTCGGGAGATAACTCCAAACTATAGGCTAACGGTCATATACGTTCGATGATTCTAAAGGGACCAATACAATGGTGTGCTAACTTTATTCTTTTCCCAAACCGTATTATACCTTTTCTTGGGGACGCAAATAAAAATACTTGGTTATTTATCCAAAAATCTAAAGGCTTTCTTCTGGTATCAGTGTAACTCTTTTGTCGACTTTGGGCTGAATGCACTCTTTCTCGAATGAGGAGTATCCTTTTTTTGGTCTTGGTGAAAATTTTAGGACCCAAAATATTATTTTCTCTTAATTCATTCTAGCATAGGGGTGAGCGACATGGTCTACCATTGAGAGCTTTGTATGGGGTGGTTTGAATGTTGGTTTGGTAACTGTTGTTGTAAGAAAATTTGATCAACACAAGATAATCGCTATATGTACCATAAAATCTAACATGCAGACTCGTAGCATATCCTCAAGGGTTTGTATTACTCTTTCGTATTGTTCGTCGGTTTGAGGGTGAAAGGCAGTGCTTAGATAAATTTTTGTTCCCATCGATGCTTGTTGGACTTGCCAAAATTTTCCTATGAATCTAGGGTCTCGGTCTGACACAATGGAGAGAGTTACATCATGGAGTCTAATAATTTCTCGAATGTAGAGTTTGCTAAGTTTTTTAAAGGAATCAGTCGAACTTGTTGGTAGAAAATGGGCAGATTTCATGAGGCGATCAACAAGAACCCATATGTAAATATATCCTTGAGAGGTTTGGGATAATCCGCTAACAAAATTCATGATAATTTCATCCCATTTCCATTCTAGGATTGGGAGTGGTTGGAGTAGTCCTCCTGGGTTTTAATGCCTGATCTTCACTTGTTGGAAAGTTAAACATTTTGCTACAAAATGCGTTATATTTTTCTTCATACCTGACCACCAATAATGTGGTTTGAGAAATTGATAAATTTTGGTACTTCGGGGATGAATCATAAATTTGGAGTGATGGGCTTCTTGAAGGATAACACATACTCAATTCTTATATTTTAACCCCCTCTCATGGTCTAAGGTCCAATCTTTTTTGGGGAGGTTACCTTGCAATTTCTACTTTTGGTTTCTCAGGAATTCATCTTCCTTTGGTGTTCCAAGATCCGCTTATGCAGGGTTGGGCGAGCTACGATGTTTTGTAGAATAATTTGGCCTTCAGAGGATTCTCTCTATAAATTATATTCTCCTATAGCGTCTAAGAATACAAACATACTGTAGAAAGTTCCTTGGTATTTTTGGCTCAAGGCATAGACAAATACGTTACCTTTTTCTGGATGGTATAGTAAATAAAATTTGTAATCCTCAAAGTATTATATCCATTGTCTTTGACGAAGGTTTAGATCTTTCCGAGTAAAGATGTATTTGAGGCTTTTATGGTCACACAATACCTGAACTTCTTCTCTGTATAGAAATCATCTCTAAATCTTTAGGGAAAAAATTGATGCCGCTAATTCCAAGACGTGCACTAGATAATTGCGCTCGTGAATTTTAAGCTATCGTGATCCATACTCGTTCACTTTTCCTTGTTTCATTAACACACATCCTAACATCTGTAGGGAGACGTCGATATAGACATCATAAACAGTATTATTGGAAGGGATAGTAAGGAAAAGGGCGGTAGTCAAGTTTTCCTTTATCTTAAGGAAGGTTCGTTCGCAATCAAAGGTTCATACAAATCGAATATTCTTTTTAGTTAGCTTCATAAGTGTCAAGCCAATTCTAGAAAATCCTTTTAAAAAACATCGATAAAAGTCGACGAGTCCCAGAAAACTGCGCAATTCTGTGACGATTGCAGATTGCATCCATTCAAGTACGATAGTGGTTTTGGTTGGATCTACCTGAATACCTCCTTTGATGATTACATGTCCAAGGAATTTCAATTATTTCACGAAGAAGTTGCATTTGCTTTATTTGTTATAAGGTTCATGCTCACGAAGGGTCTCTAATTATATGCGTAAATGTTCTTCATGTTCT
Source organism: Sambucus nigra (assembly GCA_949130495.1). NCBI lineage: Eukaryota > Viridiplantae > Streptophyta > Magnoliopsida > Dipsacales > Adoxaceae > Sambucus > Sambucus nigra. The sequence goes on along the minus strand of OX422215.1, from coordinate 44,708,794 downwards.
TCTCTCGTTTTGGAGTAAATTAGTATATCATATATGAAGATGATTACAAATTGATCCAGGAACGGGCGAAACACTCTATGCATCAAATCCATGAAGGCAGCGGGAGAGTTTGCCAGTCCAAAAGGATGACTAGAAACTTAAAATGACTATACCTGGTTTGAAAAGCGGTTTTGGTTATGTCTTCTTCCTTAATGAAAAGTTGGTGGTATCCTAACTGTGAGTCAAATCTTTAAAAATATCTTTGACCCTCGTAACTGGTCAAATAAATCGCCTATCCTAGGCAATGGATATTTTTTATATGGTCACCTGATTTAACTTTCAATAGTCAATATATAACCACAATGTTCCATGCTTCTTTCATACAAACAGAATTGGGGCTCCCTAAGGTGACGTGCTGGGGCATATAAATTATTTTTTTATTAATTCATCCAGTTGGGTTCGGATAAGATAGTGGAAAGAGAGGATGGTTCTTTTTTACATATTTGAAAAAGTAAGGGTTGATGGGAATTTCTTCCTTGGAAACAGAATGAAGGTTGATGGGGTTATTTAAATGTTACCGTCTTTGCATGGTAGTTAACGTGAGAAAAATTAGGGGATAAAATGTCCAATCCTATAATCAAATCAAACAACTTTAAGTCCGGGACAATCGGATCTACTGTTAACATCCCAGTTCCTAACTGTAAAGTATGATGCTTATGAATCCTATTATTAACGGTGACCTTTTCGATTGGCATCATAATGGAGAAAGGATGGGCTAATGAAATAAAAGAAAATTATAGGCGAGTCACACATGCATGACTAATAAAAGAATATATGGATCCTTAATAAAAGAATATGTGTGATGAGATGTTATAAAAAGGAAGATTACCTTCTACAATACCATGTAATTTTGATTTTTCGTTGGGAGAAGGGAGAATTTTTTACCTCGGGTCCTATTCAATGGCTTTGGCCTTTTTTTGTGGGACCTTTGCTGCAGTGGATGGTTAGAGTTATTGATTTGATTCTTGAATGGAGGTTTGATGAAATTCGGGGAGGTAAAAGGAGTATGTATTTGTAGAAGATGGCATTGTGGCCTAAGGTGTCCCATTTTGTTGCATTCGTGGCAGTGCATAAAAGGTCCACTATAACTATGATGGATTTAGCTGAAAGCTCGACAATACTTATTCTTGGTATAAGTATTGTCATGTTGATCTAGTTGGTTCCTAATGACATAGAGGTTCCTTGAGGGTGGAGTCGAGATTCGAGCTATACTACCAGATGCTGGGTTCTTTTCTATAATAGAGGCTACTTCAATTATTCAGTTGAATTCACAAATCTGCAAAGGAATGATGGAAGATTTAAAATTTGTGCATAATCCTCCTTCAAAGTGTTTGCATTTTTTGGTCCCTGTGTCGACATACTCCTGGGCATGTCGAGATAGTTTTGTGAACTTAGCCTCATATTGGACTACTATCAACTGTTGCCATTATAAGCTTAGAAGATACACACTCATTTAGTTTCTTGTTGATTCTTAAAAGTATTTCTTAAAAAATATTTCTTCGAACTGATCCCAAATATACTTGTCCACGTCTCGAGAACAAAGAATAGATTGCGACCTAAAATTTGCTTCCATCAAATAAATAGGAGGCCAATATTATCTTGAGTTTTGGATGGATACATACTCCGTTAAGCACTTTGAGCATTTGACAGATCTATCTTTCAACATCGGTCGCACCAGTCTTCCCGTAACATGCTGGGGGTCTTTGTCTAGGGAATTTTTTAAGTGCACTCATCCTTTGAGTTTCTTACAGTACCTTATTATTAATTGGTAGTGGGGGTAGCACGTTCTGTTGCATCTTCGTTAATATAGTTAGTTCGTGTAAACAGCGTAGAATCCCCTCATTATTTTAGGTGGATTAGGCACATAGGGAATTTGTTGTTCTACTTGGGTTTCACTAGCTGTTGCACGAGTGTTAACCATCCTACATAAACTATATATAATTATGGGTAAAATACAAATTTAGATGAAGTAAAAAAAACTTGTTATATTATGTCACATTCTGTTACAAGAAATATTCTACATGTCAAACTTGCAGAAAAAGAAAAATACACTCTTAAGTTTCTATTTTACAATAAAAAATAATGATTTCATATACAAACGATCATTTTGGTCTACTGTCACAACTAAGAAATATGGGGACTTATTATTCTCACACGAACACACTTGACGAAAGTTATTAGGTCTCTCGCAGATTTATTTATATACAACCATATTCCGCTATTGGTTTTCAGACTTGTCGGGGTACAACATGATCAAACTCCTATCCGAACTCAGAATGGTCAGAGTCATCTGAGTAGGTCTAGTGGTAGTAAGAATGAAACAAGTTGTGTTTGGTAAAATGGGATTGTAATCTATGGGGGAATCGAGAGGCGTATTAATGGACTCATCTGGTGGAACTACATCGCAGGCCAGTGAATGGCTTGTTCCTCGAAGAGTCATTTTGCGTTTCGAGTTTCTTGGGCCTCCCCATCAGGTGTCCAATGAGTAAGCTATGCTTGATTTTTCGGGTGGAGATTACCCAGTCACGATCAATGCTGCGAATTTGTTGACACAACTTTGTGTATCCTACATCCTTAATGGCTTGTTCGAATCTTTCATGGGTAGTACCATGTATGTCGAGGAAAATCTCGTCCTAAATATTCATGATTGAAAAATAGTATGAGTGCCAAAACGTAATAAGGGATATTTTATAATAATAAGTTTATAAGTCATATACAGACGAAAGAGTCGTATGCTCGGTCCTATATAGGCATAAAACCTGTTGAAGCTTTAATACCATATTATTGTGACCACAGTTCTATGCTTGATGCTAACCAATGAGCAATGGGAATTACAATAAATAATTTAAAGGAAAGAAGAAATGAACTTTCATTATTAAGGGATACATGAAATCTTTATTACATAATAGGGTCTACATAAACCAAAAGTACAACTATTCGGATAAGAGTCTTAAAACATAGAACTGCAAGGGACATTAAGGTGTCACAGGATCAGGTAAGTTGTAGTATATATGTTCCAGTGGGGACTACCATCCTTGTCTACTACCACCCACACGTATGTTACTAAAATTAATTTTTAGGGGTAAAACTGAATTAAACTTCATAAGTGCGGGTGGTGTTTCTCCTTCTTCTAGCTCATTTTCCATCTGGAAAGAAAATAATGAAGCAAATATGCCATGTAGATAATTTTACTTCTATGACATGGTATACTAGGAATTTGTTGTCAAAGTATAATGGGTATTGACAATGCATAGGTTGTAACATAGTATAATACTCTGAAGCAAAATGAAATATCATAGTACTGACAGGAGTATACTAAAGTCTAATGATATTTTAAAACATAATATGTTTATTTGTAACTGGATATGTTATTTATCGAGTTACAATGATAAGGGTTCAGACTAGAACAAAATAACCCATAAATTATCGGTTATAGGGGATTCAAGTGCGTTCCTATACCGTTACAATAATGCTAAAAACCTTTGGACAGTCGACCCAAAAAAATGTGGAAGGTAAAAAAAATGGCTAGATAAACTAACTAGAGTGGCACTCATATGTATGTAATAAATAAAACTAGGCACTCAACATCTGAGTCCGACAGGCTATTTAGAAATTATCAAGGTTCTAAAAAACACGGGGCGTGACCAAGGTGTGGAGGCCAAGCCTTAAGCCTTAGAAGCCTAGGTGGGCCTTGGCGTAAAAAGGCGTGAAAAGGCGTTCAGGCATTTTTTAATATTTTTTAATATTTTTTGACTATGACAAGGCTATTTAAAATACTAAATTGGTACATACCTTAAAAATATGTCTAAATATTTGTAAATTAAAATACTATTTTTTAAAAATACAAAAAAAAATAAAATAAAATTCATTTTTTCACGCCTTACTTCTAAAAAACTGGCATTTTTTCATGCCTTACCCCCAAAAATCGCACGTTTTTTCACGCCTTACCCCCAAAAATGTTGACCATCATTGACCACGCCTTGATCCACGCCTAGACCAAAACTTGCCGTATCTAAAAAGCCTCGCGCCTAGCCGCGCCTTGGCGCCGCCTAGGCGCATTTTTTAGAACACTGGAAATTATGTGGTATACCGGAGTCTAATTCCTAAATCGTAAGGTATGGTACTTAGGGTTTCACCAATAAGGGTTATAAGTTATAAGGTTTACTGCAATCAAAGTTTAATAAGATGTAGGGTGATGCCACATTTAAGGGTTTAATTGAATTTAGTGGTTCTATTGAATTCATAGGTTGTATAGGTTTATTGGTCTTAGGGAATAACTTGGATAACGAGGGAATCAACATATCTGGTAAAATATGAACAACACCAAAGAGTTAGTAAATGAGAACATGAGTTCAGAGGCAATCACATAGTGATATAAACAATCCAGTTATTTCAAGGACATAAGCTCAAGTGTAATAATGAAATATAATCATATATTTTTCAAGAAAGGGTTGAAGTTTGTTCTTCTAAATCACGGTAGTAGGGTGTATACTCTTAAACCATGGAGATCATAAGTATGTAATATAGGCCTAAAAGTAAATTTATGGTATGAAGTTAAGTGGAATTTATTGAATTTTCAATGTAAAATAACTGTTAGGGTTTGATGTATAATTTCAAAAGTTTAAAGTTTATAAAATTTTCCTACTTTTTATTTGGATTTAGGTTTAGTGGAAATAGACAGTTTGGCTATATTTTACCTAAGGAATTTAAGTAAAAAGTTTGGGCTATTTTGAAATACTTGGAAAATTACCAGGGGATTAAGTGTAAGTTGAAAGTAATTTTTTTTTACCTTAAACCTGGTTTCTTGAGATTTTTCTTTTTTAGGAATTCAAACAAGGTGATTGTAGAGAGATACACACCCAATTGCCCAAAACGTTGGGCAAGAAGATCCAATTGGCGATGGGGGCCTCACCACGAGCCCCCCCCCCCCCCTCCCAAAGAAATGCCCTGGCTAAGACAAAAGTAAAGTTGGGCGAGGAGGCCCACCAGGGAGGGATCCTCGTTCCAAGAAACTCAAAGTTCTCAGAAATAGAACTTGGGCGAGGAGGCCCACCATAAAGGACTCCTCATGCCAAAATGCCCAGAATTCAGAAAGATAGAACTTGGGCAAGGAGGCCCACCAAGATGGGCTCCTTGTCTCAAATAACTCAGAAAAACAATAATGAAACCTGGACAAGGAGGACCACCAAAAGTGGCTCCTCATCTCTAAATACTCAAAAGTTACAGGAACAAAGTTTAAACTATGAATACCACCATAAGGAACTACTCGTCCTAGAAATCACAATCCCTTACTGAAAAGAACCAGTGGGCGAGGAGGTCCACCTAGAGTGACCTCCTCCCAAGATTTGTTATTCAAATATATATTAAAGTATTGATATGCTACTTTCTTGTATTGCTCAAAAAGGCAAGCCAGGATCACCTGGGAGTTTTGTCTTGGTGGATGAAGAACAAGGTTTGTTGAGAAAGCTCAACCACTTAGCACTTTCAGATTGAGAGAACACAAATAGAAATACTCTAGGAGTCACCCAATCTTTACAAAAAATCATACCCAGTCAAAACTGAAGTGAGCAACCAAGAGGTTGCCCACAAGAAATGAACAATTTATAAAATGATTTTAAATAAGGTGGTCCTTAATAACTCCTCAAGTTTATAAATTGATTTTATAGGAGATTGTTCTTGATACCTATCCTCAAGTTCATAAATGATTTAAAGGAGGTGTTGATTGGGACCACTCCTCAATTTTATGAAAGATTTTAGAGGATGTTTTCCTTTAGATAGTCCTTAAGTTTACAAAGTTTGTACAACAAGTTAATGTTTCAAAATATATTTACCAAATCAGATATTTTGTCCACAAGTGCAGACATATTTTCTTATTAAATTTGGTTTACACTAGGTGGCACCGGTCAGAGGGGACAGGCGACTGCACACAGGTCGGGATAATGCTACATTGTAGACCTTGTTCGTCACCAAACCCCTCAGTTTTGGCACCCAAAAGTTCCAACTCAGCCCTTGCGCCCAAGTACAAATAGGACCCCTAGGCAAGGTCAAGTCATAATCAGAACTCAAGTCATACTGTAGAGAGTGCGCGTGCGTTCAAATGAATTAATTATTTAATTAAATTCCAATTTCAGACCCAACAATTTTTTAACTCTTGCAAATAAACGTGATTGATAAAAATATTAATCTAAGCATGCAAGACAATCACAAATGAGGAAAACATCCCCGAAGGGCAAAACCATTTATTTCACTATAATTTTGTAAATCACAACTTACACGGATTATAATGAAATAATTTGACACACTAATACCCTCAGGCGTCGGTCGGCGTCATCAGTAATGGAACAACCTCAGCAGCTCCAAAGAACACTCAGTTCTATATTCAGTAAAGATCCAGACTCAGCAGACCTTTATATCCTCAGACTTCGATTAGTACCATGAACGGTACCAAAATTAGCACCATAAGATTTCAGAAAAATATGTCTTGGGTTCCACAAAACTATTCATAAAAAGTAGATGGGATTATAAATTAAATGGACAAAAGGTTTTGGACCCTTAAAAGTGAGAAGAAGACATACAGGAAAAATTATAGACCACAAAGAATTTTTCTTTGCAAAAAGTGTCCCATAAAAAAAATTATCTTCTTCTTGGTTTCAAAACTGTACGAGTTGGCCTTTTAAACGAAAGAGATTTGGTTAAAGATGATAACCAGTTATCCACAAAAAAGATGGAGGCGTAACGTGTTAAAATAAAAAGAGCAGTGGCATGGGATATTAAAATATTTCACCAAAACCAAAACTCCTACAGATGTACGAAACTAAGAGTTGGCATTTTAATTTTGTTGGAAACTTGGTTATGCCAATCATTGGAAATCATTTGCTTCCACTTTTTTTTGGCCAACAAAGGCGCGCGTGGACACAATACCTAATGAGGTATTGTGGGGATGGCTTTGTTTCCTTTGTGGAGGAATGTCAAAAAATAATTTGCCTTTAGGCTATTAATTGTACGAGGCCACCTTTTGATAAAACCTTTTTTGAAAAGCAATATGCCATATACCGATCCTTGGCAAAAAAGAAAAACAACGGCTACTTTAAAATAGGAAGGAGACCACCAAACTCCCCTTTTTGTTCCTTTGATTTTTACCGAAACCTCCTTCCTTTTTTTAACATATAAACAACGTGTAGCCTAAACCGCCAACTCATTTTGATTTAAATTTAAATTTTTTATTTTTTTAATTTTTAAATAAAACTTCTTTTAATCAAAAGAAATTTTATAAATAAAAGTTCTAACCTTTTTTTAAAAATCCCAACACTTTAAATATAAAATGCACATGGAACTTTAAACATAATTTTACCAAAATTATCTTGACGGTGCTTGAATGTTTAAGTGCACTTGTAATTCGGATTCGGAGTTTGTAGATGTTAGCATCCTCGATTCCTTGTTGAGTTGTAGTGGTATATGACATAATAAATGTGACGGACAATGTCCTTACAATTGTTACTTCTTCAAAATCAACCCAGATACCTAGTGTTCTCTCCCTACTATCTCTCAATATGCTAACTGCCTTATTCCATCACTTCACACTGATAGCCATCATTCTCAGGAGTCCCTCTTGAGAAAAATTACTATTATTGTTGTGAAGTTCATCTTCTTAGAGGGATTAGTTCCTACTTTGGTTCCATTTTTACCAAAAGGAGAAGGTTTTACCAGGTGTTGCTCTAAAAGCTCATTAAAAACCTTGGAGGCAGAGTCCATTGGAGTGGGCCACACCTCACCCTTTTCAGTTAGTCATAGACCCCAGTACATCTACCTTCCCACGCTTGGTGACTCCGCTGGGGAGGTATCCTCACTTCCATGGACAAAAAAGGTTTCATCATTTCTAAGCAACTATTTTTTGAAGACATTCCACTTAGGAATGGAACCCAAAGTGACCAGACCACTCAGGAGGATGTAGTGGTGACTGGAGCAAAGACACCATCTCCTTGAAGAAAAATAATGTATACCTATCATGTTTGGGTCAAACCTATATAACACTAGTAGCTGCCCCCTCTAGAGGAGCAGTCACTCTAGCGAAAATCCTAGTAGAGACGATTTTTCCATGAAAGGTGGTGCTAGAGCAAGTTGTGTCACCATCAACCTCACCAGCAGCAAAGGGAATGTGTTTGGAGGAATCTCCCTCCAAAGAAGTTACTATGGAGTAAGTGAGGAAGTTGTTCTGCTCCTCTAAAAGGGAAGCATCTCATATGTATGAGGAGATACAAGACCCTTACCCTTAGACTGTGAATGAGAAGCCATACCTAAAAGGGTATATTCCACCAAAGTTCATTAAGTTTAATGGGAAAGGGGAAAACCAAAGAGATTATGTGAAGAGGTTCGTTTAGTACCTAGGAGTGCATGGAAATGACAAGAACTTGAGGTTAAGGGAGTTCTCTAAGGCCTTTACAAGAAAGGCCTACACGTGGTATTCCCACTTGGTACCCAACATCATCCCTTCATGGGAATAAATTCATAGATAATTCCTCCAAAAGGTCTTTGTGACCGAAGATAAGTTCACGCTGAGACACCTAGCATAAGAGGTGTAAAAGACTAGGGATGAGTTAATGCAATATATCAACCGCCTTCGCGAGAGAGCACTTGATGTACATGAGGAGGTTAAAGAGGAAAGGTTGCTTTAAATATATGTCGAGGGGCTCTTGGAGGAATACAATCTCCATCTGGCTAACGAGACTAGATATGGAACCTTTAGAGAGTTCACCAGGGCTGCCAATAATATAGCCATGATAATCAAGCTAAGGACCTCGAGTTTGAGGACACAAGTGACATTGACTTCTGAAAGGTTTCAAGTCTCGATGAGATAAGCAGTTAACTATGTGGATGGAAATCCTAAAGAAAAGAAGGGAGGCTCTAAATCTAAGAACAACAACCCAGGTAACAGGAGAAAGTTTGGAGAAGATGACCCACCACTTCTACCTTGCAGCATAGCGAAATTTATGGATTGTTATCATACATTGGTATTATAGGGGGTAGCAGGTCCCCCTCACTTAAATGGGTTCAACAGCTGACAAAGCCAACCCTAAGTATTATGAGTTACACCAGCAAGTACAACACTTCAACAAGGACTATAACTAATTGACGAGGATCATTGGCGAGTAAGTGGCCAGTGGTACTTTGTAGATACCTCTTATGTATGTTAATGAAAAGCCACTTATATCTCATCATTATGCCATTAGTAATATGGTAGTAGCATATGATGAAAAAGTAACCCAAGATCTGATGGAGTGGGAAAGTGGTGAGAAAATATGTGAAGAGTTGAAAAGGCAATCACTGAGAAGCAAGTAGAGAATATAGCTATAAAGGAAGTGCGAGGAGTGGTCATTCACTCCATACCAAGAAGAGGATAAAGGTGAAGAATTTGAGCAAGTAAACCTCTTGAAGGGTAAACTGAATGTCATCCTTGCTCTAAATGAGGAGGGAACATCTGAGGTAGAGTACGTTTGTAATGCCCAGACATATGAACTGGACCTAGATTTTGAATGCGAAGCTATAGCGAGGAGACCTATGTTCAAGTGGTTTTTCGACCAAATATGAGTGAAGTATGACACCAGGGTAGTCATATCAAGAAAAGTTTTTTAGGCATTATAGTAGTGAGAAGATCCCCCATTAAATTATTAGGTTGATCAAAAGGTAAACTTCTAAAGTGATATTTTCTGAAGCAGACAGGCAGGTGCCTTACTTCCACAACCGCCCGTTGTATGTCATAGCAATGATCAATGGAGTTTTATTACCCAGAGAATTAATGGATGGAGGAGAATCTATTAACATTATGCCAATCAGTATGTTATATTAGACTGGGATTGATCAAGAGCAGATAGTGCATGTGCCACTATTAATCTCAGGATTTGATAATGCTAGAATGAAATCCCTCGAATATGTAAATGTGGGAGTAAAGTTAGGGAATTTCACTTCCCACATCAAATTCCATACCATTAATGCTAATACCAGCTACCATCTGCTCATTTGGAGGGTATGGATTCATACCCTTGCAAAGTACCCTTCACCTATCATCAATGTGCAAATGCCAATATTCGAGGTACAAAGATAATAATTAAGGCAACATAGAAAATCTTTTCTATTGAGGAGGTCCATCTGGTGGATGTGACATTATATACATAACTCGATGAGGAAATAAAGAGTTTTACAAGAAAGCTAAAAGAGAGGCAAGTGGTTGAAGGAGGAGACCATCCAAAGAAATTTGTTCATGATCATTTTGGGAGGGGAGGGTGATCCCCTACATAAAAGAAAAAGTCAAAAGTAAGGTGGAAGAGGTGGTCAAACCTCCTCGAACTTGAAAAAAGTGTCCCTATCTGATGGGAAAGTTATTTACCACTTGAAATGGTCTGCGCGGGTGGTGTTTTGGGATGAGAGCACCGAACCGGAACCTGAGTGTTTTATTGTGGATGAATCCCATATCATTGAAACAATTAAATAAATAAAAGAGGCTCCAGAGTGCATGCAAGATGGGCTTAGAGAAAAACTATAAGAGTTAGAAGAGATCAACCTGGGGTAGAAGGTGGTAAAAGTAAACCTATTCTAATATCCTAGAGTCTGAACCCAAAACAGAAGGAATAACTCATTGGCCTGCTCAAAGAGTTCAGCGGCATGTTTTCCTGGAAATACACGAAGATGCCAAGGATACATCCAGAGGTGAGCTCTCATAGATTGAATGTTCTTCCCAATTCTCTTCTAGTCAGGCAAGCAACACACACGTACAAAGCTGATATCGATATGAAGATAAAAGTAAAAGTAGATAAGCTATTGGCAGTGAGGCTCATTAATACTGTTCAGCATCCTGTGTGTCTCTCCAGCATAGTACTAATGGCAAACAAGGATAAGAGCAAAATCCGAATTTGTGTGGATTTTCAAGACATGAATTGGGCATGTCTTAAGGATGAGTCTCCTCTACCTAGTATAGACAGCTTATTTGACGCTATCACGGGCCATTAGATGTATAGTTTTATGGATGGGTACGTTGGCTACAATCAGATTAAGATGGATCCGACGGATGCAAAGAAGACTGCTTTTGACACGGTATTAGGAAAATTCCACTATACAATCATGCCATTCGGATTAAAGAATGTTAGGGCCACGTACTAGAGGACCATAATGGTAATCTTCTATGATATGTTTAATGATATACTATAATTTTATGTCCACGACTTGGTGGTGGAGTCCAAGAGAGAGATTAAGCACATGTAGGACCTTCGGAGAGTGTTTGAGAGATGCTGAAGGTTTAAGATGCGGATGAACCCCTCGAAGTGTGCCTTCAAGGTAACTGCAAGAAAGGTTTTTGGGGTTTATTGTGAATAGACATGGGGTGAAAGTAGATGCAGAGAAAAAGAAGGCCATCATGATGATGCCACATCTGAATAGTCAAACGCAGCTCAAGCGCTTATTGGGGAAGGTGTCCACCTAAGAAGGTTCATACTTGCGCTAGTGGAAGGTGACCCACCTATTCACGCCCTTGTTAAAAGACAAAGCCAAGTGGACTTGGGTTAGAAGAAAACATTTGAGAAGATCAAATGAATTTTAGCCTCCCCATCCACGATGATTCCAGCAGAGCTGGGGTGCCGCTGTTGCTCTACCTTATTTAAATAGAAAGATAAATAAGAGCATTGTTGGCTCAAGAAGAGGAAGCAGTAGAAAATCCAATGTACTAATATCAGGAATTGGATCTAGATACACCTATGTAGAGAGGCACTACCTTGCCCTGGTCTTTGTGGCTCAAAAGTTAAGACATTATATGTTAGCCTTTACAGTTTATATAGTCACTAAGTGTGACCCTATCAAGTACCTTCTACAACGAATGGTACTGGTAGGATGAGCAGTAATATGGTTCTTGATTTTTTCAGAGTATGATTTAAAATGAATAGTGCCTAAAGCCATCAAAAGTTAAATGGTGGTAGATCTGCTGGCCTATTTTTCAAGTGAAAAGTTTGAGCCCCCTAGTGAAGAATTACCTAGAGAGAATTTCCAAGCATGCATGGTGGAAGAATTGGAAAAGTGGGAAATGGAGTTTGATGTCTCTAGTTCTCAAGGAACATGAGGTGTAGGCATTATACTGTCAAATAGTAAGGAGAAGATCACCCTGTCCTTCAAGTTAGATTTTAAATGCTCAAACAATGAAGCTGAGTATGCGTCTCTCATTTTGGTAATGTTGGAAGAACTTTGAAGAGGTGTCAGGGTACTGTGTATACGGGGAGACTCTAACCTGGTAGTGAAACAGGTTAATTGGGAGTTCACTCTAAAACATGCTAACTTGGCACCATGCAAATACATCATCCAGAGGTTACTGGGACAGTTCCTGGAAGTAATTGTGGAGAGACAAGTAAGAACAATGAATAGGCACATCGACACCCCAGCTATGGTAGCATAGAAGTTAGGCATGGATGAGCCAGAAGCAACGATCACAGTATGACGATGAACAGTTCCTATTATAGTGAAGTCTTTATTCCCAAGCAATGAGCCAAAAGATGTGAGGCACCTAATTTTAAAGCATTTAGAGATAGAGATGGGACAATGAAGATGTTAGAGTTGGCCAACTACCACTTAGTGTAGGGAACACTTTACTTCAAGGGCCCTGGAAGGTTCTTAGCAAGGTGTGTTGGAGAATAAGAAGATAAATAAAGGTTGGCAGAAATGCACGAAAATCATTGTAGGGATACTGATATCCCCCTTTATCGCCGATTGCAGCGAGGGGATACTATTGGCCCACTATGAGTGCAGAGGTTTCTCGTCTACAACAAGGTTGTTTAAGGTGCCAGGCCATTTTGATTACTCAGCGAAAGCTAACTTTGTACAGGCCTTCAAAGATTGGTGGCAACCTTACATAGTGTATTTGAAATATTGATAGTTTCCCATGGAGAGAGTGGATGAAATTTATCTCCAAACGAGCATAGCCTATTTTTACTTGGTGGAAGGAGAGATCCTGAAGAAATAATAAAATGAGAAGGCACGAAAGTGCATAGCTAAAGAAGATATAGGGAGAGTGCTGAAAGAAGCTCATGAGACCTCCCACATTGGAGGTGCCAAACTGTATGCTCAGCTGATGATTTTGGGGTACTACTGGCCAACCATGGAGGCTGACGCCATTGGTTATGTGAAGAAATGAAAAGATTATCAAGTACGTGACAACATGGTGCAAGCCCCTTCCGTCAGCTTAAAAATCCTAACAACTCCATAACCTTTCCACACATAGGCATTTGACCTAGTTGGAAAAATCATCCCTGCTTCTCATGGAAATTTTTTTATCATCGTGGATACAGAATTGTACCCCAAATGTGAAGAAGCGATCCCTCTAAGGAGAGTGAACCCAATTTATTAGGGAGTATATCATATGCAGGTTTGGTATACCCAAGATGATTTTAATAGATAATGGGAAGACGTTCATATGTAAGTAGATGGATTTCCTCACAAACAAGTACAAGATCGTTCACAACAGCTCACCATTTTCTGTCTTAAGGGTAATGGCCAAACAGAGGCCCCTAATAAGACCCTGATCAATATCCTGAAGAATATGTTTAAGGAAATGATTGGGGCATGGGATGAGAAGCTAATCATGGTACTATGGACTTATCGTACTTTAAAGAGAAAATCGAACGGGATTACCCCATTCTCACTAGTATATGGGATCGAAGTCGTCTTACCAGTGGATTTGACAGTACCCTTAGCCAGAGTTGCTCTAAGCAACAGACTCATCCCCGATCCACGACATATGTACCTGGAGGCACTAGACGAGCATAGAGACAAGGTGAAATAGAACATTAAAGTATACACCCAATAGTTATCCAGATCCTATGAAAACTTAGTCAAGCCCAGGGAGTTCCAAGTGGGAGACTTGATCCTGCGAGCATCCACTCACCATCTTCGCAGCATGTCCGCATCAATGTTCAAACCCAATTGGTAAGGCCCCTTTGTAGTAAAATATGTATACAAGTCGCGTTATTGCAAGATTCAGAGCCAAAGAGTGACTGCCTCCAACCCATCAACAACAAGTGGTTGAAGAGGTATTATGCCTAGTTTTGTTGAAAATTCATTTCTATTGAAGAATTTGAGCGTATTGCTCTAGCACCAGAACAGTTCTTTTTTTTTTAATAAAACTTTGTAAATGGTATAGAAAATGAAAAGAAGTGAATTGCAAATCTTTTTTATCATTGCATCATGACTCTTATTTTGTTTATTTACCTACTGCATGAGGTAGACCCATCAGAATATTTTGTTTAAATACTCTCTACTGGGCTAGAAGAGGGTCTAGGATAAAAATAACTTTGCTTATTACACTTGGGGGGGGGGGGGGGGGGGGACATCCATCCTGAGAGAAAAGTATATTGAGCAAAGGTCTCTCTAGACATGTTAGACAAATGGTTTTAACCTTGTCATTACACCACTAAGGAGACATCCTCCAAGTAATAATATATATATATACTAGGGTATGCCCGTGCCTAAAGGCACGAAGAAAATTCTCGCAAGTATGAATTGTGTGGTCAAGTCAAATGTAAACAATTTAGAAAATTTGGTCAAAATTTCATTATTTATAAGACTATTTGGGAAAATTTTCATTATTTATAGGGCAAAATTTGGGTAAAAAGTACTACAACAATAACAATACTCCAATAACATCATAGATATCAAATACTAATTCTAGTCATGACATTGTTTTTACAACAAAAATGTGTTAACAATTAAAAAAAAATTAGACAAAATTTCATTTGTTCATAGGATATCCACCCTATTTGAGACAAATACAAACTCCAACAATAAGGTAGACACAACCAAGTACAAAATTTCTTATGGTACATATAAGCAACATAATAGATTCACAAAAATTTGAAATTTAAACACGGTAGACATAATCAGGTACAAAATTTCATTACAAAAATTTCAATCTTATCATCACCATCTCTTTCCATGAAATCCATTCGTCCTGAAACATGAAACAACCAAAAATGATAAATCATTAACGTATAGATATTTAACAATGTCTAAGGAATTAATGCTCCAAATCTGATACAGGTTTTTGAACACGTAGGAAGTTCTAAAGACTCAAACGCGACTCAAGATTTAAAGTTTCAAAGGTTCAAATCATTCTAAAAACATAAATGAACTTGAGTGAATCAAGAATTCCTAAATTTAAGTATCTAAACTGGAGCAATAGATCATAAATGAATTAAAGAAATATAACTGTTCAACGGAGCCCATCTTAATGAACCTTTTGTTTTCACTGTGACTGTTGTGCACGTCACAAACACTCAATATTATTTCCAAGACAAATTTTGTAACAAAAACATGAATGACAGTACATCCAGGCTTATGAATAAAGGCCAAAACAATACATCTAGGCTTATGAATGAAGTCCAAAACAACATTATATTCAGACTTCAAATTTAACAGTACATCAAATTTGACAGTCCAAAACAGCACATCTAGGCTTGTGACAGTACATCAAATTTGAATCACTTGTTCTGCATATTAAATGATGATATCTTAAATTATATTCAGACTTCAAATTTGCTGTCAGACCTATGAAGAAGATTAACATACCCACTAAAACTGACTCATCCTCAGAGAAATAATTTCTCACCATTGAAATCATCATCATATCATGAGGCTGGTTCGTTTCAGCTTCCAGTTCCATTTACAAACAAATTCAGTTGACATTTGAAAAAAAAACAATGAATAAGTGTTTCAAGTCACACATGTTAAACATTGGCTAATATCATTAAACCGTAACCATTTCCGTGAAGACTATGGGAATTAACTCCTTATTGACCTTTTGTATCAATTATTTGATGGGAGTACCAAGCTTTTTGTTTTGACAGGAGCGTATTCAACTTAAATGTTAAATTTTAAGCCATCGTTACAATACAGGATGATCCAAAAGAGCACCAAAAAACATTAAGCACTCATTGACGTTCAACATAATGTCAAAACAAAGATCTCAAATACGAAATATCCATTGGAGATATAAATATATATCATGTGGAACTGGAAAAAAAGAGGCAAACTACACTATATTTGTAAGACACAGTTCAGTTACTATTTTTTAATAAAAACAAAAGAGTAGAGATATTAGAATTACTCACTTGAATATTAAAAACTAAAATCTAATAGCACATACCTATACTCGGGTTCACACTTGAACAATAGGAGTATATACCTCTAAAAAATAACAATTAAAAGACAAAAATATCAATAATAACAGTTAAAAGAACCCAATATAAAAGAATAACAAAAATTGAAATTGGATCATAATCACTATCTTCTTCAATGTAAACAATGCAAAAGATCATTCTTAAACCATAAGTAATACCACAATAATCTTAAATGGTAGCTAATCAACAATCATAATTGTACTCTCTGTACATTTGTAAATCGAACAATCAGTGAAAATCAATTACACTATACACTATGTAGGTATTTGGAATGTGTAGAATACCATTGCATAAAGGTCTAAAACCAATTACACTGACACAAACATATAAAAAGTGACTTAAACATGTAGCTATAAAGAGAACATTTGAAACTTCAATAGTTGGTAAATCTACAGATGAGAATAAAAAAAGATTATGTAAATCCAAACCTATAATGAATATTCCATCCCAAATCCATTTAGTTGCTCTTTATAGTTAGACAACATCTATGTATCATGAAGCATACATTAAACAAATGTATCATGAACTAATCATGTAAAGTTAACTGTCCTTGAAACATTCACAAAGACGCAAAGCTCTACGTATGACATAAGTTCTAACGGAAGAAAAAGAGTACCTCCATCCTCCGGGATGTCAGAAGTCCATAAGGTGAGGTTGTCCCTCAAGAACTGTATAATTAATGTGCTATCTTGATATGATTCCTCACTGAGAGTATCCAATTCTGAAATAGCTTCATCTAATGCTTGATTGGTAAGGTGGTAGGCCCTGGGATACATGTTGGCAACTCAAGAAATAATAAATGGGTTTTCAGCGGATATAATTCCAAAAGATAAAAATATATGCATAACTTTTAGCAGAGTTCGTGCTTTGGTAATAGAATATAGAGAAATTCAAGGCCAACCCCAAACGAATGGGGTGCGTAGGGGATAAAAGTGAAGAGAATTTCATAATACATTTCATTTTGAAGAGAATTTTTTCATTATTTAGGTCAATAGGAATACCTTATATATAACTCATCTAACAACATTATCAAATTACAAAAAATTAAACTTTTGACACAACACAACACCACTCATTTTAACCATTCTGCATAAAGACCTATTTTAGATAGGATGGCCACCTAAGAAACGTCTTGTGCCTACATTATTCATCTGGATAAATCCAACTATTTCCATTGCCAAAATATAAAATTTCAGGTCACTTATGGTCAAATGCATAATATCCCACTACGAAAAAAGAATAAAAATGTTAAAAGTATTCATCTATTGACCTGGATAACTTGAATAGCTAATCTCGCATTCTCAAACGATATTTTGGGTAACTTGAGCAAAACCCCTATAATCGAACAAAATCCCTTCACATGTCACATCCTTAGTTTATGAAGTTGAGAAAAAGCCCTATAATCGAACGAAATCCCTTCACACATACCTATATTCACTTCACATGCTGATCTTGAATTATCGTCACCATCAACAAAATCCCTATAATCGAACCATAATCAAAATCAAACAAATAAATATTCAAAATGAAACAAAATAATGACAAAAAAATGTACACCAAACCAAACAGGTATAAAATACAATCAAACCTAAAATACCTATTAAGAGAAAGTTGTGAAACCCAATCAAAACTAAAATACAAATAAAGAAAATATCAAACACATAGGAGGGAGCGTTACTAGAATAATATGAATAAAACAATTTAATAAAACAACTTTAACGAACGTATGTTGAAGTAAATAAAATAACTCTAGGGCAAGTATGAATCGTATGAATCAGTTACGTATAAAGTCGTATGAATCGCATACTCAAAAGCAACATGATTAAATCTACATTACCTTGGTTGAATCAAATGGGTGTTGTTAATCGCACAACTGAGAGAGATAGAAATAGAATGAGGGAGCGAAAGAGTAAAGTGAGGGAAATCGAATGCTAGGTGTGGAAAATGAGGTAAAGGGAGACAATGGGTGAAAACACTATTCTACCCTTTGTTTTGAATTTTTGAAGAAAAGGGGGAAATAAATTAGAGTTTATCAAAAAAGGGGGAATTCAAATTTGTAGGGGGTAAATAAGGTATTCCAAGAAAAATGTAGCTTATGACATCATAAGTTAAGTTTATGATATACATAATCATAACAAATACATGTGGGGGTAGGGGCAAATAGATTAAGATGATTTTGTTACCAATATAAATCTAACAACCATGTGATCTACCCCCCCCCCCCCCCCATGGTTAGAAACAATCCCATAAGTCCATTACCCCCATCCACTATGCATTCATTACTTAACCTGTACCCCCATCATTTTTCAACATGGCAGTCTTTCAAGTAAGGGCTTGAAAACCTACAGGAAAATAAATCATTCAATAAATAAATATGTGTGGTTTAAAACTTGTATAATAGTATTTTGAAGCCAAATAAGTTGTGTTTATAGTAGCACCCTTGATTAATCTGACTAATTTCAAGAAGCTGATGCGCTCTGTTGATAAACTATTTAAAATAAAATCCCCCAAAACAAAGAAAGCAAGACCACATTAGATATATTTATTTAGCAAAAAAAAAAAATGTTTGAGAAGAACAAATATAGAAGAACTAAAAAATGAAACATGAAGCTTAACTTGGCGTCCCGTTTCCCTGTTGGAAAATAAATGGCAACATATATATTAGACAAAAAAATGGCAAAATCCAAAACACAAAATATAGATTCAAACCAACAAACGTATAAGACCACATTAAATTAATCCAAAAAAATAAAGAATAAAAGAAGGTTGCCAACGCCCAAAATCGTTGCCAACGCCGAATTTGAACATACACAACCCAAAATCCAACACGAAAATAGAGTCTCATACTCTAAAACAGACAAAAAATTAAATTAATACCTTTGAGTGTGTGAGATATTGGAGAGAGAATATCTGCAAATCAAAAACATAAAACATAGAATTAGACAAATATATGACTTGGGTCTACCTTTGAGTTGGATATTTACCGATCAATCTGAGTCATTTAAAGAAGCTGATGCGCTCTGTTGATAAACTATTTAAAATAAAATCCCCCAAAACGAAGCAAGTAAGACCACGTTAGATATATTTATTTAGTAAAAAAAATATTTGAGAAGAACAGATACAGAAGAACTAAAATAGGAAACATGAAGCTTAACTTGGGGTCCCGTTTCCCTGTTGGACAATAAATGGCCACATATATATTAGACAAAAAAATGGCAAAATCCAAATGCACAAAATATAGATTCAAGCCAACAAACATATAAGACCACATAAAAATTAATCCAAAAAAATAAAGAAAAAAAGAAGGTTGCCAACGCCCAAAATCTTTGCCAACGCGTAATTTGAACATACACAACCTAAAATCCAACACGAAAACGGAGGCTCATACTTTAAAACAGCCAAAAATTTAAATTAATACCTTTGAGTGTGTGAGATATTGGAGAGAGAATACCTGAAATCAAAAACATAAAACACAGAATTAGACAAATATATGACTTGGGTCTACCTTTGAGTTGGATATTTACTGATTTGGGGTATTTCTTCGTAGATCTGACTGTGGGGCATTGGTTGGCGGCATGATAGTTGTATGTAGATCTGACTGTGGGGCATTGTGACACAAGCCAAACCTTTACCGTAACACAACACAACACAACACAACGATGACACAACACAACACGTTGTAGAAGCTGTAATGAATCGTAACACAACACAACACAACACAACGATGACACAACACAACACAGCGGCGATGAATCAAAACTAATCTTGCGTAGAAGCTGAGAGAGGGAGGAGATAGAGGACCAAGTTAAAAAGGTAATGGTTTTCTATCCCTCTTCTCAATGTTTCTTGAGCGGCGCATAGTGAGAGTGAGGTGCGACTGAAAAGGAAGGGTTTGGTGTTTGAATTGGAGTGTCTCATGAGAAAGCGAGTAGTGTTTGGTTAGTTTACCAAAATAGCCTTTGCATTTGAATTAAAGTGAAATAGGGAAATTAATTAGTGAGAAAGAAAGAGAGGGAAACCAAATACTTGAGGGGCAAAGTGGGTATTAGAGTAAAAATCTCATCTCATGACATCACTTATGGATCTTATGACATATATAAGTTTCTTACTTTATTTTATATATATATATATATATATATATATATATATATATATATATATATATATATATATATATATATATATTACAACAAAATTGATTAGAGGACAAGGTTTAATTTTGCGGTCTCAAAGAAAAGATTTACTTGACTTGTCTATAGAAAATGTAGAGAAAAGGGGACTTTCACCCCTGCTCTAATTTCTTTAAAAAAAAAAGACCCCATGGACCAGGGTCAATGTTTCCATAGAAAATAGTCATTTTCTTAAAAGTTTGAGGGAAGGAGAAAAGCTAACCCTTTTTCTCCCAGTTATTCCCTAAGAAATGATAACCATAATATAATATCCCACAGTTATAGGGGACAGATCTAAAAAAAATTATATATCAACTTGCTTAGATAATATGCAATTACTCCACAGTTAGAGGAGAAATATCCAAAAATGTTCACTTGCTCAGATAATATGCAAGTACTCTATAGTTAGAGGGGATAACTCGAAAAATGTTAACTTTCTCATAAATATGCAAGTACCCCACAGTTAGAGGGACATATCTAAAAAATGATAACATGCTCAGATAATATAAAAGTACCCCACAGTTAGAGGGGACAAATCGAAAAATGTTATCCTGCTAAGAAAATATGCAAGTACCCCATAGTTAAAGGGGGTATATCTAAAAATTTTAACTTGCTCAGAAAATATGCAAGTACCCCATAGTTAGGGGGGCAGTTCAAGCAGGTGAAGTGACCATAGAAAATTATAGCAGGCCATAGTAAGCAGATATCAAAGTCCACATAGAATCATATGAACAACACGATAGAAACCAACAAAGTACTTTTTCATTTATAATGACAAAGTTCTTTACATATGAAAAGCAGACAAAAATAAGTCTACATAACAAGACTATATACCACTAGACAACATGAAAAAAATATCTTGTCGGGAGTGTAAGTCTATGTAAGAAGGGATAGCCTCCTCAATAAGATGATCCTTTAATCTAGACATCCAGGCCTTATCCTCAGCATCACCAGGCTCTAGCTTGGCCAGCTTAGCCTGGAGGGACTGAATTTGAGTTTGAATTCGAGTTGCCTCAACCTGACACTGTTGCACCCTAGCCTACCTGGAAGTATGGAGATTCATTATCTTCCTAAAGGTGACACCAATAAATTGACGAACTGAAGTGTCAAGACAATCCAACTAGAGGTGATAGAAGCGTTGAAGATCGTGAAGAGCCTAAGGGAATACCGCAACCCTCTCGAGTATTCATAGTAACATGAGGGGTAGATAATAACTCATGAAGATGGATGGCTAGTGACTTCAGGTTGAAGACTATAAGGCTATCAATGTTGAGGGTGCTTTGAGAAGTAAAGGTCTCGGGGTGATGCTCCAGAAGCATCTCCAACACCTCTCGCTCCTATATGCCAAACATTAAAGGCAGTTCTGAATGCAACAACGTGCTCATGAAAACTCTAGTAGACTCTACCTCTATATTTTCATAACCTGTGTTATGAGACTCAATCTCCAAAAGAGTAATAGAAGAGTCTTCATTGAAACTGGCATCACCTGTGGCCCCAAAACTCTGGTTGGCCTCGCCAGTTGCCTCAACGGTCTCACCAACTAGATCATGCAGAAAGAAAAGTAAAAAAGAGATAAGTCATAAAGAAGAGAAATAGCAGGTGGTGGAGTACCCATGATCAAATAGAAATAAAGATTATGAAAATGTAACCCCATAGCCCAAGAGAGTTAATATTCTAACACCGAAATGAGGAGACACCATATTACCTTGAGCACCAACATAACATAAGATAGGCAAGAGTTAACATTTTCTTTTGCCAAGGAAAAAGAGAACTGTACTAACATTAATAGACATAAATAACCTAGGTATGACTATTTAATATCTGGGGAGTGAGCAGTATAGCACTCGCTATAGGTCCTGCCGAGCTAAGGACGACTGCCTCACTGTCCTGAAAAATAAGGAAATAGGAACGTGAAGGTGATCCCACTTACACAGTAAAAGAAAGAAGAAAAATAGGAGTAAAGAAGAGAGTAAGGTATGATGGTATAATACGTCACTCACAGTAAATCCCCCCAATTGTTCCACAGTCAGAGGAATAATCGTGATGCTAACCTAAAAATAGGGAAATATGTTAGTGTCAGCAAGAACTTACACAAAAAATGTAAGCTCAAAGGTTTAGGTAGACCGAGTGTTTACCTGGGAGATCCCCACTGAGACACCCACCAGAGACTCCTCAATAGCAGGAGTAGAAGTGAACTAACCTATGAAATGACAAGGTCGAAGGGTGTCAATAAACTCATACATAGATAATGCAAGTAGATGAAAAGAATAATATGTGACATTGCACATAGAGGAGTAGGCTCCTTAGGCATGCTAACCAGGACCTCCTCGGACATAGAAACTGGTGGAGTACTAACCTAAGAGTGCAAATATAGGTCCCGCAAGTAAAGGGATCACATTTACAAATGTCTTAGAAGAAACTACATAGTATGAAGATTTGTAATTAATCGGTAGATATGCAAAAACTAGCATACCACTGAAGTTGCTCCTGCAGAACTAGGAATAGGCCCCTCAGACAAGGGGACTTCAACCAGGTTCGATGAAGCATCTTTCCCTACACGGGGGTCGTAGATGAAGAGGTCTCACTAACACCGTTCTGCAAATAGAAGAAAGATTTGAAAGATTATGAGTTTTTTGTAGTAATAATGAAAAAACATACAGAAGGTAAGTAAAGATAAGTTAGCATAACTATCGGGAGAGGTGCTATAATAATGCCTCCCATAGAGACAGTAGCTACTAGAGTTTCCCCAGCAGTAGTAGGGTCTACTGAAGGGGGAACTAAAGAAACA
This sequence comes from Sambucus nigra, assembly GCA_949130495.1. Classification (NCBI taxonomy): domain Eukaryota; kingdom Viridiplantae; phylum Streptophyta; class Magnoliopsida; order Dipsacales; family Adoxaceae; genus Sambucus; species Sambucus nigra. Next base: position 44,685,593 of record OX422215.1, on the reverse strand, counting down.
ACTGATGAAGTGGTATCACTGATCAACTGGAACATAATCAAATAGAAACTTAGTATGTGAATAAAATCTCAATAGTAAAGAAAAATGAGTCGAAAGACGAAATATTCAAAATAGGTGTACCTGAAGCCCTTTTAAAGAAGAAGGAGGGAAAATGACCGACGAGATGGTTGTAACAGATACAATAACCTAATAATAACAAAATTATCAAAGAACCAAACATAGATAAAGAAAGAAATAGTTCCTAATAGGAATAAGAAATACCAGAGAGGTAGAGCTAACTTGTATAACAGGCTCTCTAAATGAAATAGTGAAAATTAGCCTGGAAGATATAGGCTGAATGTGAGGCCTATTATGCATGGGCACAAAGACCCGAGAGATGGGAATCATCTCCAAAGGTGATAAACCTAGGGCAATGCATTTTGTGAGCAGTGCTACTCCCCCATTAGAGGAAGGGACACTGGATGAAGGCCCATACAATAAAAACAAACAAAGACAATACAATCATGGATGTAGAAAGTATAATAAAATAGAGAAAGACAATAAAGGAGACAAACTCAAAGTACCTCAGGCAACTCGATGGAAGAACCTCTCACCACGGTAGATGGGAGAGATGAAGAAAGGCTGCTAATATAAATATTCACCTATGTGTACAAAAATATAAAACATAAAAAGATATGACTCAAAATGTGACAAGTAAAAGTAAAAGACTCAGGAGAGCTAATGCCTACCTGGACTGAAGAAGAGGACACATAAGAAGTCCTCGTTGTCGTCGAGAATACAGTAGATAGCTGTAAAATAGTGATAAGAGTAGAAAATATATTAGTAAAATAGAAAAGAAAAGAGAATAATAACTGAGTAAGAGGTAAGTGACAAACCTCCCTAGATTGGACCAAAGAGGAGACTAACATAGAACTCCTGGACCTAGGAAAAGGCTGCCGAAAAGGAGATCACTCGTCGGAACAGAGACACCCCAACAAATGTCACAACATAAAAACAATTCATATCTGAATTACGTATATGTAAATAGATAATAAAAAAAATACTAAAGAGGTTAAGCGAGAAGACTTATAGTGGTAGAACTAGAAATTTGTCCATATGGTAATTGCCTAGTAGTAGGACTACTAGAAGATGGAGAGTCTATCATGATACCCTCAATAGAAGACTCCCTCGAAACTGGTAACAAAGAAGAAGTATCAGGTCATTGATCATCATAAGGATCAGGAGCACTCATCTCATTATAAGAAGAACCATCATCATCATAGGAGGGAGTGTTTATATAATCGACTAGTTCCTCTTCAAATGATAGAGAAGGGGAAAAAGTAAGTGAAACCCCACAAAAGTCTGTTTCACTAAGTAAAATGGAATGAGGTGTAGTTCCTTCACCGATGGTAATAGAAGTAACATGAGGCTCTTCAGCATATAACCCTGTGTCTTTAAAGCCCTGCTCTCGCACGGTCCTATATCTCTCCTCCACCCCAAAGCAATCAGTGTCAGACCCTTGGTCAGGTGTAGGAGAGATAGCATGAACCCTAACACTGGTCTTCATATTTTTCTTTCTCGCCCTAGTTCTTACGGGGGGAGAGTAGGGGAAACAATAACATCCATGGGAGTAATAGTGGTAGCAGGGGCAGTCGTAGCTGGTATGAAGTTAGAAACATTAACATCAGGATGCTTCCTCTTTGAATCAACATAGGCTCTTGACTTACCTTTTGATTTGGGCCTATAAGGTTAAGGCCCAGGTTGCTTAGAATAAATGGACTCGTCGAGCAGAGGCCTCATCAGGATTAGAGTGAGCTACTCGAGAGGAGCCTTGGAGATGGTGCTCCAGTGCCACAGTAAATTTTGGGTCCTCTTACCCAAGTACCTTTCTTTGTTAAGATTTTTTGTGGAAATAGTTTCATGAGGGACATCCCTCACACGGTTTTGAAACAAGAGGAACCTCCTCTACCACAAGGTAACCCACGAGCGAGTAAAAGAAGGTAGGTAATCTCTATAGGGTGCCCAGGTGTCCAACTTTATCAACCACCCCCTCAAATGTGAAATTAGCAATAGCCTCAAGGTATATCTTGGAGGGGGAGGTGCTTGAAGGGTAAACAGGAGTATAAACCCCATAATCATAACCAAACTACCTCCTCACTCTCTGAGAGTGGTAGAACTTCACACCTTGCCCAAGTCAGTCAGAGAAGGTAAGGTGCATGGAAGAAGCATAACAATAATATAAATATGGGGACAGGTAGCAACAGACGCAACATCATCAAGACCATAGAAAGTTCCCCCAGAAGTAGAGAAGGAGTGCCAAGAAAATATTCCTCCAACGATCTTGTAGTAAGGACTGGAGGAAAACTCATTAACATTGTCTATCATTGACCCCAGAGAAGTCATAGGAGTCCTTTTGTGCCATCTTGCATCACGAGCAGCCCTGCTGTTTATCCCTAGCCTTTGGGGCAAAGTTGGGGAATCTCTCAAATATAAATGACATAATGATGCAAGTATTGGCAAATTTGATAGCATCATAACGACCATAAGAGCTCTTAACATCCACATGATCCCTATTTAACCAAGTGTATAAAGACCCCAAGGTTAGAGCTGCAAGGGGGACTACCCTCCCTTAAGTAAGCCTCATAGAAAGCTTGAACAAAAGCTCAAGAGGAGAATTATTTGGCCTCCCAAGAAGAAGAAACCTACTTAGAAATGTGATGAAGAAAGCAATCAAGTGTGAGGGGGAGTTAATTTTTGGGCCATCCTGACTCGTCAAGGCCCTGCCCAAAATTTCACCCCTGGGCAATTTCTCGAAATCTTTGAACCAGTATCTCTGCCACTTGGTGAAGGAAAACATGGTGCTTCCAGTCAAATTGATAGCTACATATTTTGATCACTCACCCAAATCATAGTGGACCTCCCCAACCATTTGTTCCTCGACCTCATCTTCAAAACCATCAGTAAGAACATAGTTCCTCAGGTAGGGAACAGCGAGCAACTTGTAGATTTCCTCCAAAGTGATGGTAAAGTCTCCCCAACCAGGGATGAAAGTATGAGAATACCTACTCCAGTGAGAAGATAGCAAATTAAAATTCTATATTGTTTAGCAATAGAACAAGCCTTGAGACTGGTAATGGTGGTCAAAAGATCGAGTCCCTCAATAACAACTCTGTATGAGGGGGTGGACAAGACATGAGAGGAGGCCCCTGTGTCACCCCCATATGCCTTGACTTCAATGTTGGAACAGGGAAAGTCACCCCTGTCTACTCGCATCCTAAGTATTGAATCAGGTAAGATAATGAAAAAGTCAGAAGACTCACCTAGACCCACTTAAGGTCATGAAAGTATCCTCTTTGCCAAAATAGGGCGCCAGACGATAAAGGCCAAAGTCCTTTTGCTGGTGAGCAGCTAAATATTATATTTGGGATCTCGAGTAGGCCATAAATGAGGAGGACCCTAGGCGATAATCCCAACATGCGAGGAGGCCCTTGTGGTGAGCATCCTAACAAATGAGGAGGCTCATGTTGCGATCACCCTAACATATGAGGAGGCCCCCATTGCGAGCATTGTAGAAGATGAGGACTCCCTTCTCGTAGACATCCCAACAGGAGAGAAAGCCTCCCTTGGGGGAATCCCAATAGTCGAACCTCCAAATTCCCTAGAAACGCCCTCCAAAATCACAGAGGTGATAGTAGTGGCACCGATAGCCAAAATTATCGCCATGATGACGAACATGGGTACCTTACCCACTAGAACCCCTCTAGTGGCAGTGGCGATGTTGGAAGAAGGGTTTTGAGAGGAGTAAAATTCCATTTGTAGTGGAGAAAAAAATCTAATAAGGGATGGTGGATATAGAAGTTTTTGGGCTAATTTTTCTCTCTCTATCTGTAAAAAATCTTACGATTTAAACTCAAATGCTAGGGTAAAAACGCATGAAAGTTTAAAAAGGGGTTTATACCCTATTAAACCACATGCAGACTGCCAATAAAAAAGAGAACAAAATATTTCCCTAATGATAAGATGTGTGTTCCCAATCTGACACGTATCACCTCGAGACCATAAAAGTGGGTTGAGGTGAGAGGGATAATTAATGCTATGGTATCATTATGATATTGAGGTGGACTATTCATATTCCAAGAACTAATGAATCATTGTTCTTAAAAACCTTTGATATACCCAACACAGATTTTGTATGAGGGGAATAATGTAGAGGGGTACACACCCAATTGCCCAAACAGTTGGGCGAGCAGACCCAATTGGACAATGTCCCTCACCATGAGCACCCCCCCCCCCCAAAGAAATGCTCTGGCAAAGACAAAAGTAAATTTGGGAGAGGAGCCAAGGAGGGATCCTTGTCCCACGAAACTCAAAGTTCATAAAAATAGAACGTGGGTAAGGAGGCCCACCAGGAAGGGCTCCACATCCCAACAAACTCAAGGTTCAAAAAAATTGAACTTGGGCGAGAAATACCACCAGGAAGGGCTCCTCGTCCCAATTTAACCAAAGTTTGCAGAAATTAAACCTGGGTGGGGAGGCCCACGAGAAAAGGATCCACGTCCTAAAATGCCCAAAATTCAGAAATATTGAACTTGGGTGAGGAGGCCCACCAGGAAGGGCTCATTGTCCCAAACAACTCAGAAAACACATTAATGAAATTTGGGCGAGGAGGCCCACCAATAGTGGCTCCTCATCCCTAAATACTCAAAATTTACAGGAATAAATTTTGAACAGGTAATCCCACTATAAGGAACTCCTCGTCCCAGAAATCTAAATCCCTTACTTTAAAGAACCTGTGGGTGAGGAGTTCCACCTAGAGTGACATACTCTCAAGATTTGTTATTCAAATATATATTGAAGTACTGATATGTTTCTTTCTTATACAATTAGCCTGGTTGAGAAAACATGGATAAAAAAGGCAAGTGAGGATCTCCTGGGAGTTTTGGCTTGGTGGCTGAGGAACAAGGTTTTTTGAACAAACTCAACCACTTAGCACTTTAAGATTGATAGAACATAAGTAGAAAGACTTTAGGAGTCACCCAGTATATACACAGAGTCATACCCAGTCATAACTAAAGTGAGCAACCAAGAGGTTGCTTAAAATAAATGAAAATTTATAAAACGATTTTAAAGAGGGTTGTTCTTGAGACCTCTCCTCAAGTCTATAAATTGATTTTAGAGGAGATGGTTCTTGAGACCATTCCTCAAGTTCATAAATGATTTTAGAGAAGGTGGTTCTTGAGACCTCTCCTCAAGTTTATAAAATATTTTAGAGGAGATGGCCCTTGGGACCCTCCTTAAGTTTACAAAGCTTGTATAACAAGTTACCATTTTAAAAGATATTTACCAAATCAGATATTTGTCCACAAGAACAAACATATTTGCCTTTTGAATTTGATTTGCACCAGGTGACACCTCTCAGAGGGGACATGAGGTTGAACACAAGTAGGGAAAATGGTACATTACAGGCCTTGTCCCTCACCAACCCCTTTAGTTTTGGCACCCGAAAGTGCCAACTCATCCCTAGTGACCAAGTATAAATAGGATCCCTAGGCAAGGTCAAGTCATAATCATAACTCAAGTAACTCTGTTACGCTGTTAAATTTACCTTAGATACCTAGTGTTCTCTCCCTGCTCTCTCTCTAAGTGCTAAGTGACTTATTCCTTCACTCCACACTGACAACAATTATTCTCAAGAGTCCCTCTTAAGAAAAGTTACTATTATTTTTGTGAAGTTCATATTCTTGAAGGGAGTAGTTCTTACTTTGTTTCCATTTTTACCAAAAGGAGAAGGTTTTATCAGGTGGGTATCTAGAAGCTCTTGAAAAATCTCAAAGGTAGAGTCCAATGGAATGGGTCACGCCTCACCCTTTCCAGTTATTCATTGATCCCAGTACAAATACCCTCCTACAGTGATGTAATATACATTTTGTTCAGAATAAAAAATAGAAATTTTGGAAAAATAATCAGATTTTTCTGATTGGGGACGTGCCCTCACCCACTGGGTCAAATCCTACACGCACCTAGTTTTACTCCCACTCTTGCACGTGTAGCCTACATCTTCCCCTACGTTTGATTTATTGACTTTAGGGTTTGAAAATTTTGAACCTATATTCGAATTATTTTAGAATACCATTTGAGTTTATTCCAAAATGAAATTCGTGTAATTTTTTGAGAGGAATCCAACCATATTAGTTTGAAAGATTTTGGTGGACTGATTCGAGCTAATGGATATATGTAATAATGGCAAAAGTTTAACCTGAACATTTGTGATTATAGGCTATGATTTGGGTACCGACATGGTGATATGTGTGTTCTATATTCAAAATGCAATCAAACAAGTTTGGTTCAATGATTTTGGTTGATTATAGCCTCTAAATTTGAGTTCTGAAAATCTTAGGTCCAGATTTTTGAAACTTTGATTTGGAGCATTAAAACTTATTATTGACTTAATTAAACATTAAACTTAGGTTCACTAGACTCAGAACTTGAGTTCCCTCACTTTGAAACTATTTCAATGTCAAGGGTACCGAATCCACCATTAAAGCTCAAGTTTTAATGGAGTTTTGTGGCATTCAAGCCTTTTGAGTGCCATTCACACGTTAAAACCTACATGTGACTACAATATTTTACTCTAAGGAAATGCATAAACATAACTACATGCTAAGAAACATAATTCATACACAAAATGTTAACGATACACAAAATCTCAAAAGTTTACTTTGTGTTATCACGAGCGGGGTTGTTTTTTCACAGAGATAAATAGGGGTTTATATAGGGTTCGTGGTGGAGAGTGGATTAGGGTAGAGTTTGGTGAGTTTTAACTTGGTGTTTGTTGGCTTCAACCATGGTCCCATGCAGGTGAATATGGGTACGATGGGATATCCATGTAGTACATGCCAAAATGGCTTCCAGCTGGTGCACATCAGCTAGGGCAAAAGTGAAAATAATTTAGGTTTCATTTTGGTCCTTTGGTAGTTCGTAATTTAGTTATTAGGACTTATATATTAATTTTTTGAAAGTTATAGGGGCTTAAGTGTAGTTTCTCAAACTTATGGAATTGGATGATTATATTAATACTAAATACATGGAATTGGATGAAACTTTGGGCTCAAGTTTGGATTCAATTGATAGGATAGGGTTTAATTTCTAGCATGATTATTATCTAGGGGCACTTTGGTAATTTAATAAAGTCTGGGGTTTGCTAAGGAATTTTTGATTTTTTAAGTGATTAATTTCCTAGATTAGATGAGTTGTTATAAAGGAATCGATATGAACTAACAAACATATCTATCAAGGGGCTTCAAGTTGTGGATGGTTAAACTGTCCATGTTGAAGACACTCGTGACAATGAAAGTCTCAGAGTGGTGCTCGAAGATCAAGTCTACGACAACACGATTAGCTGACCTAAACTTGTTCATATATACATCTCGAGAATCCAACTCTATGAAATTAATGCCAGTGTCTAGAGATCCAGCCTCATAAGGTGGGGACTCCTCGCCAGATGGATCGCCCTCAGAGCGAGTGACCTCAGAATCATCGTCCCCTGACTCCACCTCCTCACCACCATAAATCTCATTTACCTCCTCCTAAAAATTAAATTACAAGAGAAGAAAGTATGTAAATATATACAACTCAAAAATATGTTAGGACAAAATATTAAGGGAAAGAAGGGGCACTTAATCACAAGCTAAGAGGGGTTAGCATGCTAGAAGACAGACGATGTTGCTCCCTCAGGGTAGCCACAGGCTCTATAGAATTTGGAGCACAAGTGGTATCAACCTAGAAAGACAAAGGAAAAGAGGATAGGCACTTTAATAGTGACAATGTAAAAAAGGAAAAGAACAAGAAAACAAGTATGAGAGTGTGTAATACCTAACAAATTCTCACATCAGTACTCACCTGTTCCGCGGGGAGAGCAATGCTCGCAATGCTAACCTGAAAATAAAGAAACAAGAAATTGTTAGTTGATCACTTGCACAGTAAAAGCAAGTTAAAAAAATAAGAGAAGGGTGTGGCAGTATATTACATGAGTTCTCGCAATAACACTCACAGCTTGTTCCAAAGATAAAGTAACACTCATGGCACCAGACTGAATATAGTAAAAAAAAGTATAAAAAAAGACAAGTATGGCAGAGTAATACTTAGGGAGTGCCTGCTCCCAAGACCACGACAGGTTCCACAAGCAAAGGAACACTCATAGAACTGACCTAAAAATAAGGAAATAGGGAAGTGTCAATTTGAACACTTGCATAGAATAAATAATTTAAAAAAGAATAAGGTATGCCAGAGTAACACTTAAGAAACAACAGCAATAATGCCTACAGAGTGTTCCACATGCAAGGTCACATTGGCCTCAGTAACCTAAAAATAGGAGAAAAGAAAAGAGTCTAAGAACACTAGTGCAGTATCAACAGGTCTAAAAAGCTAATGTATGGCAAAATAATACATGTGTACTCACACGAGCACTTAAAACAACAACATCTAGAGATCCAACAGACGAGATGACGGATATGGTGCTCATCTAATTTTTAAATAAGATAGAGTGAGTAAGAAATGTACAAGTTTTGGGAAAATAAGTGTAAAAATGTTCCAGTTCAAGTACGTGGACCCCAGAAGAAGGAGAGGCACTTAAATCAATGACATGGGGTTAACAGATGCTCACACTAATCTGATATGGAAAAATCTATTAATAGGAAGTTAACGAATGAAAATAAGATGAATTACAAAGTCATATGTCTAAGTACCTTTGCTGAGCTATTGGCTTGAGAAACAGGCTCAACCGAAGAAATGATATATATGGACTGAGTGAAGAAGACCTGTAATTGAGTCCTATTATCTAAGGGGAGACCCACCCTTGGGATAAATATCCTCCTAGAAGGAGGTGACCTAGGGATGACTTCCCCTATGGGCAATAGTACACCCCCACAAGTCATGGGGTCACTTGAAAGAGAAGAATGTAATACAATGGTTGTCAATAAAAGGAAAAGAGAGTAAAGTCATGTGTTTGTTGGCTACAAAATGAATGTATGAAAAAGAAGAAGGTGGTAAAACAAATATCCCTCCATAGCTAGATATCATAGATGGATTTGTGGACTAGACTAGAGAACTGTCAGCTGCAGAGGGAGTGAGTGGCCTAGTAATAGGTGTGAATGGGGTCAAAGACACTTATTAACAATATTGCATGAGTTTGTTGAAAGTAAAAATAAAGAATTTTGAAAAAGTTCAAATGGTAAGTATCAAATACCTAAATGGAGCGAGCAATCGTTGAAGAGATCCTTACAATAGTAGGAAAAATGGTGGATAGCTGCCAAAAAAGAATTCATAAGTATGGGAGATAAAGAGAAGAAAATATTTCAATAAAAATAAAATAAAGTGAAATCAATTGTTCGAGGTGAAAACCTTTCGAGAAAGCTCAAGGAAGATACCAGTATGGAATTCCTCTCACGATGGAAAGGAGCTCGAGGAATAATGGGAAAAGTGGAAGAAGGAACCACTATCGTTGCCACTCATCCCAGTAAAAGGAACCTGGTCGAAGACAAAGAATATACACAAGAGTTACTAATTAGAATACGTTATTACTCAAAATAAAATATGATAAAGAAAAAGACAGGTAATACTAACAAATACTTACAGGCTCACTGTGATGAGCTTGCCCACAAGGCAAAGGCCAAGTGGTGGGACTAATATAAGATGGAGAGTAGATCATGGTATCATCATGGTCATTAAGGGGAGGCTCCTCATCCATGGATAATTCCCTTATGGCTGACAAAAAAGAGACTTGTTAGATAAGTGGTCATTATTTAAACCAAGCAAACCAATGTCATTTGAAGAAGAAGTGGTCATCATAAGAAGGGGTGCTTCCATAATTAATAATTTACTCTTCAAATGAACAATGTGAGGGGTAAGAACTTATAACTCCACTACTTAAATTTTTACAAATTAAAAAGGGAGTAACTAGAGTACCTTCCACTAAGTGAGAAGATGATGGAGTAAGGGGCTGAGAAAGAGTGGCTTCGAGGGCCTCATAGCCCTACTCACGAACAGAATGTAATGTCTCCTCAAGCCTTAGAGTGTTAGTCTCAGAACTATGGTCTTCAACAGTAGAAGGGCCAGTGGACTTGGTGGATTTCTTCTTCTATCTAGCTGTTTACATCTTGACGGGCGAGGGAGAGGAAGCAACCTCCCAAACTAGGGAAGGGACAAAATTTGAAACATCGATGTTAGGATGCTTCCTCATCAAGGTGACCTTTTCCTTGGCCTCAACCTTGCTTTTCCCCTTAGTTGCTTGGGGTTGAGTCTCTGAGTGTTTAGAGTAAATGCTCTTTAGATATAGAGGATTTATAAGGATAGGGACCACTTTCTCAAGTGGGGCCTTTTTAAATCATCTATGATGCCAAATATCCTTTTGAGTATGTTTAGTCTAGTACTTATCATTTGAGGAGTCATGCTCAACAACAGACTCATGAGGTACACCTTGAATACATTTCTTTATTGAGGAAGCTTGGCGTTGACACAAGGAGGACCATGAGCAGCTAAAAGAGTGGAGATAGCCACGAGCTACTTTAAAAAAATTCCCAAAATAAGAAGTCTTATGCACCATTCCCTCAGAGGTAAATTTTGAAAATGCCTTAAAGTAATATGTTGGCTATGAAAGGCTGGTTGGAAATTCTGGGGTGTAAGTCCCCTGGTTATATCCAAGTTGTCTCCTTACTCACTCCAAATGGTAAAAATACACCTCTACCCAAAGTTCTATTAGTGAAAGAAATATGCAAGGAAGTACAAAGGCCATAACAAAAATACGGGGACAACCACTTATAGACTCAACATTTGCAGGGGAGAAAAAATTTCCAGATGAAGCAGAGCAGAAGTGCCATGAGAATATTCCACCCATTTGCTTAGAGTAAGGTCGAAAATAAAATTCATCTATATCGTCCAAGTATAATCTAAGATAGTGCTTGGAGGATTTCTTATGCTTTCTAGCAATTCGAGCATCTTGACTATGAATCGAGTGGGGCTCAGGTGGCCAGTTGGGGAACCGCGTGAACAAAAAACCCATAAATAAAAAGGAGTTGACAAAATTTACCACATCATGACAGCAGTGCGAGCGCTCCATATCGATGGTCTGCCATCCATCCAAGTGTAAATAGACCCTAAAGTAACGGTAGAAAGGGGGACACTCATCCCACGAGCAGGTCTGACAGCCAATGATCTTGAGAAGGCTGCTTTAGGCAAAGTCAATCTTTTCAAAATTTCCAATTTTATTACTCACTAAGTATGTGAACCAATTTTAATTATCCTAATTTTATCTTCTTATTCCTAAACATGCATCTAGCAATATAAGCTAAAGTAATGAAAGTTCACAAAACACTCTGATATATGAGGAAACCACTAAGGGAAAAAATCTCGGACGGCCCAGGCCAGACAATCACTATGATACGAAAATTACAAAGGAAGAATTTAGTCTTACACAATGAGTCGATTTCTATAAGCCTTTGAGCCTCTTGTTCTATTCAACTGCTCCTTCATAGTGAAACGTATGATTCCACCTATGCAAGTTCTACAACACATAAGTCCAAGTGTACCTCAATATTCACCGCTTCTTCACCACAATCAGCATGTACGGAGTCCACCGCATGAAAAAAAGTTTTTCTAATGATGGAAGAAACAAATAATGGTGCAAACTCAAGTTCTCTATGACATATGGGATATGTAAAGAAACACAAAGGATATTTTATGCTTTGGAAAACTTTAAAAACAAACTACAGAAATTGTATTATGTTCCATTCTATTCTGCTTACGTTTTCGGAATCAAAGATGCCTAAAATAGTAAAACACATTTTTTGAGGCAACAAGTCATTCTAACGAAAATAACATGTTGTTTGAACAATAGTACAATGTCATTTGAACGACCTTTAAAGTCGTTTGAACCATGTAAAATGCAAGGCAGTGATCATACGACGCTAAACTCAAAATAACTTAGAAAAAAACAAGTGTAAAAACATTTTCAAATAAATTTTAAATAAAATAACATCCTTTGAAAAATATTCCGAGAATCCATTTACCATTATGCATTCATACCTAAGAGAATCTCAAAAAATAATGTGAAGACGTGAAACGTACACAAAATCGACATGATCAATCTTTGAATCTTGGTCGATATGTCTTCAACACAACGTCATAGGCTTAAGAGAATCGTGACAAGTAAAACCTATCTTATGATGCAAAGTTCTTTTTGTTCGGAGTAATGGCAATACATACAAATTGAGACAAATTGGAAATTTTTCCTTACACTGCTAAGAATAGTGACAAATAAGGCAGCCGAGTGGGCCCTTAAATTAATCTTAGGACCATTCTGGCTCTTAGGGACTATGGTTTAACTTCCTTCCTTTAGGACGGGCTCAAAATCCCTGAACCAGTGGCGTTTCCACTTAGAAAAAGAATGTTTAGTGGCTCCAGTTTTGGTGAGGGAGACAAATGAGGACACTCTGATAGAGCTTGGTAAAGTTCCTCACACATATCCCACTACACCAAAAATCTTAAAATGTCACCCTTGACACAACCACCCTTGTCACGGTAAAAAAATTGTGACAAAAAACACGCATTTTTTGTCACAGTCTTTGACAATGACAAGTCCGTGACAAACAGTTGTCAATTCGGGATACCCCAACATATTCGCGACTGCATATTGGAACAGTTAAGAGATCAGTATAATACGTGGATGAAAAACATGTGAGCACGGTACTCTGGGAAGACCGGGGAGTCCATTATGAGGGTGTGCGACACCGTCTCATCAAAAGAGCCGATCTCATTGGCACGATGGTAGATATTTTTCTACAATGAGATTGAGGATCATCAATTGACATCTCATAAATCGGGGAGGAAAAATCAAATGAAAAAGGTGGACATGCACTACTTCGAGTGGACATCTTACCCCGAGGTAGGGCACAGGATGGTAAGTTTTTATTTTTCTATAATTTTATTTTTATGCTATTTTATTTTAGCATCACTTTGTGTTACTTACTAATTCTACATTATTTTATTTCAAGACACGGGGAGTGGCCCTGGGAGTAGGACGCATAAACTCAATGCCTATGTGGCAATCCGGATGAAGAAGGGTAAGGATAAGGAGGTGTCCCGAACGTGGCAGCCATGATTGTAAGTTATAATTGTTTAATTTTTTAATTATGTTATAATTTGTTTATTAACTTAATTAAGTAATTGTGTAATTTTTGTCATTTCAGGCAAAGATTAAGGAAGTGTATGAAAAGCAGTCTGATGTCGACTAATTATATTTGTCTAAGGATGCACTCTGCATACTGCTAGGGGCGGATCACATGGGGAGGGCTAGGGGATGAGTTATCTGGTGGGGAAGTCGAGGATAACCGGGATAAAGATAATCAACATCGGGTTATCTTGTAAGGTTGACACCCATGATGATAAACTATCAAGGTTGGAGGCGACATTACTTGATATGTACGCCTTCATGAAGTGTCAGTGGGGCCCACATCTGATAAGGGCACCTTCTATAAGGGTAAGGGCAATCACAAGGGGGAAGGGGAAGGGGAAGGAGGTAAACGAAGATGCCACTCCTACATCGTCGATACGCAAGGACTCACTAATAGGGATGGACTTGTCACACTTATATGATCCATTTCCCATCTTGACACCCATCGAACGACCTATGTCAATAATCGGTTAGCCAAGTGTGTTTTTAATAGGACTATTTGGTGGCACACCGATAATGAGGGTGTTGAGGATCCCGAGAACCCTCCCGGGTATGGTGGTTCATGGATGTGCCATGCAAGACTTTGAGTCAAAGGTTCTCATCATGCATATTATGACCGAAAAGGAGAATGCACACTCAAGTCAATTAATAAGGTGAAGTAAAAAAATTTGGGAAAGGGTATTTAAACCTTGTAAAATGCACATACTCGACGTCTCACAAAATAAGGTAATAATTACCCAAATCATAAAAGGAGAGTTCCTAACAAGACACATGTCTCCTTGAGAAACTAAAAGATTCTCTGGACACGAGTAAGTTGAAGAGAAGTCGATACCAAGGAATGAGGTGCCAAGTGATGGGGTGCCAAACGAGCAACCCCAAAGGAGCATGGAGTTGCTCTTTGAGTAACTCCAAAGTCAACGAGAGGGTACCATTTAAATGGACCCAATTTAACAGAGAGGGTGCTCTAGGATAAACCCTAATCTAGCGAGGGGGTGCTCTATGATAAACCTAAGCTCCAGTTACAAAGGGTAAGAAATAACTACCTTAAAATCAATGAGAGGGTGTCTGCACAGTGGTCCCAAGCCAAATGAGGGGTGATCTAGGAATAACCCCAAGATAGCGAGGGGGTGCCCTGCGAGTAACCCCAAGTCCAGGTCATAAATAAGTTTATATAAACTATTTTCTAGCACTGTATTATTTTTGTACACAGGAATGCTTGGCAAGAAACATTAGTCGAACAAGCAAGGATTGAGCAAATGGCTAGTTGGGATCCCTTGGGAGTTTTTTTCGAAGGCTGAGACGCAATTATTATTTGGTAAACTAAGGCCAAATCACTCAGTACCTTAGGGAGACAATAATAATAGTAGGGGCCTAGGAGGTCACTCACACACTTACACAGTTCACACTTAGTCAAATAGGTGAGCAGCTAAGACACTGCTTATATACTATTTTTAAGATAAACATTAGATAGTGTCCCTCAAGTCCATTCATAGGTTAAAAAAAAGATTAATTACCAAGTTATCGTTTGAGAAAATATTTACCAAATTGTATGTTTTGGCACTATGCTCGACACATTTGATTTTTGACTTTGGGTTGTGCGCGATGTCATCTGTCAGAGTGCACAAATGACAAATAATGAAATGTGATATAAAGTAAAACTCATATATTATCTCAAAGAATATCCTTTAGGCGTGCACTTGCCACATCAACCCTAATATTTACCAATAAATATAGCTCTTGGGCAAGTTCAAGATATATCACAAGTTAAGAACTGTTATTTTACACAAATAGACCCAGAAAATATTCTTTACCTTCTCTCTCCATGGTACTTATAGTGCTTGTCTCTTCACTCCAAAGAATCATCATTTACGAATGATCCCTTTTCTATTTTTTTCCTTCTAAAAAGTTTATAGATAATCATTTCCTTCCTCATAAAGCAATTATAAAATCACTATTTTCCAGAAAAGTTAGTTTTTATGTTCTTGCTGCTCTTGAAGCCTTGAACACCTTAAAGGAAACTTCTATTAGAATGGATCACACCTCACAAGATCCAGTATATTCATGGACCCCAGTACCACTACCCTCCCACAACAATTATTACAATATAGAAGTTTTAAATTTAGGGGTATGTTAAAAGGAAAAGAGAAATTTTAAAGAGATTCAAAAATCACATTCTGTTTTCCTAATCCTCGTATGTATCAAATATGCATTACTTAGTGTTTCAATCGGACTTCATATGTTATAACGAGATATTTAGAGAAATATGTGGGGTGATCTTAACAATACCTATTTAAATATTTCTCAAAATATTAGATTTTAATAATAGACCTAAGAAAATTTCTATTATTAAATGCACAGCTCCCTTAAAGTAACTTTTTTTGGTGAGATTGTAACTTAACACTTTATAATAATAACATTCTACATAAGGAAGGCTATTATGCTTAATATAATCTAGTGAAGTGTAATCCCTCTTCCAAAAAAAAAGGGTTAGTGTAATACCCCGTATTTCTACGTATTTAGAATTTATTTAATTGAGTAATTAAAAAGAAAATACGATTTAATTTAAATTATGTGAGTGGAGTAATTTAATGTGAATGAATATTTAAATTACATGAGTGAAGTAATTTAATGTGATTTAATGACAATTATGATTATTAAGATGTTAAATAATTGTGATTATTAAATATTAATCGAGAGATAGAGACTGATTAATATTATGATTCAAATTTACTAAGGGTGAATAGTAAATACCGATAGTTAATTTGTACGACATAGCGAGTGATATTGACGTACTTAATTATATCTCAATCGGGTGTTGCGTGTAGACTAAATTGAGGATGAGATCGAAAATATATTTTTAGTGACTCAAATGATAATTTAGTGGTCACATATGATTTCGAAAGGGTCGAATTAGTCAAAATAGTATACCCAGGGGTACTAGTCGGATACCGGGCCTTTTTGGGCTAAACCGGGACCGTACGGGGGCATTTTAGTCTTTTAGGATATGGGGAGAGAAGACCTACGAATTTTTGAGTGTTTTATTAGCTAATTGAAAGTGTGGTTAGGGTTAGAAACCTCACAACACAAAGGGAAACCACTAGAGAGAGAAGAAAGATCATTCTCAAGGCTAAAAAGGAAAATTGTGGGGGATTTCAAGGAGTTCTTGCACCACAAGTGATTGAGGAAGGAATATTGGAAAAGAAAGCAACCCAACACCTTATGAAAACTCGAAATTAGATCACTATCCAATAAAGGCAAGTGGTTATTTCCAAATTATTTTGAGTTCTAATATCCATGTACAGGGTTTACCAATAAATTGATTTTGAGAAATATTCTTGGAGAAAAAGAATTGATTAATTGCATGTTTGGCTAGAAATAGAATGTTATTAGATTTATATCTGTAGAAGATTGAAAATCAGAGGAATCATGGTTGTTAGTACGAATTAAAATCTGGGTTGATGATTGAAAACATGGGAAAAACATGTCATACAAGTTTCTTGAATAATTAGAAGATTTAAATTATTTCGGGCTAATTTGGAAGGATTAATTATGTTTAATCCGTTGGAAATCATCCTATCATGTGTAGGAATGGTTAGGTATCAATAGTTACAAGTTTGGTAGATTATCATGTGAGTTAGATAATTGAATATGGTGAAAAATGCATGAAGAAGAAGAAGAAGAACTGCATTTGTCACTGCTCGATCGATCGATGGAGTCGATCGATCGATGCTTATGGTCGATCGATCGACCTAGGCTGATTTTGGGTTTTTTTGTTGGTTGAGTTCTATTCGATTACTGACGCTCGAGGGGAATCTTAATGATGACATTTTCTCTATGTAGGGACTTAGAGAGTACCAGTAGGTGTACAGTGGGGGTCCGTTATAATCATTGAGTGAAAGATTTGAAGTGATGGACCGACGAGGATGAACCGATCGAGTAGCTCATCGGAATTTGTGATTATAGTTATGGAGAGAGTAAATAGCATTCCAAGGAGTATATCAGTAGGTTAGAGATAGCTTAACTACTGAAATTAATAGAGGGATAACTAGGGCCCTTGGAGTTGTGTGAATACTCAATTAAAATACGATAGTGAGATAAATCGTTAATTAATTATTACGGTGAATATAAAAGAGGAAATATTACGTATGAGCACTATTATTAGGTGGCATGTATACCTACTGAATTATATAGATACTTAGGTGGAGAGAATACCTAAAGTATAATTTCTTATAGTAGGGTCGAGGTAGAATTTCGAACTAATATACGAAAATAGTAAGTTCGGGTCATGATGAAAGAGTTCTGAACCAATCTATGTATAAAATTGCATTAGTGGGGTCGAGGTGATTTTTTCAAACCACTACATGAAATGAACTTGGAGTCGAGGTGACATTCCCAACCAAACTCTTACTTGATTTCGATGGACCATTCCGAACCAAGAGTTCTTGATGTGCGTTAAAGGGAGATATTAGTAATGGATTCATAAGTATATATTGTGTGTGAAATGTATACTGTATTGATAATCTACTTATGTGAGTTAGTAGATAATGAGATGCCGTGATTAGATCTAAAAGCAAATTAAGTAGGGAAACTTAATTATAAATCAGTTAAAGGTAATAAGGCGTGAATAGTTATATAAGCATATACATTATGAGATACGGTTATTAGTACATACTATATGGGCGGTATGGGAACTTAGTAGCGTAGATATGTTCATCTTAATACTAAAGTCCAATTAGCTTGAGTAGTACAACTAGGTGGGCTCGGTACGGGATGTTAGGTGTGCAATATAGATGAGGGGCGTGGTAACTCAAGAGAGTGTATGCAAATCTTAACATGTGTCATCAATAACTCATGATAATCACTTGCTAAATATTTTCAAAACGTTTTGAGTACTAACTCTTGCTAACAAAATATTTTCAAGACCCTTTTAGGTGTCCAGCCACAAGGACACTAGACTTGAAGATTCACTCTAGGGACTCGTATCTGCAGCATCGTGGAGGCTGGCAGGACTTTGCATAGACGATTCATTCTTTCAGATCTAGTGTAGGATCACATTTTTAGTACTCTCTATTGGGACATGTTGTACATTGTCTTTATTTCAGATATTCAGTTTTGGATTATTTTGGCTTTATTTAGCAGCATTTGATTTTAGCCGATTGTGAACTCAATAAGACTTTATCCTTTATATATTGCGTGATGGTTTGAATTATTGTATAGTGTGAATGATTAATTATTTTTGCATGAGTATTGTTCTTGAGTTAATGAAAGATAAAATTTGGCACTGGTCCAATTTCACTTAGGTGATTAGTAATTAAAAAGTTCTCGACAGTGATGCTAAGAATGAACTATCAGAGAAACCTGTTTTAATTTAATTTAGGACTGATCACCAGGGATTTAATTAGGCAGGGTGTCACAGATGGTACCAGAGCATGAGGTTCTAGTGTCCATAGGATTTGAGCAGCTTACTACGATTTCAGCGTTTCGTTCTTTTGATGTGGAACAATATTTTAGGACTCTTGATTTTCTCTTTTTGTACTTAAGATATCATACTCCTACTATTAAATTTTGTATAAACTGTTTGCTTAGACAATTCAATCTATTTTTAGATGCCACTGAGGAGACAGTGAGCGGAGAGGGTCGAGGCGAGAGATGAGTTGAGGGAGGCCCATTAGGAGCCACAGGTACTGCCACCCCCACCCCCACCCGAGCTAATTTGTACTACTCAGGTGGCAGTGATAGTGGCTCAGGAAATTGAGACAACTATGAGGGCCATTTTAGTCCATTTTCCTCATCCCCAGGCACATCCTCCAGTGGCACCAATAGTTTAGGTCCCGAAAGGGCCACCTTCTTGGCCGCGAGTCAGGGAAACTTTTTAGAAGGGCCATTCGCCCGAGTTTTAAGGAAGTACTAACGTGGTGGAGGCTTGCGACTAGAAGAAGAACATTCAGCGCCATCTGCGCATGCTTGAATGTACCAAGGTGCAAAAGTAGATCCTTGCTACTTTTTGTCTGTAGGGAGCAGCCTTACGGCAGAGGAGAGGGACTTGATGACAATTTTTGAGTTCTGGGTGCGGTTTGACCGCAAGTACTTCCCGCTTGTAGTAGAGTTAGAGATGAGAAAGAAATTTAGTGATGTGGTTCAGGGTGGTCACTCGGTCACTGACTATGAAGAGGAGTTCACCCTTCTGGCTAACTTTGAGCCAGACGAGGTGAGCAACGAGGAACGGAAGAAGTCCAAGTTCATGAATGGTTTGTCCTGGAGGATCAGGGAACATTTGATCGGTAAACCAACACTGATGACATATACAGATGTTGTCAACGTTGCACTAGTGCACTGTCAGGATCATCGCTTCCATGCGAAGGGGAGCAAGAGGGGTTACCCTAGCCAGTCGGGTAAGGAAAATGGGGGTAGTGATAGAAGCACACCGCAGGGACAGGATTCCGGACAAAGGAACTCTTCCAAGAGATTTAGGTATGGGCAACATCGATCTGACAGGCAGGGACAACAGGGTCCCCAACAACAAGTTCCTTAGGACCGTCAGGGCTAAGGGAACCAAGGGGGAGGCCAGTAGGGCCAAGGCTGTCAGGGACAACATCAGGGCCAGCAGGTCAAGGGCAGAGACAGTTCTAGGGGCAGTGTTTCACATATGACCAATAGGGTCATAAGAGTAGGACTTGTCCACAGAGAGACAAGGCACAATAGCAAGGTGCCCACTAGGGGCAGCAAGCTTCGGTAACCCCATCACCGGTGCAGGCCCCATAGCAGCAACCGAGCCAGATGCACTATGGGTGTGTGTACAACGTCCGGAATGTGCCCTATACAACCAGCACCTCAGCGCCGCCAGCAGTCGAAGGTATATTTCCTATCCATGGGCATGAGGGTAGTATTTTGTTTGACAGGGTGAGACATATTCATTTATTGCCACTATGTTTGCACGAGCATCTGGTCTTTTAGAGACAGCCAACACTCATCTTATGTGTGTTAAGTCACCAATGGATAGTGGTTCACTTATACACTTAATCTGTAGGGGTGTGGACATTATGATCGTGAGATTGAGTCTAGCAGAAGACCTTCTAGTGTTAGATATAGAGGGTTATGATGTCATCCTAGGCATGTATTGGTCGGAGGTTATAGGGCTATGGTAGATTGTTATGAGAGGATGATCATTTTTGCCCTTTCAGAACACGAGATGTTCCTAGTGGCGATGCCTCTTCCCGCGGGAGGCTCACGCACTTATTTATATTAATTAAGGAGGAGACCTCATAGGAGGTGGTTGTTTCTCTGGACTCAATTCCAATCGTGAGGGATTTTGAGGACGTCGTCCAAGAGATACCAGGGTTACCACCCAGCAGGGAGATTAAGTTTGTTATCGACTTAGAACCGGGGACGAGACAGATTGCCAGAGCACTATATTGCATGGCCCCTTTGGAGATGTGGGAGCTTAGAGAGAAAATTCAGTAGCTCTTGGGGTAGGGCTTCATTTGGCCAAGTACATCGTCGTGGGGTATGCAGTGCTATTTATGAAGAAAAGGGATGGTTCGCTTCGTTTGTGTGTAGGCTACAGGGAGCTGAACAAGGTGAAGATACGTAATAAGTATCCATTACCTAGGATTAATGGCTTGTTTCATTAGTTGAGAGGTGTTGTATACTTCTCAAAGATCGATTTGAGGTCGGGTTATCATCAGCTTCGCATTCGAGAGGAGGATGTACCTAAGACCGCTTTCTTGTCACAGTATAGGTCATATGAGTTTAGGGTGATGCGGTTTGGGCTCACTAATGCACATGAAGTGTTCATGGATCTCATGAATAGGGTATTCAAGGAGTTCTTGGAGCAATTTGTGCTCGTATTCATAGACGACATTATGGTTTAATCTCGTACAGAGGAGGAGCACATTACGAACTTACATATGGTTCTTCAGAGATTACGGGACCATCAGTTGTGTGCCAAATTCAAGAAGTGTAGATTTTAGCTTCAGGAGGTCCAGTTTCTTGGCCACATTGTGTCCGATAGAGGCATTACTGTTGATCTGAGTAAGGTATTGGCGGTGAGGGAGTTGGGACAGCCCATAGCATCGACTGAGATTCATAGCTTTTTGGGGTTGGCCAATTATTATCATCACTTCATCAATGGATTCTCAAAGATTGCTGGTCCTTTGACGAACTTGACTCAGAAGGGAGTACCATTCATGTCGAGAGACTGCTGTCAATTAGCGTTTAATGAGCTAAAGGACAGTTAACATCAACACTCGTACTTACATTTCCCAAAAGTGGATTGGAGTACTGGGCCTATACTGATGCATCCTTGAAGAGACTTAGGGGTGTGTTACATCAGGAGGAGAGGTCAATAGCTTATGCATCTCTAAAGATAAAGCCACATGAGAAGAATTACCCCACCCACGACCTCGAGTTGGCAGCAATTGTTTTTTCTTTGTGAATATGGATACATTATCTTTTTGGGGGAGCAGTTCACTCTATTCACGGATCATAAGTCACTCTAGTATCTCTTCACACAGAAGGATCTGAACATGAGGCATAGGTGGTGTCTTGAATTCATGAAGGATTACCGATTTGATATACAGTATCATCCTGGCAAGGCTAACGTGGTGGCAAACGCGTTGAGCCGAAGACCTACTGGAGAGTTGACATAGGTTTGGAAAGAGAAGTGGAGCGATCTTCAACATGAGGATGAGGTAGCCAGAGCATATATGGAAATTTTAGCTATCACTCCCGATAGAGTTATGCAGGTGGTGAGGGCACAGGCAAAGGACCCGTTTTGTCTAGACAGAGTACGACAGTTACTAGCCGAGGGGGTAGAGTCCTACTCCATCAGCTCAGAGGGTGGATTACGATTTAATGGGAGACTAGTAGTACCCGAGGATGAAGATTTGAGGCATAAAGTCATGACGGAGTCGCACGGGTCGAGGTTTGTGATATATACTGGTGGGGATAAGATGTACCAGGATATGCGATGACAGTATTGGTGGTCGGGTATGAAGTGATACATAACAGAGTTTGTCTCAAAGTGTGTTACATATCAGCTTGTGAAAGTTGACACTAGAGATTCCCGTGTGGAAATGGGAGATCATTTCGATGGACATTATTACTAGACTACCGACATTGTAGAGGGGTCAGGATTCCATATGGGTGATAGTGGATCAACTGAGAAAGGTAGCTCATTTCTTATCGGTTTGTACTAATTTTGATATGATACAATACGCTCAGCTATTCATTTAAGAGATCATTAAGCTGCACAGGGTTCCTATTAATATTGTGTCTGACAGAGACAAAATATTTGTGTCGCATTTCTAGCAGAGTTTTCAAAAAGCCATGGGCACAAACTTGCGATTGAGTACGACGTATCACCCGTAGACAGACGGGCAGACTGAGAGGGTAAATCAGATACTTAAGGATATATTAAGGATGTGTAACCTAGATTTGAGGGGAAGTTGGGAGATATATCTTCCATTAGTAGAGTTTGCGTATAATTGTTCTTACCAATTCACTATCAGT
Source organism: Sambucus nigra (assembly GCA_949130495.1). Taxonomy (NCBI): domain Eukaryota; kingdom Viridiplantae; phylum Streptophyta; class Magnoliopsida; order Dipsacales; family Adoxaceae; genus Sambucus; species Sambucus nigra. Next base: position 44,662,879 of record OX422215.1, on the reverse strand, counting down.
ATGACTCCATTCGAGGCACTTTATGGGAGGCCTTGTCGTTCGCCCGCCTGCTGGTTAGAAGTGGGGGATAACAAGCTATTGGTGCCGGAGATGATATAGAAGACTTTCTCCAAGATAGAGTTGATTCGAGGATGTATTCTAATAGGCCAGTATAGGTAGAACAGTTATGCTGATGCCTTTAGGAGACACGTGGAACTAGAGGTGGGCGACCAGGTGTTGATTCGGGTATCTGCTATTAAGATAATTATGAGGTTCGGCAATAAGGGGAAGTTAGCGCTGAGATATATGGGACCGTTCCCTATTATTGAGAGCATGGGACTGGTATCATACATATTGGGACTCCCATAACATCTTCAGCGGATACACGACGTGTTCCATGTGGTGTTGCTGAAGAAATATAGGAGGAGCAAGAGAGCCTTCTGGCATGTTCCACTTGAGGAGACTGATTTGCAGCTAGATGTCTCATATGAGGATAGACCCATGGATATTGTGGATCATAGTGAGCGTAAGCTTCGATCCAAGGTGGTACCGTTAGTGTGAGTACAGTGAGGACACCACAATGTTGACGAGTCTACATAAGACCAGGAAGAGGATATGCGAGAGCAGTATCCAGAGTTATTCACCGTAAGTATATCCTAATTCTTAGGACAAAATTCCTTTGTAAGGGGGAAAGTATGTAATACCCCGTATTTCTACGTACTTAGAATTTAATTAATTGAGTAATTAAAGAGAAAATATGATTTAATTTAAATAACATGAGTGGAGTAATTTAATGTGATTGAATATTTAAATTACGCAAGTGAAATAATTTAATGCGATTTAATGATAATTATAATTATTAAGTGATTAAATAATTGTGATTATTAAATATTAATCGAGAGACTTAAACTGATTAATATTATGATACAAATTTACAAAGGGTGAATAGTAAATTCCGATGGTTAATTTGTACGATATAGCGAGTGATACCGACGTACTTGATTATATCTCAATCGGGTGTTGCGTGTTGACTAAATTGAGGATGAGATCAAAAATATATTTTTAGTGACTCAAATGATAATTTAGAGGTCACAGATGATTGCAAAAGGGTCGAATTAGTCAAAATAGTATATCTGGGGGTACTAGTCGGGTACCGGGGCATTTTTGGGCTAAACCGGGACCGTAGAGGGCGTTTTAGTCTTTTGGCATATGGGGGTGTGAGCACCTAAAAATTTTGGAGTGTTTTATCAGCTGATTAAAAGTGTAGTTAGGGTTATAAACCTCATAACACAAAGGGAAACCATTAGAGAGAAAAGAGATCATTCTCAAGGTTAAAAAGGAAAATTATGGGGGATTTCAAGGAGTTCTTGCACCAAAAGTGATTGAGGAAGGAAGATTGGAAGAGAAAGAAACCCAACACCTTCTGCAAACTCGAAATCCAATCACCATTCAATCAAGGCAAGTTGTTATTTGCAAATTATTTTGGGTTATAATAACCATGCTTAGGGTTTATAAATAAATTAATTTTGATAAATATTCTTGGAGAAAAAAAATGATTAATTGCATGTTTGGGTAAAATAGCATGTTGTTAGATTTATATCTGTAGAGGATTAAAAATCAGAGGAATAATGGTTGTTAGTATGAATTAAAATCTGGGCTGATGATTGAAAACATGGGACGAAGATGTCATACTTGAAGATTTAAGTTATACCGGGCTAAATTGGAAGGAATTATTAATGTTTAATCCATTCGAAATCATCCTAGCATGTGTAGGAATGGTTGGGTATCATTAGATGCAAGTTTGGTGGATTAACATGAGAGTTAGATAATTGAATATGGTGAAAAATGCATGAAGAAGAAGAAGAATTGCGTCTGTTACTGCTCGATCGATCGATTGACCGACCCTTGAATGTCGATCGATCGATCGATGCTTATGGTCGATCGATCGACCGAAGCTGATTTTGGGTTCTTTTATTGGTTGAGTTCTATTCGATTGCCGACGCTTGAGGGTAACCTTAGTGATGAAATTTTTTATATGTAGGGACTTAGAGAGTACCAGTACGTGTATAGTGGGGGTTCGTTATAATCACTGATTGCAAGATTTGAAGTGATAGACCGACGAGGATGAATCTATCGATTAGTGCATCGAGAATTTGGGATTTCAGTTACGGAGAGAGTAAACGTCATTCTAAGGAGTATATCAGTAGGTTAGAGATAGATTAACTACTGAAATGAATAGAGGGGTAACTAGGTCCCTTAGAGTTGTGTGAATACTCAATTAAAATACGATAGTGAGATAAATTATAAATTAATTATTGTGGTGAATATGAAAGAGGAAATACTACGTACGAGCACTATTATTAGGTTGTGTGTATACCTATTGAATTATATAGATACTTAGGTGGAGAGAATACCTAAAGTATAATTACCTATATTAGGGTCGAGGTAGAATTCTGAACTAATAAATGAACTACATGAAATGAACTTGGGGTCGAGGTGATATTCCGAACCAAACTCTTAGTTGATGTCGATGGACCATTACGAACCAAGAGTCCTTGATATGTGTTAAAGGGACATATTAGTAATGAATTCATAAGTATATATTTTGTGTGAAATGTATACTGTATTAATAATCTACTTATACGAGTTAGTTGATAATGAGATTCCGTGACTACATCAAAAACCAAATTAAGTAGGGAAACTTAATTATATATCGATTAAAGGTAACAAGTCATGAACAGTTATCTAAGTATATACATTTTGAGATATGGTTATTAGTACATACTATATGAGCGGTATGGGAACCTAGTCGCGTAGATAAGTTCAGCTTAAGCGTCAAATTAGCTTAAGTAGTACAACTAGGTGGGCTAGGTACAGGACATTAGGCGTGCACTATAGATGAGGGGCGAGGTAACTCAAGAGACTATACGCAAATGTTAACATGTGTAATCAATAACTCTTTTTATTGTGATAATCACTTGCTGAATATTTTCAAAATGTTTTGAGTACTAACTCTTGCTATCAAAATATGTTTAAAACCCTTTTAGGTGTCCAGCCATAGGGACGCGGGTATTGAGGATTCAGTCTAGAGACTCATAGCTTCAGCGTTGTAGAGGCTGGAAGGACTTTGCATAGACGATTCATTCTTTCAGATCTAGTGTAGGATACCATTTTTAGTACTCTCTATTGGGACATGTTGTCCATTGTCTTTATTTCAGATATTCAGTTTTAGATTATTTTGGCTTTATTTAGCAGCATTTGATTTTAGCTGATTGTGGACTCGGCAAGACTTTATCCTTTAGAAATTGCGTGATGGTTTGAATTATTGTATCGTGTGAATGTATAATTATTTTCTCATGATTATTATTCTAGGGTTAATGAAAGATAAAATTTGGCACGATCTAATTTCACTTTGGTGATTGGTAATTAAAAAGTTTTCGACAGTAATGCTAAGAATGAACCAACTAAGAAACCTATTTTAATTTAATTTAGGATTGATCACTTGAGATCTAATTAGGCATGGTGTCACAGTTAGTTACACTTCGGTCCCTTGAACCTTACCCCCATTCATTTCACCATCCATACTTTTAGTTTCTAGAGCTAACCCTTTGAACTTTCAAAATGACTACAATTAATTCCAAAATGCCAACTCTATTAAATATTTGGGTGAAAAAAGACATGTGCCTACCCTTGAAGTTTTCGCATTTCAATTTCAAAATCCTAAAAACCTCCCTTCCTCTCTCATTTATTGCACAACATCTTTTCATCTTTCTTTTTCTCTAGCCTCCCTTTCAAATTCATCTCTCTCGTTGTCTCTCTTCTTCATACACACACACACACACATGCACACACACACAAATGAACGCACACACACCCAAACATATACACAATAGCGTAGATCTAAGGTTAGGTGGGTGTGGGAGTGGGTTTGGTTGGTTGGGGGAAGATCGAGGCTGGGAGGGTGGGGCTGATTGGCATGGGGCTTGTGAGGGAATGGGTTTCCAATAACCAAGAGTTTAAAAAAATGTAGTTTTACATCTGGGTATCTAAATTTATTTATATATGGTTACTGTTAACTATTAAATTGTCATCACGTTGATTTTGCCCCGTTTGGCTGGTTGGAAATTATTGAAAAGAAATAAAACTTAGGTCTTTTTCTAATCTTGGGCATTGGGTTTTTTCTTGCAAGTCTATTTTGCTTTATCTTTGTGCAAAAGTGAATTGATTTTTTGTTCACCACCATCACTGACTCTTTTTATAGGTCCTTATCACACCATCATTTTATCTATTGACATTTGGTTAATTTGGCTCAGATATTTGTATCTAGTCTTGTTATTATTATTATTATTATTATTATTATTATTATTATTATTATTATTATTATTATTATTATTATTATTATTATTATTATTGTAGGTACCCAGAATTTGGGACCATGGGCCTGGACGAGTAGCCCAGTTCTGACGGCCCAAAATCCAGGCCCTCTATCTTTCATATTGACCCGGTCTCTCCCCACGATCCCATGAAGAGAAGTTATAAGGGCGCACAAACCCATGAAGGGAAAGGATAGGGAAGAGGTCTAGTATGAAGGAACCCATCATCTCCACTAACTAGCATACACATGTATAAATTAAACCCTGGGTCCGGGGCAAAGGACAAGTTGTATTCTCTATACTTATTCTTCAGAATATAGAGAAATAACACTGACTACACCACCGTGGACGTAGGCACATCTTTGCTGAACCACGTACACCTGTTGTTGTGTGATTGGCATTTTATTTATCTTTTCCTGGTTATTACCTCTTTGACATTTATTTGTGTTGCATAATAATTGTCACCACAATTGGCGCCGTCTGTGGGAACCGTTCATCTTTCCCTGAGAAGAGCCCACGCCAAGAAAAAATCTAAGATGTCTGGTCACAGCAGCAACGCTCCTCAAGCAGGAGATATTCAGGAACCACCTGCTCCTCGCAAGATTAGGTCTGAAGTCCGACGTTCAGATCAAGGGGCTTGCTTAGAAAGGCCAGCCTCAGAAGAGAGTCAAGGACCAGCAAGGTCCACGCAGATATCCAGGTTGATCGATGCATACGAGGCAAGGCTCCACGAGCAGAGGGAGTCTTCTCGCAGATATGAGGCTGAGAATGTTCGCTTGAAAAGAAGACTGGAAAAACTGGAGAAGGAACTACGTCCTGATACCAGGATACGCCCCTATCGTACTCCTAGCCCTCAGGCGAGCAAATCTCGCAGCCGAGGAAGGATCCCTAGGCGGAAATATCAAGGGTACGAAGGTGGCGACTCAGACGACGACCTCCGCGAACAACTAAGAAAAGCTCGCCGCTACCAGAGCCCTGCTCGCAGCGACGACAACATACGGAACCTGGTCCGCAGAGAAATGGACCAACATCCAGCTCACCGCGGCACCAGGTCGACCAGAGAACTCGCCAGGAGAGCCCTCAAGACCCAGATGAAATCACCCTTCACGAGGGAAATTGAAGAAGAAGAGGCTCCCAAAAAGTTTGCCATTCCAAGGTTCAAGATTTACGACGGGAAAACTGATCCCATTGATCATGTCAGGCAATACCGGCAGGCTATGACCCTCTGGAATCACCGAGATGCACTGATGTGCCGTATTTTCCCCTCGAGCCTTCATGACGTGGCCCCGAAATGGTTCGAGAAACTCCCTCACCGATCCATCAGAAATTTCAAATCCCTGGCCGAGCTCTTTACGGCCCGGTTCATCACCAACAGCTCCCATCCCAAAAGGATAGATGCTCTATTAACAATGAAGAAAACACCTCAGGAGACACTCCGAGACTACGCGAAGAGGTACTGGGAGTTATTCAACGAGGTGGAGGACTGCGCGGAAGAAGTGGCAGTGGCTTCATTCAAAATTGGGCTACCTAGCTCTTCCCTCCTTTACCAGTCCTTGACAAAGAAGGAAGCTACGACCACTGACAAACTGATGGCCCGGATTGAGAAATACGCAAAGGTGGAAGATGTCACCCGCCTTAATGTAGTTGAAAATGGTCGAGCCAAGCTCACTACCAAGGGAAGTGAGAAAGTTGAGAACCAGAAAAAAGGAGGAAAGAGTGGGGGCAAGAATGGCTCCAAAAGCGGAGGGAACCCTGAAGTTACAAAATCGTTCCAAGCGATCAACACCTTCTTCAAAGAACCAATTTACAAAATTCTCGCAAAGATCAAGGATGAGCCATTCGTCAAATGGCCCCGAAAAATGGGAGGAGACCCCTCGAAAAGAAACAATGCATTAAGATGCACTTTCCACAAAGAGGGAGGGCATAAGACCGAGCATTGCAAGGCTCTTAAGTCCCACCTCGAGGAGTTGGCCAAATCCGGACATTTGAATGACTTTGTGGAAAAGAAGTTAGAGAGATTGACTGCCCACAAGGAGGCGAATCCCGACAACGTATTGGAAGATGACACCGGACACGAATTCACAGTAATCCACGGAGTATCCGATGTTAAGCAAATCCAGGGTAACTCAGCTCGAATGGAGGTAAAGAAGCTGACAGCGGTGATGCAAGCTTTTCAGATTGATCCAGCAAAATCACAGGCAGGAAAACGTCGGCGAGCAGAGGACATCAACTACAACAAGCATATTGTTTTCACGGATGAAGATCTTGTGGGAGTAAGGACCCCACATCACGATGCCTTAGTCATTACACTCAGGATAGCCAACTTTGATATCGACAGGCTGCTCGTCGATCAAGGGAGCTCATCCGAAGTAATGTACATCGACCTGTTCAGGAAATTGAAGTTGAACATCGTCCACCTAAAGGGAACCACTGTCCCTCTGGTCGGCTTCGCTGGGAAGATGACTATGCCTCTGGGAAAAATAGTACTGCCAGTGCGCGCTCGAAATGTTTCCAAAATGATCGAATTCTTGGTGGTCGACATCGATTCACCGTATCAAGCCATCGTCGGCAGGGGATGGCTTCATGCAATGAAGGCAGTCTCCTCGACCTACCACCAGAAACTCAAATATGTCACCGAGCGGGGAGTGCTGGAGATACATGGCGACCAGGCGATGGCAAGAAAGTACTTCATAGCAGCCATCCGACCAAAGCCAGAGAAAAGAGCCGTTCAAACCAGCGAGAAAGTGGAGGAAGGTGCAATCCCTTCCAAATAGCAATTAAAATATGGAAGGCCCGGAGTGGAAGAGACCAGGCTCCTCCCCTCCGAGCGTGTTGTAGAGGACCTGGTAGAAGTGATGGCTAAAGAAGGCGACAACAGCAGAATCTTCCTGATCGGGACCTCACTCACTGACCAAGAGCAAAAGGATTTGTTAACCTTACTCAGAAGCAACATAGGTGTTTTCGCTCGGGAACCCTATGAGCTGCCAGGAATCGATCCCAATATGGTCTGCCATCGGTTGCACGTCGATCCCACATTCAAGCCGATAGCGCAGAAGGCACGACGAACTGCTCCCGAGAAGGCCAGAGAAATAGAAAAAGAAGTCAAAAAACTGCTGGATGCAGGGTCCATACGGGAAGTGCAATTCCCCAAATGGTTATCCAACCCAGTGGTAGTTACGAAAAGCAACAGGAAGTGGAGAGTTTGCATAGACTTCACTGACCTCAACAAAGCCTACCCCAAGGATAGCTTCCCTCTTCCGAAAATAGACCAACTAGTAGACGCCACCGCAGCTCACGAACGAATGAGTTTTCTGGATGCATACTCAGGATATCACCAGATCCCCCTGTATGCCCCAGATCAGGACAAAACGGCGTTTATCACGACGGTTGGTTTATACTGTTACAAGGTCATGCCTTTTGGGCTAAAAAATGCAGGGGCAACCTATCAGCGGCTAGTTACTAAAATGTTCAAGAATCAAATGGGAGACACAATGGAGGTCTACATTAATGACATGCTCGTCAAGAGCAAGAAGAAGGAAAATCACCTCTCGGACCTATCAAGTACCATCGAAATCCTCAGGAAGTACCGAATGAAACTCAACGCGAGCAAGTTTTCCTTCGGTGTCCAGTCAGGAAAGTTTCTTGGGTATTTGGTCAGCAAGCGAGGCATAGAGGCTAATCCGGACCAGATTGATGCAATCAAAAGAGTGCAACCTCCTCGCACAATCCGAGATGTACAGAAGCTCACTGGAATGCTCGCTGCTCTAAATCGTTTCATTTCTAAATCCTCTGAGAGATGCAATCCCTTCTTCCAACTCTTAAAAGGCAGCAAAACAGTAGAATGGACACCAGGTTGCACACGAGCATTAGATGAGCTCAAGTCCTACCTAAGCTCCCCACCGCTGCTTGTCATACCACAGAAAATGGACTCTTTGTACCTCTACCTCTCTGTATCCAGCCATACTGTCAGCTCAGCACTAATGTGTGAAGTTACAGGGATCCAACATCCAGTCTATTACGCGAGCAAAACCTTACTAGACGCCGAGCAGCACTACCTACCATTGGAAAAGCTCGCATTCGCCCTAGTGGCCATACATGCAAAAGGACTCCGTAGTATATGTCTGCAAATGCCTAAAATGCCAACTTCACGCTCCCATGGTCCACCAGCCCGCCAGCGAATTAAAAGCCCTGACCAGTCCCTGGCCCTTCGCCCAGTGGGGAATGGACATCGTGGGACCACTGCCCACCGCTGCCGGCAATCGCAAATACCTGTTGGTTGCAACTGATTACTTTACCAAGTGGATCGAGGCAGAACCACTGGCGAACATCCGAGATGCTGACATGATGAGGTTCATATGGAGAAATATAATCACTCGATTCGGGATCCCCAGAACCATCATCACTGACAATGGAACACAGTTCGAGAGTGGCCCTTTTCAGGACTTCTGTGACAAAAACGGGATCAGGCACCACTTCAGCTCGGTGGCCTACCCTCAAAGCAACGGACAAGCTGAGCCTTCCAACAAGACAGTGATCGCTGGATTGAAGAAGTGGTTAGAGCAAGCCAAAGGCGCTTGGACAACCGAGCTACCGCATATCCTATGGGCGTACATAACGACTCCTAGGCGAGCCACAGGAGAAACGCCATTCTCACTAGCATATGGTATGGAGGCGGTCATCCCACTAGAAGCAGGATTGCCTACAATGAAATCCGACATTGTCGAGCAGGGCCAGAACGATCAGGCTTTGCTCGCCGAACTCGACCTGGCCGACGAGCGCAGGGAACTTGCCCTAGTAAAACTAGCAAGCTATCAGCAACAACTCGCGAAGCACTACGACAAAAGGGTCAATCCGAGGAAATTCAAAGTTGGGGACTATGTTCTAAGAAAGGTCCTGGGCAACACAGTGAAGCCATCAGACGATAAACTGGGCCCGAACTGGGAAGGACCTTATAAGATAATTAGAGACTACTTACGAGGTGCCTATCATTTGAAAATGATGGAGGGCAGAGAGATACCACGAGCATGGAATGCAGATAATCTCAAGAAATTCTATTTTTAGGAGTTCTATTGTTAGATCTTTTATTGTACTCATTTTGTGAAAGGGCAGTTCATTTCTCAATTCACCAATAAAAATCTCTCAGTTGATCACTCTCTAAAAAGTAATAATTACATCTTATTGCACATCCCTTTCAAATCACATGCATAATGGTTGACATAGCAGGGGGAAACCCCTCCTCAGGTCATCGTCATGAAGCACGACAAACCTCTTAGCATTGCCCACGGCAAAATATGAAGCCCTACAGAGTATTCTTAGGCATCAAACCTACTTTGGTTGAACAAAATCCTGACCGGATGAAGACATCCAATACCAGGTGTGTCCTTGCCAATTGCCCTACTTAGGCCTAAGGGAGTGTGACGACATGACCTAAAAGCTAAAGGGAGGGCACAATGGTATTCTTAATACTGGACTGGGCGGACACTCACATGACAAAATAAAAAGGATTGTGAAGCTGCAAAAATATAAAAGGATTGGATGAACACGTTTAGTCGGCAAAATCGCCCAAAACTCAAACTTCCCATTAATCTTTTATATTTACAAACAATAATAGTACATGTTTAGTCGGCGAAGCTCGCCCAAAGCATTTACAATTATTAAAAAACAAAATCTCAAGGAGGTGGAAGCCTCCGAGCAAGATAATCAGCAACTTTAGCTCTCCTTCCATCATCAGGAGCAGGAGCGAGCTCCTCCACGACCTCATTTGCGTCCAACTCCAATAGTCGCCGGGGAATAGCATCGATAGGGATCCATCGATCATCCCGCCTAAATGGATTAGGCATCAGAGTAGAGGAGGACATCTCGTGTCGATACCATAACGTCGAGTTCCTCGGGGCCTGCAGCTCTTTGAGAGCACTTAACCACCCCCTGATGAAGGAGAGCTCCTCGAACTCTGATAATCTTGTGGGAGCATCCATCCAGCCCTGATCATAGCCATCAGACCACACTTGGCGAGGGCCCTTCTTGAATAGATGCCGCAGACGGGTAACGTCCCTCTGGAGCCCAGCAGCAGTCACATAAGCTCGCTGAACATCGCCGCGCAGCTCCTCCATTTCCCTCTCACGCTGTTCCTCGGCTTCCCTATTCCTACCCCTGGCACTCCTACCAGCACGCGGGAGGGGAGGCCGAGCAGCTCGCGATGAAGAAGAGCCTTGTAGGACTGCCGAAACGATGCTCGGCGAGTGCTCCTTAAGCCTAAGGACTTCCCTCCTAAAGTCTTCATTTTCCTGCTGCAGGAACTCCCCAAGGTGATTAATCTCGGTGTCCTCCAACAACCTTGCTCTCAGTGCACTGACTTCTTCTTGCACTGAAGCACCGATTTCTTCCATCTACTGGAGCCTATCCTTCAACTTGGCCACTAGCTCGGACTGATCCTTATATTTCTGGTTCCTTGAATTAACAAACCTACAAAGTCTAGCAAAGGCTTGGCGAACTGCAGGGCTTGCATTAGGACCGAGATTCCTACCTAGTTGGGAGGTAACAGGAATATAATCATCCACATCAACCAACTACAAGTAAAAGAAAGGGAAAAGAAAGAGATCAGCATAAACAAAAATGGAATCTTTTCATTAATAAGGAATGAGGTTACATCAGATTGAAAAAGAAAAAATTACAAAGCAGCCCTATCAATTAGCAACCTCGGCTGGCCCAGAGGTGGATGGTCCCTTGTCCTTATCAGCATCAGCAGGAGCATTACCCTCTGCAGGGGTGTCCTATGTCCTCTCGACCAAAGGAACATCAGTAGAAGTCACCTGAGAGACAGGACCGGTGCCTTTAGCAGTTGGGGCTGGGTCCTCATCGACGACTGGCTTTGGCCCTGGATCGTGCTCGTCAAAGAGGGGGGATGCAACGTCCACCCCAGCAGCCACGAGAGCCTTATTACACCCTTTCTTGAAGCTCAGACTACTGATATAGCCTATCTGAACCTTAGCGTCCTCATACGCAGTAGCCCAGCCAGAGTTGTACAAATCTTCCTTAAGAGTGGCTGTCTGGGCTTTCTCCGCCTCCAGTTGCTCGGCCAGAGCCCTGTTCTTCTCTGCAAGGTCTAGCTTGCTTGAGCACACCAGTTCATACGCCTTTCTTAGCTCGCCAAGCTCCCTGACCGCATCATCTCTCTCGCGAGCAGAATTAACAAGAGCCAAGTCTGATGAAGCTCGAGCTGCATCAGCAGCCTTTAGATCGGCCTCTAGCTGAGACCCCCTGGCTACCAGGGCAGATTTTTGCTGCTCCAGCTCACCATTCCTTCTCACCAGCTCGTTGCGAGAGCAATAAAGCACAACGAAGTCGGTCACAAACTGCAAATAACAAGGAAGGGATCAAGAAGAAGAAACCATCAAAACTGGTTAAAAGAAATTGAGAATTAGAAGAGAACTTTACCAAGGCGAGCCTCTGGCTAGCCTGCAGAGCTAATTGATCGGACCCCAACGCCCTCTCGCAATATGTAGGAAGGACTGCTCTCTCGAGCAGCGCAGGGGAAAGCTGAGGAGAGGCAGCCACCGAAGCCTCCTCGGGTAAGGCAGACACTGAGACCAGGGCTTGACCAGTTTTGGTCCTCAATTCCATCTTCCTCCTCTCATCCTCTTTTTCTCTCTCCCTTCTCTTCCTTTCCTCCACTTTCTTCTTCTCTTCCACCTTCTTCCTCTCCTCCTCCTTTTTCCTCTCTCTCTCCCTCGCCTGCTCCTCCTCTCTCTTCTTCTTCTCTTGCTCCTGAGAAGAAGGCCGAGAACCAGTAGCTATGGCCCCAGAGGCAGTCTTCGGTTTCTTGGACCTCTGTGCAAGGAGCACATCATCATCATCATCATCATCGTCATCTCTGATCAGATTCTTCCTGGGAGGCATCTCTTCACCAGAACTGCTAGTAGTTGAAGAACGTGTGTGCTCGCGTTCAAATGATCAAATTATATATAAAACCCTTTTAACAAAAACAAACCCTAAAGATGCAGCAGTATGTGATTGAATAAATTGATAATCTACGCAAGAACATTCAAACACATGCAATTAAGGAAAAATCCCCCTCAGGAGAAAAACCATTTATTTTCACTATAATTTGTAAGAAAACGGCTTACAATCGGATTACAATGAAAATACAAGTTGACTAAGAATTACCCTCGGGTATCGGATTCTGTAGTCGCGGCTAGAATTATCCCTTTCCAGTAGGGCTGCAATGAAGAAGAAGAACGGTCTCCTCCACAAGGGTTGAACAAACCAAAGTTGTGTTCTTGGGTTGCAAAAGGATTCACAAATATTTGGCAAGGATGTGTGAATCAAAACATGAGTCTTGGGACTCAAATATATGAAGACTAGGTGTATTTGGACTCTCAAATTCGTCTCCTAAAGTCTTGCAAAACAACTCTCCCGAAGTTGGTATTTATAGGGAAATACATGAAGAGACCCACGATTTTAAACTGCTGAAATTCAATCCAGCGTACAGGTACCCCGAACCGGTTCGAGTACCCCTGCGAACCGGTTCGCCCCCCCGAACCGGTTCCAAGCTGGGTTCGGGAAAGTGTGCTGGGAAAGGTGCTTAAACACTTCGAAAAATTCCCAGAATTTTCAATGAACATATCTCCATTTTCAACGGGCCATAACTTGTTCACCGTAGCTCGGATTGAGGTACCGTTTTTTCCAGTATCTTTGTTGCGGCAAGATCTTTAACTTTCCAGTTGACCGGTCCTCTGGACGGTGGCTGTAAAATTACCAATTTTCCCTTGAACATCCCTATCATGCCTTGTTTCACTGATTTGACTTCTCTTGCGTTCCACTTGCATTACGAGCCTACAATCAAGGAATGTGAAGTCGTTGATGCAGATGAGGGACATATTAGTGGACATAATGCATGCTTGATTCCTGGAATTCGGATAGAGGCCGTCATGTGAGATCGTGAGGTGACGTGCCAAATGTAGCGGCGTACGACATAAATAAATAAAACATTTCGGACATGAGAAAAATGTCCTTACAAATCTCCCCCTATGTCTATGCCGGTACATACATAAAAATCCGAATTATCAAATATGAAATTGCCTATACAAATCTACCCTCCCATGAACCCAAAACTGGAAAAGGTACAAATGAATAGTCTTCATCGTTTGTTCTTCAATTCTTCAGGAATCTCAAAACTTTTCTCATCAGGGTGTGCAACATATAGATCTGCAATCTTCATACCTACACACATGAGACAAAGCAAATACCACGTGACATATCGAGTTTGAAATGAGATAACATGGATATCAATATATGATAAAAACATAAGCAACATCTCAAAAACTCCCCCAAAATTCAAACTCCCCCATAATATGATAATTCTTTCTCCCCCTTTTTATGATGTCCCCAAATAGACAAATTAGAGAAATAAATCAAATAAGCAAGTGCGGGGTGTCACTAGGATAAAAGCACACCATGAATAAACAGAAAGCACACAAGTCGATGATAGCGTAAATGAAGTGGTGTGATCAAATTCGATAGGAAAATCAATGCATACAAACATGACATATGTGCACGATGAATATTGGATATTCCTAGCGAATGAACTCAAATGCTTCCTTTGGTGTAAAAGAGTGACAGTATAAGATATTGACTCAATCAAATCAGCAAATCAAAGCTCAAAATGATTTTCACACCAATAACGTCCAAAATGATTTTATGCTTTTTCAGGACTTTCAAGGAAGTGCAAACCCGTTTAAAGATTCTCCAACCAAACTCCCTCAGATATAATTTTGAATAGAGGCATTCTAAATTCTCAAACTTTGGAGAATTGATGGTGAAACCTAAGTGGCCCATATTTGGCATGAATTGCTTTTTATTGCCTATAAATTTTTTCGGGCTCTTTTAACCTCTTTGGACCTCGGATATTAAAATTCCTCCATTTTTTAGGTCCCTTTTAACGGTGGCTTTTGCGCAAAGGATAGATGATTACCTTTCGCAGCCCCTCCCCGTTATATAAAAACACACAGTCTCACCAAAACGGTTTTTACATGCATTCCAATCTTGTCAAGTTTTATCGCATATAGTACATTGTATAGACAGGATTGAGATGAAAACACGCAAGCCAACATGAGATAGACAAGTGCAATAATCAAATATAGCCGTGCATGTGTGCAATAAAGGATATAGGAGTCAAACATGTAGGAAGATATCACTAATTACATCTCAAAGACTCCAATCAATGTAAAGCACATGGATGAAATGATGTAGCCTCTCAAATCTCTATCAAACAGTCACATGGATATATGGAATGGAGTTGTGACTTGGCTAACTTAAATGCTCATCCATAAAAGGTGCAAAAACAGAAAAATCTTTTTTGCCTTTTTCAAAAAATATTATCAAAATAAAATCTTTTTGTGCTTTTTTTCAAAAATTTTCTTAAAGGAAAATCTTTTTCTATTTTTCAAAAGAAATATAAAAAGCAACAAGAATAAAACAAAGCTGTACAACTGAGCAATGGTACATATAAAACAGACTAGCAATAGGAAGCATATGATATGAACATGAAGGAGCATTCTATTCTAGACATAGACCAACCCTTCAGTAAACTGTGCAAATCCCTAAAGATTTCCTAAGACTCTCAAATCTAAGGGCATCTAAAGGTTTTGTTAAAATATCGGCTAACTGACGGTCGGTGGGAACAAAACTCAGGGATACGACTTTCTCTTCAACTAACTGACGTATAAAGTGCTCACGTATCCTGATGTGTTTTGTGCGCGAATACTGAACTGGATTGCGGGATATGTGTATCGCGCTCGTGCTATCACAGGAAATGGTCATGGTATCCTGTGATATCCCATAATCCTCCAGCATTTGCTTCATCCACAAGAGTTGTGTGCAACAACTCCCGGCGGCTATGTACTCAGCCTCCGCAGTGGACAAAGAGATGGAATTTTGCTTCTTGCTCAGCCAGGAGACAAGAGCAGAACCAAAATAGAAACACCCACCAAAAGTGCTCCTACATCCATCTACATCCCCAGCCCAATCGGCATCCTATTAGGCGGATAGACGGTCATCGGTATCAAAGGAATACCAATCCCGTATGAGAGAGTCCCACTTACGTATTTAATAATACGTTTTAGAGCAAGTAAATGTGACTCTTTTGGGGATGCCTGATATCACGCACAGACTCCAACACTAAAGGCGATGTCGGGACGACTGGCAGTCAAGTAGAGAAGACTACCTATCATACTCCGATATAAGGTTTGCTCTACGTCCTTGCCTGAAGTGTCCTTACTAAGCTTGGTAGTGGTACTCATAGGTGTACGGGCATGCTTAGCGGAGTCTAAACCAAATTTCTTCACTAGGTCTCTAGCATACTTGGATTGGGAGATGAACATCCCATCCTCTAGGTGACGAACCTGGAGACCAAGGAAGAATGTAAGCTCACCAACCATGCTCATTTCAAACTCACTTTTCATCTCCTCCTCAAAGTGATGAGCATGCTGGGAGCATGTGGATCCAAAGACTATGTCGTCCACATAGACCTGGGCAACCAAAATAGCACCGTCATCTCTCCTGACGAACAACGTCATATCTACTCCCCCTCTCTTGAAGCCACGAGCCAAGAGATAGGAAGTAAGCCTCTCGTACCAAGCACGGGGTGCTTGCTTCAAACCATACAAGGCTTTCCTCAGATTGTAGACATGCTCAGGGTGCTGAGGGTCTTCAAACCCTTTTAGTTGTTCCACATAAACCTCCTCCTGTAGAATACCATTCAAAAAGGAACTCTTGACATCCATCTGATACACCTTGAAGCGCAGATGATATGCGATGGCGAGCAGAAGACGGACGGACTCAAGCCTCGCAACAGGAGCAAATGTCTCCCCAAAGTCTACACCCTCTATCTGTGTGTAGCCTTGAGCGACCAACCTAGCCTTATTTCTGATTATGGTACCATATTCATCCATTTTGTTCTTGAAAATCCACCGGGTACCTATCACATTAGTCTCACTAGGTCGGGGGACTAATTCCCAGACATTATTCTTTTTAAACTGAAGCAACTCATCCTGCATAGAAGATATCCAGTGTTCATCCTTGAGTGCTTCTTTATGGTTCTTGGGCTCGACTTTGGACGTGTAGCAAAGATGGATAACAACGTTCTCTAGCTGATCACGAGTCTTGACCCCCAGAGTGGGATCACCAACAATTGGCAGAAGGGTCATGACTCTTGTGAACCCAAGCAGATGTGTCCCCTAACACAGGAAAAGGATCCACAGAGTGTGAGAGAGGAACAGGTAAATCACTGTCAGAACACTCCTCATCCTCACACTTAAGGTTAGGATCAATAACCGACGAAGGTTCGTCATCTTGCACGGTAACGTTTATTGATTCCATAACCCTAGACCTCTTCAGGTTAAATACCCGGTATGCTCTACTATTCGATGAATATCCTAGAAATATTCCCTCGTCGCTCCATGAGTCGAACTTTCCTAATTGCTCTCTATCCTGTAGGATGTAGCATTTACTCCCAAAAACACGAAAATACGCCAGGTTGGGCTTCTTGTCGGTCCACAACTCATAAGGTGTCTGTAGTGTGTGTGGATGCAAATAAAACCTATTCACCATGTGGCATGCAGTAGACACTGCCTCTGCCCAAAATCTCCTAGAAACTTTACGACCTAGAAGCATAGATCTAGACATCTCTTGGATCGTTCTATTCTTTCTCTCAACAATCCCATTTTGCTGAGGAGTTCTCACAGCAGAAAACTCATGTTTGATCCCAAGGCTATCACAGTACAAATCCACCTTTGCTTCCTTAAATTCAGTGCCGTTGTCACTACGTATTCTGTTAATAGTGACACCGTGTTGATTTTGCAGGACACGGCACTTAGTTGTTAAGAAATCTACAGCATCGGATTTCTCTCTCAGAAAACCTACAATGGAGTACCTGGAGAAATCATCTACCATCATGAGGATGTACCTCTTACCACCTAGACTCTCAGTACAAGTGGGACCCATAAGATCCATGTGAATCAACTCCAGAACACGAGAGGTGGTAATGGAATGCAACTTCCTATGAGGACTACGAATTTGTTTTCCCAACTGATAGGGTCCACAAACGGTTGAAGTTAACTTTCCAAGAGATGGGAAACCACGTACTAGGTCCTTTTTAGATAAACGATTAAGATCTCTAACGTTCACGTGACCTAGACGTTGGTGCCACGGATCCATAGGAGTGATCGTGGCGCTGTTGCAGACAAGTGAGGATGTGGGCTCAGTCCTATAGCAATTATCCTCGGTCCTCACCCCTTGCATCAATAGTTTACCGGTTTGATTGTAGACTTTACACACGTCCCGGTCAAACTTTACTGCAAGGTCAGTGTCGCACAGCTGGCTAATGCTGAGAAGGTTTGCTTTCAAACATTTGACGTACAAAACATTTTCTAGCTTAGGAAAACCAGGTAACTCGATAGTACCTCGTCCTATAATGCTAGACTTACTCCCATCTCCAAAGGTGACTCTGCCATCTTGATAGTCCTCAAGAGTAGTAAAAAATGAGGCATCACCTGTCATGTGTCTGGAGCACCCACTATCAAAATACCACTGAGAGGTATTATGTGCTTTGAGAGCAACATAAACAACAAAAGCCTTTTATCTTTCTTAGGTACCCAAGTCGAGATGACCTTTTGTTTGCCTTTGTTGTTGTTGATTTTAGCTGGAATGTGAGAAGGATTCACTAACGGCAAAGAGATCCGTCGAAATTCTTCCATTAAACTTTGAGTCGTGGCAGTTAAGAACTCAACTCGCTCTCTCAGACTAGAAAACTCATCAGTATGACGTGGTGGAGCAGTAGTACATCGTGTCCGACCCATGCTATATCAAGTTTCCCTAAGGTGGCCTTTTCTTTTGCAATAAGTACAAAAGAGCACAGTCAAAGGCAGACCTTGGTTTGCTTTTCTTGGTCGAACTCTCCTTCGAGGTTTTTTACGGTGACCATAAGGAGTTGTAGTATACTCAGGAACTGGTCCAGGTGCAATTTGGGACGTGGAGGCACCATCATATCCAATTCATTGACGATCACCAAAACCTAAAGCGGGGCCGAGGAGCATCTTTCCCATCTTCCCAGATCTGTCCTCGATTTGTAACTTGACTTCCCATGCTTTCTCAAGGTCATGAGTCAGCTGGGCAACAAGGGCTTCAAGTTTCTTTCGAGTCTCCACGGAGGAATGGAGATGACTCGTAAGACTAGCCACTTGTTTGGTCAAGTCCCCTCTCTCTTTCTCAAAACAGAATCTCTATCCCGACACATGCAGATTCTCTCTCTCTCAGGGCGGTGCAAGTGGAGAACTCTCTTTCTCTTGCTTTCTTTAAATCTTCCTCTAAGAAGGTGATCTTAAGAACTAACGCTTTGTTACGCTTTTTAGTTTTAAATGACTCAGAATATAACTCAGCGTAGGCGCGTTGTATATCACTCTCGCTCTCACTTGTGTCATCCTCCCCCTCACTCATATCGATCTCATTGTCGAGGTGTCCCTGTGAAGCATCATCCTCAACGTCGTGAGGATAACTAAGAGTGCTCATTTGGCTGGCCATGAATGGGGTGAAGTTACACTTATGCGGTGACTCATCTCCAGAATCAACCGTCTCGACCTCACTGTCGTCACTAATGGTAGCATTAAGAACAGCTTTCCCTTTCTCTCTATTAGACGATTGGCACACTCAAAAGCTCTATGACCCCTACCATCACACTCAAAACATCTCTCACTTTCTTTCAGAGGAGAATTTTCGGAAACTTTTTCATTTTTCTTTTCAAACTTATTTTTCTCAAATTTCTTTTTATCTTTAAAATTGCCATTTTTCTTAAATTTGAGAATCCTCTTGAAATTTTTTGCGAAAAGAGCCAAATCATCTAAGTCAAAATCGCACTCAGAATCTGACGTGTCAGTCTCTCTCTTTCTAGATAACTCTACCCTCTTTCTAGCTGACCCCTCACTCCTTCTCTCTTGGGCTTTAAGAGCAATTCCCTTATCTTTAGATTTAGCATTTTTAGGGAACATATCAATTTCATAAGTTTGCAAATCTCCTACAAGTTCTTCCAATTTTAGCGTATTTAAATTACCCATAGAATTTAGCACAGTGACTTTAGGGATAAAACGCTTAGGCAAAGAACGAAGAATCTTTTTAACAACTCTAGCATTCGGAATATGTTCACCAAGATTAAAACTAGTATTCAAAATGTCAGAAAGTCTAGCATAAAATTCATCAAAGCATTCAGAATCATGCATGGTGATTGTTTCAAATTGAGTTGTCAAGTTTTGCAACTTAGACTCTTTCACAGCATTAGTTCCTTCATGGGTGAGTTGTAAAACATCCCATGCCTCTTTTGACGTGGTACACTTCATTATGCGTTTGAACTCATCAGGTGTGACAGACCCAGAAATAGCACTTAGACCCTTAGAATTAAAAGATGACCATTTAATTTCTTCATCAGTCCAAGAAATGTCAGGTTTCAAGTTGGTCACATTATCAACAGTCACGGAGGGAGGAGTCCACTCTCGTTCAACCAAAATCCAGACACGTTCATCAATGGCTTTTAAAGCCGACCTCATACGGGCTTTCCAATAAGCATAATTTGTCCCGTCAAAAACAGGCATTTTATAATATGACTTCTCCATTCGAACACGCACTTTTTCAAAAATCAATTTTTTCAGAAAATTGATATCTTAAAAAAAATTTGCGAAAAAAGGAATACGCGATAGATTAGTGTAACCTGCTCTGATACCAATTTGAAGAACGTGTGTGCTCGCGTTCAAATGATCAAATTATATATAAAACCCTTTTAACACAAACAAACCCTAAACATGCAGGAGTATGTGATTGAATAAATTGATAATCTACGCAAGAACATTCAAACACATCCAATTAAGGAAAAATCCCCCTCAGGGGAAAAACCATTTATTTTCACTATAATTTGTAAGAAAACGGCTTACAATCGGATTACAGTGAAAATACAAGTTGACTAAGAATTACCCTCGGGTATCGGATTCTATAGTCGCGGCTGGAATTATCCCTTTCCAGTAGGGCTGCAATGAAGAAGAAGAACTGTCTCCTCCACAAGGGTTGAACAAACCAAAGTTGTGTTCTTGGGTTGCAAAAGGATTCACAAATATTTGGCAAGGATGAAAACATGAGTCTTGGGACTCAAATATATGAAGACTAGGTGTATTTGGACTCTCAAATTCGTCTCCTAAAGTCTTGCAAAACAACTCTCCCGGAGTTGGTATTTATAGGGAAATACATGAAGAGACCCACGATTTTAAACTGCTGAAATTCTATCCAGCGTACAGGTACCCCTAACCGGTTCGGGTACCCCTGCGAACCGGTTCGCCCCCCCGAACTGGTTCCAAGCTGGGTTCGGGAAAGTGTGCTGGGAAAGGTGCTTAAACACTTAGAAAAATTCCCAAAATTTTCAATGAACATATCTCCATTTTCAACGGGCCATAACTTGTTCACCGTAGCTCGGATTGAGGTGCTGTTTCTTCCAGTATATTTTTTGTGGCAAGATCTTCAACTTTCTAGTTGACCGGTCCTCCGTACGGTGGCTGTAAAATTACCAATTTTCCCTTGAACATCCCTATCATGCCTTGTTTCACTTATTTGACTTCTCTTGCGTTCCACTTGCATTACGAGACTACAATCAAGGAACGTGAAGTCGTTGATGCAGATGAGGGACATATTAGTGGAGATAATGCATGCTTAATTCCCGGAATTTGGATAGAGGACGTCATGTGAGATCGTGAGGTGACGTGCCAAATGTAGCGGCGTACGACATAATTAAATGAAACATTTCGTACATGAGAAAAATGTCCTTATAGTAGTGCTCGACGAGTCTTGAGCCTCGGAATCCCCCTCAGAAGAACTGCTACCATCAGCACTCCCTGCACCCAAGTTACTCACAACGGCTGCAGGCTCACTCTCTGAGCTGCTCTCCTCTTCGTCCAACTGGATGGGCTCAGCCGAAGTCTCTACGGAAGAGTCAAAGTCTGGAACACTATCCACAGGTCGGGCCATGAAGCTGGAGCCTGTGTTCTTGTATTCAAGCAAAAAAGCGGCAGATCTGGGATGCTCGCCGTCACCCAAGGGCTCTCTGATGTTCCAAGCTTTAACCAACTCAGAAATTCGGACCTCGCTGAGAGCAGGTTCCACGTTCATTGACCTCGCTGTAAAAGAAAACGCAGAAAGGTGTTAGAAAATCCATAAATCAGCAAAGTTTGAAGCAATATTACCAATATGTACCTATATACTCTTCCCCATAAAAGGGAACAGTGAATCTTTCAGATCTTGACCCTTCAGATTGAGGAGAGAACTGCCAATTCCTAACAAGAAAACCCTCCTGCCAGTAGTCCTTATGGGAATCAGGTAGATTCACTACCAGTACCCTATCAGGGCTCCTAGCTTTGAGGTAGAGGACACCTGAACTAGTTCGAGAGAAGGAGTAACAAAAGCAGACCTCGGCAAGACCTAACCTAGTGTCGTACAATTGATTTATCCTATGCACGCCATTCGCTATTTTCCATACATTGGGCGAACACTGTGCAGGTACAATACCAAAATAGCTAAAGAAATGCAGAAACAGATCATTAGGGGGAAAGGTAAGTCCCCCCTGGGAGAGCAACAAAACGTGAATCCAATGTGCATCCTCTATATCCCTAACGTTCCTAGGAGGCGAGGCACAACACTCAATCTCTACCCACTCAGGAATGTTATAGAATTTTCTAAACTCCGTGACTGACCTATTTCCAATCTTCGCCATTGGAAAAATACGAGAAAAACTACAAACCAAAGAGAAAATACAAAGAGCACGAGAGACTTTCAAGACAGAAGACAAGTCAAATGGCGAAGAAGCAACGAGAGTAGAGATCGAAAGCAGAAGGTACAAAGTGTAAGAATGATCAGAAGATAGAAGATTGCTGGAAAAGATGAAGCGACGAAGAGAAATGTGCCTTACCCAGCAAGCCTTCAATTTTAATCATAGCGTACGGATAGCGAAGCGGGTGCCGCCAAAGTAACTTCACAGTTTTTAAAGGATCACAAATCAGCCATAATGGCCTATCATTTAAATTCATTGGACCCATAAACGTGGCCCAACAAATTTAGGGGCAATTGTAGGTACCCAGAATTTGGGACCATGGGCCTGGACGAGTAGCCCAGTTCTGACGGCCCAAAATCCAGGCCCTCTATCTTTCATATTGACCCGGTCTCTCCCCACGATCCCATGAAGAGAAGTTATAAGGGCGCACAACCCCATGAAGGGAAAGGATAGGGAAGAGGGATAGTATGAAGGAACCCATCATCTCCACTAACTAGCATACACATGTATAAATTAAACCCTGGGTCCGGGGCAAATGACAAGTTGTATTCTCTGTACTTATTCTTCAGAATATAGAGAAATAACACTGACTGCACCACCGTGGACGTAGGCACATCTTTGATGAACCACGTACACATGTTGTTGTGTGATTGGCATTTTATTTATCTTTTCCTGGTTATTACCTCTTTCACATTTATTTGTGTTGCATAATAATTGTCACCACAATTATTATTATTAGCAACACATCATTTTGGGCCTATTTGGTTATCGAGAAAAATAATGTAAATATATTTTTTCTAAAAATCATTTTTTATTGCTGGAAATAATTTCTTTATTACTGGAAATTATTTTTTATTGTGGAAATTATTTTATATTATGGAAAATATTTTTTTATTTGCAAAAAAAAATTATTTATTGATGGAAATCATTTTTTATTATTGCAAAAAGTTTTTTATCAGTGGAAACCATTTTTTTTATTGGAAATATTTTTTCTTTGCTGAAAATAATTTTTTACTACTGAAATCATTCTTTTAATGCTTGAAATCATTTTCTTTTCATGGAAATCATTTTTTATTTGCTGGAAATGATTTTTTATTACTGGAAACCATTTGTTTATTGCTAGAAATGATTTTAATTCATGGAAACCATTTTTTATTGGTGGAAACCATATTTTTTTACTGGAAATAATTTTTTAGTGCCGGAAATCATTTGTTCATTTTTGGAAATTCCTTTTCTATAGCTGAAAATCATTTTTTTAGGATTTTTCAGATTGTTAAAATAGTTTTTTTTTTTTTTTAATATTTAAAATGTTTTTTTTTAATTTTTTTTAGTTTTACCTTTGTTCTTTAAATTTTTTTTCTTTATTCTTTAGTTTTTAAATGTTTTTTTATATTTTCTTTATTCTTTAATTTTTAAAATATTTATTATTATTTTTTATTTTTTCCTGTTATTTTTATATATATATTTTTAAATGTTATGCTATAATTTTCTGAATTTAATTATATATTCATAATTTTCAAATGCTATTGTAGGTAGTAATTTCCCATAGTATTTGTATCCGATGCAGATAGGCTAAATTAAAAGAAGTATCCAAGGGTGAAATCAAACGAACACAACACAAGAATATACATGGTTCAACAATATACCTACATCCGCTGGGTTTGGGATTTACTCTTTTATTAACTTTGAGAACAAGTCGGTAGAGTTATCATACTCCTCGACATTACAATATCACATGCTCCTCTCAAAGAGGGGGAGAGTTTTCATTTATAGGGAATCTTAGTAGAGTCCTAAGCTCTGTTAATAGTTATCCCTAGAAGTTCAGACATATCTCTTATTAGTTTGAGCCATTCAAAAGGATGGATATGCGAGAGTCCTCTATGACTTAGACTCTTAATTAACTTGACACGCAAGAAGCTTGTGGTCTTGTGCCAAACATGTGCAGGACGTGTGCCATCGTAATTATGGTTCCCACAATTTCCACCAAGTTCAATGTTGCTTTGAGGTCATTGGGCTTTATTATACCTAGGTCAGCTGTTGTCTTTGACAAGTCTTTGTGCTGGAGTTTTTGTCGATTGATCGAAGGGAAGTTTTGTAAATATCCCTAAAATTGAAGAGTGTTTTGATCGTTGAGGACCTTAGGGGCACACTGGTAAATAATACCTTTTTTCTTTGTAGTGAACCGTGGCTTTGACAACCATTATATGCGCATGTAATCATTATATTTTGACGAAGATTCCCACTCTTTTCCCCATTTTTTAGTTCATTTGAAAAACATGTAATCTTTTAAAGGAAAGCTTTTCATTGTCGTCATTCCATCTTTAATAACTTCTTCGAATCTGTTTTTCCATTTTCTCTTTGTCATCTTTAACCATGGTGTACATTATTGACAAAAACACAACGGAAGAATTTATACTTGATCATACCCCCCCCCCCCCCCCCCCCCCGTAGGTATAAGTAGAGTTAGTTGATGACCCTTAGAGTTAGTTGATGATCCTTGTCACATATGCACCCTTTCTGAAGGACATTGGTTGCTTTCAAGCTTTATTGCTGAGTGTGGGTTTACATTCCCCCTAAAATTGCTTATTTTTGGAGTTTTGCTAATACTTTGATGTGGCACCAGCCCAGGTTTCCCCAAACATATGGAGGATCATTAATGGGGTGAATCGTATTAATGAGTTGTATACTGAGATCATGTATTGTTACCAATAGGTGATGACTATTGAGAATATTAACTATATGAAGACGAGGGCGGCTAACGAGCACTGGTTGTGAACCTCCTGAATTCCAATAAAGATTATTGGGATCATGGTCTAGTTGTGAAAAATGTCAACACTCTCCCCTTCCTAATGGTGTGGCATATTAAGGGTCAAGATGCCCTCAGTAGGGGCAGTGAATAGGTTAGAAGGCTATTTTATTATCTTTGTGATTCTTTCTTGATTAAGGCTAATGATTTGTTATTTTCTGTATTTTCTTTTACAACAAAGAGTAATAAGAATATTCGTTATGACAATGAAGTTACTTTGTTGTCCTTCAGATGATTTGGTCCATTCAACAGAGAGTTATCCAAGGTCGGCTACATTTCTACTCGGCTATAAGAGTTCTATCAATTATTTTATTGCAAGGCCGATAGAAATAATACCGGTCCTCCATATTATTTTTGATGACCTAGAGGACTCATCTTCCCGGGACTCGGAGAGGGACAAACCTTATGAGTAAATCACATATTACCATAACTTAGAGAGGGACAAATCATCCAAGAAAATAATGTCTTCTTCCTTTGAGCCTCTTGATGTTTCTTTGGTTCCCTCTACCATTTCCTTGAGTGTTATGTAGAAAAAGAAGGTTACTAATTTGATCACTACAACATTTGTTCTGCACATATTGGTACCAGATTTCCCTTCCTTCTCACCAATTAGGAAAAGAGAAATATTTTTCTCTGTTGGCGAGAAAAAAAAGTGAAGTTAAGGGTTCCACTAACCCCTTGGATCTTTATTACCCCCTTCCAAGGACCACGAGCCTCTTTGAAATACGCGAAAGAAGAAATATCTTCTCGATCCCAATTGGACATTCTGGGGAAGAAGATTGATGATAAGGATAAGGGTGTTTCCTAGTCCATTGTTCCTCATCCCGATATAGATAGGGACATGATTAAGTCAAGGATTTTTCTCGTTAATAGAGTAGTTACCTCTGACTTGCCCCATTCTAGGTTATTGCAGCGTTCTAACGACAACCTCTCCCTTTGTAAGTTGATTTCCTTCATATTGTTCTTTTATTTTTGTCTCTTGCAATTTTTTCACATTTGTCTTCCTTTTGTTTTACAGTTTTTGATTGATTACTATTAATTATTAGAGAGAAACGACCAAATAAAGTCATCCTCTGTTGATGTGGAGGTTGCGTTTGAAAATTTACGCAAATGTTCGGGGTTGCTTGATAGTTAAATGATATTTAGGCGATCGGGATGAAAAATCTCAATGAGAAGGTTAAGAGTTTTGAGGCCGAGAAGGTTAATATTCATAAGAAGATTGGTGATTCTACTGCTCTTGTGGATACTGCTCAGTAGGCAAACAAGAATGCTAGAGATGTGAAGGTTGAGGCCGATCTTGCGAAAACACAAGCAACAAAAGTGAAGGCCAAAGTTAAGGACGGCTTGGCTAGTGTGGCGAAGATCAAGGACGCCACTTTTACCCGTGATTGGGACAAATCCTTTGCCAATTCTGAAATGAAGATTGCCGACCTCAAAAAGGTATTTTTAAGAACGACTAGGATGAGGCTCTAGTTAAAGTTAGCACGGGTGACGCTTCAAACCTCTTTAGCGAGCATCAACCAGGTACCCCCCCACCCCAATTTGAGTAAGAGGTTGAGAATGACGATGATAAGGCATTTGAAGAGAAGAAGAAGAAGGATTCCGATCAGAACCAAACGACTACTGATCAGGATGCCGAGAGGGATAAGATTGGTAATGCAGTCTCTTAGGGCTTCTGATTAGGGAATGTTGTATTTTTTTTCAAATAATGGAGGGGCATACCCCAATTGTAATTATTTTTAAATGGAATTAATTGTTTGATTCATATGTTTTTATTTAATTTTATTTTTTAAGTCTTCTCTTTTGTTTGACAAACTTATATATCGGACAACTTGTTCATGAAATTTAACGTAAGACTTGCAACACTAGTCGCTTCCCTAAATGACTTTCAAGAAAGTCTGGGAGACTGTTTGTTGTTGGTCATGATGAAGATGATGAGGATGATGAGCTCAACCAATACCTAGGTCCTGATGTGTCAACTCAAGATAAAGAAGCATACTTGAATCTTCACCTCCTCTTTCATTAGTCAATCGAGGACAATGCCATTTTTCATGACATGATTTTTATTGCTAAAGTAGTCACAATGAGTCATTATCCAATCTGAAGGTCGACCTTGAACAAAAGATTACCAATCTGATCGGATAGGTGGATTTTATGAGAGATTGGACGACATTGAATCCACTCATTTGAAGAAAGAATTTATTTTCCATGCCAATCTAGCGGGCGCTAGAGAGGTCTCCACTATCCTTAAGAAG
Organism: Sambucus nigra; assembly: GCA_949130495.1. Taxonomy (NCBI): domain Eukaryota; kingdom Viridiplantae; phylum Streptophyta; class Magnoliopsida; order Dipsacales; family Adoxaceae; genus Sambucus; species Sambucus nigra. The sequence continues at coordinate 44,635,615 of OX422215.1, read as the reverse complement.
GTGAACAGTGACTTGAGGGAGTAGCTTGAAAGACTCAATCAGTCCAAACTTGGTGAATAGGTTGGGGAGGGCACTTCCTTTTTGTAAAAATAGAATTCTTATCGTAAGGAGGAGTTATATAAGACTCAAAAGGCCTTAAATGTCAAAGTTATCAATGCCAAGAACCAGTCCTCCTCTCAAAGGCAGAAAGAATGTCTATGCTCAAGAAAGTATAAACCATTAAAAGTCTAATCCATAAGACTGATCGTCTCACATTGCAATTCCATAAACAACCTTTCTAGGTCTGGATGGATTGTTATGACGAGTCTCAATATGAATCCACCCTGAGCGATGCCCAAAATATTGGTTATATACATAGTTGTCTTTGTGCCCTCACAGTTGAAAAGGTTCCACAAGATTTTGAGTTGTGGTATTGGTATGACCCAAGTTTCTTAGATAATCAAGATCTTTCTTACAGGGTTAACATTCCATGGATCCCAATAGATGCCATTTCGGTTAGCCTCATAAGGAAATAGCTCAGAAACTTTAGCCTTGATTGAGACAATGAACTCTACCGACCTCAACGCTTGCTTAATAAACATCAGGGATTAGAGATATGACTACGACTGATTCCACTCACACTTTAGATGTTCCACATGCCGAAGTTGGGATTTCAAGGAATGAGCCATCCCAGTCGCACAATTGATCTTGTTGTATTTATCATTTTGTCAAAAATTGTTCGTTTTTCAATTTCCTTGTAATAACTAAAAAGTGTTAATAAAAATTTTCACATTTTTTCTTCTCTATATAATGTGTGGTCTTCTGGTCTTACCTTTAGGTAACGTCATCACATCTAACCTTAGGCATCTGTTTGTGAGGTAGTTCCCCATCGAGGATTTATATAACCCAACTGGTTGTAGGAACCTAAGGTTTCCCAATAGGCCTTTCATCAGCTGTAACCCTTTGTTCATGTTTTTTTATTTTCCAAAACTCTTTGGGTTGGATGACCAATATTTAGAGTTGATTTACGAGCACTCACAACGATAAGTAATATGTTAAAAATAATTCATTCCACTAATTGGTCTTTATTAAGTACTCATTTGCCTGCCACTTGGAACAAATCATAGGGATAAGAGCGAGAAGTTTAAAATAACTTCTTAAAGAAACTTTAAAACTAAAATAAATGAAATAAACTTAGTCATAAACTAAAAATCTAAAAGTAAAACTTCCTTAAATTGGTTGCATTCCAAGCTCGGGGAACCTCTCTTTCCTCCATTGTTTCTAAGTGTTAGTCTCCCATTAAGTCCTCACGGATGACTTTTAATGGGCCTTCCCATTTAGGGCCTAGTTTGTCAATTGAGGGATTTTTGGCACTGCCCTCACTACACCAAAATGGCCAAATTATCACCTTTCAGCTGCCACCCTTGTCATGGTCAATGACCGTGACAACAAACATGCATTTTGTGTCACGGTCATTGACCGCAACAAGACCGTGACAAAGTATTGTCACGGTCCATAGCCGTGACAATACTTAAAATAATTATCACGGTCAAGGACCTTGACACGACCGTGACAATGTCTTTAGCAAAAAAAGCCCCAGGCTTTATTTTTTTCCCACTATTTTTAGTTTTTCCCTCTCTTTCTCTCTCTAAGCGATTTCGAGGTCTCTCTCTCTCTCTCTCTCTAAGGTATGTTTTTTCATCTCTTTCTCTTTCATTTCTATATGTGTGTGTATGTGTATGTATATGTGTGTATATATGTGTGTATATATGTGTATGGTGGTGTGTGGTGGGAGAGGGGGTGGTGGGGTGGGCTGTGTGTATATGTGTGTGTGTGTGTGTGTGTGTGTGTGTGTGTGTGTGTGTGTGGTGGGGGTGGGGGTAGGGGGTAGGGGTGGGGTGGGGTGATGGGGTGTGTGTGTGTGTGTGCAGGTGTGTGTGTGTGTGTGGCGGGGGGAGGGGTGTAGTGGGTGTGGGGGTGTGGTGGGGTGTGGGGGTGTGGTGGGGCAATCTTAACAATTGTATAGCTTTAATTAATAAATTGTATAGCTTTAATTATAATTTTAATTGTATAGATTTAGATGAAAGTAAATTAATAATTAGTGCCCATTTCATATGAAAGTAGGATTGCCCCTCATTGTAAATTAGTAAATTAATATGGGGGTGGAATTTTTTAACCTTTTTTTAAAATTACTTTGTATATCGAACAATATATAATTATTAATAATTATTGGATTATTGTCCATATGGGGGTTGACCAATGTGGGTTTTTAGGTGTATCTGGTGGGTATTCTTTAGTGGTTAATTCTAGATATTATTAATAAAGATAAGTAGGGATCTTTTGGTATGGCTGAAAATGGCTATATTATTAATAATTATTGTGTTTGTGGTGGGGGTAGGGGTGGGGGTGGTGGCAGGGTGGGGGAAGGGGGTGGGGAAAGGTGGTGGGAGGGGGCAGGGATGGAAGGTGGGTGGTGGGGTAGGGGTGGGAGCTACGTGTGTGTCTATGTGTGTGTATGTGCGTAGTGTCCGTTGTAAAAGAATTGATTGATTATTAATTTTTTTAGTAAATTAATATATGATTGCCCCTTATTGTAAATTAGTAATTAGTGCGTGTACGTGTACGCGTGTGTGTGTGGTGGAGGAGGGGGTGTATGAAAGTAAATTAATAATTAGTGCTCATTTTTATTTGTATTAATTGTACATATTTGCATGTCTTCTTCTAATTTTTTTTATCTGTACTAATAACATTTTTTTACAGCAAATATCTCCTTCAGGTATTAAGGAGAGGATGATGATGCTGGTTATGATGATGTCATCTGGGCTCGGTGGTATCGGAGGCGACGAGGGCTCCTCAGCCCCTAGGCTCCCCAAATATGGCAAATTTGGGATTACCATCGAGAACAAGTCGGAGCTATTAGCAAGATCCCTCGAGCTGGTAAAGACGGTCATCGGCCCGGGGTATATGAGTTGGAAGGAGGTGCCATATGAGCTCAAGTTAGCTATTTGGGCGGCACTACAGGTAATATATTTATATGAATATTTCAATTTCAATTTCAATTTTAATTTCAATTTCATTTTATATTTGTATTTATATTTATTTGCAACTAACATTGTATTTGTTGGACAAGAACAATTCAACTTGGATCCAAAGCTACGTGATTCCGTCTTGGAGAAGTTGAGGGAGAAACACAAGACGTGGAAGAAAAATATGCAGACACGGTACTTTGGGAAAATACAAGAGTCCATTATCCAAAGGCGTGAATCCGTCCCACCGAAGGAGCCGATGTCATTGGCACAATGGCAAAAGTTCATTGACAATGAGATCGAGGAGCGATAATTGGCATCTCACCAATAGGGGAGGGAAAATCGGGCAAAAAAGATGGATGTGCACTACTCCGACCGGACGTCTTACGCCGAGGTGGAGCATAGGATGACGGTAAAATTTAATTTTTCTATAACAACAGAAATATATTATTCTGCATTATTTTACTCTGCGGGGCTGATACTAATTTACTTAATTTTATTTCAGGGGATAGGGAGTGGCCCTGGGGGTAAGCCACATAGGCTCGATACTTATGTGGCTCTTCGAACGAAGAAGGGGAAGGACAAGGAGGTGTCCCCGAGCGTCGCGACCACGATTGTAAGTAATCTGACAGTTTACTTTTTGTTAATTACGTTATAATTTTTTATTTTACTAATCATGTGCTTTTTGTCGTTTCAGGCAAAGCTTAAGGAAGTTCATGAGTCGCAGTCTGATGCCGACAAGGCATCTTTGTCTATAGACGCACTCAACCAAGTGCTTGGCTATTATCGTAAGGAGAGGACAAGGGGGTGAGCTCGCTGCTGGCCAAATCTAGGATCATCAAATTGGAGACGAACGACACCGGATTGGCTTGAAACGGTGGATACACATGACGCGAAGCTGTCCCATTTGGAGGCGACGGTCCAAGATATGTACTCATTCATGAAGCGCACATTGGACGGAGACCGTAAGGGGAAAGGGAAGGAGAAGGCGGTAGAGGAGGAGGTGCGGGAGGACGAGGTGCAGGATGATGAGGATGTGGACCTCGTTCCTTCATCACCGACATGTGCGTACTTCGATGATCCACTTCCCTATTTGGCTCCCTTTAATAGACCGATGTTTACACTTGGTTGGCCGAGCGTGTTCATATTATATGTATTTGATGGCCAGCGGATAGGGCGGGGGTTGAGGGACCCGAATATCGTCCAGGGTGGAATAGTTCATGGACGTGAGCTTCAAGAGATCGAGTCCAAGTTGCTCGTCACGCATGTGATACCCGGGAAGGAGAACTCCCAATTTTGGATGTGCAAACAATGCGCACGATGTATATTAGTGGGTGTGTCAATTCATATATTGTGTGGCCTACTCACCTCCTCGCATTTACCTCAGACATGTAGTGACATTATTTTCAAGTTGGTACATTTGAATTATATTTGGATTATATCGTTATGTAAATTGTTTCTATTGTGAATGTATATTTGCATTATTTTTAATTTATTTGGATATAGTTTGAACAGGTACAACGTTGCTATAACAGGTACAAATATACTGATGGGCAGTGGCAGTGGCCATACTGCCTAGTTAAATTCTGCCCAGAATTGTCACGGTCATTGATTGTGACAAGTCCTTGACAAAGAAACTTGTCACTGTCAATGATTGTGATAATTTTTTAAAACGGGTCAAGGATTTATCACAGTTATTAACCGTGACTAAACTTATCATGATCATGGACCGTGACACGACCGTGATAATTCTAACGAACTTGTCACGGTTAATGATCGTGATAAGTCCATGATAAAAAAGGTTGCCTCGCCCCGAATTATCACGATCATTGACCTTGACAAGTTGAACTTGTCAAGGTCAATGACCGTGACAATTAGGCAGATTTGGTGTAGTGCCGTAATCTATCTAAGCACATAGTCTCCGACCTTGAATCCTCTCAATTTGGCCCCCTTATTGTATTCCTTGGTCAACTCTTGCTGGTAGTAGGTAGGTTTTACAAGAGCTAATTCTCTTTCTTAATCGGCTAAGTTAAGCTCTTATCTGATTTATTCGTTATTGAGATATTAAGTGACTTAGGTGGATTTTTTGGTTGGAAGACCTACTTTCAGTGGGATCACTACCTCTATTTCCTAGGCCAAGGAAAAGGGTGTTCCCCCCATTGATCGCTTGGGTGTTGTTCAAAACGCCTAGAGAGTGTGGGTGAGTTGGTCAACCCAAACACGATTTTCTTTTTCCAATCAGTTTTTGATTCTAATGAGGACTGTCTTGTTAGAAGCATATACATGCCCGTTATTTTTTGGGTAGGCCACTAGACTGTAGTAGTTCGTAATATTGTGCTCGTTATAGAATCCTTGAAAGAGATTACTTTCAAACTGCATTTTGTAATCTGTGATGACAATATAAAGGATATATAATCGTGTTATGATGTTATTCCATATGAACTTGGTCATATCAACATCTTGGGTATTTGCCAAGGGTTACCCTTCAACCTATTTGGAGAAGTAGACGATTGTAACCAATAGATACTTCCTACTGCCAGACGCGAGGGGTAATGGGAAGATGATGTAAAGTCCTCACTAGGAAAATGGCCAAGGACTTGTGAAGGACTTGAGGTCACTGGCCGATTGGTGTACCAATAGGGAAAAGACTTGACATTTCCTGTATTTTTAAACCTAGAAAACTACACCTTTTCATGTATGGACACCAGTATCCCTCTTTCACTACCCTAAATGATAGGGACCTTCCCCCGTGTGATGCCCACATATTCGCTTATAAAGCTCATAGAGGGTCTTCTTGACGTCATATGGGTATAGGCATTGGAGGCAAGAATCTAAAAAAGAGTGTTAATAAAGTTTTTTATCTATTATCGTGTGGAAATGAGCAAATTTCACTCGTACCTTATGTCCTTCTTTCTTATCAATTTGCAGGGTATATTCGATTAGGCAGTGCGTTATCGGATCCATCCATCTCGGGGTCTTATTGATGACTATGACTTTCTCGACATATTTTCCTTTGTTGATACTAGTCTGGTCGCGGTATTCCACTTCAATCAATCGTTTCATGTCTCCCTTAATGGCTGAAGGGAGTATGGATAGTGTGTCGGTGTGACTATTATTCCCTCTTGGGAATTTTGCACTCGTACACACTGGGATTGGGTGACCAAATGCTAAGCTTCCTCAGGGTATGTGATAATGCACTCGTCCCTAGCATTTTTATCTCCCTATATCTGATTTGATACTAGTCTTGAGTCATAGAATACATTAAGGTGACGAGCTCTCGATGAGAGTGCTTTTTGTAGTCTACTGAGTAAGGAGTCGTACTCAGTTTCAATACAGGTGGCTTCATATCCTAAATGAATTTCCTATTCGAGAATTATTTTCACTAAAGATATTAGTACTATCCCTACTCATGCCCCCTTGGAATTTGTGGATCCATGAACACATAGTACCCATTTATCACCTTATTTGATAGTTGTGGGATGTAGTGTATGCTTTCATTTCCAGTCTTTACCGGATCATGATCATTAAAAAGTTCGATAATGGATTGTTCTATGACTTCCCCCTTTATTAAGTTTCTAGGATGAACTGGACACCAATCCTCCCGAGTTTTACCAACCATTTGGTCATTTGTCTAGATAGGTCGGCCATTCTGAGTATTACTTTTAAATGGAAGGAGCTTAGAACAATGATATTGCGCGCTTTGAAGTAGTGTTTTAACTTCTTGGATGTTATAAAAAAATGCATAGCAACCTTTTCCAACATCAGGTATCACTTTTTAATGTCGATAAATATTTTTCTCCCATAATAAATTGGAGCCTGGCCCTATTCTTCTCGCAAACTAAGGCTGAATACAACAATATCACACATTGCCAGATACAAGTACAAAGGGACTCCATCATCTAGAATGATCAATAATGGTGGTTTTCTTAAATAGTTCTTTATTTCATCAAGTCACCTCATGCATTCTTCGTTCCATACTTCCCTCATTTTTTTTCTAAGTTCCTGAAAGAAAGGTTGGCTATTCTTTGAGAATTTAGATATGAAGCGGTTGAGGGTGGCTAGCATACCATTCAATTTTTGTACCTCGTGCATCGTCTTGAAGGGCTTCACCTTTCTAATGGCTTCAATATGTTTAGGGTTTGCCTTGATACCTATTTGACTGACTAGGTGTCCAAGGAACTTTCCCAATTGTACCCTAAAGGAGCATTTCACCATTTTTGGCTTCATCTTGCAATAATTAAGCACTTCAAAAGTTTTTGTTAAGTCTAGAAGATGATCCCCCTTCCTCATTCTCTTTATAAGAATGTCTTCGATATATACCTCCATTATGTCTCCAAATTTCTCCTTAAACATCTTCATCACAAGTATCAGGTAGGTCGCCTTAAGGTTGTTCAATCTGAACGACATCAACCTGCATCAATATAGCCACAAAGTGGTGATGAAGGATGTCTTTTCCTGGTCAGGGGTGGATAATGGGATATTATGGTACCCAGAGTATATCATCAAGGAAGCTCATACGCTCATGTTTAGCAGTGGCATTGCCCAACTGATCTATCATTAGGAAAGGAAAACTAGACTTCGAGCATGTACAATTAAGACCAGTGAAGTCTACTCAGACTCTCCACTTCCCTTTGCTCTTCCTTAAAACTACATTTGATAACCACTTGCGAAATTGAACTTATTTTATGGACTCCACCTCCAAAAGTTTCCTCACTTCCTATTTAATAGCATTGTCCTTCTCAGGAGTAGTTCGTCGCACCTTTTGAGCCACTGGTAGATGTAGAGGATCCACGTGGAGCTTGTGACACATCACTTCTGGGTCTATTCAGGGTATGTCATATGTCCTTCATAAAACTAAGTTTTGGTTTCCTTTGACAAAAATAACCAACTCTTTCTTCTCTTCTTCCGTCATTGAACTTCGGACCAGGAATTTCATTTCAGGATGATTATCATCAAACTCTACCTTTTAAAGGGGTTCCATAACATGGTCAGCACCAAGGTCGGATAACTGCTATGATATATTTTATGGCCAAGGCTGAGTTCCCGCGTATTTCCATAATGCACTTTATTTTATGATGTTAGGTGGATGGTACAACCATCATGGCATGTAATCACCCTTTGCTGAGGATATATTTATATGAGGAGTCTATAAACACTACAAGGAACTCAATAAGCTTAAAGATTCGTCCATCTCAGACGAGGAGAACTACCTTTCCCAGGGGTAGGGTCATCCTTCTTGCAAATGTGACTAATGGAATGGTAACTTACTATAGGTATTCAATACACAAGTTCAACTGATTGAACATTTTGAGGTACATGACTTCCTAGGAGCTCCCCTGGTCTACCAATATCTTTTCGACATCCCAGTTAGAAACTTTGAGAGTGATGATATAAGCATTGTGGTAGGTACTCCTCACTTCTACCAAATCATCGTCATAGAAAATGATGTGCTTTATGTAATCAACATCTTCAGTTTGTCAATATTTTCCCATAATGGGCTTAGTTGGGTTAATCTTAAAGGCTTCCATAACTGCTGTGAGATTCTTAACCTCCATCCTGAAGACGTTCTCTTTGATTTGGTTTGCGTTTGAAGCTCTATGAAACATTGCGAATTCATGACCCAAACATTCATCTAAGACGTTGTCCATTATTGCCCCCCCATAGATTACCACAAATCCGTATCCCATGTTATCATCCAAGAAGTTATATGGTATCTGGTCAGGCATGTGTTTCACTTCACCTTCATTCTTCTCTATGAAGTCATCTAGCTGCCTAGCCTAAACTATATCCTCGAGGTAGGACTTGAGTGCCTTGTAGTTTTATGTCTACTCTAGTGATCATGATCTTTATGGTATGCACATTTTAGTGCCTGGTTCCTCTTCTTTGTATCACTAAACATCTTTTGGATCCATTTCAATACTGTCGCACTTGGATCTTGTAAAAGATCTTATAAATTGGTTTGGTTAACAATGTGTTAACTTCCATGAAAGAATTTTTGGGATCCTTTTTCTCATCCCCTTTATGCTTCCCACTCTCCTTTCTTATTGCTTTTTTGGTCGTCCCCTCCTTATCCCCATTACTAGACTTATTTTGTTGTTGTCCATCTTATCCATCTATGGTCATTGTATCTTTAACCTTAGCATATTTTTCAATCCTAACAATGAGGTAGTCGATCATGATGTTCTCCTTCTTGGTGAGGGATTGGTAGAGCATGGAACGACTTGACATATTTATTTTAAAGGATTCTACCACGACTTACTCGGTGCAATTCTCCACCTCATTATACATGTCCACTACCTTCTAGCGTACTCATAGAGTGTTTCCTGGGTCTTTTTCTTCATCTTCATAAGTGAGTCCATACACTTAGGGTGGGTGCTCATAGTAATGAATCTGGCTATGAAGTATTCTGCCAGTTGCTTGATGGAGGCCATCGATTGGTGTGGCAGCTTTTCAATCCACTCTTGGGCAGCGTCTCAAATACTGGAGGGGCATATTTGTCACATTAGTCATGGCGATATTTCCTGACGTGGTTGGTGGGATAAGTCTTCTCATCATATATATTAAATCTTGGGGAGCAAACTACTTGGGAGGCTCAAACTCTTCTAGATATCGACTAAAATATGACTTATCTGGAACATGAGTTCTCTTTTGGTGAGATCCTTGGTAGTACGAGCCCCTTGATAGGCAGGGTGTCTCTCTAAATCTCTTATAGTAAAGTCACACAGCTCTTTATCTCCCCATCGATCATCGGGGCATGGTCACCCTTTAGCGGACCTTCGGTGAGGAGAACATTCCTTCTGGCACTGGGTACTCCTTCCTCAACTATGTTCTCTTCTTTCCTGAGGGCTAGGAGTTCGTTAGAGATATCCATGCTTGTGTTTCTCTTCATGGTATTCCTTCCCAAACTTCTCTAAGCTTCGTTGGAGTGCGGTGTTCTATTCCTATTTGAGCCTGTTAATAGCCCTTTCATCCCAGAGGTACTTCTTGTAGTTTTCAATGAGCCTTGAGATCTAGTTGGATCACTCAAGGTCATCACTTTTCACCGTTTTATCCTCTTGAGAACAGTAACGATCATCTGAGGACTGGTAATACTTATTAATATCAGATTTAACCCTCTGAGATGGAGTGGTTAACTAACGACCCTCTTGGTTGTCATAATCTTTGTGGTCGAGGGGATAACCCTCTGGGTCTCCATAGCTATGTTATTGATGACCCTCCTGGTCATTGACATTCATATGATCTTGGTTGGGTGAGTGAAACATCCAAAGAATTTAACTAGTGGCAAAGAACTAAGATTGCTTCTCACAGACGACGCAAATTGTAAATGGTAATTTCCTATAGTATTTGTATCCAATTAACAAAAGCTATATTAAGAGAACTATTCAAGTTTGAATATCAAAATCATACAACAAAAGAATATAAGTGGTTTGGTGACATGCCTACGTCAATGGGGGTTTGGGTTTTGCTATTTTATTAACTCGAGAACATGTTGGAAGAGTTGTAGTAATGCTCGATGTTATAATATCACATGTCAAACTAGTTCGCAAGAGAAAAAATTGAGCACAAATACTTTTCAGACAAAACCTTTAATTCATCCCCATTAAAGAATTTGATAGACATGCAATGACTTACAAACACTTAGAGATCTACTAAGTATAAATCACGGGAGTCTTAAAATCTAAAATAAAAAATGATGCAATCGAGCACCTCCCACAACAACAAGTTCTTGCCTCGGTATCCATAGATCAACCTTTGGAATACTTGATTCCCTTCTTCTTTAGTAGTAGAGACTCGACTCCATAAATCAGTAGTTGGGAAAATCTCTATAATGGTTTAGAATTTTTTATTGTGCTTTTCTTGATTTGGAAAAGTGATCCTTAAAGATCCAAGGGGGTTGGATGAAAAAAGTAGAGTTTTGATGAGTGCATTATTTTATATTATTTACACCAAAATCTAGGCCTTGTTAGTTCCGTTGCACCATCAACAAAATCTTTCTAGAGCCATTTTTATTATTTTAGAGAAAAATAGAAATTTAAGAATAAATGGGGTTAATAATGCAATTTTGAGAAATTCAACCTCACAACTTATATTCATTGTTAATCTCTTGTGCAAGTTTGTTTTTGAGTATTAACAGGTTGAAAAAGAAAGCGGTGAAGTCTGGACGTAAATTGAGCATGAAAAGGTCACATACGCACCTTCAGCGGCAATATTGTAAATTCAGATGACTGATGTCGGACTCGGACCAAACACTGAAATTGAAGGCCTTGAATCAAGGGACGCCAGGGTTTAAACGACGTATCAATCGGAGTTGAAACGAAGAAATTATGGTCGGGCAAATTTCGAAACTGAAAGAAAGTCAAAGGTCAACCCCGAGGTCAAACCCATTCCTTTAACCGAAACCGACCCCTAAACTGAGCCCAACCCATACCTATACCTTATGTGTGTGTTTATTTTGTATTTATATATTTATATATTTTTATTTGAGTCATGTACTTATGTTTGGAAATGTTTATTTATATGAGTAAAATATTTATTTTATTCTATTTTCAGTGGCATTAATTTTTACTTTGAGTATTTAATTATCTTATGTCAATATTATTTAGAGTGTGTCAATTCATATGTCGTCATGTTGTTTTAGTGTGATTTATGTTATTTGAGTCATTGTACATTTTTAATATCATTATTGGTAATTGTTACTAAATTTATTTTTTTTGTTTTATTAATCTATTTTTATTCTTTTTTTAGTCTCTTAATATTTTATAAGTTATAATTATTTATTTTTAATTTTATTATTTTTGTAATTTTTAATTGAGTCGTAAATAATTTGGTTAAGTTTTATTAGGTGTAGAATTAAACACACACACCCTATCCCCATACACCTTACTCACACCATAAAATAAACCCACTCACGCCCTAATACACTACACCCCCACACACCCAAACAATCACTCACACAGACCTAACTACCATACACCTCACACACACCATACTAACCCCCATCATCTTCCACAACTCCATTCACGTACTCTCTCCACCTCCATAACCAAAACACATAACTTCTCTCTCTCCTCCCTCATCCACCATGCCACCTCTCATCATATTCCCCACTAAATCACCCACCTTCTCTTTCTCTTTCCTCTATTAAAACTCAACCCACGAACCCAGACCTCCATTAAATTCGGCCAACCCTACAATAACCCGAGCTATCCCGATTTGAAATCAAACAAAACCCATTTCCAAACCTTTAACCCCACTACCCCACCAACTCAAACCCACGACATACGGAATTAAAAATCAACCAGCGTGAATTCTAAAAGGAGATTGAGGGCAACTCAAAAAAGGAGCAGACACAACACGAGAGGACGAGAGAGTAAAAAAAAAGACTTTGTACATGGTAGAGTATAAACATATTTTGAGAGATAAAATCTATGTAGAGAGTATTTTTTAGACACACTTTGGAGGAGCATATTGTGTATTTTAACTCAAGTCTTGGCCCCGAAATTTTGTAAGTTGATTATTATTAATGAAAATTATTATTTCATCTTGCAATATTTGTGTGTCAAATATTATGTGTGAGTAGTTTAATTACTAGGACTTAGTTGATGTTTGTCATGATTGATTAAATTAGCCATGTTAATTTAATTTCGTACATATTCTGAAGTGTTTTAATTTGAAAAAAAATCGGTATTCGCTTAAAATTATATGGAAGAGTATTTTTAAACGTCAAGAATTAATTATAAATTCATGTTTTAAAAATTTTAAGTTGTCATTTTTATTGGTTATGCTTGCACTTAGATATTTTGATACATGCTTAAATACACATTAAAAATTTAGAATGTGATATTTTCGAGGGAATAGGGATTTGTAATGTCTAATTTAAGAGACGTTAAAATATTTTAAACACATGTAATGTTATATCCCCCGAAATGTACGCGACGAGAGTTGGTATATTTTGTGTTATAAATTCGGAATTACGGAATTGAATCAATGTATAAATTTAATTAAAATTGACAAGCTGATCCGACGTCCTAGTTTCTTCCACCTTTGACATTATCTCTACTTGTTTGTTTATTTCGCTTTTATTTTTAATTTAGAAACTCAATCAAATTTATACACTTATATGTGTAGTTGGACAATTAATATTTTATAAAAATTGACGAAATATCTGTGCATTCGATACGTACTTACCCCCGCTATATTTCAATAACCCGTGCTCTTGCGGTAATTTTAACATTTAAATTTTAACAAGATATTTTTGACGCCGTTGCCGGGGATTTCGATTGATTTTAAAAATATTGATTTTCGGACTTGTTTTATATAAAAAAAATATTTCAGCAGCATTTTTTTTATTTTCAGAATTAAAAAAAAAAAAAGAAAAACAGATTTAAAGTATTTTATGAGAAACTAGTTGTTTTCACACTGTTTGTCATAAAATAACTAAAAATTTTGAACAACTCTTAAAAAATAAAAAACACATTTTTTTTTTCCTGGAAACTCTGAGATTTCTTATATTCTAAAAAAAAAATTAATTATTTTTTTTAAAAAAATCCAATTTAAAAAAAAAAATCCCAAACATTCAAATTTCTAGCAACCTATTTTTTATTATTATTGTGAAAAAAGAATTAAATTAAAAAAATATCATATTTAAGTCTTTTTGTCATTAAATAGGTGTTTTTTACACTAGTTTTGTCATCAACTACCTAAAATTTTGAAAAATTCGATATAAATTTTTTTTTTTCTGAAAATCTTCAAAATTCAATGCTGTTGTAATTTATAAAAAAAATCGGATTTAAAGTCTTTTATGAATAACTAGTTATTTTTAACACTAGTTTTGTTGTAAAAGTACTCAAAAATACAAAAAAAAAAATTGAGGAAAGAAATATTTTTTTTTATTTATTTCCAATAGAATTTTTTTTTCTAGCATATATATATATATTCCAATCTTATAGTGTGCTTTTATTAATTTTGTTTTTTTCTCTTTAAAATAAAAAATACATTTTAAGTGCATATGTAATTATTTTCTTTTTTAATAATTTTTGTTGCACTTTACGCTTGGTATGGTTTTTGTATTCTTTTTCAGATAAAAAATAAAAAGAAGAGACTAAAAAAAGAGTAAGAAAAGAAAAAAACAGAAAAGAAAGCAATCGTAGGAAAAGCGCTAAAGTTACTTGTGCAATCTAGCCACGTGCACAAGGTACTCTCCGAGAAGAATGAAATGGAGGCGACGTTTCCCTATGATCAACATCAAATAAAACTTTGGCCCAGCATAAATAAGTGACCGTAAAAAGTCCATGCCGGAGGTAAGTCTTGTGTGCTCCTACATGAAACTATTTTCGCAAATTTCAATAAGCACGCTGCATAATATTACTTAAGGGCAAAACCCAATTTTAAGATAAGGTGAGGATTTAATCACCCTTCCTTAGCCCATAAATCATTAAGTTTCTTGAGCATCTGCATAACCCAAGCCATAATTTGAATTTAAAATTTATTAGACATTAGTCATAAGGTGTCACATAGCTCATAGACATATTCTTTTCAAGGCTAGAATTAAAAGTTAATCCAAACACGGAATTTTCAAATCGATGCCATTTTAACCTTGACTAGGATTAGTGGTTTTTAATGAGTCTTCGTACCGACCACCTAGCTAGAGGAAAAATTGGTAATTGAAGCGATAGTCTGGAGTTGGTCGTCTTTTAAATTCTCCCTCATCAAGAATTAGGAGCTCTTTTTAATTAGGGAGATTATTTCGGAGACCCATTGTCGTTGAATAATCTCGAAAAAATAGATCTTAAAAATTAAAATTCCTCTCACCTAAATCAGATAAATTCAAAATTACTTTGTGTTAGCTTAGGAATTTGGTGGTCCTATGTCGGATTATTTTCTTTCTATATTAAAAACAAATTCAACTGAGCGCAGTGTATGCACGGTTGGTGTCAAGATTCTACGGGTCGTTTGGCTAGAGTGGAGTCTAGTATTCCCGATATTGTTATAGGTAGAACCTCGATTTTCACCAAAATGGGAGATGAGCTAGCAACTTGTGCCCTACAGGATTATTTGTATCCCAATAGGGAAGTAAACCATCATGCATACTTCTTCCCCCGAATAATGCAAACAATTTCGAGTTCAAGTCGGGAATAATTCATTTACTTCCTATCTTTCGAGGCACAAAAAAGGAGGATCCATACCTCCACGTTCATGAGAAGAAATTTGTGAAACGGTTAGGTTACAAAAACTCACCGATAAGATTGTTAAACTAAATATGTTTCCATTTTCTTTGAAGGACAAATCTAAGACTAAATTCCATCACTACATGGAATCAGTTGAGTGTTGAATTTTGGCAAAAGTTTTTCCCTAGCAAAAAGACATCGGCAATACGTCATTCCATCAATAATTTCAATCAAAAAGAGAGATAGAGACTTTATGTATGTACTTGGAAAGATTCAAGGACTTGCTCCTACAATGTTCTCACCACGGAATCGAATTGGGTCGTCAAATCCAGATTTTGTATGACGGTTTCGATTACATTACTCGAGCTATGCTTGAACTTATGTGTAGTGGAGATTTCACGGAAAATATTGAAGCTGACGCATGGTCGTTTTTAGAATCCTTTGCTCAAAAGTACCATCGATGGGCACCCCATCGGGATTCGAGGATCGCCACAGTTAATGCTCACCCAGAAGAACAAGGTTTTGGACTAGATGCAAAAGTGGCCACCTTGGCCCGGAATTTAGAAGCCTTAGAAACGAGTAAAGAGAGTAACCAAGCCACACATGCCTCCATGCCTCCATGCATTATGTAGGGTCACCTATGTGTTTGTTTTGCGATAGTTTCGACCACTTCGTCAAAAGTTGCCCCAAACTTTCAGCCCATAAAGCCCTCACCGAGCAAGCAAATGCCCTCTATCAAAATAAGCCCAAGTACGACCCATTTTCCAACTCGTACAATCCAGGTTGGAAGGATCATCCCAACGTTTCATGGTCTAAAGGTCAATACCAGGTTAGTGGAGGTCAAACTTTAAGTAACCCACCCCCGGGTTTCCAAAAGATCACCCCCGCACCATCGTTCCCTTCACCCGAAAAGATTCAATCTTTAGAAGAAACGATGAATTTACTTGCCAAAAGTACCCTGTAATTCCAACAGACCACGTAAAGTGTCGACAAATCTACACAACAAAACGTGCATGCCAACACCCATTTGATTGCCAAATTAGAGGTAAAAGTGAGTCAACTAGCCAATGCTTTGAGCAAGAGAAATAAAGGAATGTTCCCAAGCCAACCTGAGCCTAATACTAAAGGTAACATGCCTAGGGGTTAGTATGTTGTCCAAGACAACACTATCACATCTACTACCTAAGAGCGTGCTAAGGCTATAATCACGCTTAGGTCAGGTAAAGAAGTTGAGAATAATGTCTCATGACCCACCACGAGTGAATCCAAGAAAGGTAAGGAAAAGAAGGACCCACCTGTGGATTCTACTTCTTCCTCGCCCTTATCTTCTGAACCATCTGTTGAGACCTATATCTCAAAAGATCCATTTCCACAATGTTTAGTGCCACAAAAGAAAAAGGCGCAAGTGTAAAAAATGTTGGAAGTATTTAATCTCTTACAAATTAATATCCCGTTGCTTAATTCCATACAACAAGTTCCGTCATACGCTAAATTTTTTAAGGACCTCTACACCTTCAAGAGAAGCACAAACGTTCCGAATAAATCTTTTCTCGCCAAGCAAGAAAGCGCGATCATCTCATATAGGACCCCCATCAAGTATAAAGATCCTGGGACCCCGACGATCTCCATCGAGATCGGGGAACACACCATTGAGAAAGCTCTTTTGGATTTAGGAGCCAACGTGAATCTTCTGGCGTATACCGTGTATGAGAAATTAGGCTTGGGAGATTTAAGGCCGACTAAGATGACTTTATCCTTAGCCAATCGATCCGTTAAAATTCTAAGAGGTGTTATTGAGGATGTCCTGATTAAGGTGCAAAAGTTTGTCTTTCCAATTGATTTTGTGATCTTGGATACCCAGCATGTGCATAATCCTAATGCAAAAATTCAGGTCATTTTGGGTCATCCATTCCTCGCCACTTTTGATGCAGTTATTAGGTGTCGTAGTGGATAATTGAATTTATCATTTGGAAACATGACCATGGATTTGAATGGATTTAATTTAGTCAAATAACCACGTGATGATGATGAACCTCTAGAAGTTGACATGATTGATAGTATCATCCAGGGAACATTCGAACAGGCTTATAATGATGACCCTTTAGCAGCAGGCCTTGCCCATTTTAGCTCTAAATTTGACATCGAAAGCTCCATTATCAAAGTCAACGCTCTCCTCGACTCGACCCCAATCCTGGAAATAGGATCTTAGAGATCTAAGCCTTAACCCCTCCCTCTCTCTACGTCACAAATTCCTCCCTCCATCGAAAAAGCCCCCTTGAATTGAAAGCGTTACCAGAATCACTCGAGTATAGATTCTTAGGACCTTCTGATACCTTGCCTGTTATCATCGCATCTGAACTAGATAAAGAATATGAAGGTAAGTTATTACGTGTTCTCAATGAACACAAAGAAGCCCTCGGTTGGACCATAGACAACATTAAAGGGATAAGTCCATCAGTGTGCATGCACAGAATACACTTAGAAGAAAATGATAAAAATTCTCGTGAAGCACAACGTCGACTTAACCCCATACTGAAAGATGTCATCCGAGCCGAGGTGCTTAAGTGGTTAGATGTGGGTATTATTTATACTATCTCTGATAGCCAATGGGTCATCCCCATTCAGTTTGTTGCAAAGAAATTCAGTGTTACAGTGGTGAGAAATGATCATGATGAGTTAGTCTCCACAAGGATTCAAACCAGTTGGCATGTATGTATAGACTATAGGAAGTTGAACGCTGTCTCACGGAAGGATCAATTTCCCCTTTTATAGAGAAAATGCTTGAGAGATTAGTCGGTCGCCCCTATTACTATTTTCTCTACGGTTATTCCAGTTGTAATTAAATTCCAATCACTCCCGAGGATCAAGAGAAAACCACATTCATTTGTCCATTTGGTACTTTTTCTTATCAACGCATGCCCTTCACGCTATGTAACGCAACAACTACCTTTCAGCAGTGCATGATGAGTATCTTTTTGGACATGGTCAAAAGTTTTCTTGAGGTTTTTATGGATGATTTATTTATGTTTGGGTCTAATTTTAATGATTTCCTTCACCACCTTACCCTCGTTCTAAAGAGGTGTAAGGAAAATAACCTTGTACTCAATTGGGAGAAGTCACTTCATGGTTAAACAAGGCATAGTATTAGGTCATATCATCTTTGAAATTGGTGTCCAGGTTGATGAGGCTAAAATTGATATCATTTCTAATCTCCCACCCCCGAAAATTGTGCATGAAATTCGTTCATTCTTAGGACATGCCAGTTTTTATCGGAGATTCATTAAGGATTTTAGAAAAATCTCTCGGCCTTTATGCAATCTTCTAGCCAAAGACACACCCTTTGATTTCACCGATGACTAACTTCAAGCCTTTGAGAGGCTAAAGAAGGAATTGACCTCATCACCTATTATGTGACCCCCCAACTGGGGTCAACCTTTCGAAATCATGTGTGACGCTTTCGACTATTCACTAGGTGCGATTCTGGGTCACCAAGACAAAAAAAATTGTCATGTTATATACTACGCTAGCAGATTTCTTAACGACGCTCAATTCAATTATTCCACTACTGAGAAAGAGTTATTGGCTATCGTATTCGCGCTAGAAAAGTTTAGGTCTTACTTGATAGGATCCAAAGTCATCATTTTCACTGATCACGCGGCATTGTGACACCTTTTATCTAAAAAGGACGCTAAGGCCAGACTCATTAGATGGATTCTATTACTGTAAGAGTTTGAGGTCAAGATCCGTGATAAAAAGGGTTGTGATAATGTAGTGGCGGATCACATATCTAGTTTGACCATTGAATCTTTCAATAACTTATTGCCACTTTATGAGTCCTTGCCCGACGAAAAACTAATGTTTGTTTCTAAACTTCCTTGGTTTGCCGTATTGTGAACTATCTTACGATGCCCCTGCATTGGCCTAAACAAGATCGTTCCAAATTTCTTAAGGAAGCTAAGCATTTCTTTTGGGATGATCCATACCTCTTCAAGTATTGTCCCAATCAAATCATTCAAAAGTGTGTCCCGGATCACAAAATTTAGAGCATAATCTCTTTTTGCCATAATCAAGCCTTTGGAGGTCATTTCAGTATTAAGAAAACCGCTGCGAAAATTTTACAGTGTGGATTCTATTGGCCGACAATTTTTTGTGATTCAGATGACTATTGTAGATGTTATGATCGATTCCAAAGGCTAGTAATGATCATTCATCAGAATATAATTCCCTTAAATCCTATATTGATTATTGAGGTTTTTGACTGTTGGGTCATCAATTTTATGGGTCCATTCCCTGAACTCTTACAGTAATCTTTACATCCTTTTGGCAGTTGATTATGTGTCTAAGTGGTCGAAGCTATACCGAGTCGGATAGATGATCTCCATGTGGTAGTCAAATTTATTCGAGAAAACATTTTTGTCCCGATTCGGTACACCTTGAGCCATTATTAGCGATCAAGGAACCCATTTATGCAATCGGTCATTTGAGAGTCTCATGAAAAACTATTTAGTCACACATAAAGTAGGATGCTCTTATCATCCTCAAACTAGTGGACAAGTCGAAGTGTCCAATAGTCAAATCAAGCTAATCATCGAGAAAATAGTGAATCTAAACGATTATTAGATGCACTGTGGGCTTATTGCACTGCCTACAAAACCCCACTTAGAATGTCCCCGTATAGGCTTGTCTGTGGAAAATCCTGTCATCTTTCGATAGAGTTAGAGCATAAGGCCTACTGGGCCATTAAAACCTTCAATTTTGATTTACCCACTACACGAGAGGTCCAAAATCTCTAACTCAATGAGTTAGAGGAGATTCGAAATGATGCGTACAAAAACGCAAAATTGTACGAGGAGAAAACAAAAATGGTCCATGACAAGTCCATCCAACGGAAGTCATTCGAACCTGGTCAAAAAGTTCCCTTATACAACTCTAGATTGCATCTCTTTCCTGGTAAATTAAGGTCTAGATGGTCTGGTCCGTTTGTTGTTAAGACGGTCTACCCACATGGGGCGATTGAGATAGAGAATACAAAAAATTGTGAAATCTTCAAGGTTAATGGTCAAAGGTTGAAACTGTATCTGGAATTGCGAGATCGAGAAGTGGAGGATATTCTCCTCCAAGACCCTTTGTACTACGAGTGAATATGAAATTGGGTCATTGTTGTTGTATCATAATTTTTGTTTCACAAGAATTGTGCATTGAAAAAAGTCCCTCATTACGGTAATATCTTTCATATCTTTTTCGCCTTTTAAATTTTTTTCTTATACATTGAGGACAATGTAGAAATTAGGTTTGGGGGTATTGAGGTCATTTTTCTCCGCTTTGAAAAAAAATCAAAAATTTTTAAAAATCCAAAAATATTTTCAATATAAGTGAGTTTTGAAACGATTTCTTAAATATAGAATTAATTTACAAATCTCTCAATTTATAATTTTTTTACACTTAGACATATAATATGATCGAAAATGGATATTGAGGCGAAAGTTAATATTCTTAACGAATAAATGTGGAGATTTTAACCCGATGAGATAGTGTGTCATTCATCATTTTCGAGAGATTTAAATCAATCCGAGTTAAAATAACTCAAACTTTTCTTCAGTGATAAATTCGTTGATGATCTCTAAATCTTTGTTTTGTTTGATTAATGAAAATAAAAAGTCAAAATGTGAATCTTAAGCACTACAAGTCTTAATTAGTTGACTTGAGAAACAAAATTAACTAAACGAAACTTGAGAAATGAGATTAGGCCATCGTTTGAAAGACCAAAAATTAAGCAGAAACTGCAACTTTTTTACATTATTACATCACAAGCCCATTTGAGCCAAAAATAAGATAAGGCTTTTGTTGAAAACCCACTATCCTACCCAACTCCAACTGGGAGTTTAAGGCCCCTAAAAAGAGCCATACCCATTTTCTAAGAATACTAGGGTAAAATTACGGTAGGAAAAAGGCCAAAAGAAATGGAGGTTGCAAAATAATGTGTGAAAAAAAAGGAGGAAGAAAGGAAAAAAAATGAAAAAATGTGAGTTTGAAAAGAAAAAAGAGAAAGAAAAAGAAAATGGAGGTTGGGAAAAAAAGTGCCAAAAAGTCAAAATACCGAAAAATCTCTATATTCTCATAAATTTTTGAACTCCGGAGCCATTATTTCTAGCTAAAATCCAAGCGTACAATACAACCGAATGAAAGTCGTAATTGATCTCAAGTGAAGTTAGTGATAGTGTGGAGTGAATGAATGGGATATATGGCGTGATTAAATGTTCTCATAAAGTAATCGATTTTCCATTCCCGAGATTATAATCATCCATTATAAAATGTCCGTCTTTCAAGATATATATGTGAAGTTGCTCATTAAATTTACTCTTTTATTTACATATATCGAGAGAAACTACCCGTTTCTGAGTGTTCAATTGTGAGTGCATTCCGTGAGATTTTGAAATGAAAACGAATTTTTGTATAAGAAATGTAACGATCAAATCTTTTGAAATGGATGGTTATATTGGCTATGCACACACACGATAAGTTGAGATTGAAAAGTGAAGTTCTACTATATTTATGAAGTTTGAATTCAAACTTGGTTATATTATATTTGTGTCTTTTGTGAATAGAGTCAAGTTTTGAATTTTGTGGGTATATTCACCACAAACCCTCATGAGTCAAAACTCGTCCAGTAGGACAACCTAGGGGTTTAACGGCTTGTTGCATATGCTAAGTGTAACCGTGATTCCTATGAAAGTTATTTAGATTTTAATTTTTGCTCGAGGACTAACAAAGTTTAAGTTTGGGGGTATTTGATGAGGGAATTATTTTGTATTATTTACACCCAAATCTAGGCCTTGTTAGTTCCGTTGCACCATCAATAAAATATTTTTAGAGCCATTTTTATTATTTTAGAGAAAAATACAAATTTAAGAATAAATGGGGTTAATAATGCAATTTTGAGAACTTCAAGCTCACAACTTATATTCATTGCTAATCTCTTGTGCAAGTTTATTTTTTAGTATTAACAGGTTTAAAAAGAAAGCGATGAAGTCCGGATGTAAATTGAGCATACGCATCTTCAGGGGCAATATTGTAAATTCAGATGATTGATTTCGGACTCGGACCAAACACGGAAATTGAAGGCCTTGAATCAAGGGACGCTAGAGTTTAAACGGCGTATCAATCGGAGTTGAAACGAATAAATTATGTCCGTGCAAAGTTAGGAACTGAAAGAAAGTCAAAAGTCAACCCTAAAGTCAAACCCAATCCCTTAACCAAGACCGACTCCTAAACCGATCCCAACCCAAACCTATACCTTATGTGTGTGTTTATTTTGTATTTATCTATTTTTATTTGATTCATGTACATATTTTTGGTGATATTTTATTTATATGCGTATAATATTTATTTCATTCTATTTTTAGTGTCATTAATTTTTACTTTGAGTATTTAATTATCTTATGTAAATATTATTTAGAGTGTGTCAATTCATATGTCGTTGAGATGCTTTAGTCTGATTTATGTTATTTGAGTCATTGTACATTATTAATGTCATTATTGGTTATTGTGTCTAGATTTGTTTTTTTAGTTTTATTAATCTAGTTTTATTCTTTTTTTTAGACTTGTAATATTTTATAAGTTGAAATTTATTTATTTTTAGGTTTATTATTTTTGTAATTTTTAATTGATTCGTAAATAATTTAGTTAAATTTTATTAGGTGTAGAATTAAACACACACATCCTATTCCCATACGCCTTACTCACACCATAAAATAAACCCACTCACACCCTAATACACTACACCCCCACACACCGAAACAATCAATCACATACCTAACTACCATACACCTCACACACACCATACCAACCCCCCATCATCTTCCACAACTCCATTCACGTTTTCTCTCCACCTCCACCTCCATAACCAAAACCCATATCTTCTCTCTCTCCTACCTCATCCACCATACCACCTTTAATTATCTTCCCCGCTAAATCACCCACCTTATTTTTCTCTTTCCTCCATTAAAGCTCAACCCACGAACCCAGACCTCCATTAAATTCAGCCAGCCCTGCCATAACTCGAGCTATCCTGATTTGAAATCAAACAAAAACCATTTCCAAACCTTTAACCCCACTACCCCACCAACTCAAACTGACGACATACGAAATTAAAAATCAACTAGCGTGGATTATAAAAGGAGATTAGGACAACTCAAAAAAGGGGCAGACATAACACGAGAGCACGAGAAAGTAAAAACAATAATTTGTACACGGTAGAGTATAAACACACTCTGAGAGATAAAATCTGTGTAGAGAGTATTTTTTAGGCACACTTTGGAGGAGCATATGGTGTATTGTAACTCAAGTTTTGGACCCGATATTTTGTAAGTGGATTACTATTAATGAAAATTATTATTTCATCTTGCAATACTTTTGTGTAAAATATGATATGTGAGTAGTTTAATTACTAGGACTTAGGTGATGTTTGTCATGATTGATTAAATTACGCATGTTAATTAAACTTCGTACATATTCCGATGGGTTTTAAATTGAAAAAAAAATTGATATTCGCCTAAAATTACACGAAGGTGTATTTTTAAACCTCAGGAATTAATTTTAAATTCATGTTTTAAAAATTTAAAGTTGTCATTTTTTATGGGTTATGCTTGCACTTAGATGTCTTGATACCTCATGCTTAAATACACATTAAAAATTTAGAACGTGATATTTTCGAGGAAATAGGGATTTATAGTGTCTAATTCAAGAGACGTTAAAATATTTTAAACACATGTAATGTTATATTCCCCGAAATGTACGCTACGAGAGTTGGTATATTTTTTGTTATAAATTCGGAATTACGGAATTAAATTAATATATAAATTTAATTAAAATTGGCAAACTGATCCGATGTCCTAGTTTCTTCCACATTTGAGATTTTCTCTACTTGTTTGTTTATTCCGCTTTTATTTTTAATTTAGAAATTCAATCACATTTATACACTCATATGTCTAGTTGGACAATCAATACTTTATAAAAATTGACGAAATCTCAGTGGGTTCGACCCGTACTTACACCTCCTATATTTCAATACCCCGTGAAATTGTGGTAATTTTAACATTTAAAATTTGACAACAAGTTTGACCGTGAAAATGACGCTAAAAAGGCTTCTTTAAAAATCAGATTCGGGATCTCTATTTGTAGGAAAAGTTGTTGCAAAGAGATATGAATTAAAAATTTAGATAACATTTATTTAAAAAACAAAAACACGCATACTCGTTCAAATAAATTGCCACTTCATTCGAACAGTGTGCCTGATTTCGTTCAAACGGTTTCCAAAGAAACTTCGAAGGAAATTCTAGAGCTGACCAAAAGGCATCATTCCAGATCTCTTTCGAATGGTTTCTGACTAACTCGAATGACATTCCAGAGCTTATCCAAAGCACTTCATTCTAGATATCGTTTAAATGCGGGAACTTTATTCTAACGACCCAATGCAACTCGTTCGAATGACATGTCAATCTTGTTTTAATGACTTAACGAGTTTTTCAAAAATTCATAAAAAATATTTTAAAACAATTTGAACTTTTTTAAATGCAATATTTTTTAAAATAACCTCTAGAAATTTAAAGCTTTACAAAACCACTTCATAAATCTTCTTGGGTAAAGTTGTGACTAACGATCATCAATCTTTTGCTAATTTCACCAACATTTCTTCTCATCGAAGACTTGAGAATAATCATGAAGGTGAAGTAGAGTGTAATGGGATAAGACAAATAAAAATAAAATGAGCTATTATAAAACTTGCTCTTACAATACATATTCATCAACACGACTCTACTCTTGGCATGCTGGCCCCAACCTTGGACCCTGCCCTCTTCTCAAATGACGTGAGTCTTCCATTTTATTTTTCTCCTCATGCTTTTTCTCATTCCCATTTTGTTCCCAAAGTTTGACTGAATTTTTGTTTTATAGTTTTTTAACATATATTGGTCGATGTTGTCCATTTGATGGAAATACTGATGTGTTGGTCATCTACACACCCGACTTTACACCAATTGACCTATGAGGTCTCGAGGGACACTATTATTGATTATCTCTATTTATCTATGGGCCTTATTATGTGTTCGGTTGTTTTTTTCATCTGGTTAGTGCATTATTCTCGGAGGCGGAGACATGGGTTCTAGACTCTAGGGCTGTGGGTGGAAGTTATTTAGGTGGCCATCCGGGAAAGAAGCCTCGTATATGATGATTCGTGTGGTAGTATTTTTGCTGGATCTTTTGGGTTGGATTGTATGTAACCTCCACCCAAAATATGTTTTTTGTGATTTTTTGTACTTTGGTTATGCTCTAGGATGCTTATGTAGTATGTTCCTCTGGGAGGAACATGAGGAATCCTCAATGCATGTTTTTAGCTTGTATGAGTATTTTCTCTTGTACACTTTGTTTATAAATAATGATAATTCCCCTTATGATGTTTCTCACTATGCATGTTGTATTTTTGTTTTTTCCTTTAATTTATGCATGAACAGTATGAATATGGACAAAATGAGCCAACGCTGCTGTTTAAAAATGGCGATGGCACATCACTTTACACCTTTTAAGCCAAGACAAAAATAAAAATAGAAATAAAATATCATAAAATTGTAAAGAGATAAAGGGAAAGATATATGGGCCCATTTTTTGAGACTTTTCTTTTAGAGATAGACGATTTTTGTCTGCTTGATGGCGAGTCCTTTGTCTATACTAATGTCAAAGTGGTGAGGGAAGGAAGTTAACTTTTTTTTTACT
Organism: Sambucus nigra; assembly: GCA_949130495.1. NCBI lineage: Eukaryota > Viridiplantae > Streptophyta > Magnoliopsida > Dipsacales > Adoxaceae > Sambucus > Sambucus nigra. The sequence continues at coordinate 44,609,676 of OX422215.1, read as the reverse complement.
TGGTGATCAGGTGAGAGCCTTTTGACGTAGACTTAGAATTGAATTTTTGTTCTTTGTACCAGATATTGTGCCATTTTTTGGGGAGTTCTTAGCAGTTCTGTCTGCTAATGATCCACCTCAAGTTGTGTGGTGATTTGAGGAATAAGTGTATAGGGGTGGTGTAGTATCTCTTTTTGGCTTTCTTTGACCATTTCTTTTGTAGCACCAACCTTTCTGTGATGCATTTAAATAAGGATAACCCTGCGGAGTATTTAAAATGCTTTACAACATTGTTTTAGATCGTAACGATTCTTTTTAAGCGAGGGCACAATGATCATAAATAGATTTTACTACAAAGAAGGGTTTTTTGGTGTTTATTTAGACCGAGACCGAAGTAATATCTTGGGTTGTCTACATATCTCTGATTCAAGGACAACTGGTTTTATATATTTAATGTCCGCGATAAAAATATAGCGGAGAATCAGGTCTATATAGTTCTCTCAAATTGAAATGTCGAGGGTTGAAAGTATTTTATCTGACTTAAAGCGAATAGTTATTGGTTGTGGACACCTCAATTTTCAATCAAGGTTCCATGATGCATCGTCCTATTATAAATAAACTCCATACAGTATCTTGGGAGAAATCTCGAGAAAACCCAACATTTGTAACCTACGCTAAAGTTTCGAATGTTAAAAATAAAAGATACCTGAGTAACTGGGGCCAAAATATATATAACTAAAAAAATCAAAAGACTACTTAATCCATTAAATCAACAAATAAACATCCCCTCTAGTATTTTTAGTCAATCATCTAATGGCCCCTAAAGAAATGGACGATGGGATAAAGGCCTTAACAGATCAGTTAAAGATTTTAGCACACAAATCTTATCCAAATCGTTTTTAAGCCATTGATAAAAAAAATTAATGGTCCTAAACCTTTGGACAATTGACCATCTGATCCGTCAAAATACCTATAAATAGAGGTCCGCACCCACCATTTAAAAGATTCCACTTCAAATTTAGAGACGAAAATCCAACATTGATTCTATTTTCGAGCTTTCTTAATCTTGAGCGCTCGAGATGCTCAAGGTCGTTTTCTATGATGTCCCGAAGGTCTTGTACTTCAGAAAAGTTAATTTTATGAAAGAAAAAGTTCATGCTTCTTCGCAATTTCCCCCAAAAGAGGTTCGTACTCCGAAAAAGTCACCTCCGAGAGAAAAATAGAGTCAAACCCCTGGAGAAATTCTACAAAAGTTAACACTTATACAAGAATCTCTTACTAGTAAAAAAGTTCAAAAAATGAGGCTTTCCCTTAAAGCAAAAAGTCGGCTTTCTCCATGAGGGTAAAGAACCTCTACCCAAATTTTGGGTAATACCCCAAATATAAACATTGTGTTGAATAGTGCAAACTTTTGTACTCTCACTAATACGACCCCCGTTAAGGGGACCGAGTATGAAATATAGAACATTTATATATGTGTAAGCCTGATTTTTAACCCAACACCTCAATTTGTGTCCGGAATTGACATACTCATATGCTAAATAAATACAAATCAGATGCCATGATTACAAAATAAAAACATGAAAACATACTTTTCAAAATAAGTTCTCAAGATAGTTCCATGGAGCTGCATTTAGCAAAAAACTTTGTTGGCCAAAGTTTAAAATTCGTCTAGACTCACAACTTATTCGAGCGAACAATCCCATCCCTGCACGACACCCTGAATAAGTGTTTTCATTCCAATAATTTTCAAACTTCTAAATTTGATCAAAGTATTAGATTAACATATAAATTTATCACTCACTTGGATATATAATTAGATCTGTACTAACTAAAATTGAATAAATACTAATTCATAATAAATGGAATTATGCCGAAACAACGAAAATGCTATATTAAGAACTAGAATACATGAATACCTTACTGGTGTGCCTTATATACTCTGTAACCCATTACCTACACCTGTAACTATACTCCATTTGGTTGGGAAAATGCTGGCTTTGATTCCAAGTCACCCTGGGTAAGTAGGCCATGTACCGAGCTAAACTCGTGAAACGCAGGCATGATAATACGTATCTCGACGTATTATATCCTAAGATTCCTCCATCTTTAGTCCTAACACCTATATATTATCCAACCCTATTCTCAGTGAATTACATTGGCTTTTCTCTCAAGTCTCCTTGGGCATGTAAATGTTATACCGAGCTAAACTCATGAGGCCCAAGCCTTATATTACATCATGCGACGTATTATCTAGCAGGGATGCCTCCATACCTAATCCTGAACTCCCTCGACTTCTCCTGGTCCACCCCAATACCAAAATGTAGTGTTATGCTATGCCTTTTAGTAGTAGAAAATTACATTCTTGATGTAATATCTCCACTTATTATCCCAAATCCCCTAGTTCTACACCTCCAAACTAGTATAAAGGTTAACAACTTTTGGCTAGTAATCACCCGACTATCATAAGGTTACATACCAATATCCTATATCTTCGGGTATGTTCCCACTTTGATATTACATACACCATCCTTTCCTCTCCCAATCCGATTCCTACACTTGTACACATGTCATGTTCGAATACATGTTACCACAAAAATACACAGGCTTTGATCCCAAATCCCTATAGATACATAGGCACAAAATTGAGTCCTTCTTGTGAGCTCGAGCCTCTAGAATATGTCTCTCGACATATTATTTCACTGAGATGCATCCACCTCTTGTCTTTATCCAATTTAAACAAGATATCAAAATATCTCAAGGAGGGATCTCATAAATATACATAAATAATTGCTTAAATGCATATGCTAACTATGCAACCGAACTACGTTGGCTTTAATCCTAAGTCCTCTTGGGTATGTAGGCACAATACTGGGTCTTTTTTTTTAGCTCAATCCTTGATAATATGTCTACTTATATATTGTCTCCATCGAAATGCATCCATCTCCTGACTTTCATCCATTACACCTAAATAACTCAAAACGAGAGATCAAAATATCTCAAAGTCATGATATTTTGCACATCCCTTTAAATCCTCTCATACACACAAATTGAGATATCAAACTATCTCAAGAAGAGACCTCCCAAACATATTCCTACATATAAATGTGCAAACACATATATACTAATTACAACAGAGATGCACCAATCTCTCACCTTTATATCCCTCCTCACAAATACGAATAAGATATCAAACTATCTCAAAAGACGATCGCCCTCGCATAGTTATATACATTTATAGCCACCCGTTACACAGGCTAATATTTCTCACAAACTTACATATTTAATAACAACCATTCATTATGTACACAAAAGCACATATACATACACGAGCAAAACTTGTGCACTTGCACTTGTGGGTACCCAAAATTAAGATAATGGGCCTGGACGAGTAGCCCAATTCTGGCAGCCCAATTTCTAGACCCCCATTTCTTATTTAACTATGACCCGGTCTCTTCCCACATTCCCATTAAGGGAGGTTCTAGGGAAATATGGAAGATGTGGGGGAACCCAACACCCCCACTTACCAAAACGTACATGTATATATATAACCCTAGCTCCGGGGCAAAAGGAAAAGTTGTATTCTCTGTAATCACTCCCCGGAGTATATAGAAATAACACTGACTGCACCATCGTGGACGTAGGCACCTCTTTGCTGAACCACGTATATCTTTTGTTGTGTGATCGTCATTTTTAAATTCCTTGTTCTTGCTTGGTGATCGCTTTTCTTATCTATTTGTGTTGCATAATAATTGTCACCACAATTGGCGTCGTCTGTGGGAAGCGTTTATCTTCCATGAGAAAAGCCCACACCTAAAAAGGAGTTTAAAATGTCTGGTCACAGCAGCAATGCCCCCAAGGCAGGGGATATTCAAGAACCACCTGATCCTCGCAGGATTAGGTCTGAAGTTCGATGTTCAGATCAGAGGGCTCGCTTAGAAAGGACAGACTCAGAAGAAATCCAAGGACCAGCAAGGTCCACGCTGATATCCAGACTAATTGATGCATACGAGGCAAGGCTCCACGAGCAGAGGGAGTCTTCTAGCAGGCCCGAGGCAGAGAACGCTCGCTAGAAAAGAAGACTAGAAAGACTAGAGAGAGAGCTTCATCATGACAATAGGAGACATCCATACCGCACTCCTAGCCCTCAGGCGAGCAAGTCTCGCAGCCGAGGAAGGAGCCCTAGGCGAGGATCTCAAAAGGTTGAGGGAGGCGAATCGGACGACGACCTCCGCGAACAGCTGCGAAGAGCTCGCCGCTACCAGAGCCTTATTCACCGCAACGAGAACATAAGAAATCTGGTCCGCAGGGAGATAGACCAACATCCTGCCCACCACGGTACCAGATTGACCCGAGAACTCGCTAGATGAGATCTCAAAACCCAGATGAAGTCACCTTTCACGAGGGAAATTGAAGAAGAAGAAGCCCCCAAGAAATTTGCCATTCCAAGGTTCAAGATTTATGACGGTAAAACTAATCCCATTGATCACGTCAGGCAGTACCAACAGGCCAAGAACCTCTAGAACCACCGGGACGTGCTAATGTGCTGAATTTTTCCCTTGAGTCTGCATGACGTAGCATAGAAGTGGTTCGAAAGGCTCCCCCACCGGTCCATCAGGAGTTTTAAATCCTTAGTCGAACTTTTTACGACCCGATTCATTACTAGTAGCTCCCATCCCAAAAGGATGGATAATTTGCTGACAATGAAGAAAATGCCTCAGGAGACCCTCCGAGACTACGCGAAGAGGTACTAGGAGTTATTCAATGAGATCGAGGATTGCTCGGAGGAAGTGGCAGTGGCCTCTTTCAAAATTAGGCTACCCAGTTCTTCCCTTCTATACCATTCCCTGACGAAGAAGGAGGCTATGACTATTGACGACCTAATGGCTCGCATCGAGAAGTATGCTAAGGTGGAAGATATCACCCGCCTCAGTAAAGGAGAAAGCGGTCGAGTTAAACTCACTACCAAGGGCAGTGACAAGGCTGAGAACCAGAAGAAAGGAGGAAAGAACGGGGGGGAAAATGGATCCAAGAACGGAGGGAATAATGATGCGTCGAAAGCATTTCAAGCGGTCAACACCGTCTTCAAAGAACCAATTTACAAAATTCTCGCAAAGATCAAAGATGAGACATTCATCAAGTGGCCTAGGAAGATGGGAGGAGATCCCTTTAAGAGGAACCGTTCGCTAAGATGCGCTTTTCACAAAGAGGGAGGACATAAGACTGAGCATTGCAAAGTTCTTAAGTCTCACCTCGAGGAGCTGGCCCAGTCCGGGCATTTGAACAAGTTTAAGGAGAAGAAGGCAGAGAAAGTGGCTGCCAACAACATGCTCGAAGATGACGTCGGGCATGAGTTCGCGGTAATTCACAGGGCATCTGATGCCAAGCAGATCCAAGGAAATTCATCTCGAATGGAGATGAAGAAAATTACAGCGGTAATGCAGGATTTTCAGATCGATCCAGCAAAGTCACAGTCAGGAAAGCATCGACGAGCAGATGACGTCAACTATAACAAGCATATTATTTTCACAGATGAAGATCTGGTGGGAGTGAGAACCCCACATCACGATGCTTTGATCATTACCCTCAGGATATATAACTTTGACGTCGAAAGTTGCTCGTCGACCAAGGAAGCTCGTCTGAAGTAATGTATCTCGACCTATTCAAAAAGTTAAAGTTAAGTGTCGCCGACCTAAAGGAAGCTACTGTCCCTTTAGTTGGCTTCGGTGGAAAAATAACTATGCCCCTGGGAAAGATTGTACTACCGGTGCGCGCTGGAAATATCTCCAAAATGATCGAGTTTTTGGTAGTTGACATCGACAAGCCATACCAGGCCATCCTCGATCGGGGATGGCTTCACGCAATGAAGGAAGTCTCCTCGACCTACCATCAGAAACTCAAGTATGTAACCGAGCGAGGAGTAATAGAGATCCACGGCGACCAAGCGATGGAAAGAAGGTGATTCATAGCATCCATCTGACCAAAGCCAGAGAGGAAGGCCGATCAGCCTAGGGAGAAAGTTGAAGAAGGTCTGACACCTTCTATATAGCAATTAAAACACAGAAGACCTGGAGTAGAGGAGACCAGGATCCTCCCTTCCGAGCGGGTTTTCGAGGACCTGGTAAAAGTTACGGCTGGAGATGGAGACAGTAATAGAGTCTTCTTGATTGGAGCATCTCTCACTGGCCAGGAATAGAAGGAATTGACAACTCTGCTGAGACGTAACATAGATGTTTTCGTATGATAAACATACGAGCTGCCTGGAATCGATCCTAATATGGTCTGCCATTAACTGCACGTCGATCTTACCTTCAAACCAATCAAGCAAAAGGCACGGCGAACAGCACCTAAGAAGGCTAAAGCGATAGAAAAAGAGGTCGAAAAACTGCTGGATGCAGGGTCCATACGGGAAGTACAATTACCCAAGTGGTTATCCAACCTAGTAGTAGTTCCAAAAAGCAACGGGAAGTGGAGAGTTTGCATCGACTTCACTGACCTCAACAAACCGTGGCCTAACGATAGTTTCCCCTCCCAAAAATAGACCAACTAGTAGACGCCACTGCAACTCACGAGCGAATGAGCTTTCTGGACGCATACTCAGGGTATCACCAGATCCCCTTATATGCCCCAGACCAGGACAGAACAGCGTTCATCACGACGGTTGGGTTATACTGTTACAAGGTCATACCCTTTGGGATCAAGAATGCAGGGGCAACCTATTAGCGACTGGTCACCAAAATGTTCAAGGACCAGATGGGAGACACCATGGAGGTCTACATCGATGACATGCTCGTTAAAAGTAAGATGAAGGAGAATCACCTCTCAAACCTGTTAAAAACCTTCGAAATCCTCAAGAAGTACCGAATGAAACTTAACGCGAGCAAGTGTTCTTTCGGTGTCCAGTTAGGAAAATTTCTTGGGTACTTGGTCAGTAAGAGAGGCATAGAGGCTAACCTAGACTAGATCGATGCAATTAACTGGTTACAAACTCCTCGAATAATCCGAGACGTCAAAAGCTCATTGGTATGCTCGCTGCCTTAAATCGCTTCATCTCTAAATCCTCCGAGAAGTGAAAGCCTTTCTTCCAGCTTCTAAAGGGGAGCAAAATGGTAGAATGGAGTCCAGATTGCTCGCGAGCATTGGATGAGCTCAAATCTTATTTAAGCTCTCCACCACTTCTCTTTATACCACGGAAAACAGATTCCTTATACCTATACCTCTCCGTTTCCGACCATACTGTCAGCTCTGCGTTAATATACGAGGTTGCATGAATGCAGCACCCCATTTATTATGCGAGCAAGACCCTACTAGACGCCCAGCAGAGGTACCTACCACTGTAGAAGCTCGCCTTTGCACTAGTAATGGCCTCGAGGAAGCTGAAGCACTATTTCGAAGCCCGCACTATTATCGTCCTTACATCGCACCCCCTTAAGGCAATCCTGAGAAAAGCGGATTTGTCGGGCAGACTGTCTAAATGGTCAGTCGAGCTCGGGCGATTTGACATCCAATTTCAACCAAGGACCGCAATCAAGGGGCAGATCCTTGCTTATTTCATAGCCGAATTCATGGGCGAGGATCCCTCCGACCAACCTCAACCAATAAGGCAAAAGGAGAACCCACTAACAAAGGAAACCTGGAAACTGTTTGCTAATGGAGCCTCCAACTCAAAGGGGGCAGGGGTAGGCATAGTCCTCGTTACTCCAGAGAATACAATCCTCGAACAAGGAATCAGGCTTGGATTTGCAGCCTCCAACAACGAAGCAGAGTAAGAAGCCTTAATAGCCGACCTCCAAAAGGCGCACACTTTGGGAGCAAAACATTTACAGGTGTTTGGCAATTTCCAATTAGTCTGCAACCAGATAAGTGGAGACTACAATGCAAAAGATGAAAGGATGGTATCTGACCTTACCTTAGTAAAAAAACTAATCGCAAGCTTTGAAGAGATCAATGTCCAGCAGTTTCCCAGGGGGCAAAACAGCCATGCTGACGCCCTAGCAGCCCTGAGTTCGGCAGTTAACTCCGACCTAAAAGGAACCATCCCCATCGATTTCCTCACTCGTTTGAGCATTAACCGCGACAATAAGACACCAAACGTGGAACAGGGACTCCAGATAGGATCAACCCCCAGCTGGATGGACCCCTTAAAGGACTATTTAAACGATGGCATGCTCCCGGGTGATAAGAATATTGACCACCAGATAAGAGTCAAAGTTGCTCGCTTTCACTTATCCCCAGAGGGAAACTTGTATAAGAGATCCTTCTCCGGTCCCTACCTCCAATGCGTTCACCCAGGGGATATCGAGCAAGTGCTGCACGAGATTTACGAAGGAGTCTGTGGGAGCCATATCGGAGGAAGGTCTCTAGCTTTTCGAGCAGTGAAGGAAGGCTATTCGTGGCCATATATGCAAAGGGACTCTGCGATGTACGTCCGTAAATGCCTAAAATGCCAACTTCACGCTCCTATGGTCCACCAACTCACCAGCGACCTAAAATCACTGTACAACCCATGGTCGTTCGCCTAGTGGGGAATTGACATCGTGGGACCACTGCCTATCGCCACCGGCAATTGCAAATACCTGCTAGTTGCAACTGACTACTTCACCAAATGGATCGAGGCGGAACACCTAGCGAACATTCGAGCTGCAGATATGATAAGATTCATATAGAGAAATATAATCACTCATTTTGGCATCCCCTAAACCATCATCACCGACAATGGAATGCAGTTCCAAAGCGTCTCTTTTCAGAGTTTTTATGACGAATACGAAATCAAACACCACTTCAGTTCGGTAGCCTACCCTCATAGCAATGGCCAAGCTGAGGCTTCTAACAAAATTGTGATCGATGGACTAAAGAAGCGATTGGAGTGAGCCAAAGGCGCATGGGTAAATGAATTACCACATATTTTATGGGCTTATCGAACCACTCCACGGAGAGCAACAGGAGAAACCCCAGTTTTGTTGATGTATGGGATGGAAGAAGTCATCCCACTAGAAGACGGTTTGCTAATAATAAGATCCAACCTTGTCGACTAGGGTCATAATGATACAACATTGCTCGCTGAGCTCGACATAGCCGACGAGCATCGAGAGTTAGCCCTAGTAAAACTAGCGAACTATCCGCAACAGCTCGCAAAACATTACAACAAAAGGATCAACCCAAGGACATTTCGAGCTGGAGACTACATCCTGAGGAAAGTCCTGGGCAGCGCAGTAAAACCTTCAGATGGAAAGCTAGGGCCAAACTGGGAAGGACCCATCAAAATAACAAGAGACGATCTGCAGGGAACCTATCACTTGGAAACGATGAAAGGCAGAGAAATACCACGAGCATTGAACGCAACCAATATCAAGAGATTTTATTTTTAGATCTTTCTTTTGTTCTTTTGTATTGGAACTAGAAATGCATTTCCCTTGTCATTAATGAAAGTTATTTGAACAGTTGCATTCTAATAAATAACAGCTATATGAGCTTTATCGCACATCTTTTCCAAATGACAGGCACATGGATCATTACGCCATAACAGGGAGCATCATAGGGAGCATCCCACCTCAGGTCATAGTTATGAAACACGAAGGACCTCTTAGCATTGCCCCTGGCAATATATGAAGCCCTACAGGGGATCCTTAGGCAATATGGCCAAACTTTATACTGGTCATCAAACCTTCTTTGGTTAAATAAAATCCTGATCGGATAAAGCATCCAACACCAGGTGTGTCCTCGCCAATTGCCACACTTAGGCCTAAGAGAGTGTGACGACACGACCTAAAAGGTAAAGTGGTGCACAAGGGTATCTCGATATTGTACTGGACTGGGAGGACACTTGCGTGATAATACAAACTTAGAAGATTACGAAGGAATAAAAACTTGGAGAAAATAATGCACTTGTTTAGTCCGTTAAATTGGCCCAAAACATAAATTTTATTAATCCACTATATTTACAACAATGGTGTTACATGTTTAGTCGGCGAGCTCGCCCAAAGCATTTACACTACCAAAAATACAAAAAGTAACAACTGGAAAAATTTCAATGGGGGAGAGGCCTCTGAGCGAGATAATCAGCCACTCGAGCTCTTCGTCCATCATCGGGAGAAGGAGCTAACTCTTAGTCAACCTCATTTTCATCCGACTCCAATAATTATCGAGGGATGGCATCGATGGGGATCCATCGATCATCCCTCCGGAAGGGGTTAGGCATCAGGGTAGAGGGAGACATCTCATGGCGATACCAGAGCATCGAATTCCTTGGGACTTGCAGATCCTTCAAGGCACTTAGCCACCCCCTGATAAAAGAAAGATCTTCGAACGCTAACAACCTTGTTGGAGCATCTAACCAACCCTGGTCATAGCCGTCAGCCCACACTCGCCGAGGACCTTTTTTGAATAAGTGCTGCAACCGATTGACATCCCTCTGAAGCCTAGCAGCAATCGCATACACTCGTTGAACATCATCGCGGAGCTCCTCTATTTCTCTAGATTAACCCCTGGTGTTCCTGCGAGCTCGCGGAACGATCGAAAGAGAAGAACCCTGTAATGCAGGAGGCACATCACTCTGACCAGCTCTAGCTCGCGATGATGAGGATCCCTGTAATACTACTAGAGCAGTGCTCGGGGCATGCTCCCTAAGTCATGAGACCTCTCTCCTCAGAGCCTCATTCTCCTGCTTAAGATCTTCCCCAACTTGATTGATCTCAGAGGCCTCTAATAGCTTCGTCCTATGCGCATTGACCTCCTCTTGGACTGAGGCACCAATGTCCTCCATCTCTTGAAGCCTATCCTTCAGCTTGGTGACGATCTCAGTTTGGTCAATAAAGTGCTTGTTCCTCAGTCGCAGAGACTTGTAGATCCTCACAAAAAGTGTGACGAACTTTGGAGCTCACATTGGGCCCCAACATCCTTCCCAATTGGGAAGTAGCAGGAATGTAATCATCAATATCAATCAACTATAAGTAATAAAAAGACAAGGGAGAGAAAGAGACAAATCAGTGCGCTTAGAAAAAGAAACCTTTTCATTAATAAGGGTTGAGAGTACATCGAGAAGCAAAAAGAAAGTTTACAGACAGAAAAAGAAAAAATACAAAGTAATCCTAGAAGATGACTAGTTATCAACCTCAGGTTGCCCAGAAGTCGATGGTTGTTTCCCTTTATCAGCATCAGCGGGAGCATCGCCCCCAGCGGGGGTAACCTCTGTCGCCACAATAAGGGAAACGTCAGTAGGGGTCGACTAGGGGGCAGAGTCAACATCTTCAATAGCAGGGGCAGGAACTTCATCCACGGACGACTTCGAACCTGGGTCATGCTCGTCGAACAGAGGGGAGTCGATATCAATACCGTCATCCAATAGGGCCTTGTTCCAGCCCTTCTTGAAGTTCAGACGACTAATATAGCCTATCTGAACCTCAGCAACCTCGTATGCTGCAGCCCAACCAGAATTGTATGAGTCTTCCTTGGCAGTGATAGCCTCAGACTCCTTCTTCTTCAGCTCCTTAGAGAGCACTCTGTTCTCTTCTACGATAGCCAACTTGCTCGAGCAAACCAGATCGTAGGCTTGTCGCAGCTCTTTCAAATCTTTGATTGCTGCATCTTTCTCCCGGTTGGCTGTGGCAAGGGCCAAGTCAGATGATATTCGAGCAGCATCAGCAGCTTTAAACCCAGCCTCGATGTCTGTACCCTTCAGCCTCAAGGCAGTATTCTCTTTCTCTAGCACGCTATTCTTCTTCACTAGCTCATCGCGAGAATAATATAGCACGACGAAGTCAGTCACAAACTACAGAAAAAAGAAGACATTAGAAGAAGGAAATAATGGAATTCATAAAAACATGGGAGAAAAAGAAAAATCTTACCAGAGCTAGCCTCTGGCTAGCCTGAAGGACCAATTGCTCGGACCCTACCGCCCTTTGGCGATCAGCAGGAAGAACTGCCCTCTTGAGCAGTGCAGGGGCCAACTGAGGGGAAATTATGACTGAAGCTCCCTCAGGCAGGGCAGACACCGGGACTAAGGCTTGCTTAGACTTCGTCCTAGCCTCCATCTTCCTCATCCCTTCTTCTTTCTCCCTCTCCACTCTTCTCCTCTCCTCTAACCTTTTCTTCTCCTCCTCCTTTTTACTCTCTCTCTCCCTTACCTTCTCTTCTTCTTTCCTCTTCTTCTCCTGCTCCTGAGCAGAAAATCGGGAACCAGTAGCCACAACCCCAGAACTAGACTTCTTCTTCTTTGACCTCTCTGCAAGAAGCATATGGTCTTCATCATCATCATCCCGAATTAAATTCTTCCGAGGAGGAGTCATCTCCTTGCTCGAACTACTAGACATGCTCGATGACTCTCGAGCTTTAGAGACCTCCCCACGGTCAGAAGAACTGCTACTACTAGATGTAATTCCCCGTAATTCTGCTTAATTAGGAAAATATGTTTTTATTTAAATTACGTGAGTAGAGTAATTTAATGTGAGTTTTATTTAAATTACGTGAGTAGAGTAATTTAATGTGATTAAATACGTTTTATTTAAATTACGTGAAAAGAGAAATTTAATGAGATAAAATGTTAATAAAGATGAATATGACGATTAGAAATTTACTAAATGTGAGTAGTAAATTTTTAATGTTGATATGTACGGTCTAGTGACTATATGGACGTACCGGAGTTATCTCAACCGAATGTCGCGCGTAGGACAAAAATTAAGGATGAGAGTAGAAAAATATTTAAGATACTCAAACGATAATTTAGAGTCCACAGTTGATTCCGAAAGGGTCGAATTAGTCAAAATATTGTACCCGGGGTACTAGTTGAGTGCCGGGTCATTTTCGGGCTAAACCGGGACCAGTCGGGGGCATTTTGGTCTCTTTACAATTATGGGTAAGTAGACCTACGAATTTTGAAACCCTAGATCAGATTATAAGAGTTGAGGTTAGGGTTAGAAAGAAAGAAAATACACCATAGCCATTAGAGAAGAGAGAGAGACAATTTCCTAAGGCAAAAGAAGGAAGGAAGGGAAATTCTAAGGAGATTTCACCATAAAGTTGTTGGGAAGGAGGATTGAAGGATCAAAATCATCAACCATCATCAACAACCACGGAATCAGACCCTACAAATCATAAGGCAAGTGGTTATTTGCAAAATAAATTGAGTATTAATACCCATATTTAAACTTTATGAAGAACATAGTTTTTATGATATTTTTGGGAGAAAAACAATTGATTATGATCCATGATTGGTAGGGATTGCATGTAGGACGTTTTTGGATCTCCAAATATTCTGATATCATAGAAAACTAGATGATTAAATCGAACTGAAAATCTAGAATTATGATGAAAGATGTAAAGAATGTATTTTTAGGGTTCTTGAATACTAGAAAGATTTTTAGTAAATTTGGCCAAGATTTATAATGATTTTGTTGTTTTAAATCGTTAGTAATCATCCCAGAATATGTAGGAATGATTAGAAATTGTTGGTTGCAAATATGGTGAATTATCATGAAAGATAGATAGATAAAAATGGTGAAACACGCATGAAGAAGATGAATTGGTTCTGTCACTGCTTGATCGATCGATCGATCGAGCAGTCGATCGATCGACCATATCCCCTCGATCGATCGACCCTGGCTGGACTTTAGAGAATTTTGTGAATAAATTTCTTTTAATTACCGTCGCGTAATGGGAACCTTAGTAATGATATTTTACCTATGAGGAGACCTTATAATCACCAGTAGGTGTACCATTAGATTTCTTCATAAATGATTGAGTGGGATTTTGGGAGAAATGGACCAACGGGAAAACGATCGATTGAGCTGTATGTTGAGAGTGTGAGAATTTAATTACGGAAAGAGTGAGATTTAATTCCGGAAAAAAAATACCAGTAGGTTAAAGTTAACTTAATTACTGAATTAAGGGAGGGGTAACTAGGGCCCTTAGAGTTGCGTGAATACTCAAATAAATACAATAGTGAAATAATCTGTAAATTAATGAGTACTATGAATATAAGTAAAATATATTACGTACGGGCATGATTTTATAGGTTGGGTGTGTACCTACTAAATCATATAAAGTTTGGGTTAATAGAATTTTACCTAAATTAATTATGTTAGGGTCGATGTGACATTTCGAACTAACATAAAGTTATTATATGTTTGGGGTCGATGAAAAATGCCGAACCAAACTTTAAACTGGTGTCGCGATGAAAGAGTCCCGAACCAGAATATGTGTATATATTTATATTTTTAAATTGTTGGGGTCGATGGATTATTCCGAACCAACTTTTTCTTGGGGTCGATGAATCATTCCGAACCAAGAGTCCTTTATGTGTAATAAAAGGATATGTTAGTGATAACTGATATTAAATACATTATTGTGTGATAAAATGTATTCTATGTGTATAATCTACTGATTTAGAATAGTAGACAATGAAATGAATTGTAAATGTCTTAGTAATAATTTATAGCGTGATGTAATTATTACAAGAATAAGGACAATGAACAGTAAATAAGTTACCTACGGTTATGGGTAGTATAACTAGGTAGACTAAGTATCCTCAATAGTTACGTACTATAAAAGAGAGGTGAGGAAGTCCAAGGGAGTTCTGTGAAACTTTAATATGTGTAATCAATAACTCAATTATGATAACTTCTTGCAAAATATTTTCAAATGTTTTGAGTACTAACTCTTGCTATGTAAAATTTTTTAAAAACCTTTTAGGTGCCCAGCCACAGGGACACCCAGCATGATTTCATTCCAGAGATTTGAGAGCTGCAGCACGTGTGGATGTTGCAGGTATTGTTTAGACGCTTCCTCTTTTTCAGTTCTAGTGCATGATCTCAGTTTTAGTATTCTTTGTTGGGACATGTTGTCCTATATTTACTTTTACAGTTTATTCTAGTTATGGATTTTTAGTTGTCTTTTATTGGTCGTGGTTTTCGGCAAGACTTTACCTGCATTCGGTTATTTATGCAAACTGTTTTAGTATTACTAGAATTGTAATGTGTTGGTATGGATTATTTATTTTGCTTAAGAAAGATAAAATTCGGCACTCGTTTAATTTCACTTAGGTGGTTAGTAAATTAAAAAGATTTCGGCAGTGATGCTAAGAATGGACCATTTAAGAAACATGTTTAAATTGAATTAAGGCTTGATCACCCAAGGTTTAATTAGGCGGGGTGTCACACTAGAGCTCCCTCCACTAAAATTACTTACGGCTCCTACGATGTCACTCTCAGAGTTGCTCTCCGCCTCGTCCAACTAGATAGGATCTGCAGCAGTCTCTTCGAAGGAATCAAACTATGGGATACTTTCAATAGGCCTTGCTATAAAACTGGAGCTGACGTTCTTGTACTCAAGCATAAAAGCAGCAGACCGGGGATGTTTGCCGTCACCCAAAGGCTCCCTGATATTCCAAGCCTTGACCAATTCTGAGAGACAAACCTCGCTGAGAGCGGGTTCCAAGTTCTTTGACCTCGTTGTGGAAGAAAAACAAAGAAGAATCCGAAAGATCACAAATCAACAAAAATTAAAACAGCAAGATCAAAGTCTACCTATGTATTCTTCCACATCCGAAAGATCACAAATCAACAAAAATTAAAACTGCCAGTTTCTAATAAGGAAACCTTCTTGCCAATAGTTCTTATGGGAATCAGGTAGATTTACTACCAATACCTTGTCAGGGCTCCTAACTTTGAGATAGAGGACACCAGAGCTAGTCCAAGAAAAGGAATAGAAAAAATAGACCTCGGCGAGCCCTAACCTAACCTAGTACCATACAACTGATTTATTCTATGTACGCCATTAACTACTTTCCACACATTGGGCGAGCATTGTGCAGGGTCAATATTAAAATAGCCAAAGAAATGCAAGAACAAATCGTTGGGAGGAAAAGTGAGTCCCCCCTGGGAAAGTAACAAAACATGGATCCACTGGGCGTCATCTATCTCTCTAACATTTCTAGGAGGGGAAGCACATCACTCAATATATACCCACTTAGGGATGTTATAGAACTTCCTAAATTCAGAGACCGGCCTATTCCCAATCTTCGCCATTGGAAAACCCTAAAAACTACAAATTCAGAAGGAAAGAACAAAGAAAAAGCATAGAAGACTTACAAGATGGAAGTTTGACTCGAACGATGAAAAAGCACGAGCCCAAACGACAAGGAAGCAATGGGAATGGAGAATGAGAGAAGAAAGTACGAAGTGCTAGATCTCACAGGGAATGGAAGAGTGCTGGAAAGATTGAAACGACGGTCAAAAAGTGGCTATTCCAGAAAACCTTTAAGTGTTGCTAATCATAGTGCACAAAATACGAAGTGAGTGCCGCCAGAATCGGCTTCACAACTCTCGAAGAGTTGCCCAATGCACAAAAAAGCCATTATGACTAATCATTTAAATTTATTGAGCCCAATACATGGCCCAACAAACTTAGGGGAAATTTTGGGTACCCAAAATTAAGATAATGGGCCTGGACGAGTAGCCCAATTCTGGAAACCCAAAGTCTAGACCCCCATTTCTTATTTAACTATGACCCGGTCTCTTCCCACGTTCCTATTAAGGGAGGTTCTAGGGAAAGATGGAAGACGTGGGGGAACCCAACACCCCCACTTACCAAAACGTACATGTATATATATAACCCTAGGTCCGGGCTAAAAGGAAAAGTTATATTCTCTGTAATCACTCCCCGGAGTATATAGAAATAACACTGACTACACCACCGTGGACGTAGGCACCTCTTTGCTGAACCACGTATATCTTTTGTTGTGTGATTGTCATTTTCACGTTCCTTATTCTTGCTTGGTGATCGCTTTTCTTATCTATTTGTGTTGCATAATAATTGTCACCACAGCACTGATTGAAGTGGTGTTCTTATACCTATCACTGATACCATTTCCAACCTAAGCACCTATCTATAATTTTTAGGCACCCTCACACTAAGGTCTCTAAAAACATTTTAAAATAACTAAAAATTAACCAATCAATTCATACAACAATAATAAGCTTTGAACTAAGGACACAGAAAAATAAATGGGGTGCTTAATTCCTTCCCCACTAGTAACTCGGCTACCGATCCCACACAATAAGAACATATGGACCAAACGCGTGCTTTAAAACCTACCTTAGGATTAACTCGAAAGGGATTTCCCAAACCTTTTTGTTTGATTTTATCTAAAACCAACTGGAGACTCTGAACACCCTATGAAACCCCCTCTTTTTCAACACGAAAGCCACACTTACCAAAGGGGCATGCACCAAATTTAGACATGGCATCAAACTATATCTAGAGACAGGATAATCAATACCCAAATGCCTAACATATCACTCGATATTAGGGGGAGAAAAGAAATGGGAGACAAGCACTCCTCACATCCAGCATAAACACTAATTTCGCTTCCCCCTCGGGCATGTGCCACTCGCTCGGGGCTTGCAGTGCCATAGTGGTGACTTCACTAGGGACAATTTTTCTTCTATTGAAATGAAAACTTGTATATCATAGATGGACCTCACTAGATACATCATAGTGTTAACTCCACAAAAGAAAAATATAGAGGACCGAACTATCCATATGCTTCCTGTCTACTATGCCTAATATTGCTCTCATGTATGATTAATTTCTGTCAATTTTAAAACTGCTTAGAGGCATAAGTTTTATAGTTACTCACAAAGTAGATATGTGTGGTCCTCATGTATAGTATTGTATATTTTACTAAACTCATAGGTGCACACGAAAGACCTCATGATAAAATTAAACATCAAAGTATGTAAAACTTAAAGGTTACCTATATGCATCACACATTACGTAGTCTTGATTTTCGTATTGTTTAAATACTATACTCTTAAGGGCCCCCAAAATCCATAAGATATAATAATTTCATACTTTAGGAAAGTCACTTTATTTAGGGGAATGTTTGTACTTCAAAATAGTCACCTCTCCCAAAAATAGAGGTTCTTACTTTCGAGAAGTCACTACCCCGGATAAAGCTCGTACTTTTGAAAAGTTTCTTCCCCAAAAGGCTAATCACTAATGAGTGTCCTGACTCTTTTCATCCACCCATCTGATATATCAAACAACTTTTCTCTTGATCCCAAGGTCTCGGTGAAAGGGAACGTTTGGTGTTTGTTTAATACTAGGGTGTTTCGATTAGGCTTTCACCGTTATTCAGTACTAAGGTAAAATGCTACCAAACGTACCTTGAAGGTTGCACTGTCCAAGAAACCAAGTATATCGTGACCCATGGAAATGAAAAATGATTCTCCGATAAATGGATCACAATTCCTTTTTTCATATAGAAAAATATCTAGGCACAAATCCTATTACACAAAAAGAACATATACTTATGGGCATTGTCTCAACTTAATTTTTTAAATTGTCAAACGTTTGGAGGCTGGTATAAATCCCCTCAGATTCTAGTATGAATGTCTTCCCTGCATAAGGGAGATCTACGGTATGAATCCTCAATCCATCGTCAAAATAAAGGTCCTTTATGTCGGATTCCCTTGACCACTTTCTATTTTAGGAAAGTATAGACCTCAGCCAATTATTTCCTTGCTCCTCAGTATAATTAAATGAGATCTCACCCCTATTCATTTGAATCCAATGGTATTGTATTCAACTCTTACCCTTTGAAGATATTACCAAACGAAAGAACTAAAAGAAATGTTTTCCAAACATTATTAACAATAGATAAAAGAATTGCATCAGAAAAAATGATGCATATGTGGTCCTTTCCCCCTTATGTATTGCCCTTCCGTCTGTCATTCTGTATGTAAAAACCTGAACGAAAGTGCCCCAACATTTTTTTGCTATTGCTACCATCAATAGAAAAGTCCCTAAAAGTTCTTACCCCGTAAACCATAGTTCGTGCATTATGTAGTCATTTAGTCTTCATTTGTAAGATATCTGCATATGATTGTTAGGTTTGCACTATCATACAATACAGGTCTATCGAAGAATACCGTATCCCATCAGCTATTCATACAATTTAAGAAAGATTGGGCATATCATCTCTTCCCAGAACACCATGCTGTCAGAGATCGGGGAACTAGGCCAAACCTAATCCCGTACACAGGGAACCCATATCGTAATAGGAGATAACATCCTACCTTCTCTAATCCCCAATATTGGTACACCGCCCACGATAGCTATCGAGGGCATGCCCACAACCCTCAGAATCTGTCTACTCTAGTTTAAGCTTTGGCTTCCCCTACTAACGTCGATGCTCCCCACTTACAAATACCATTTCCTATGCATGGTTACTTTAAGCCTTACCATTTGTACCCCAAGTACCCAAACACTTCCTTCCAAGGTTCCTCGCATGCTTAATCTGTGTTCCCCGCCAATCGAAGAGGTCATCCCCCCCAACCAAACTATGAGATAACATAAATCCAATCTAAATTCTGTCTCTTCAAGCAAGCCACCAGTAAAATGCAAAGAACATATAAGCTTACCAACATCAAGAAGATGGACCTGTGTCCTAAAGCTCGACTCCCGAAAAAGTTTAAGATCTCAGTCTTCAAAAACCTCAAAGGGGTAGGATGTCCAACTGCCCACCTATTAACCTACCACCTCCAAATACAAGTCTAAAATGTTGCTTAGGGGCGTTGGAAAGGATGTTCTCATCCATGGTAGCCGGAGGAGAGCTCACCTAGTATATAGGTCATATATGTGAGGGACGTCCAAGACAAAGGATGATGTATGTCGTGCTTTCTTGAAGTAGTACGAATACAACAAAGAACTAGGCATTACGTGTAAGGATCTAGAAATGCTGAAATCATAGGAAAGAGAAGCGATTGTCATCTTCGTCACTCATTGAAGAGAGAAAGTCGGACAGATGGTTAATTTTCCCATGAAACAGGAGCAAATAGATATCATAATCATAAACCTCAGGAGGGAAGTTCAAAGTGAACTTGGTCTCACATGGATCCCATATTCAAAGCCTTTAGTCATATAGGGTGTTAAATCGAAGAAAACATGTCCACCAAGCTGCCAAAACCACTGAGGAGTCTCTTTGCACTACCAATCAGTTCTTTACTCGTAGGAAACCACCTGAGGATTCCACATACCATATCCCCACCCTCGTTGTCAGTCCACATCCAGAATCATGCGTGGTTCTTTACTACCCTAAACATGGCATCCATTGCTTCACCCTTGCCACCAGGACCTCTTGACACAGATTATTAGATCATGCCTACACCTAAAGAGTTATTTTCTTGGCCGAGAACCTTCACTAACTTCCAAGACCCCTTCAGAAGGTTATTTTCCTCTCTATATTTAGATGGTAGTCTCAACCCACTTAACCCCAAACCACTCCAATGCATTACGAATAAAAATTAAACTTTCTTCCCACACTACAAGTACCACTTTGAACCCGATCACATCACCGATAATTATTAAGACTTAAGGTACACCATTAGGGACCTCATCGACGTTAGGAGCCTTATATTATGAAGGACTAATATCACCATGAACCCCTTGCCATATCATCTCAATCCTCGCACTAATACCCTCTTAGAAACTCCAATCCCAAACATTAGTCCCTTAATTCTGATAGTCCTTATCGATCACAAGCTGAGAATGAGGACACATGAACCCTTTCAAATAACTATTACCTTGGGCATGCCATCTTCCACCATAAAAGTCATCACCAAGACTAATCTGACAGTAGAGCATATGATCTTCTTCATAATGTCTATACACTTATTACAGACTAACCATTGCAATCTAGACCTCTTCGTAGTCACAAAATTCATGCTCACTAAAGAGTCGGGACTGATTACCCCTTTCTCAGCAGGGTTTGATCACTCTACCAAATGGGAAGAAATATATGATCAAGCCCTCCAGTCAACGGAGAGAACATCACTTTCACAGTACCTATCCAGTCCACCGGATGGGAAAAATCCACCCTAGAGGCAAACCTGCTTTCCCTATTAGATATAGAAACCAGTGGCAGTACCACCTTTCCCCATAGTCCTGGCTCAATATAACTTCATTATCTAGTAAATAATAGAAGCACCGCAACTTCTAGTCATCGAAATGGAGAAGCTGTAATTCATCCACCTTGATACTCGAGTCCATTAATATAAATGAGTGAGGATGATCTTCAAGTCTGGGTCAAGGATCATATTATCTGCAAATGCAAATCTCATCACTAGATGTTATATAGTGAGGGGAAATGATATGATCCCAAAACACTCGAAGAGACATCACTTAGGAAACCATTGTGAGGGCTATTCCCAGACCTATTGAATACATAGATGACCCAAAGCTCCTAAAACAAAGGTGGAACCGAATCCATGAAAACCAATGTGCTTTGGTCATCCAAGTCTTGTTCGAGTCAGAATATGAATGACAACATAGGGTACTCCCCTGAGCCTCTCCCCCTAGACCAGAAATTGGGGTCTACCCCTTGGCTACCATCCATATGATATGGACTGAATCTAGAGGTGACATCGACTCTTCAGGATGATAAACCCACAATCAACATCTCCCTTTTGAAACATCGCCTTCGGGGTACTATACCGGCCTAGTCCCCACCTCGTTTACTATGACAGCCTACCAAAATAGGGGGTCATCGATTTCTTTTAATACCTCCTCACCACTGAAAGAAATACTTCCTCAGGTCTTGGAAACGAGTTCACCCTTAACCCTCAAGTTCGATAACTGATAGCACATTAGGACTACTCCCATGGAAAGGGACTCAAGATACATGATCAAGGACCCACATACTTCGAATATCCTAAGCTCTGAAACTTCCGAACCGGGGTTGGTTACAAATTTATGGCAGAGGAGCTCGACCAGTTAGAACAACTTGAACACTAGAACTGTGACATGAGAAAGTGAAGTTACTTAGCAGACAACCAAAAATCCATCCTCACATACGGGAGACCGTCTCTTCGATTTTTTGATAGCATATGAAGGCTTATAAATCCTAGAATTAACTTATATTGAAGCATTTGAGCCACTGAGTGGGGTGAACTACCAGTAGAAATACAAGATAGTGTGTGCAACTTCATGGCAGAACACAAAGATCCCCTTGAGATCCCCCATTCGAAGAATACCTTGTCAGTCCTTAAGATGAACTTGACCTTTTAATCTCGCAGTTGGACTTCAACTTCTTTGTCCTCGAGATATTAACATGGTCCAACCATCACACACATACGAGGCACAACTATAGAAACTCATACCTAGATTCAAACCATATTGTTGGTATCATTGAATTAAAGATGAGATGACCCGTTGAGGACATCCCCCACTAGGAGGTCCTTCCCCATAAAGATATATGTACATGGCCAGAATGAAACTTATCTATCCCGCCTTAATGACCATGCTCAAGGGAAATTTGATAGCTTAGAATATTCGATATCGACATTGAATTTTGCCCAGTTTGTCTACGAAATCTCATCCTAGGGACCAAAATGCGTCGAATACTGGTTCTACTATGGAGACATCTTTAGTGAAGACATTACCATCATGAAAGCAATGGATTTAGAAGAGATGAAACCTCCTGTCGATGATGAAGGGCAATAAGAAACTACCTTGAACGTCAACATATGATTGAGATCCTCTATGTCCATTGGACCTTTACTCAGGACACCTGCCCATACAGACAACCATAACCTGGCGTCACTCCCATCTCGAACGTAATTGTACAGTGGAAAGATAAATCCATGTCCCGATCACCCATAAAGATTCAAAATGAGGCTCTCGAGAATTGGATATCGAAAACTATTTTTGACTAGACCGAGGTGATGGTGCCAAAGCCAACACCGCCGGCCATCGGCCTTGCATCCCTAACTGATGTTTTGATATGTTTAGAGAAAGATAAAGGGAAGATTGACCAAAACTCGCACCCAAGATAGACAAATAAGTTGATTTCTTCATAGGCCGAGTCAACACTCTGCACCGCCAAACCCTATCGGAATAGAGAAAGGTTCCCTCTAAGTGAACATCGTACCTTCTCCCCAGGAAAAAAAAAATCCAAGAGTAACTCCAGAGAACCCCAACTAAAATCACCATCTATAAGTCACTAAATACATCTCATGAGCACCAAACTCATCTCGTTCACCTGCCGTCTCAAGCTTCTGTGCTTACAGATCTAAGTTCGATTGAAATGTCGACCATAATGGGCTCCATCACCATACAGAAAACATTAGATTCTATAATAAGGACTTCCCCATGTAAGGCCGCAATCATCGATTCGCATTTCACATCGCTAATGAGACTCGTGGACATATAGTACCGTTCATACTGGTGGACAATGGTTCCATTATCGACGCATTCCCTCTCCGCACTACTACCAGTTTAGATTACATGGCTTATGAATTCAGACTGCCTTTAATCGAATCAGGGCCTTTGATAACACTCCCTAAGATTCCTTGGGTCCATCACTCTTACTTTGATAATAGGGACTATCAAATGCGATGTCGAATTTTAAGTAATTGATGTTTCGACCAGTTTCAACCTCTTACTCGGAAGGGATTGGTTACACCCCATGGTGGAATTACCCTCATTACTTTCCATGCAAGTTAGGTTCCCATTTGATGATGAGTTCATCACCATCTAGGCTTACCATACTTGGTCCACTATAGTCATTATAAGCACTACCTCTCTCCTAGAAACTCTCCATGAGAGTAGTAATATCTTCCTCAGCGAATTATGGGTCATCCCACTCATTCAGATGGAAAAAGATGAGATAGTTATCCACAATATAATCGCCCAAATCATTTAAAAGATAGGATACATGCTCGAGTTTGATCTCAGAAGAAATCATTACGGAAACCTTGAAGCTGTCGAGGGAAGAGCCGATCTTGGGTACTTTTATGATCACAAAGCCATAACCAAAAGACTTGAAGACCATAATCAATAGTGGAATAGTAACTTTAATCTTTAACGAGAAGAGTTACCTTATCAAGGGCTTTCGAAGCCCTTATGGGATGAAGCCCATTAATCCCTATGACCTGGAATAAAGATCCTCTATGAGGAAGGATTATATGTGGATTATAGGAAAATCCACACAATCAACTAAGGAGAACTGAATGTGTCATGGGTTACCATAAAAGACAGAGAAAGCTCTCAGTTAGAGCCTAAGTGGGGATTACCCGCACTATTCCACAATGAGACTTTCCTAATAGCTATGATGAGCTCTATTGATTTAATCCATAATGGAACATTTCCACGATTGGTACACCGCATGGCCAACCAATGCACTAATATAGAGAAAGGACGGTTGGTTAGCATCCCAGAAATTAATCTCTACTTTCGTGTTCAAGACTCAACCATTCATCTACCTGAAATAATGTCTTCGATCCAACCTCAGGACACACCCAACGAACCCCTATGGGATTATCACTGGAATGCGAAAAATCACCAACATTTTCTTGAAGCCCTCTTCGAGGCACCTACTTACGAAAACCTTGTTGCAAACCCCACAAAAGACCCTAAAGATTCCTTCAAGGGAAGAAAGGCCCGGCCCAAAAAACATCACCTTCCCCATCCAACAGGCAGAATATAGGTAATAAATTTCCCAAATTTCAGTCCAAAAGTACGTCGGTAGAACCCTACTCGCCTCATATCCAACATCAAGGAAACTGCCATACTGAAGAATTGGACCGTTACCGGATGTATCCCAATGTCTATCATACCAAAGCCCTTTGAGTTTATCATGTTAGCTAAAGATTCCCCCTAATCCCCTTTCCTAATCTATCCCTCTATGAAGTAGAATTTTCTTCTATGATCAATGATATTCTTCCTCTTGTTGATGGCAAAATAAATGAAGTTTTCTAGTATTTTCATGTGTATGTTATATGTGATGATAATGAACCAAACAATGGATTAGAAGTTACCCCCTAAGATGATAACTTTGCGGACCTAAAATATTTGGAGGATTTGCTAAAACTTGACCAAAGACAAAACTATCTTATGTCTCCCAATGAGTATGACACAATTACTATCAATTTGGGTACTCCCCAAAACCCGAAATAATTACAAACATGATGGTCCCTAGATGAGAATGAAAAAAGGAGATCAAATATATCCTTGCCAGTTTTGCGGATGTTTTCTCTTGGTCCTACGCCGACATGCCCGACATAGACCCCTCTATTGTCTTGCACGACATACCCACTCTCCTTGATACCAAACCCGTAAAATAGAGGCTCCTTATGATCATACCCGAATGGTCCTAGAAAGTAAAGGAGAAATTATAGAAACATCTTAGTGTCAGGTTCATCCGAGTAATCGAATACCCCACTTGGATAGCCAACATCGTAATAGTACCCAAAACCAACAACAAAGTTATAATGTTCATAGACTACATGGATCTCAATTAGGATTGCCCCAAAGATAATGTCCCTTATCCAATATCATCCTGTTGGTAAATAGTAAAACCAACAACACACTAAAGCCGTTTGTGGATGGATTCAAAGATATAATCAGATTAAAATGCACCCTGCCCATTAAGATAAATCAACTTCATCAGTCCTTGGGAGACATATTATTATACAATTATGCCATTTCGTCTAAAAAACACCAATGCGACTTACCAAAGAGAGACCACAAATAACTTGCATGACCTCAAGGAAGTGAAAGTATACATGGATTACATGATCATTAAATCCAAAGATCGGTAAGGGAAAGTGGTTACGCCTCTTCAAAATGAGGGTAAATCTTCAAACTTGTGTCTTTAGAGTCACTAAAGGGAAAGTGGTTGGTTTCATCTTTAGTAAGAAATAATCGAGGTAGAACACACCAAAGTCAAATCCATACGAGAAATTAACCCATCCAACATATAAAAGGAAGTACGAGGGTTTCTAGGTCAGGTACATTCATAAGTTGGTTCATACCCCCAAAATGACTCATTAAGAAGATGTAACTCTTAATGCCAAGATGAATTCGAGAATATACAAGAGTACCTCTGTAAGGACACAAATTTCCAATTGAGTCCTTTGTAGTTTTAACTCAATTCCGAGAAAAAATGTTTAAGTCATAGGATAGAGTTATTGATCATCCTTCAAGCCTATGACGTACTAAAGTTGAAGACGCAGCGACCAAGTGTATAAAGCTCCATCAAAATGTCGAGTTTAATGTGCCTCGTTTCTACGTCATCAACATGGTTCCATTGCTCCTAACGTATGAATGCATTTTAATATATATATATATAGGAGCTTGGAACGTTTTTATATTAGGTGTAGGTTTATTTAAAATTGTTGTTTAATTTTAGAAAGATTTAATTAAAACGTTAAACAAAGTTTATAAAGTTTCTGGGTTAAAAATGAAAATTTCCAACATTCTGGAAGTTCGTTCGATATGTCGTTCGAACCAAATATCGTTCGAACGAGTTTGCCAACGAGTTCCCATAGGCCACTGGAAAGTTGTTCGAACGAACATCATGTTCGAACGATATTTCCAATGAGATTTCTAATGAGTTCACACTGGAACTTCGTTATAAGACTCGTTCGAAAGAAAATGTCGTTCGAACGAGATTTCATTCGAATGAAAATGTCGTTCGAATGAGATTTGGCGAGAATAGTTATTTGGCAGTTTTTCCCACTTTCCCACTTCTATTTTCCCACTAAATTTTACATGTTTAATAAAGTACGGAAACCAACTTTTTCTAATTAATTTTTTCATTATCCTCTATCTCCTAGAAAGAGTTTTGAGAGAAAATTCTTCTAAGAAAAAATTCATGTTTTGAGTGTCTAATTTTTCATAGAAAAATCATTTAACACTCTAGTTTTTCACCCATATTGTTTATCCAAGCTTCCATATATATATATATATATATATATATATATATATATATATATATATATATTGGTTGGAGTTTTGGCACCGATTTTTCATCTCTACCATTTGAAGAGACGTTTAGGTTTGCTTCTAAATCCCACAAAGAAGAAGAGGTTTGTGTTGATTTACCCAATTGGAGAAAGGCTCCTAGTTCGGGTGACGGTGACCATATAAAGTCCGATCGGTGAATTTCGAGACCGCGACGGAGCTCCGTAGTTATCCGCTAGGAAGAGGTTGATACAAGAAGACGCGTCGGGGCTTGAGAGGGATTGAGTCGAGTGTTGTAAGTCATCTTTCTTGTATTTGTAAATTTCATACTAAGTGGATTTGAGTCTAGGGCCGTCCGAGGTTTTTTCTCATTATGGGTTTTTCCTCGTACGTCGCGGCGTAGTGATTTATTGTTTATTTTATCTTGATATACTCACCTAGAACGCATGCTTAGGTAATTCAAGATAAAATTTAGTTTTAATCACTACATATTTAATTTTGTGCTAAATTAAATATTGGGTAATGTTTAATTAATTCAAGTCATTAATTTAATGTGTTAAAATTTAGTTTGGCCTAATTTGTTAAAATTGAGAAATATGACTTGGGAAAATTTTGTAGGACTTGGATTAATTGTATTTAAGTGAAATTTAACATAAGTGTGTGTTGTAATCCTATTTCACTTGGTTTTATTTTAATTTGAAAAAGAAATTAAAATTAATAATTTTTTTAATTGAACCATAATCTAACGCTTCCGCATATCTCAACAAGGAAATTAATTTTAAAGTAAAAGAATTTTAAAATTGGGGTCCTCGTGTTCCAACAACCTCACTCATCCACCAGTGTTAATTCATCCTCACCCAAGACAACCACTCCTACTCTACATGGCCATAATCGATATGGCTACTAGAGACATGTTAGAATAGTACATCAAAAGCTCTCAACAAGAATGTGCACTCTACAATGTCAGTAAAAAACTAATATCTTATGAGCTCGAATACAGCCCCTTGGAAAAGGCTAGTGTGTCCCTCGTACGGATCACTCGTAAACTTGGACACTATATGATGTCATTAAATATAAAACTCATCTCGATAATGGATCCCCTAAAGTATCTATTTGAGAAACCCCCTCTCTCTAGTAGAATTTCCAAGTGGCTTCTCATACTATTAGATCTTGAGACCATATGTGTCACGTAGAAATCTACCAAAGGACGAACCATATACAACCTCCTTGTAAGGAAACCCTATCAGATGAAGAAGAAAATAAGGTTGAATTCCTAGACGAGGATCTCTTCTCTGTATACGATACAGGAACTTGGAAACTATACTTAGATGGAGCCTCAAACAAAAGGGGATTTGGCATCGGCATGGTCATCATATCCTCCGACTCACGATAACTCCACACAACCATCATGATCACAAATGAGTGACTGACAACATGGTTGAGTACATGCTTACATCAGAGGTAACGAAATTGCCCCAAAAATGGGGATCACTGACCAAAAATATTACAGAGATTCCAGCCTAGTTATCAGTCAAATATTAGGTAAGAGAAAAATCCAAGATGACATGCTCTAGTCATATCAAGCATACTTACAAAAGGCGGCCTCACGGTTCAAACAACTTGGATTTGAACTTTTCCTGAAGGCTAAGAACAACTTCATAGACGAACTTTCCACTCTAAAGTCTATGATAGACTTATGAGAGGACACTACAAAAATCACGTTCACCATAACCAACCAAAAAATCCCGTCGTATTACTTTGAGGTCATGGCTATCGAAAAGAAGTCATGGGACCCACAACCTAGTACTACGACATCTAGAACTTTCTCAACAAAATTGCTACCCGATAGAATGCCTTGACAAATGATCGACTTACCCTGAGACGACTAGAAGCCCAATTCATCATCTATGAGGATCATCTTTATAAGAGAGGCTTCTACGGAATACACTTACGATGCATTAACGAATAACAAACATTAAAATTGTGAAAAAAATCAATAATGACAAATGTAACCGGCACATGAGTCGGCACATCCTTTTAAAAAAATCGGCAATCATACTATTGGACCACCATAGAGAAAGGATGTACCGATTACCGCAAGAGGTGCCTCAAGTGCCAAATTTATTCACCTCGACAACATTTACCTCCTCGAGAGCTATACTGCATAACCTCGTCATGGTCATTCGCCACTCGGGGGGATCGACATCATAGGGAAGGTAACTCCCAAGGCCTATACGGGGCATGAGTTCATTTGGTTACCATCAACTATTTCACCAAATGGGTCACGGATGAAGTTATGAATAATATGAATGTATCCAAATTCATATGATGCAACATCATATGCTGATTCGGTGTACCTTATGAGATAGTGTCAAATAATGGCTCTTATTTCGAGAAAGAGGTATCAAACCTACAGCCCAAGTATGGTATCACCCATTAGAAATCGTCCCTCTACCAACCTCAAACCAACGAAGCATTTGTATATGCTAACAAGAATGTCAAAAATATTATTAACAACATGATTGAAACCTGGAGTGATTAGTTAGACAAACAACCATACCTTTTGGGTATGTTGTACTACAAAGCAAAAATACACTGGGGCCACCCCTACTCACTAGTTTATGGAAGTCCTACCCATTGAACTTGAGGTTCCATCACTATGGGCCATGCTCAATATCCAAGTGGATGAAACTGACTGGGTTTAAACCCGCAATGATGAACTAGCTCTCCTTGATGAAAGGAATCTAAAGGAAACTTACCACAACCACGACTTCCAATAATGTACTACTTAGGCATTCAATAAACGAGTCAAGAAGAAAAACATCTAAGAGGTTGACCTAGTCTTGAAAGAGAATCTCAGACCATCCCGAACTCCCTGCACCTAACTAGGAAGGACCCTATCTAGTGACCAAAATAAACTCTAGCAAGGCACCTACCTTAGTTGATCTTGAGAGATCTATATTTTCCCAACCCTTCAATCTTGATTGATTGAAGAAATTCTTTCCTTGAGCTTGTTGAGGATGAAAATAAAAGGACCAAATAATTGATCAACAAGGAAGGGAAGACTATATAAGCCCATACACATTCCCAACCTTACATAAAAAGTCCCACTTAAGCCACCAACCTTTCATGTGAAGTCAGCAAAAATACTTTAAGCCCATAACTTTCTTTTGTTTTTAGAGGGAACTACAAGGACCTAATTTTTCAATATATTTTTATCGTTAACATTCAAAGAGACACCCAGATGTATTCAAATTGGAGATACATAGGCCAATAAATAATAAGAAACCCTATTATATGGGGAGACCCTATTTAATATTGTTGTGTCGTTGCTCTTTAAAAGATTGACACGATCCAAGTACACTAAAACTCAAGTAAAATTAAACAATGCTCCAAGGCATTTTAAGGACTATGTGGGGTCATCTTTATTAACCTACAAGAAAAGGCTAATATTACGAAAAATAAAAAAGATGCGTGAAAGGGAGAACGCACTACCCTTATATACTTATTCCCATAAGTCAAACGCCTCTCTCCCTGAAAAACACCCCTCACACCAAGATAAATATCGAGGCAGATAGATTCACCAACGGCTCCCTGCTAAACGAGACCTTAATCTCTCGATAAAAGTACGATGCTCATATCTTTAAATCCAACTACGAAGGCTCTTGACCCTCCACCTCAAAACACACCACAACCCGGAAAAATATCAAGGCAAACATATCCACCAAGGGTTCCCTACTAATAGGCACCCGCTTTTAGGTAAAAGGACGATATTTCCATCTCTAAAGGCTCTCGGCCCTCTCCCTCAAAACACATCAACACCCCAAATAAATATCGAGGCATACAGATTCACCAAGGGCTCTTCGCTAAATGCTACCCTACTCTCTCAGTAAAAGGATGATGCTCCTATCTCTGCAGCTACCTTTGGAGGCTCTCTCCCCTCTCCATCAAAACACCCCGCAAACCATGACACATATAAAAGTTGAAAGATTCACCGTGGGCTCCCCACTGAATGGAACCCTATTATTTTGGTAAAAGGACGATGCTCTTATCTCCAAAAGATAACCTAGAAGCAACTTTCCTTATCACAGTTCAAAGAAAAGGGGAACCTACCTCTCTTACCCCAACAACCATTCAAAAATGTGACTCTTCAAGAAGATTCATCTCTCCGTAAAGAAGAAGTCTAAAAAAATGGGGCACCTTCTTTTACATTTGTCTCTCCTTATGTCATTTTTCTTGTGTTAATTTTAGTTTAGTTTCATTTTTACTTTCATTTTATTTGACACCTTTTAAAAAGTGTATGTATCTCTACCATTTCTAAATAAAATGAGATTAGTCTCATTTTATTTTATACCCATGTTCAATATTCATTATCGTTCAAACAGGGTTTAGTTGCACATATAATATCAGGATTTTTACGGAAGAAAAATACAATAGCTAAAACATGAATCAGAATTCAATGAATAATATATTAAAAAAATATCTCATCCAACATACCAGTAAAAAATAATGCAAGTATCATAAATGTGGAAAACAACAAAAAGGTTGAATGTATAAGTGGGTGGATATAGGCCCCCTATCTAGCCAATGAAATCCCAAAATCTCAATCATGATGGGACTCTTAGACCCTCTCAGCAACATCAATTGCATCTCCTACCACATTAGGATCCGCGAGATGCCTGGGGATCGGTAGGACACGAGAAGTAAGAGGCACATGAGGGTGCACTGACCCAATAATAGTTTTCGAAGCCTCCTTGCGATGAGAGGGCACACGAAAGAGAGTCCTAGTAGGGAACGAGGCATCACCTGACTACCTTGAGACATGATAGGACTAAATCCTACAAGAGAACGAGCAAGAGCCAAGTAGAGGGATGACTAAAGGCACATCACGTCTTGTAGACTAACTACACGTACCAATACCTCCTGAAAAGTACCAAAATGAGCAGAAATGATCAGTATGAGGAAACCAGAAATCTGGAGAACAATAAAATTTAAAAGATAAAAGAAAGGAAATAGCCATACCCCCAATCTCCTAAGGTATTCCAAATATCGGGTGTGTGCAATCGAAGTGATGAGTCAACACTTGGATCGAGGTCTTAACCAAATATAACCATCATTTATATACTCCACCTTAAGTAAAACCACAATAAGATCCATCCTTTTATCAGGCACTCTTCCCTGAATGGGGTCCCCTTGAGCGAAAGCCCCCTCTAGAGCCTTTCATCGAGCCTCCTTATCTATCTCCATCACCCTAACCTCTAGGGTAGAAGTACAAATGATAGATATCCCTTCCATTGATTTTCAACCCTCCCTTGGGGTATCCCTCCTCCACATCTCGAGCCCACTTCTCCGTAGCCAGTAATAGATCTTAGGCGCCTAGGTATCTAAGATTTTCTAAAGAGAAAAGGTTCATAATAGAAGTAGTCTCCCTTCTCTCCTCAGCCCATCCTAAGGGACCCATATTATCCCTCCAAAATGTAAGACGCCACTGAAGCCTCGCATTTCTTCGTCTAGTCCACTTAGCAACCTTAAATAGAAAGAGACTGGAATGTTTTGAATCTTTGCTAAGACCAAAGTCTAAAATCAGGATACTCTATAGCCATATGAATCTCTCTCCCTTGTTGTTTGAATCACCATATATTCACACTTAATCACCTAAACCTCGGTTCAATCTAATTAGAAAAGATAACCAGTTGTGAGGTGGTTCCATATCCAGAAAGACACCATCAAACCCTACATTTCTATGTTTGGTCCTTTTTTCGCGACCTTAAATAAAAAGAGGGTTGAATGTCTTAAATTTTACTATGACCAAAGTCTAAAATTTGGATACCTTATACCCCTACGACTCTTTCTCCCTCTCGATGTTTGTATCACCACATGATCATACTTAATCTCCTAAACCTCAATTCTAACGAAAAAGGAAGGATAACCCATTGTGTAGTGGTCCCTCATCCCGAAAGACGCCATCGAAACCCCGTGTTTCTGTGTTTCGTCCTCTTAAATACCTTAAATAGAAAGAGGTTGGAATGTTTTCAATATTTACTAACATAAAAATCTAAAATCAGGATAACCTATATCCCTACAAATCTTTCTCCCTTTTAGTTTCACCACACTTTCACACTTAATCGCCTAAACCTCAATTCTAGTGAACCAGGAAGGATAACCAGTTGTGAAATAGACCTACATCTCGAAAGATGCCATCGAAAACCCATGTTTCTACGTCTGTTCCCCTTAGAAAACTTAAATATAAAGAGGTTGGAATGTTTTGAGTCTTTGCTAAGACCAAAGTCTAAAATCAGAATACCATATACCCCTAGAGATCTCTTTCCTTCTCGGTGTTTGAATCATCACACGTTCACACTTAATTTCCTAAACCTCAGTTCCAACTAACCAGGAAGGATAACCAGTCATGAGGTGGTCTTGAATCCTGAAATGTTTCACGTCTAATCCCCTTAGTTACCTTAAATAGAAAGAGGTAGAAATGTTTTGAGTTTTTTTAAGACCAACGTCTAAAATTACGATACCTTATATCCTTACGGATCTCTCTCCCTCTTCATGTTTGAATCACCATACATTCACACTCAGTCACCTAAACCTCGGTTCCAGCTAACGAGGAAGGATAATCAGTTATGAGGTGGACCCATATCCCAAAAGAGGCCATCGATACCCCGTGTTTCTACATTTGGTCCCATGAGTGATCGTAAAATAGTAGAGGCCGGAATGTTTTGAATCTTTGCTAAAACTAAATTCTAAAATAAGGATACCCTATACCCCTACAGATCTTTCTCCCTCTCAGCACTGCAATTACCATACATTCACACTTAATATCATAACTCTCCAGGTAACAAAAAAGGATAAACGGTAGTGAAATGAGTATAAATCCTTTGATCTTTCGCCCTCTAGGTATTTACACCATAAATGCCAAAACGGATGTGAATGTGACATATGGGCTCCACTTATCTTCACATTATCCTCTGGATAGTTTGTTTTGACATAAAATACACCCCTGTCTTATTCCTACAGACCTCTAAAAAGGTTCGGGTTCTCGTCCCCATGGATTAACACACATATATTACCCCCGTCGTTTTTCTTTATAACTCTTGTTGATTTTTGACAATACTATCATAATAATTTATATTATCATTCTCATCATCATTTATACTATTATTTACTAACATTACTCCTCATATCATATCATTATCATCATTAGTATTTTATTATTACTATAATTTGAAGATTATTATCATTTTACCCATATTATATCGTTATCATTTTTCTATTAAATTATTAATACTGCCCTACTATCAATACTGCATTATTATCATTATAGTAACCATTATTTTGTTAGTATCATTTTTATACCACATTATCACATTATCCTCATTATCATTATTACTATTAACACTATCCTTATATTAACATCCATCATTTTATATCATTACTGTCTTTCATCATCACATTTCCTTAAAATATATACACATTTATCATCATGCTCGACCATACCTAACCAGTGAATATTCTGTTATTTTTGGTCCCATATCATATTTTTACTTAAAAAAGAATCCTATAGTCACCGTGATTCGATTTTCATTTTTATATCCTTTTATACTTATATATATCCTACCTTGCAAGCATGCAAACATGCGATAAACCTTCAAAAATATATGTAAAAAACATAAATCTTACCCACAAAACATCATCAAGATGCACCCCTAATACTCGATGAATATCACACTCCCGCGGGAGCACCTCGGTGTCCGCCTCATCCATGGGAAGAATAGAATCATATGCCAACACTCGAGCCCAAGGAGTAGCATCCTCTCCCCTCCAATCTACCCCCACCCAATCATCCACATGTAGGAACACCCCTTGATGTCCCCTCTATCTTTCAACAAAAATATGTAGCCACTCTCCGATATTGCCCTCCGTCACCAGTTCAACCCCCACATTAACTCCCACCATAACCTCCATAGATGGATCCACCACTCGAATGTCCTCCGCATTCGTAATAATGCGATGGTGTGTCCACAGTCAAGATAAAAAGAAAACTAAGAACCCACGGGATGGCCTAACACTTTGTGAGAAAGATATAAAACTGAGGGAAGAGAGAAATGGATCATAAAGTGAAGAATAGATAATTATTGACTAAATTTGTTGGTTTAGGAAGTCAAAATTTTTAGCTGATCGGCTATCCATTTCCAATAGTTGGCTGATCGGCTAACCTATGCCCCTTCCCCCTTTAGACAATCTGTAGAGGGGTGCACACTCAGTTGCCCAAATAATTGGGTGAGCAGGCCCATATGGTGAGAGAGGCCTCACCGCGAGAACCCCCCCAAGAGTGCCCCGGCCAAGACAAAAGAAGATCCAATTGGATGAGGAGGCCCACCACAAGGAGATCCTCATCCCCGAAGCTTGAGAAATCACAGCAATGAAGTTTAGGCGAGGAGGCCCGCCATGAGGGGATCCTTGTCCCAAAAAGCTCAAAAACCACAGAAAGTCTGGGTGAGGAGGCCCACAATGAGGAGCTCCTCGTCCCAAAAAGCTCAGAAACCACAGAAAGGAAATTTGGGCGAGGAGAACCACCATCTGAAGCTCCTCATCCCCAAACGCGCAAACATTACAGAAACAAAGTTTGGGCGAGGATTCCTACCATGAGGATATCCTTGTCCCCATAAGTCTAAAGATAACAAGATTGAAGTTACATATCATGGGCCTATCACGAGGAGCCCCTTGTCCTCAAATCTTAGAACACGTAAAAAATAAATAAAAATAAGGACGATCTTGGTGAAAAATTCCTTGTCATACACTCAAGACACATAAAAAGTCCAAGCCAAGGGGAGTCATTACTAGCATCCCCCTTTGCTCTAGTTGACATGTCACAAAAATGAAAGAAGGGTGAATAGGCTTACTCAGAATGATCTCTCTACTCCCAGATGATTTATTTAAAACCAATAATGGGAGAGGAGGTCCACCTAGAGTGACCTCCTCCCCAAGATTTGTTACTCCTAAATTTATTAAAGTACTGATATGATCCTTTCTTGTACATGTATCCTGGTTGAACAATCTGGCATTAAAAAAGGAAAGTTGGGATCTCTTGGGAGTTTTGGATTGGTGGTAAAGGAATAAGGTTTTTTGAGCAATATCAACCACTTATCACTTTAAGATTGAGATAATATTAGTTGAAAGACCCTAGGAGTCACCCAGTCCTTGCACAGTCACACCCAGTCCTAACTAAAGTGATCTACCAAGAGGTTGCTCGTAGGATATAAACACTATTTAAAATGATTTTAGAGGAGGTGGTCCTTGAGAACTCCCCTCAAGTTTATAAAATATTTTAGAGGAGGTTCCCCTTGAGACCCTCCTCAAGCTTACAAAGTTTTTACAACAAGTTACCATTTCAAAAGATATTTACCAAATCAAATATTTTATCTGCAAGCGCAGACATATTTTCTTTTTCACTTTGGTTTGCACTAGGTGGTACCTGTCAGAGGGGACATGAGACTGCACACAAGTAGGGAAAATGGTACATTGCGGACCTTATCCCTCACCAACCCCCTCATTTTTTGCTCCCAAAAGTGCCAACTCAGCCCTAGTGCACAAGTATAAATAGGACCCCTGTGTAAGGTCAAGTCACAATCAAAAATTAAAGTCATACGGTTACTCTGTTAAAATCACATCAGATCACCTTGTATTCTCTCCCTACTCTCTCTTTAAGTGTTGTGTGGTTGTTTCCTCACTCCCACCTTAACAACCATCATTCTTAGGAGATACTCTTGAAAAAAATTACTATTATTATTGTAAAGTTCATCTTCTTGCAAGAGGTAGTTTTAGATTTGATTCCATTTTTACCAAAAAGGGAAGGGTTTTACCAGTTCCTTCTCTAGAAATCGTTGAAGACCTTGGAGGTAAAGTTCATTGAAGTGGGTCACGCCTCACCCATTTCAGTATCTTACCACACCCTAGTCACACTACCCTCCTATATTTGGAAACTATGATGGGGAGGTATCCTCACTTTCACGAACAATGAAGGTTTCAACATTTCTAAGCAACTAGTCTTTGAATATATTTCTCCTGGGAATGGAAATCAAAGTGATCAGACCACTCAGGAGGATGTGGTCATGACCGGTGCTAAGAAACCTGCTCCTCATGAGGTCATACCTGCTCACCGACGGTAGATTCGATGATAGGAATGAGATTTATGGGCATGTTTTTTGAGTTTTTGAAACTAAATAATGTAGACCTATAAAGTTTGGATCAAAGATGTGTAACACCAGCAGCTGCTCCCTCTATAGTGGTAACCACTCCAGCAGTGATTTCAATAGAAGTGGCTCCACCGCGGAAGGTGGTGCCGGAGCAAGTTGTGGCACCATCAAGTTCGCCAGTAGCAAAGGGCATGAGTTTGGAGGAATTCCCCTCCAAAGATGTTACTATAAAGGAGGTGAGGAAGCTATTTTCCTCCTCTCAAAGAGAAGCACCTCATCTATACGAGGAGCTGAAAAACCCTTACCCATAGGCAGTCAATGAGAATCCGTTCGTGAAAGGGTACATCCCACCAATATTTATCAAGTTTAATAGAAAATGGTAGAAACCAAGAGATAACGTGAAGAGGTTCGTTGAGTACCTAGGAGTGCATGGAAATGACAAAAAATTGAGGTTGAGGGAGTTCTCCAAGACCCTTACAGGAAAGGCCTAAACTTGGCATTCCCACTTGGCACCCAACGTTATCCCCATGTGGAAAGAAATGCATAGGAAATTCCTCTAAAAGTTCTTTGTAATAGAGGATGAGTCCATGTTGAGACACCTGGCACAGGAGGTGCAAAAGCCTGGTGAGGATTTAATGCAATATATCAAGCATTTTCACGAGAGGGCACTGGATGTCCACGAGGAGGTAGTAGAGGCAATGCTGCTTCAAATATGTGTCGAGGGGATCTTGGACGAATACAAACTCCATTTGGTCAATAAGACTAGAGATGGAACCTTTAGAGAGTTTACCAGAGCTGCCAACGATATAGCCTTAATAATCAAGCCTAGGTCCTTAAGTTGGAGGACATAAGTGACACTGAATTCTGGAAGATTTTAAGTCTCGAGGAGGCAAAAAGTCAATTATGTGGATGGAAGTTAAAAGGGAAATAAGGGAGGCCCCGTATCTAAGAACAATAACCCAGGTAACAAGAGAAAGTTCAGACGGTATGCCCCACCACCGCTACCTTGCAGCGAAGCAGAAGTAATGGATTGTAATCATACATTGGTACGAGAGGGCGTAGCAAGTCCCCCTCATTTGAATGCGAAAATCCTAACAGCAGCTGGCAAAGCTAATCCTAAGTATTATGAGCTACATCAGAGGGTGAAACACTCCACTAATGATTGCTACTATCTAATGAGGATCATTAGCGAGCAAGTGGCCAATACTACATTGTAAATACCTCTGGTAGATGTTAACGAGTATCCACTCCCAGCACATCACTTTGGAAATGCCAATATGGTAGTGATGTATGATGAAGAAGAAGCTTAAGATCTTATGGAGTCGGAAGGTAGCGAGAAAATATGCGAAGATCTAAAAAGGCTAACATTGAATAGTAAATAGAGAACTGATCAGGAGAGGAGGCGCGATGAGTGTTTTTTCAATCCTGACCAAGAAGAGGGTGAAGGTGAGGAAGTCGAGCAAGTGAACCTCCTATAAGGCAAGTGGATTCCGTCCTTGCTCTGGATGGGGGGGGGGGGCATCTGAGGAAAAGTATGTCTGTAATGCCCAAACATATAAAGTGGACTTAGACTCTGAATGTGAAGCTATAATGAGGTGTACCAAGTTCAAGTGCTTCTTTAACCAAATAGGAGTAAAGTATGACACAAGAGTAGTCATAAAAAGAAAGTTTTTGGAAGCCAGTACAACAATGTGGTGATCCCTCACTAAATTAGTAGGGACCAATTCGGAGGTTGATCAACAGATACACTTCTAAAGTGGTCTTTTCTGAGGCAGACATGCTTGTGGTCTACTTTCACAGCCGCCCATTATGCGTGAAAACTATGATCAATAGAATATGATGGATGGAGGGGTGTCTATTAAAATTATACTAATCAGTACACTATATGAAATAGGGATTGATAAAGAGAAGATAGTACATGTGCCTCTAGTTATTTCAGGATTCGACAGTGCCGACATACAGTCCCTCAAGTATGAGAAGTGGGTATTAAGTTGGGGAATTTCACTTCCCACATAAATTTTCACGTCACTAATGCCAATACTAGCTACCAATTGCTCATTGGAAGGGTATGTATGCATACCCATAGCATAGTACCCTCCACTTACCACTAATGTCCAAAAGCTAACATCTAGGAACAAAGATCATAATCAAAGAAACACAGAACCCTTTTTCTATCGAGGAGGCCCACCTAGTTAATGTGGCATTTTATACAAAACTAGACGAAGAAAGGAAGAGTTTTGTAAGAAAGTTAGAGGAGAGGTAAGTGGTTGGAGGAAGTGCCCAATTAAAAAAGTTTATCCGTGATCGTTTGGGGGAGAGGGTGATTCCCCACTTAGAAAAAGGCAAGAGGAAGGTGGACAAGGTAGCCAGACCTCCTTGAAATTTCAAGAAGGTGGTTCTACCTTATGGGAAAGTCATATACCCTTTATAATGGTTTGCATAGGTGCCGTTCTTGAATGAGAGCGCCAACCCGTCACCAGAATATTTTGTGGTGAATGAATCCCACATCATTGTACATATTGAAGAACCAGAAAAGGCTCTAGAGTGCATGGAAGATGGACCCAGAGAGCATTTTCAAGAGCTAAAGGAAATCAAGATGGGAGAAGAAGGGCGTGAAAGTAGACCCATTCTAATTTCCAAGAGTTTGAACCTAAAGAAGAATGGAGAACTTATTAACCTGCTCAAAGATTTCACTGACATATTTTCTTGTAAATACATGAAGATACTAGGGATAGATCCAGAAGTGAGATCCCATAAATTAAATGTTCTTCCCAATGATCTTCCAGTCAGCCAAGCGACCCGTACATACAAAGATGGCCTCTACCTAAAGATAAAAGCATAAGTAGATAAACTGTTGGCGTCGGGGTTCATTAAGCCTATCCAACATCATGTGTGGCTCTACATCCTTGTACCTGTGGTGAATAAGGATAAGAGTCAAATTCGAATTTGTGTGGATTTTTGTGACTTAAATCGGACGGAAATCGTGACTCAAATTCCTCTAAATAGCTTAGTTGATGCAATTGCAGACCATTAAATGTATATGTTTATGGATGGATACATCATCTATAATCAGATTAAGATGGACCCAACGGATGTAGAGAAAACTTCCTTCTGCAGGCCATTGGGAAACTTCCACTATACAGTCATGCCATTTGGATTGAAGAACGTTGGGGCCACCTATCAGCGGACCAGAAGCTGGGGCACCACTACTACTCTACCTCACTTCAATCGAAAGGTCTATAGGAGCTCTAATGGCCTAGGAGAAGGAAGGAGTATAGAATCCAGTGTACTACTTGACAAGGGTAATCTTAGGTACAAAATCCAGATATACCAATGTGGAGAGACACTACCTCGCCCTAGTCTTTACGACTAAAAAATTGAGACATTACTTGCTAGCCTTCACAGTCTATATAGTCACTAAGTAAGACCCTATCAAGTACCTATTGGAATGAACGGTCCTGGTAGGACAAGAAGCGATATAGTTATTAATTTTGTCAAAATATGATCTCATGTGAATAGTGACCAAAGCCATAAATAGTCAAGTGGTAGTGGATTTATTGGCCCACTTCCCAAGTGGGAATTTGAGCCCCCAATGAAGAGTTACCTAGGGAGAATTTCCAGTCACGTGTGGAAGAAGGGATGGAGAAGTGGGAAATGGAGTTTAATAACTCTAGTTCTTAAGGAACATGAGGTGTGGTCATTATACTCTCAAATAGTAAGGAGAAGATCGCCCTCTCGTTCAAGCTAGACTTCAAATGCTCAAATAATGAGGCTGAGTACGAGGCTCTTATTTTGGGAATGCTGGAAGCAGTCTGAAGAGGCATCAGAGTTTTGTGCATATGAGAGGACTCTAAACCGGTGGTGAAACATGTTAACGAGGAGTTCTCCCTCAAACGTGTTAACTTAGCACCTTACAAATTTATCATCCGGAAGTTGTAGGGGCAGTTCTTAGAAGTAACCATTGAGCGGCATGCAAAAAAAATGAAAAGGCATTCTGATGTCGTAGTTACAATAGCCCAAAAGTTACACATGGGTGAGCCAAAAGAAACAATCACAGTGTGGCGAAGAATAGTGCCTACCATAACGAAGTCTCTGTTTCTAAGCGATGAGCCGAAAGATTGTAGGTACCTAGCTGTCAAGTATCTAGAAACAAGAGAATGGACAATGAAGATGTTATAATTATCTAACTACCGCCTGCTATAGGGAAAACTTTACTTCAAGATACCTAGAGGGTTATTAGCAAGGTGTATTTGAGAAAAGAAAGCTATAGAGAGGTTGGTAGAGATGCATGAAAAGCATTGCGGGGATACCAATATCCCTCTTTATCGTCGGTTGCAGTGAGGGGATACTATTGGACCACCATGAGCGCAGAGGCTACTCGTCTATAGCAAGGTTGTTTAAAGTTCCATACCCATTTTGAATAGCAAGTAGAAACTAATTTTGTGGAGGCATTTAAAGATTGGAGGCAACCATACAAAGACTATCTGAATGACAGTGAGTTTCCCACGAAAAGAGCAGATGAAATTTATCTCTGAAAGAGAGTATCCCATTTCTACTTGGTAGATGGAGAGATCTATAGGAAAGGCTACAACGAGAAGGTGTTGAAATGTATAGCTAAAAAATATATAGGGAGAGTGTTGAAGGAAGCTCATAAGCCCTCTCACATGGGAGGTGCTATACGACGTTGAGGTACTACTGGCCAACCATAAAGGTTGACTCCATTAGTTATGTGAAGAAATTTAGATCTTGTCGAGTGCATGGAAACATGGTACATGCCCCTTCAGTCAGCTTATAAAGCCTAATACCTCCCTACCCTTTCCACACATGGGCATTTGACCTAGTTGGAAAAATCAGCCCAACATATCATGGCAAAGCTTTTATTATTGTGGCTAAGAAATTGTATACTACATGGATAGAGGCCAATCTTCTAAGGATGGTGACTGCCCAAGTGGTAACCCAATTTATCAAGGAGTATATCATATGCAGGTTTGGTATACCCAAAGTCATTCTTATATATAATGCGAAACATTTTTTATGCAAATAGATGGCTTTTCTCATGGATAAATATAAGATTGTGCACAACAGCTTGACCATCTCCTACCCAAAATGAAATGGACAAGTGGAGGCCACCAATAAGACCCTTATCAATATCTTGAAGAAGATGAGGGAGGACAGGGGGCCTAGGATGAGAAGCTTCCCATGGTACTATGATCTTATCGTACTTCAAATAGAAAGCCGACCGGGTTTACCCCATTCTCGCTGGTATATGGGACTGAGGTTGTCCTACCAGTGGAATTGGAAGTTGCCTCAGCAAGAGTCGCTCTAAGAAATGGACTCATTGTTGATCCGTGACATGTGCAACTGGAGGCACTCGACGAGCATAGAGACAAAGTGAAAGAGAACTTTCAAGTATACACCCAGCAGCTGTCCTGAGCCTAAGAGAATTTAGTGGACCCCAGGGAGTTCTAGGTGGGGTATTTGGTCCTTCGCGCATCCAGTCATCACCTACGCAGCATGTCAGCATCATAGTTC
Source organism: Sambucus nigra (assembly GCA_949130495.1). NCBI lineage: Eukaryota > Viridiplantae > Streptophyta > Magnoliopsida > Dipsacales > Adoxaceae > Sambucus > Sambucus nigra. Next base: position 44,567,224 of record OX422215.1, on the reverse strand, counting down.
AAACCCAATTAGGAAGGCCCCTTTGTAGTGAGGGGTGTAGGCAAGTTAAGGTACTGCCAGATCTCAGATCCGGAGAGTGATTATCTCCAATCCATCAACTGCAAATGGCTGAAGAGGTACTACACCTAGTTTTTATTAAAGTTCATTTTTGTAAAACAATTTGAGCAGTTGGCTCTAATACCAGAAACGTTCTATTTTTGTAAAAAAAATGATAGAGAAACACCATCTTGTAACCTAGTAAATAGTATGAACATAAATAAATACCAACACTTTTTGCTCACTGTATGAATGTTTATTTATTTATTTATTTTTCATTTTGCTTACTTACCTGCTGTATGAGAGAGATGCATCGGAATAGTTTAGAAAATTCTCTACTAGGCTAGAAGAGGGTAAAGGTAAAAAGAACTTTGCTCACTATACTTAGGGGGTACATCCATCCGAAGAGAAAAGTATATTGAGCAAAGTCCTTCCAGAAATAACATACAAAGGGTTTTATCCTTGTCACTATACTAGTAGGAGGACATCCTCCAAATAAAAGCTTTACTTAACCATCTCTCAGAAATTGTGGAGAAATGAGGGCTACACCCCCTCCCCCCGCACTAATTTTTTAGGAAAACTGTTTCCTAAAAAATGTTTGAAATAAGGACCCTGCAGACTAGGGGCAATGTTTCTAAAAAAGAGATTGTCCTTTTTATTTGTGAATTATATTAAAAGTTCATGGGAAAGAGAAAGGCTAACACTTTTCTCCCAGTTGTTCCCTAAGAAATGAGTGTGCATAACAAAATGCCCCATAGTTAAAGGGGGTATTGATAAGAGCTTTTTCGCGTATGGTCGTTGTCTTCAAAAGTCAATCTCAAAATCCATTGAATTACGTACAAAACTTGTCTAAAACAACTCGTATTGTGATAAGTACGAGTATCAATCCAACTTTCACGGTGAAACAATTAACGGGAACAATTGCAATTCAATTTTTTTATTAAAATATATATTTTTTAATTATATATATATATATATATATATATATATATATATATATATATATATATATATATATATATATATATATATTTAAAACAATTTCAAGGGAAAATTAACTAATGAATGCTGAAATTATGAATTGATTAAATAATGAAAAATAATGTGCAATCGAGTGTGAAAAATGTGACAATGTCAAGAGGTGGAATTACACCGCATTATCAATTATTTTAATTTCTCAATTTATTAATTTGAAATATTTTAAGATAATATTATATATATATTTAAAATAATTTCAAGGGAAAATTAACTAATGAATGCTGAAATTATGGATTGATTAAATAATGAAAAATAATGTGCAATCGAGTGTGGAAAATGTGACAATGTCAAGAGGTGGAATTACACCGCATTATCAATTATTTTAATTTCTCAATTTATTAATTTGAAATATTTTGAGATAATATTAAATCGATAATCTAACTCTCATTACAATTATAAATTTAGTAATATCTTTTTCAAAAATTATATTATTTTTAAGAAAATTACCCGCTAGAATCAATTTAATAAAAATAGTATCAATCCTCAAATTTCAACACCAAATTAATATTTAGATTTAGGAAAAACCTATCTCTAGTTCGATTCCTAAAATCAAACATTAATTTGTAAAATTAATTTACTATCTCTCAATACATAAATTAATTTGTGACAAGTCTAAATTAATGAACCTAGAAATATAAAATTAATGAAACCAATTAATTAAATTAATATCCTACGCAGTGCATCCCGCCACTTGAACATGGTGTTTAGCCAAACATTCTCATGTGTGCATAAACAACAACAATCAATAATATGTCAAGAAGGATATAAATTGAAAAAAGAAGGAAGAAATACGATACGTAATTTTTTCCAGAAATATGTCTTGAAATGCACATTGACATGCGTCCAACTTCTTCACAATTTTCAACACTTGATTACAAAAATAAAAATAAAAACTAAACCTAAAAAATCTATTCTAAACTTAACAATTTTTTTTGGATTTTTCTGATTTTTTTTATGTTCCTATATTGTACATTATGTACAATGTTTCTCTCTCTCTCCCTCTCTCTCTCTCTCTCTCTCTCTGCAGTCTCTTCTCGTCTGTTCTATGTGTCTTCTATGAGAGTTCTTTCGGAGAGTCCCTTTTATTTTTTATAACCCACGAATTGAATTGGATGCAGAGATTTTTGTGGCAATCTCTTTTAGCCCAAGTCAAAGAGACATGTGGATTTATTTTGGGAGGTTAGAAGGTGGAGTTGGATATGGGTTTTGAAAGCTGGTCCGGTTATGAGAATGTGGGTTACAATTTTCAGGTGGTTATGTTCGGGTTAAGGAAATTGGTGGCCGGTTTGGGTTGTAGCGAGTATGGAAGGTGGTTCATCGATTTTCGGGTTGGATTTATTTGGGTTTGGTGGCGGATCTGCAACGGGTAGGTGTAGGATTTGGCTTGGAGGTGTACAGATTTGAGTTGGTGCGAAGTGGGGCCGGACCAGAGCTCGAGTTGCCGGCGAGTTGGTTGGGGGCTAGGCAAGGGATATGGGTTCTGGTTTCAGTTGGTTGGGAGATCGAGGGATTGTTCGGGTTTTGTCGGGCTAAGGTTCAATCGGTTAAGATGTGGGTTTCGGGTATAGGGGATAAGGATGGTTTGTGGATTGGAGTTTGTAGTGGGTATCTGGGTGTGGTTTAAGGTTTGTGTTAATGGAGTTTCTTGGAAGTGAGAGAAAGGGTGGTGAAGAAGATGATGGGGCTGATTGTATGTGTGAGGGTGTATGGTAGCTAGGGTGTGCTTGGGTGAATAATTTAGGTGTATGTGAGTGTATGAAAGTTAGTGTGTGTGTTGTTTGTACACCTAATAAAATTAAAATTAACTAACTAAAAAAATTAATAAAATTAAAAAATAAAATCCTAATTTATAAATAAAAGACATTAATAAAAAATGAAACTAAAAGGAAATGAAAATAAAAATAAAAATCTATTAAAACTAAAAACTAAAATCATAAAAAATGTAAAATCTAATAAAACTAAAAATAAATGAATTCCAAAAAAAAAATCCTAATAAAAATGAAATAAATAAAATAAAATAAAAACTAAAAACTAATCAAAATCAAAATCAAAATGAAGAAATAGAAAAATAGAAAATAAATCCTAACAAATTCTAAATAAATCTTAAAAATTAAACGACACAAAATAAAAATCTAAAAAAATAACAAAGGTACAAACTCAACACACAAAGATTCGGGTGATGGACTAGGCTCGGTTTAGGCATAGGTTTGGTTCGGGAACAGGGTTCGGGGCATCGAAAATGATCTCGGCAAGATCAAATAAGACTTTGGACTTCATAGCTACTTTGATCTCTTCATTGATTGCTTTTAACCACTACTTTGTCGTAATTGACTGAATTTAGCACTATTTGATGCTATGACAGCGTACTGGCCTGCAAAATGTTAAAATATGAATATAAGGCCAATTTTAATTCAAACGATTGACTAAAATGCATCTATTCGGGGCATAAATTATACAATTTTGGGTTCTTATCAATTATCTATAAAAAGAAAAATTTATTTGCTTGCTCTGATAATAGGCAAGTACTCCGTAGTAAGAGGGGGCAGCTCTAAAATTTTAACTTGCTTTGAAAAATATGCAAGTACCCCACAGTTAGAAGGGGCAACTCTAAAATATTAACTTGCTCAAAAAATATGCAAGTGATATGCCCTTTATGTACCCAACAGCTCAGAGACACCAACCTCGGCCAAGGAAATGGCCGAGGTTACAAGGGCCCCAGATTGGCAACCAGCGATCTCGTCCAAAGCAAGGTCAGCTATGGCCGACGTTACTTGTTTCCTCACAGTCAAACAACAGCTGAGGTCTTCATGATCCATGGGGGCATTTATTCATCAGGTCGTCCGGAGCTGACGTCACGTCTACCTCATACAACAACCTCGGCTGGGTATAAGCCGAGGAAGCAAGGACTACACCATCATCATAATCAACCTCGACTGGGAATCAACCGATGTTCCAATTACTCCTACATAACCCCAGCCCAGGCCGACGTTATAACACCACCTGCCTTACCTCAGATTTCTATTGAGCTGATACCATTATAAATAACCTTTGATTTTGCAGCAGCCAGACCTTACCAACCTCGTACTCTTCCAGGCCGAGGTTGGTGCCAATCGAAGAGAGTCGAGCCTTAACTCACATATGTGCAGCTGGGAACACGTGTACTAAATCAGTTGTAACAAATCAATCCCCTCACGTGGGGGAATATTTTATCATCATTCTCTACATGTGACAGTGACAGATGTCTTCATTGGATCATCTAGATCAACACACACATGATCATTGCATTCATGGGGGGTGCATTACACCCCCCACACACTATATATGCTTGCCTACTCCTACATGGAGGGGGATCCAAAATTAACAACCCTAGCTGAAACTTTATCCAATTACACAGTAGAGAGAGAAAGCCTGAGAGATTCTATCCATGGTCATTAGTGCCTTATTTCAGTGATCTTACTCACTCACTTGCACAGTGGACATAGGCCTGATAGGCTGAACCACTTAAACATTTCTGTTCATCCTCTTTTCCTCATCTCTATCTCTTATACTTGTATATACTTGAGCTGCCATTGTTATCACTGATTTGAGCTTACGAACACCTTGAAGGGTGGTGCTGTTTCCAGCATCATCATTTTGGCGCCGTCTGTGGGAACGAGAAGCTATCTCTTCCTCATTTTCTGTTTAACCTCACTGGAGACTCTAGTGGTGAACCAGGCCTCAACCCTTGCGTGGATCTGTTTCACCATTGAAAGAGGTCCATTAAGGTACTAAGATCATCTACTTCACAAGATCTTTAGTGTTAACGTATGGCATCGGAATTACCACCACCTCTTCTACCGCCTGGTGCTGGAGGACCTAGTTCCAGTCGGGCACCGCCTTAGTCCGAAATGGCGGAGGTGGCAGCAGCCTTGAGGTCTTTGGCTGTAATGCAACAAGCAATGAAGGAGCAATTAGCACAACTCAGTCAAAACATGATGAGACCACCTGGGGTCTCACCGGAGATGATTACTCCGGAGGTCTCTCATCCCCATCCTGATGCTAAAGGACAACCCCAGGCACCGCGGAAAGACCAATCTACACCTCAGCGGAGGAGGGACGTTACTGACCCTAGGCGTTTGCATCTGGGAAGGCAAGGACACCCTTTCCCTGAGGATAGGTATGATGATTTGGAAGCAGAAGACTCTCCAGAAGATTGTTGGGATCCGTATGAGGTTTCAAATAACACAGTTAGACCTATCCAGCAGAGCCGAGGTTGCGGAGGCAGAAGAGGTGAAGGAGCCCAACAAAGAGGATCAACTTTTGATCGATTGAGCAGAGGGTCGGCCTTTGAAAGGCTCGGCCCAGTAAATAACCTAAGATAGAGGTTGTCTAAGTCTATAAGTGAAGCCGACTCACAAAGGGAAGAGGGGGAACTTCGGCCTCATCAAGGACGACCCCGCATAGGACGAGGTAGGGACCAGGAAGAGGTCAACTGCCAGTGTTGTGCTGTAAATGGGGAACCCTCAGTCCACCCCTTGGAGGTGGCTGGGGAAAACCTCGGCCAGGCTGACGTTGCAAGACCATGGAATGACTCCATCCCAACGTCTTAAGGAAAAGATAGGAGACCTCATCAAAACCTAAGACCCACTTCAAAGAGGTTTCTCAGAAGGCTCCCCATTTGTGGCTAGGATAATGAGTTTCCCAACCGCTGCAAAGTTTAAACCACCTACGGTGTCTCCCAAGTATAATGGTAGCACCAACCCTATACATCATATTAAGATGTACCAGTCAGCGGCGGACATTTATTCAATACCAGATGAGATGAAGTGCCGGGCCTTCTCCGAGACTTTGACAAGAGCTGCACACATCTGGTTTACCTCTCTTTCAAAAAATTCAATTGAGAAATTTAAGGTCTTGGCTGAACGATTCATTCAAAATTTGTTTTGGGGTAAGACCTCAAAAGAAGACGACTCATCTGTTGTATGTCAAGCAAGGCAAGAACGAAAGTATAAGAGACTACATTTCTAGATTCAATAAAGAAAAATTGGAGGTTGAAGATTAAGAGGAGAATATAACTATGATCGCTCTCATAGGAGGTCTCCAGAAAGGGAAGTTGTTGTGGAAGCTTACAGAAGACCCTCCCAACTCCATGGCAGAGTTATTAGCAACTATAGGTAAGGTCATGAATGCTGAAGAGGCCATGGCCGCAAAGGATGAGGATGATAATGGCAGTGGCAGCGAGAAGTTCCATAGAAAGAAGGACGGAAAGAAGAGGTCAGTTGACGATAAGTTTGCACGTTATACCCCTCTAACTGTGAGTTGCGAATAAATCCTCAATAATATCAAGAATGGCCGGTCTCTGAGATGGCCAGAGAAGCTGAAGGCTCCTCCACATAAGAGGAACAAAAACTTATGGTGCGAGTTCCACCAGGACCATGTCCATGGACATATGACAGATAAGTGCTTCGCCTTAAAGGAAGAGATCGAGAAGATGTTGAAATCCAAAAAGTTGAGGAAGTACGTTGATGGAAAGGCTCCTAAGAGGGGAAGAGATGACCCTAAAAATAAGAGAAACGACATATGTCGTGATGATACTCCAGCGAGAAGAGATGATGACTCGGATGATGATGATGAAGATGATACAGACCTCCCACCAAAAGATGATAATGCCCCAGTGAAGAGGGTTGGTATGATCTCCTTCAGTGACCATATGCGGAGGACTAGTAGGGGGTGTCTCTGAAGTGTCTGACCAAAAAGCTCATGTGGCAGAGGCTAAGTCAGTGGCCAAACTAGAAGTGGTAAATTTGGCGTCTTCAGAAACCAAGCAGAAGAGAAAGAAAGTGGACATGGACACTTTTATAGTCGGGTTCACCCGACTCGACTTCAAAGGTATCTTAGCCTCACATGATTATCCTTTAGTAATTACAACAAGAGTGCATGGATGCAAGGTACAGAGAATTCTTGTAGATGGAGGAAGTTTAGCAGATGTGATGTTCTGGCCTTGTTTCAAAAGCCTAGGCTTAGCAGAGCCAGGCTGGTACCCTATCATCATCCATTAATGGGCTTCAGCGGCGAAAAACTCCATCCATTGGGCATGTATCAGATGGACATCCGAATGGGAGATGAGTGGCCTAAGAGGTTGACCCGAAAGATTAATTTTTTCATTATGGGCAAAAATATCTTCTCGGCCTATAACCTCATCATGGGAAGAGTAGCCCTTAAGGAGTTTGAAGTCATGTCGTCGACGATCAATCAGATGCTAAAATTCTCGATGCCCTATGGGGTAGGAGAAGTGCAGGGCGACCAGACCATAGCACGAGAATGCTACTTCAACTCAGCCGAAGAGAGAGAGGCCTATAAGAGAGCAACCACCACGTATAACATTAATACACTTGACCCTAGAGATGAAATGAAGTTGAAAAAAGGAGAGGCCGTGGAAGAAATAGAATCCATTGTCCTCAATGAGGACGAATCGAAAAAAACGATCCAGGTCGGTAAGGCCTTAAAAGCGGAGATCAAGGAAGAACTGATAAATTTCTTGAGGAAGAGGCAGAGTGACTTCGCTTGGATCCACGCAGATATGCCTGACATTGACCCGGAGGTTATGTTCCACAAACTCAACATGGTAGAAGATGCTTGGCCAATCAAATAAAGACGAAGAGTTTACTCTAGGGAGAAGTATGATGTCATCAGAGAAGAGGTCGGTAAATTGGAAGAGGCAAAATTCATCAGGGAGGTTATATACCCAGAGTAGTTATCAAACGCCGTCATTGTGCCCAAGGAAAATGGAAAATGGAGGATGTGCGTAGATTTCACCGACCTGAACAAGCCTTGCCCTAAAGACAGTTATCCCTTACCTCGAATTGATCAGATGGTAGATGCCACGGCAGGGCATGAGCTCATAAGCTTCATGGACGCGTATTCTAGTTATTACTAGATCTTCATGGATGCTGAAGACTCAGAGAAGACAGCCTTCATCACTGACAAGGGGACATATTGCTACAAGGTTATGGCCTTAGTCTTGAAAAATGCAAGGGCAACGTATCAACGTCTTGTGAATAAGATGCTTAAAAATCAAATAGGCAAGACTATGGAGGTGTATGTAGACGATATGTTGACGAAGAGCTTAAAGGCCTGCACTCACGTGGCAGACCTAAAAAGGACCTTCGATACCATGAACTTGTAAGAATGAAACTCAATCCCGCGAAGTGTATCTTCGGGGTATGAGCTGGGAAATTTCTTGGATTCATCGTAAATCATAGGAGAATAGAGGCAAATCCTGAGAAAATCAAGGCTTTGCTTGACATGAAGACACCAAGAAGTATCAAGGACATTCAGAGGCTCATTGGAAGAGTAGCTGCACTCAACAAATTTGTTTCCAAAGCGATGGACAAGTGTCTTCCATTCTTTAAGGTGCTTAGAAAGGCCTTTGAATGGGACAAAGAGTGTGATGAGGCTTTTAATCAACTCAAGTCCTACCTCGGATCTCCCTTGCTCTTATCTCGGCCCATAGTGAGAGAAAAGTTGTATGTTTATCTAGCAGTCTTTAAGTCAGCTATAAGTGCAGCCATAGTACGGGAGGACGTTGGGTTCCAAAGGCCTATATACTTCAACAGTAAGACTGGAGGCTGCCATCTCTCAAAGGTCGTCCAAAATTCATTTGGGATGCTCTAAAAATAGAAATATCTGAGTTAAAAGATCAGAGACATAACAAAAGCAGAGGTATAACTTGTTGAAATGATAAAGTAACTTACGGAGTTCGGTCAGAGGACTCCCCCCAAGGCCAGTTTCAGAGAGATAGTAGGGGGTCATCAAATGCTCGTACTTGACCAACAGCCCATGCTCTCGCTAATTTTGAAGGTCTTTGACCTTCTGAAGGTTATTCTGGCTTAACCCAGGGTCATCCCTAGCAGCCATTGACACTTTTCCCCATCTCAAGGGTAATCTCGGATCTAAGGATGAAGAGGGCGAACAAGGACCAAAATCCCATTACCCTGAAGTGAAGAAGTATTATGGTTTCTAGTTGTGGTTCGAAGTCTGGGTAACCAGCAACATCTTCTTATTGGACTTATGAGCTAAAAAGTGGTAGTAACTCGGATGATTCCTAGCAGAGGAAGGGATGTAGCACCTTGTGAAGACCTGGACGGGAAGGTCTGAATGATGGAATGCCCTCCATAAAACTATAGCTCGAATTGTCACCCTCCAGGCATTGGGGGATAATTAGGAAGGAGCCAAGTTAATATAGGACAAGATAGCCCTAATTATTGGATGAATGGGAGGATGAAATCCTAACTTAAACATCTGCTCAAATAAGAAGATCTCACCATCTCGGCCTCCGAAATCCCTCTCGTCCCTCAGAGGTCTCCTAAGTTTTATGGATGGACTTATAGAATACAGATGTATGAAATCCAGGAAGTTGAGTTCGCTCATAGTGCTCTCTATCTCGGCTACCTCCGAGGTGTCAACATCGCTTTCGCTACCATCATCCTCATCTCGATCAACGTGGGATTGAGCAGATGAGGGAGCACCATCAGGGAACCTCTGAGCAAACTCAGCTCCTGTGGTGGCCGATAGGGGAATAGCATCAAGGATTGGGGGAACGACCACATTAGGTCCTATAATTTTGACATCGGAGGAAGAATGTGAGGTGATAGAACTCTTATGAGGTGAGGCACGGCTGGAAACCTCTGCTTAGTCAGGGGCTTGGTCCATCTAGACAGAATAATCCATGGTTTCTTGAAAAGAATCCACACACATAGGGTCTAAGGTTGACGACTCAGACTCAAACATGGGAATGGGTTCTACTGGGACCTTTGCAGATGGCTCAGGATATACCACTTTCAGAGGGGGTGGAAATATAGGTCTGAGAGGAAATGCCTCTGCCCTACGAGCTTCCTCTTGGGCTTATTCTATTTGCCTAATCTTATCAAAGGTTTTCTCCCTAAGAGAAGGGAATTCCTCTAAGAGTTGATCAAGGGGTCTGAGCATATGGGGACGACCTTACACTTGAGGACTCAAGCTAAAAATAAACAGGACGACACAACAGTTAAAAAATCAAATATGGTTATTTGAAAAGAAAGCTAACCAAAAACAGTCAATAATAGCTCATCGAAAAACTCATAAACTCATCGAAAAACTCATAAACTCGCCGAAAAACTCAAGCTATTACCGCAAAGTGCAATAAATGGAAAAACAAGGCTGAAAAAATGGCAAAGAGGACGTAATAAACAATACCTTATGAAATACGAGTAGAATAAGGGGAAGATTGGCAAGAAAAATCCACAAAAAGCACCCTAGATCAAACTCTGTAAGAGAGAGGAAATGAAGAAGGTTCAGGTAAGAGAATGAAATGAAATGAAGAAGAAAGAGAGAGAAAAGGGTTAAAACCCTCAAAATCTACTTGCATGCACCCCAAGGCCCACCATTGCCTTGGGAGCCCAAAAGACCATCACCATTGCACTTGCCAAGCACGCAACCTACTTTAGAAGCTGACACTTGTCAAGAAAATGTGGGCACATAAATAAATCCAACCTCGGACATATATACCCCTTAGTCACCTATTCACATAAGTAACTAAGGGCTAGGGGGTGATTGATATGCCTTATATGTACCCAAAAGCATAAAGACACCAACCTCGGCCAAGGAAATGGCCGAGGTTACAAGGGGCCCAGATTGGCAAATAACGGTCTCGTCCAAAGCAAGGTCGGCTATGGCCGACGTTACTAGTTGCCTCACAGTCAGACAACAACTGAGGTCTTTATGATCCATGGGGGCAGTTGTTCATTAGGTCGTCCGGAGCTGACATCATGTCTACCTCATACAGCAACCTCGGCTGGGTATAAGCCGAGGAAGCAAGGACTACACCATCATCATAATCAACCTCGATTGGAAATCAGCCGATGTTCCAACTACTCCTACATAACCCCAGCCCAGGACGACATTATAACTCCACCTGCCTTACCTCATATTTATACTGAGCCGAGACCATCATGAATAACCTCTGATTCTGTAGCAGCCAGACTTCACCAACCTCTTACTCTTCCAGACCGAGGTTGGTGCCAATCGAAGACAGCCGAGCCTTTACTCGCATATGTGCGGCTGGGAACACGTGTACTAAATCAGTTGTAACAAATCAATCCCCTCACGTAGGGGAATATTTTATCATCACTCTCTATATGTGATAGTGACAGATGTCTTCATTGGATTGGCTAGATCAAACACACATGATCATTGCATGCATGGGGGGTATATTACACCCCCACACACACTATATAAGCTTGCCTACTCCTACATGGAGGGGGTTCCAAAATTAACAACTCTAGCTGAAACTCTGTCAAATTACATAGTAGAGAGAGAAAGTCTGAAAGATTGTATCCATGGCCGTTAGTGCCTTATTTCAGTGATCTTACTCACTCACTTGCACAGTGGACGTAAGCCTGATTGGCTGAACCACTTAAAAATTTGTGTTCATCCTCTTTTCCTCATCTCTATCTCTTATACTTGTATATACTTGATTTACCATTGTTATCACTGATTTGAGCTTACGAACACCTTGAAGGGTGGTGTTATTTCCAGCATCATCAGCAAGTACCCCATAAATAGAGGGGGAATATCTAAATTACCAACACGCTCGGATAATACACAAGTACCCCACGGTACATGGGGCGGTTCAAATAGACCAAGTGGGCATAGAAAATTAGATCAAGCCATAGTAAGCAGATATCAAAGTCCAAACAGAAGCCGAGAATGAACAGCGTGATAGAAATCAATTGAGGACTTTTCATTAATAATGACAACAGTTCTTTACATATGATAAAGTGTACAAAGAGAAGTCTACATAACATGACTATCTACTCGCTAAATAAGATAAAAATAAATCCTGTCGGGAGCGCAAGTCTGTGTAAAAAGGACCATATTCCTCAACAAGTTGGTCCTCTAACCTAACCATCAGGGCCTCATCCTCAACATCACTAGCCTCAGTCTTGGTCATCTTGGTGTGGAGGGACTGAATCTAAACTTGGATCTGAGCTGCCTCAACTTGACACTGTTGCACCCTAGCCTGCATTGAAGTATAAACTTCATTATTTTTCTAAAAGTGACACTAAGGAAATGACAAACTGAAGTGCAAGCCAGTCCAGCTCAAAGTGATAGCAATGCTAAAGATCATGAATAGCCTGGAGGAACAACGCAACCCTCTAAGCGGTCATATAAGCAAGAGAGGTAGATAAAAACTCATGAAGATGGATGGCCAAGGCCTTCAAGTTGAATACCTTAAGGCTATCAATGTTGAGCACACACTGAGAAGTAAAAGTCTTAGGGTGGTGCTCCATAAGCATCTCCAACACCTCTCGCTCATGTGTATGAAACCTAAAGGGCATCTCTGGGCACCACAGAGCGCTCATGAAAGCTCCAGGATCCTTTACCTCTATATCATCATAAATTGTATTGTGAGACTCAAGCTCTGAAAGAGGAATATAGGAATCCTCATCGAAGTCAGCATCACCTATGGCCTCCGAACTCTGAGCGTCCTCACCAGTCACCTCAACAGGATCACCAACTAGATCCTGCAGAAGGAGAAGTAAAAAAAGATAAGTCATATAGATGAGAAGGAGCAGGTGATATAATACCCATGCTCACATTGAAAAAAGAAAAAATATTATGAAAGTCTTACCCCGTAGCCTAGAGGGGTCAGTATGTTGTCGCTGAAGAGAAAAGGCACCATGTGACCCTGAGCACCAGCCTAATAGAAAATAGGCAAGAGTTATCATTTCTTTTGATAGGAAAAAAAAGTACTAACTTTAACATATAGAAATAACCCAAGTATGACAGTTTAATACTTAGGGAGTGCATAGTACAACACTCACTGTATGTCCCGCACAACTAGGTTCGGTCGCCTCACTGACCTGAAAATAATGAAATAGGAACATGAGGGTGAGCCCACTTGCATAGTATAAGCAAGAAGAAAAGGGGGAATAAAAAGGAGAGTAAGGTATGGCTACATAATACCTCACACCCAACAACTCTCCCTAGATGTTCTATAATTAGGGGAACAACCGTGGCGCTAACCTGAAAATAGGGAGACAAGTTAGTGTCGGCAAGTACTTACATAGAAAATGAAAAATTAAAAGCTTCAATTAGACCATGTGTTTACATGGGAGCTCCCCTCTGAGACACTTACAAGAAACCCCTTAGCTGGAGGAGCAGGAGTAATACTAACGTGCGAAATGACAAAGCTAGAGTGTGTCAATAGACCCCTACATAGATAACGCAAGTCGATGGAAAGAAAAATATGTGACATTATACATATCAGAACAGTCTCCTCAGGGACACTAGCCATGGTCTCCTCAGACACAGAAACTGGCGCAGTAATAACCTAAGAGTTCAAATATAGGTCCTGCAATTAAAGGGACAACAACTACAGGTATGTTAAAAGAAGCTACAAAATGTGCAGATAAGTAATTAATCTAGCAAGTAGATGGGAAAAGACTAACATACCATTGAATATGCTATTACATAACTAAGAACAGTCCCCTCAAATAAGGGGACTTTAGCTAGCCGACTAAGATAGCTTTCCCTACAGAAGATAAGGGGAGACTCGCAGATGGTGCCTCTGAAAATGTCTCTGCAACACTCAGTATGGGTGCCACAGATGAGGAGGTCTCACTGACATCGCTCTACAAATGGAAGAAATATATGAATGATTACGAGTCATTAGTAGTAATAAAGAAAAATATGTAGAAGAAAAGCATCGGAAAGTTAGAATACTTACCGAGGGATGTGCTATAATAATGTTTCCCACAAAGACGATAACTACAAAAGCTTCCCAAGCAGTAGTAGGGTCTATTGGAGAAACGATCGGTGAAGTGGTAGCACTGGTTAAATGAAATATAAAAGGATAAAAACACGATATGAGAATGAAATCTCAATGATAAAGAAAAATGAGTAGAGAGACGAAAGATTCAAAATAGGCATACCTGAAGTCCTTCTAAGGAATAAGAAGGGAAGGCGATCGATGGAATAATCACAACAGATGTAGTGGCCTAAATCATTGCAAAGGTATCAAAGAACTAAATAATGGATAAAGAAATAAACGAATCCTAAAAGGAGTAAGTAATACCTGATGGGTGGAGCTAGCCTATGTAATAGGCTTACTAGAGGCAATAGTGAAAACTCGCCAGGAAGGTATAGATTAGATGTGAGGCCTATTTTCCATAGGCACAAAGACCCGAGATATGAGAATCCTACCCGAAGGAGATAGACCTAAGGCAGTGACTCCAATGAGTTATACTATTCCCCCAAAGGAAGGGCCGCCGGAAGACAATCCCTGTAATAAAGACAGAAAAAGAGAATACAATTATATATATAGAAAATTCAACAGAATAGAGAAAGACAACAAAGGTGACAAACTCAAAGTACCTCATACAGCCCGATGGAAGAATCACTCGCCACAGAGGACGTGGGAAGTGAGGAAATGTGACTAAGAGAAACAGTTGTCGGTGTATAAAAAATATGAATATTTTAAAAGACGTGCCTCAAAATATAATAAGTAAAAGAAAAAGAATCTAGAGAGCTAATGATTACCCTGACCAAAGAGGAAAACACATAAGAAGTCCTCACTGTCATTAGGAATATAATAGATAACTGCAAAAGTTAGATGAGAGCATGAATTGTATCAATAAAACTAAAAAGAAAGAGAACAATGACTGAGTAGGGAGGAAGTGACAACCATCTTTAGATAGGCCTAAATATGATACTAACATGGAACTCCTCTCTCTAGGAAAGGGCCCCCGGGCAAGAGGTGGAGGTGAAGGATTAGTCGCCACAACGAAAACACCCTTTAATACCATAAAGACAAAGACAATTTACATCTGAACTATTCAAACATAAGAAGATAATAATTTGTACAAAAAGAATTTAAGAAAATATATTAACAGTGGTGGAGCAGACAGTCTGCCCCTATGGTATATGCCCAGTAGTGGGCCTGCTCACCGACGAAGAATCCATCATGACACCTTCACTAGAAGACTGCCCCGAAATTGGTAATAAAAAAGAAGTATTAGTGTGTTGATCATCTTAATCAGTGAATCTCATATCATTTAAATAAGAATCATCATAATCATATGAGGTAATGATTTTGTAATCGACTAGTTACTTTTCAAATGATAGAGAATGGGAACCAACAAGTGAAACCCCGTGAAAGTCAATTTCACTAAGTAAAAAGAAGTAATGTGTAGTACCTTCACCAATGGGAATATAAGTAATAGCTGGCTCTTCAGCAGATAACCCTAGGGCTTCATAGCCCGTCTCTCGCATAGTCGTATATGTCTCCTCCACCCCAAGGTCATCTATGTCAAACCTTTGGCATGGTGCATGAGATGGAGTATTAACCCCAACACTCGTCTTCTTCTTCTTCTTCCGGCTAGCCCAGGTTCTAACTAGCAAGGAGGAGTAAGGGTAACATCAACATTAGTGGTAGTAACAGTAGTAGCAGGGGAAGTAGTAACTAGTATGAAGTTGCAAAAAACTACATCAGGATGCATCCTCTTTAAAGTAGCAGGGGTTGTTGCCTTACATTTTGACTTGGGCTTAGCAACTTGAGGCTCTAATTGTTTAGAATAAATAGACTCATTGAGCAGGGGCCTCGCCACTGTTGGAGTGAGATTCTTGAGAGGAGACTTGTGGATAGTGCTCTGGTGTCACAATGATTTTTATATCCTCTTACCTAAATACCAGTCATTATTTGGTATCTTTGTGGAAATGGTTTGATGAGGGACATCTCACACATAATTTTGAATAAGTAGGACCTGCCTCTTCGGAAGGGTAAACCACGAATGAGTTAAAGAAGGCAAGTAATCTCGAGAGGGAACAAATAGATTGCCTAGATGGGTAACCCTGTGGACCACCCCCTCAAATGTAAAATTGTCAAAGGCCTTAAGGTATAACTCGAAAGGGGAGGTACTCGATAAATGAATAGGAGTGTGAACCACCTACTCATAGACAAACTGCCTCATCAATCTCTCAGAATGGTAGAACTCCACACCTTGGTCCAAGTCAGTCAGAGAACGAAAAGTACATGGTAGAAGCATAACAGTCACAGAGAAGTGGGGCGAGGTGGTAATAGACTCAGCATCAGTAAGGAAGTAAAAGGTACTCCTGAAGCAGAGAAGGATTTCCAAGTAAAAATGCCATCAATGGTCTTGTAATAAGGCCTGAAGGAGAACTCATCAATTTTATCTATTAAAGACCCTAGATAAGTCTTAGGAGTCTTTTTCTACTATCTTGCAGCACGAGCAACCCTACTATGACAAGCGCTAGCCTCTGGGTAAAAGTTAGGAAATCTCTCGAATAAAAAAGACACGATGATGAAAGTTTTGGAAAAGTTGATGCATTATATCCAAATGAGTCATGTCTCACCAACTGTATAGATATCCTAATGTTAGAGTTATGAGGGGGACTTCCCTCCCTTGATCAAGCCTCATAGAAAACTTGAAAAGAAGATCATGAGGAGAATCATCTAGCCTTGTAGGAAGAAGGAACCTACTCAGAAAAGTAACAAAGAATGATACCAAGTGTGAGGGGGAGTTAATTTTTGGGCCCTCTTAACTCCTCAAGGTCCTTCTCGAACTTTCACCCTTGGGCAGCTGCTCAAAATCCTTGAACTAATATCTTTTCCATTTGGTGAAAGAATGTTTGGTGTCCTAATCAAATTTATAGCAAAATATTTTGAGCACTCACCTAAAGCAGAGTGAAGATCTCCCACCATCTGCTCCTCAATTTCATCCTCAAATCCATGAGTGAGAACGTGTCTCCCCAAGTAAGGAAGGGCGAGCAGCTCAGAGATATCCTCTAAAGTAACAGTAAATTCACCCCAAACAGTTTTGAAAGTGTGTGAATCTTTACTCCAGCAAGAAGTTAGCAAATTAAAAGTAGGGTATTACTTGGCAATGGAGTAGAACTTGAGGCTGATGATGGTGGTCAGAAAACCTAGCCCCTCGATGACAGACTTACGCGAGGGGTTGGATAAGACATGATCTACCCAAAGACCCCATTCCTATGTAGCACCCCTACATGCCTTTACCTCAATGTTAGAATGGGGAAAATCAACCTTGTCCACTCGCACCCTAAAAATTGAATCAAAAAACACAATAGGAAGGTCAGAAGACTCACCTAGACCCAAATGGGGTCGTTCGTTTATCTTCACTACAAACTCCTGCTCAAAATTTACGAGGGAGGCTATAAAGATGTCCTCCTTGCCAAACTAAGGCGCCAGATGATAACGGACAAAATATCTTTGTTTGCGACCAGCGAGATATTCCTTTTGGGATTTTGAGTATGAAAAGGATAAAGAGCCCTCTTTTGAGGGCATCTCAATAGACAAATCCTCAAAGGAGCCTATGCAGAATCCATAATAACGGATGTAATAGTAGTGGCTCTGGTGGCTAAAACCGTCGAAACGGTGACGAAAATTGGCACCACACCTACTAGCACCTCGCTAGTGGTGGTGGAGACAATGGAAATGAGGTTTTTAGTAGATGAGGAAGACATTTGTGGTGGTAAAGGATGGAAGAAATGATGGGGACTATGGAAATTCTCTGAGTTTCTTTTGTATCTCTTTCTTTAAAACACAACCAAGTCTGAAAACAAATGCTAAGGTAAAAAGAAAGAAGAAGTTTAAAAAGGGATTTTATACCCTATTAAGCCACACGCACCCTGCCAATCAAAAAAGGAGTAGATCATTTCCCTAATGATGCGATATATTTTCCCCCATCTGACGTGTCACCTCGAGACCCTAAACATAGGCTGATGTGATAGGCCTAATTAATGCAATAGTATCATCATGAGATTGAGTTAAACTGTTCGTATTCTAAGAAATAGTGAATCATTGCGTACAAAATCCTTTGGTATACCTAACACACAAAATTTTGTACATGGGGACTAATGTAGAGTGGTTCACACCCAATTGCCCAAACACGAGCAACACCCCCCCCCCCAAGAGTGCTTTAGCCAAGACAAAAGAATATGCAATTGCACGAGGAGGCCCACCACAAGGAGCTCCACATCCCCAAAGATCGATCATTCACATAAATGAAGTTTGGGCGAGGAGGCCCACCATGAGGGCTACTTGTCCCCAAAAATCTCAGAAATCACAAAAGTAAAGTTTGGGAGAGGAGGCCCACCTAGAGGGGCTCCTCATACTAAAAAGCTTAGAATCCACAAAAAGAAAATCTTGGTGAGGAGGCCCACCATGAGGGGCTCCTCATCCCAAAAATCTCATAAACTACAGAAAGGAAATTTGTTCGAGGATGCCCACTATGAGGAGATCCTCGTCCCAAAATTCTCAAAGAACACATAAATGAAATTCGGGCAAGGGGATACTCATTCCCAAATGTTCAAAGATTACAGAAACAAAGTTTGGGCGAGGAGTTCGACCATGAGGAGATCCTTGTCCCCAGAAGTCCAAAGCTCACAACAATGAAGTTACATATTATGGGGCTATAACGAGGAGCGCTTCATCCTCAAAGCTTAGAACACAGAATAAATAAATAAAAATGAGGAAGACCTTGGCGAAAATATAATTGTCATAAGCTCAAGCCACATGAAAAAGGCCAAGGTAAAGGGGACTCATTGCGAGCATCCCCCTCTACCCCAGTTGACATGTCATAGAAATGAAATAAGGGTGAAGAGGATTCCTCCGAATTATCTCTCTACTCCTAAATGATTTATTTAAAAGAACTAGTGGGTAGAATGATCGCCTCCCCAAGAATTGTTACTTATAAATATATTTAAAGTATTGACATGTTACTCTCTTATTCAGGTAGCCTGGTTAAGCAAGAAAGGCTCAAAAAAGGAAGTTGGGATCTCTTGGTAGTTTTGTCTTGGTGGCTGAGGAACAAGGTTTTTTGAGAAAGATCAACCACTTAGCAATTTAAGGTTGAGAGAATACTAGTACAAAGACCCTAGGAGTCACCCAGTCCTTGCACAATCACACCCAGTCATAACTGAAGTGAGCAACCACGAGTTTTCTCACAATAAATGAATAGTTTATAAAATTATTTTAGAGGAGGTGGTCCTTAAGACGTTCCCTCAATTTTATAAAATATTTTAAAGGAGGTGGTCCTTGAGACCTACCTTCATGTTTATAAAATATTTTAGAGGAGGTGGTCCTTGAGACACTTCTCAAGTTTATAAATTTTTTTAGAGGAGGTGGTACTTGAGACCCTCCTAAAGCTTACAAAGTTTGTACAACAAGTTATCGTTTCAAAAGATATTTGCCAAACTATATATTTTGTCTTCAAGCGCAGACATATTTTCTTTTTGACTTTGGTTTGCACCAGGTGGCACCTGTCAGAGGGGACAGGCTCCTGCACACAAGTAGGGACAAATGGTACATTGCGGACCTTATCCCTCACTAACCTCCTCATTTTTAGCCCCCCAAAGTGTCAACTCAGCCCTAGTGCTCAAGTATAAATATGTCCCCTGGTCAAGGTCAAGTCATAATCATAAACTCAAGTCATACTGTTACTTTATTAAAATCACACTAGATCACCTTGTATTCTCTCCCTGCTCTCTCTCTCTATGTGATAGGTGCATGTTTCCTCACTCCCACCTTGACTTGCATCATTCTTAGGAGATCCTCTTGAGAAAAGTTACTATTATTTTTTTGAAGTTCATCTTCTAGCAGGAGGTGGTTATAGATTTGATTCCATTTTTACCAAAAACGGAAGGTTTTACCAGCTGCTGCTCTAGAAACCCTTGAAGACCTTAGAGGAAGAGTTCATTGAAGTGGGTCACGCCTCACCCGTTTCAGTTTCTTACCAGAACCCAATCTACATGATCGACTAACCACTAGTATTTTAAAAAATCCTACTTTCCTCCCTTGAATTTTCAAGCCATTACCCACCGTAGTCGTAACAGTTCCAAAATTTGCAACCCATTTTGTTGAGGTTTTATTTTGATGAAGAGTATCCACAAATTCTCACTCTTAGCCGACTGCCTCCGTGAACACCTCGATTCACAATCAAGGTATAGAGACACTTCGTCCTATTCCAAATAAACCTTGGGCAAGTACCCCACAAGAAATCCTGATAAAACCCAACTTCTGAAACCGACTTAAGTTTCAAGTGTCAAAAACATAAGAAACCTGAGCATCTGGGCCAAAGTATAAATATCTAAAAAAATTAAAAACTTAATATATCCATTAAAACAACAAGCAAAGAGCCCATCTGTTGTCTTTAGTCGATTGACTAAAGACCCTTCAAGAAATAGCCGATCAACCAAAGGCCTTATCTGACCGACCAAAGCTCTTAACATACAAATCTTATCCAAATCTTTTCTCACCTATTGAGTAAAAATCAACAACCCTATACCTTTGGCTGATTGGCCATCTGATCCATCAAAACCCTATAAATAGAGTTCCCCACCCACCATTTTAAGGGACCGACTTTGAATCTGGAGACAAAAAACCAATGTTGATTTGTTTTTTTAGCTTTCTTAATTTCGAGCACCTAAGATACTAGAGCTCATTTTTTTAGAAGCTCGTACTTTAAAAAGTCATTTTTTGAAAGGAAAAACTTGTAATTCTGTGAAGTTGCCCCAAAAGAGGTTCGTACTCTTGAAAAGTCACCACCGAGAAAAAAATTGAGTTAAACTCCTACAAAAATTAAAAAAAAGTCAACAATTCTTGTAGAACTTTACCCAATTGAAAAGCAGCAAAACGAAGGGCTTTTCCTCGAAGTAAAAGTTTGACTTTTTTTCCCGAGGGTAAAGAACCTCTGCTAAAATTTTAGGGCAACACCCCTCATATACACATTGTTATAAAATTTTCATATTTATGTATTCTTTCCAACCCGACCACCGTTTAACTGACTGGGTATGCTATTTATAGTGTTTATATTTGCTTAAGTCTAGTTTGTAACCTAACATCTCCAATGGTGTCATGAATTTACATACACATATGATACATTAATACAAATCAAATTCCATGATTCCAAAATACAAACATGAAAACATACTTATAAATGTGTTCTAAAGAAAGTTCCACTAAGTTGCGTTCATGTAGAAACTTTGCAACAAAAAGTCTAAAACTCGAATATGTGTTTTCATTTTATTACTTTTCAATCATCTGCATTTGATCAACATATCAGATTAACATATAAATTTATTAATTTTACACAACCAAATGTTTTATTAAGTACTAGGCTACATAAATATCGTACTAGTGTACCTTGTATTCTCGGTATCCCATTGCCTATAATAGTTAATATACCCCTTTGTATTGGAACTACATTAGATTTAATCCCAAGTCACCTTCGGTAAGTAGGCGTTATACCGAGCTAAACTCGTGAAGCCTAAGCCTCATGTACCTCTCTCGACATATTATCTCCTAGGGATGCCTCATCTCTAGTCCTACAACCTATATATTATAGCACCCTCTTCTCAGTGAACTACGTTGGCTTTGATCCTAAGTCTCCTTGGGTACGTAGGATCTTTAATGGGATAAAATCATGAATCGCAATCCTTATAATAAACAACATGACGTGTTATCAACTACGCATGCCTCGATCCCTAGTCTTGAAGTCCTTCGACATCTCATGGTTTACCCCAATACCAAGATGTAGTGTTCTATTATGCTTCTTAGCAGTAGAACATTAAATAATTGATGTAAAAATTCCATTTCTTACCCAATCATCCCAGTTCTATACCTCCAAACTAGTTTGAAGGAAAACACATTTGATCTAGTAATCACCCAACTATCATAAGGTTATGCGCCAATATCATATATCTACGGGTCCATTCCCACTCTAATATTCCTTACTCCAGCCCTCCCCCTCACAATTAAAGCCCTACACTTGTGCACACATCATGTTTAAACACGTGTACTAACTAAAGTATGTAGGATTTGATACCCAAGTATCCTTGGGTAGGTAGGTGCAACACCGAGTCTTTATCATGAGCTCGAGCCTCGATAATATGCTCTTGAAATATTATTTCACTAAAATGCATCCATATCTAGTCTTTATCCAATTCCAATGAGATATAGAACAATCTCAAGGCATGATCTTACTAATATACATGTAGAAATGCTCAAAATCATACACTAACTATACAATTGTACTGCATAGTCTTTGACCCTAAGTCCTTTTGGGTCCATAGGCACAATCCTGAGTCTTCCACGTGAGATCGAGCCTCGACAATATGTCTCTTGATATATTGCACCCACCGATATGCATCCATCTCTTTACTTTCATCTATTACACCTAAATAACTCAAAACAAGATATCAAACATCTTAAAGTCACGATCTTTTGTGCATGCCTACAAATCCTCTCTTACACACAAAACGAGATATCAAACTATATCTAGACGAGACCTCCCAAACATATTCCTACATATAACCGTACAAACACGTATGCACTAATCATAACGGAGATTCACCCATCTCCCGCCTTGTTATCACTCCTCACAAATACGAACAATATATCAAATTATCTCAAAAATCGAGCTCCCTTGCATAATTATATACATTAACGACAACCCATTAAACAAGCCGAGATTTCTCGCACAATTAAATGCCTAATAATGGCCCTCCATTATGTACATAAAATCTCAGAGTCATACACGAGCAAACCTTGTGTACCTGTATTGGTTGAAGTTGTTTTACTATACCTCTCACTAATACCAGTTCCAACTTAAGCGCCTATCTATATTTTTAGGGACACTCGCTCTATGGTCTCTAAAAATAATAAAATAACTAAAAAGTAATCAATCAATGCAAAGGGAAATAATCAACATAGAATGAAGGAAGCATAATGAAGAAGTGGGTTGCCTAACACATTTACCACTCGTAACTCGATTCCCGAACCCACATAAAAAGAATCTCTAGACCCACTGCACACTTTAAAACCTACCTTAATATTAGCTCAAAAGTACTATCCCGGACCTATTTTTTTACATTTATAAAACAAATTGGAAAATATGAACACCATATGAAACCCCCTCTTTTTCCACATGAAAGGTAAACTTTCCGAAAGGGCATGCACAAAACCTGGACATGGCACTAAACGACATCTAGGGGAAAGATCGTCGGCACCTAAACGTTGAACTGATAATCTAACCTCGAGGGGAGCAAGGGGGTTTAGGAAAGGGATACCAACACCCCTCATGTCCATCATAAGATTAAGTTCCCAACCCCCTTATGTATGCGCCGCTCTCTCATGGCCCACAATGCCACAGTGGTACAGGGGGTATTTGAAGTGGGATTAGGAATGTGTGTGGGTTTTTTAGTCTTCCCTACCTAGTACGATGAATTTTTTTTTGGGGTGTTTAAAATTTATTTTCCTTTTTACCACTAGAAAGCTTTAAGGAAATAATTTCTTCCATTGCTCAAGATTAAAGGGTTGGGAAAACGTGACGCCATCGAAATTAGGTAAGGTAGTTTCCCTGCTATACTTTATTTTTGTAACGATGTATGGTCCTCCCTAGTTGGGTTCAAATTTACATATGGGAGTCCGGGAAGGATTGAGATTCTCTTTTAGGACTAGGTCACCCACTTGGATGTTTTGGTTTGTGACCCTTTTATTGAATTCTCGGGCGATACGTTGTTGGTATCCTTATTTATGATGAGAGGCCTTCAGTCTCCCTTTATCGAGGAGAGTTATTTCATCATAGCGAACTTGGACCCAACCAATTTTGACCTCTTGAACGTATAATGATGGTATATCGAGGTCTATAGGTAGGAATGCCACCATGCCATAAACTAAAGAGTAAGCGGTGACCATTATTGATTTTTTCTATGTTGTGAGGTAGCCCAAAAGGGCATATGGGAGTTTATTTAGCCATTCATCTTTCTAATGGTGTTTTTTATGTTCTTATTACCGACTTCTAAGACTTTATTGGTTTGTGGTATGTAGGTAGATGACTTATGTTGAGCAGTCCTATATTCATATAGTAGGTTTGAGACATCTTTCTCAAAATAAGACCCATTCACTACACCAAAACTGGCGATTGGTCACGGCCAAAATCCCTGACCAAAACTGTGGGTCGCGGACTTGGGCCGTGACCATTTCGGGCGTGACCAATTTTTTTGGGTCGTGGCCCTCATCTGTGACCCACAACCGTGACAAATTGGTCGCGGCCAAAGTTCGCAACCCACGACCGTGACAAAAAACTGGTCACGGCCCTAATCTGTGATCCACAACCGTTACAAATTGGTCGCGGCCAAAGTTCGCGACACACAACCGTGACAAAAAAATGGTTGCAGCCCAAGTCTATGACCCACAACTGTGACAAATTGGTCGTGGATTTGGGTCGCGACCCACAACGGTGATGAAAAAAATGGTCGCAGACTTTGGCCGCGACCATTTTTATGCCCGCCGAAAAAAATAAAAATGGTCATGGACAAAGTCCATGACCATATTTAACTATAATTTTTACAAAAATGTATTTTTTGGTCCAATCCTAAAATTGGGGGTCCTGTGAGTGCACTGTCGATTGCTACATGTAACGTTGGACGCGTACGAGGTGCTACAAATATTTATTATTGGCAAAACAATAAAAAAATCACAAATTGCGAATTGAGAACGTTGTTAATAAACAAATATATATACAAACTTAAAAATATTACACGTCTTAATAAGTCACAGACCAAAAAAAAATTGGGCATAATTTCCTCTATTTCCTTGACATTCCAAACCCTGTAAATGTAAAACCTACTTATTATAAAGCCCGCACGGCCATAAAATTCAACAATCAAATTATAAAAGCCCGTACGGACATAAAACTAAATAATAAAAGTCCGCACGGCTGTAACACATAAAAAACATAATCCTGAATGTCCACAATATATAAACAATCTTCATGTTGTAAACCATTTCCTCCTTCATTTGTTCCACGTGCCAAAATCCTACAAATGATAGGATACCAAAAAAATATTAGTAACCAAGTAGTGTTACAAAAAATTTAGTTATGTTGAAAAATTGCATATATGAGTTAAAATTATCAACATATAAACGTTTTTATGCCTAATTCTATAAATATGTAAATTACCGTCGTATTCTCAAACCAGGAGTCCCGCGGCTGTGTGGTCAGTTCCTACGAGTTACATTGGTCTCGTGGGAGGTGTTAGTGCCACCCACGGGGCCGTTCGGGGGCTGTTTTGGGTTTTCACCCTCTAACGCCATGTTTTTAATCCTAAGTCTAGAAATATGCAAATTATTATCATATTCTTAAACCAGGAGTCTCGCGGCTGCATGGTCAATTTCTACGAGTTACATTGGTCCCGTGGGAGGTGTTGGAGCCACCCACAGGGCCGGTCGGGGGCTGTTTTGGATTTTTACCCTCTAACGCCATGTTTTTAAGCCTAAGTCTAGAAATATGCAAATTATCGTCGTATTCTCAAACCCGGAGTCCTGCGGCTACGTGGTCAGTTCCTACGAGTTACATTGGTCCCGTGGGAGGTGTTGGTGCCTCCCACGAGGCCGTTCGAGGGTTGTTTCGGGTTTTCCCCCACTAACGCCATGTTCTACCTAAGTCTAAAAAGATGCAAATTACCGTCGTATTCCCAAACTGGAAGTCCCGCGACTACGGAGTCAGTTCTTACGATTTACATTGGTCCCGTGGGAGGTGTTGGTGCCACCCATGGGGCCGTTCGGGGGCTGTTTTGGGTTTTCACCCTCTAACGCTATGTTTTTAAGCTTAAGTCTATAAATATGCAAATAATCATCGTATTCTCAAATTGAGAGACCCGCAGATGCGTGGTCAGTTCCTACGAGTTACATTGGTCCCGTGGGAGGTGTTGGTGCCTCTAACGGGGCCGTTCGGGGGTTGTTTTGGGTTTTCACCCTCTAACGCCATGTTTTTAAGCCTAAGTTTATAAATATTCAAATTACCGTTATATTCTCAAACCGGGAGTCCCGTGGATGCGTGGTCAGTTCCAACGAGTTACATTGGTCCCATGGGAGGTGTTGGTGCCTCCCACTGACCGTTCGAGGGCTGTTTTGGGTTTTCACCCTCTAATGTCATGTTTTTAAGCCTAAGTCTAGAAATATGCAAATTATCATCGTATTCTCAAATCGGGAGACCCGCGGCTACGTGGTCAGTTCCTACAAGTTACATTGGTCCCGTGGGAGGTGTTGGTGCCTCCCACGAGGCCATTCGTGGGCTATTTTGGGTTTTCACCCTCTAACGACAGTTGATAAAAGAGTTTATCAGATCAAAAATTACTCCAAAATCTATTAAATGGTTGTTGAGAGATATAATGAAAAACTGGGGGCAAGATGTGATGGCTACTAACATACACTACCAAATCTATAAAGTGGTGCTTCATGTTACCTGCTACTACTAATGCTACTTACATACATTGCCACATGTTGTTCTACATGATAACTTCACATGGATTAGTAGAAGTTCATAGTTCCAAGACATGCTACCATATAACATGAAGAACTCTCAATTCACTCAAATTAAAATACTTGCGAGCCACATAAATCCAATAGAAGTAATTCACCTATAACCTCAATAAAATGAGTTGAATTTATCAACAAAGATAGATATCTTACTCGAGAAAGAGAACGTGATACATTCAGCCTTAATCGATTTTTCTTATCAAACTTTTTCCATCACAAATAGGGTACCTGATCATCATCGATGGCAAATAGCAAATGGAATTCGAGTAAACAATGGAAGGAATAATAAGGTGAAATTCAAAAACACAAAAAAATTAGCAAATAAAAGTTACATATTTGGAACATAAATGTGAAAGTAATAGTTTGTAGGTAACCTGAAATGGTAAAACAACACAATTAGTCAAACAAAATTGTACAAAACCAAAGTAAAAAGCATTAATAAATTATTACACCACATATTGTAAGATAGTGATATAATTTGCATGGAAATTTAGGAAAATTTACTTGTTCACAATGATGGAAAAAATAATAAAATGATTCAGTGTTATAAAAAATATTTAAGTTTTTAAAATTTACCATGAAATTAGAATATCTTAACAAATCATAAGTAATAATGGTATGCGACGAAAACACATATATCTAATTTTGCGAAAAATGTATCCCGGAACTTTGAAATGTGAAATAGCAATACCAAAGCTTGATTTTCAAAGAAATTTAAAACATTTAGCTTTTCATATAAATTTCAAACCTAGCATAGTCTCAAAACCAATGGGAAAACTCCTCAAGGAACCCTCTCCTACAAATTGTGTGAGCATGTAATTTCAATCATAACATATTCAGATATTCATTTATTATGGGGTACTTACTATTGGTACAATACAAATATCATGAACTACATACATTCAAAATATAAAGCAGAATAGTAGTGAAACATGGTTTATATAATCTCAAAATAGGGGGAAATAATCTCAAAACCAGGGAAATGAACTACATACAACAATGAAAAAAGGTACTGCTGAATTTAAAGTCAATTTCGACCCCTCAAATAGGGACGAAAACAACCCAAAATGACAATTGCTAGGTATGGACGATACGAATCCAATGGCACCGGAATCGCCTCATTCCGAGTTACAGTTAAAAAGTTATGGCCTTTCTTTCAACTGTTTAAAATACACAAATTTAAAAGTTTGCAATAGCGCATCTAATAAACCACTTAATTTTACATATTTATAGTGTATTATTATCAATAAGTATGTGCAAATGTATGAACAAAAATAACTTTAACATCATAGGGAAAAAACTATATCCTAATGCCTTTTGTCTAAATTGGTTCCTATTTCTTCGTTTTTGAAAGTTCAAACTTTAAAATCGAGGGCTATTTATATAATAGATGAACCAGCGAATCAATATATAGCAGATGTATTGCAGATGTATAGCACATATAAAAGATTTAGCAGATGTATAGAACATACCAGATGTAGCAGACTTCATCCATTAACTATTATAGCACATATATCACACACACCAGATGTAGCAGACTTCAGAAGATAAAACTATAGACTCACTTGATTTCTAATATAATAAAGAGAGAAACTTTAAACCCAACCCCATGTTGATATCATACCATTTCTTACCAACACAATGTTTCTAGTGAACAGGAAAAATTTGACTCAAAACATCCTACAGAAGAATCTTGTTAACAGAGATGATCGGTCCTTTTGGTGGAGCATGACGGCAATTGTAAGTGACTCTAAAATATCATTCGTATGTTCGGGGCATGATTGACCGCCTAATGAAGGTTAATGTCTAAGGCATGATTTTCGGTATTAAACATGTTGCCTGAGCCATGATCCCATTGGGCTCCGGCTCTATACTGTACACAGTTAGTATCTATCAACCTCATGTGGAAAAAATGTTAGGAAAAAATAAAAAAATGAAATCAAAAAATTATAATCAACTTGATACTATTGAATAGGAGACTGGGCCATTAAAATTATTAACCCAAAGACTAAGTATGTGGATAAGAAATTATGAGAAATTGCGAGCAGGCCATCTAAGAAATGTGCAGGCCATATGAGAAATGTGAGCAGAACATCTGTGTATGTTATCAACATTGCACATCTGTGTATGTTATCAACATGACCAGTAAAACTCAAAATGATAGTAAAAATCAATATATAATTATGTTCACAATGATCCTTAAATTTAATTATCTGGAAAACAATACACACAGGTAAAAGTCATGTGTAGGGAAACTTATCAAATCGTAAGTTCGTAAATTTTAAAACTTATTAAACTATAAGTTCACAATGAATAACATACCTGGAGTTTTTGTATTCGAAGAACCAAATCCAAAACCTAAATTCGAGAAACCTTGATCATAACAAAGCTTCCCTCAAACATTGAAATGAGGTTGGTCATAGCTTGCTATTTAACCTTAACACAAGTGGAAGAACCATCCTCCAAAATGAGGTTAATGGAGTTTGGGTAGCTAACTTTTGGCTCCATTTCAATGTAAATCCTAGTAAAGCTAATTCTATTAATATTTCTAGTGACTTAATCAGCATAGATGGGGATTCTTATGGCACTAGCAATGTGATTGAGTCCTTTAACAGTCCAATATTACATAGGGATGTTAGGGAAGAGCACCCAAATAGGAACTCTAATAGTATCCTCTTTAAAGAACTTGAAGCCATGTTTCCATTTATTCAAAATGTTGGGGTTCCCCACGAAGTTCCAAGGGCCATTTTCCACCACCTCATCTCTGTAAGTGGGGTTGTGATATTTGAAGAAAAAGTATACATCATCATGAGAAAACATTTTTCTCTTCATTCAACTCTTCTAGTCTTATCACATTGGTTACCAAGAAAAAGTATTCAATTTTGCTTTGGGTTGGGAATGTGAACTCATGTTTGGTTACCAAGGAAGCTTTGGATATATTTAGTAGTTTATCAGGGCTTAGGCCTAATCATTCTAAAAGTAATATGTTCATTACTAGCTTAGATGAAGAGGGGACTCTTAGTGTGGTTAGCAATCTCAACATTCCTCATAGTAATCCCCATTTCTTATATTTAAGGGTTCCTTTGATTTTTAATAAGCTAAAAGAGGAGGATTTATCCTGACTTATTGACAGAATCACTACCAGAATTAAAAGCTGGACTATATATATATATATATATATAACTATATATGCATGTATATAACTGTATATATATGCATATATATACCAGTATATATATGCATATATATGCAGAGCAGTATATATACTAGTATATATATGCATATATATACCATTATATATACTATATATATAGTGTATACATATGCAGTATATATATATGTATATAATATATACACTTCAGTATTATATATATATATATATATATATATATATATATATATATATATATATATATATATATATATATATATATATGTATATGTATATGTATATATATATATATATGTGTGTGTGTGTATATAGATATATATATATATATATATGTGTGTGTGTGTGTATATAGATATATATATATATATGTGTGTATATACATATATATATATCTATACATATATGTGTGTGTGTGTGTGTATATATAGATATATATATGTGTATATACATATATATATCTATATATACACACACACACACACACACACACACACATATATATATATATATATATACGCGGTCGGTTCCTACGACTCACAATGGTCCCGTACGAGATGTTCGTGACTCTTATGGGACCGTTTTGTGTTCGTTTTGCGTTTTCACCCTTCGATGGTATATTTTTATGCTTCAGTCTAACTTTTTGTAAATTTACGTCATACACTCAAATCGGGAGCCCCGTGACTATGCGGTCGATTCCTACGAGTCGCATTGGTCCCGTGCGAGGTGTTCGTGACTCTTACGAGACCGTTTTGTGTTTGGTTTACGTTTTCACCCTTCGATGCCATGTTTTTATGCTTAAATCTAATTTTTTGCAAATTTATGTCATACACTCAAACCAGGAGCGCCGTGACTACACGGTCGGTTCCTACGACTTACATTGGTCCCGTGCGAGATGTTCATGACTCTTGCGGGATCGTTTTGTGGGTGCTTTACGTTTTCACCCTTCGATGGCATCTTTTTTATTCTCAAGTGTAAATTTTTGCAAATTTACGTCGTACACTCAAATCGGGATCCCTGTGACTACCCATTCGGTTCCTACTATTCACATTGGTCCCGTGCCAGGTGTTCGTGACTCTTACGGGACCGTTTGTGATTGTTTTACGTTTTCACCCTTCGATGGCATGGTTTTATGCTTAAGTCTAATTTTTTGCAAATTTACATCGTACACTCCAATCGGGAGTGCCGTGACTACGTGGTCGGTTCCTACGAGTTACATTGCTCCCGTGCAAGGTGTTCGTGACTCTTATGGGACCATATTAAGGTTATTTAACATTTTCATCCTTCGATGGCATGCAAGTCTAACTTTTTGCAAATTTACATCGTACACTCAAACCGGGAGCCCCGTGACTACGTCGTCGATTCCTACAAGTCACATTGGTCCTGTGCGAAGTGTTCATGACTCTTATTGGACGTTTAGTGTCTATTTTAGGTTTTCACCCTTCGATGGCATGTTTTTATGCTCAAGTCTAATTTTTTACAAATTTGCATCGTACACTCAACCCGAAAGCCTCGTTACTACGTGGTCGGTTCCTACGAGTCACATTGATCCTGTAAGAGGTGTTCATGACACTTACGGGACTGTTTTGTGCTTGTTGTACATTTTCACCCTTCGATGGCATGTTTTTATGCTCAAGTTTAATTTTTTTCCAAATTTACGTCATACACACTAATCGGGAATCCCCGTGACTACGCGGTCAGTTCCTATGAGTTACATTAATCTCGTGCGAGGTGTTCGTGACTCTTACCGGACCGTTTTATGGATGTTTTACATTTTCACCCTTCGATGGCATGTTTTTATGATTAAGTCTAACTTTTTGAAAATTTATGTCGTACACTCCAATCGGGAGCTCCGCGACTACGCGATCGGTTCCTACGAGTTACATTGGTCCCATGCGATGTGTTTGTGACTCTTACGGGACAGTTTTAAGGCTGTTTTACATTTTCACCCGTCGATGGCATGTTTTTATGCTTAAGTCTAATTTTTTACAAATTTTCGTCGTACACTCAAACTGGGATCCCCGTGACTACGCGGTCGATTCTTACGAGTCACATTAGTCCCGTGCAAGGGGTTCGTGACTCTTACGAGACCGTTTAAAGGTAGTTTTATGTTTTCACCCTTCGACGGCATGTTTTTATGCTTAAGTCTATTTTTTATCAAATTTTTGTCGTACACTCAAACCGGGAGCCCCGTGACTACACGATCGATTCCTACGAGTCACATTGGTCCCGTGTGAGGTGTTCGTGACTCTTACGGGACCGTTTTATGTTTGTTTTACATTTTCACCCTTCGATGAAATGTTTTTATGCTTTAAGTCTAATTTTTTTTCAAATTTACGTCGTACACTCCAACCGGGAGCCTTGTGACTATGCGATCAGTTCCTACGAGTTACATTGGTCCCGTCCGAGGTGTTCGTGACTCTTACCGGACCGTTTTAAGGTTGTTTTAATTTTTCACCCTTCGACGGCATGTTTTTATGCTTAAGTTTATTATTTTCCAAATTTACACCGTACACTCAACCCGGGTGCCCCGTGACTACGCGATCGATTCCTACGAGTCACATTGCTCCCGTGCGAGGTGTTCGTGACTCTTATGGTACCGTTTTAAGGTTGTCTTACATTGTCACCCTTCGATGGCATGTTTTTATGCTTAAGTCTAATTTTTTATAAATTTACGTCGTACACTGAAACCGGAAGCCCCGTGACTACGCGGGTGATTCCTATGAGTTGCATAGGTCCCGTGCGAGGTGTTCGTGGCTCTTACGGGACCTTTTTTTGGATTTTTTATGATTTCACCCTTCGATTGCAAGTTTTTATGCTCAAGCCTAAGTTTTTTGCAAATTTACGTCGTACACTCAAATCGGGAGCCCCGTGACTACACGGTCGATTCCTATGAGTCACATTGGTCCCGTACGAGGTGTTCGTGACTCTTACGGGACCGTTTTGTGTTTGTTTTACGTTTTCACCATTCGATGGCATGTTTTTATGTTTTAAGTCTAATTTTTTCTAAATTTACGTCGTACACTCCAATCGGGAGCCTCGTGACTATGCGGTCACTTCCTACGAGTTACATTGGTTCCGTGCGAGGTGTTCGTGACTCTTATGGGACCGTTTTAAGACAGTTTTACATTTTCACCATTCGATGTCATGTTTTTATGCTTAAGTTTTTTTTTTGCAAATTTACATCATACACTCAAACCGGGAGCCCCGTGACTACGTGATCGGTTCCTACGAGTCACATTGGTCCCGTGCGAGGTTTTCGTGACTCTTACGGGACCGTTTTTTTATTGTTTTACATTTTCACCCTTCGATGGCATGTTTTTATGCTCATGTCTAACTTTGTGCAAATTTATGTCGTATTCTCAAACCGGGAGCTCCGTGATTACGCGGTCGGTTCCTATGAGTCGCATTGGTCTCGTGTGAGGTTTTCATGACTCTTTTGGGACCTTTTTGTGGCTGTTTTACATTTTCACCCTTTGATTGCAAGTTTTTATGCCCAAGTATAAATTTTTTGCAAATTTACGTCGTACACTCTAATCGGGAGCCCCGTGACTATGCGATCGGTTCCTATGAGTCAGATTGGTCCCGTGCGAGGTGTTCATGACTCTTACCAGACCATTTTGTGGTTGTTTTACGTTTTCACCCTTCGATGGCATGTTTTTATGCTTAAATCTAATTTTTTGAAATTTACGTCGTACACTCAAACCGGAAGTCCCGTGACTATGCGATCAGTTCCTATGAGTCGCATTGGTCCCATACTAGGTGCTCGTGACTCTTACGGGACCATTTGATGTTTGTTTTAGGTTTTCATCCTTCGATGGCATGTTTTTATTCTTAAGTCTAACTTTTTGCAAATTTACGTCGTACACTCAAACCGGCAGCCCCGTGACTACATGGTATGTTCTTACGATTTACATTGGTCTCGTGCGAGGTGTTCGTGACTCTTACGGGACCATTTTGTGGATGTTTTATGTTTTCATCCTTCGATGGCATCTTTTTTATTATCAAGTCTAACTTTCTGCAAATTTACGTCGTACACTCAAACCGGGATCCCTGTCACTACCAGATCGGTTCCTACGAGTCACATTGCTCCCGTGCGAGGTGTTCGTGACTCTTACAGGACCGTTTTGTGGTTGTTTTATGTTTTCACCCTTCGATGGCCTGTTTTTATGCTCAAATCTAATTTTTTTTGGAAATTTTCGTTGTATACTCAAACCGGGAGCCCGTGACTACGCGATCGGTTCCTACAAGTCACATTGGTCCCGCACGACAAGTGAATAAGATGAGCGGTCACAAATTGCAAACCCAAGAATAACTTTCGAACCATGATTAATTTGTATTCCCATTTTCACATCTCTCCTATTCATCTCGGACTAATTAAGAATATCTTTAAGCTAATAAACAAATGGTTACCAATTAGTTTAATGTGAACCATTGAAGAGAAATTGACACGCCTTAAACCTAGAAAGTGGCAATCCATTGGATAATGCCTTCTTTTTCTAGTGTTCACCCTAACTATTCTTTGTTCAAAAGTTATGTACTGCCCCACCCCTCCACTGGAGGTGACAATAAATAAGTGCGCCAATAATACCCAAGCTATAGGGGCATAAAAGAATTAAAATTATGGGGTTTAGACATAAATTGGATCCAAACCCAAAATAATTAAAAAATTGAATCAATGCATATTTAACCTTAAAATAAACTCCATCATAGGTCTATCCATTACCTGGATATTTTGTTACACCAACGCCAATCAGAACCTTCTCTATGCCAGCAGCGATGCAATTTCAGATAATGTTTGACAGTAGTTCGACCCCAACATCAATGTATCCTATGGCAGTGAAAAAATAATGAATTTTATGCAAACATTTATGTTCAATTAAAAAAAATGGTAGAACCAAAAAAACAAATTCAAAACCAAAGGAAGAAAACCAGAGCTTGTTCAAAAGGGACTATTTGTTGCTTCTTACCCCCAACCCGGTCTCCACCCGTCTCCACCGCATACTATTTAGGGTTTACTAAACCCTAATATTTTTTTTGACATAAATCTATACGTACACACACATACAATCTATACATATTTTTTTGACATAAATCTATACATACACACACACACATACAATCTATACATACACACACATACAATATCGGGTTTATTGACAAAAAATAATTTATTTGTTCATAGTTACACACATAAACGTACATATACACATAAATCTACACACACACACACACGCACATATATAAACATAAATCTATACATACACACACATACACACATGCAAACGAAAATCTACACATACATACACCGAAATTAGGGCTTTAGATAGAAATTACGAAATCCAAATGAAATCAAAATGAATCAACACATACCAGGGTTAATCCAAATCCAAACCAACTGAAATCGCTTAACCCTTGCAAATCCAACTGAAATCCAACTCAAAATTGCACTAAGAAGCAGCGGGGCGGGTCTATTTTTTTAAGACTTGGAACTGGTCACGGCTGTCGCGCGACCCTTAAAATGAAGGTAAGGCAGAGTTGGGTTCTTCAGACCCGGTCACGACCTAGAGATGTGACCCACCATGCGCGACCCTTTTCCATGCTTGATTGAGGTATGGTCACGGCCCATAGCTGTGACCCATACTAAGAAATTGTAACGGCCCATAGCTGTGACCCTCAATCTCTCATGTGCGACCCTTTTTCGTCAACCCTAGTGCTTGAATGAGGTATGGTCACGGGCCATAGCCGTGACCCATACCAAGAAATGGTCACGGCCCTAAGTCGTGACCCTCAATGTGTGTACTATCTTCTTAGTCATGCCATGGGTCACGAACTTGGGCCGTGACCCCTCCGTGACCAAGCTTGGAGGGCATTTTGGCGTGACTTTAGCTCTAAGATGGCCACAACCTGGTCACGACCCAAGTCCATGACCCACAGTGGTTAGGGATTTGGTCCGTGACCACTTCCAGAGCATCGATAATTTAGTGTGGTAATAAATATGGTCACACCAAATATTGAGTGGGTCACGGCCCAAGTCCGCGACCAGCTGGGTGTGACCATTCGCAGGATTAGGTGTAGTGATTGTTTGATACTATCTCATGGGCTACGCCACAACGACATATGATATTCTGACGTATGAATTTGGCCATTTTTCTTATACTTTAAAACCACATAAGATTCGACTTTAACCCATTTTATGAAATAATCGATGGAGAATAGGATGAACTCATGCCCAGTGGAGGCATTAGGAGTTACCTTCCCCATGATGTCTATCCCCCTGTGGAGAAAATATAGGGTTACATCATGCAATAGAGTTCTCAGGGAGGTAGATACTGTTGTGAGGCATACAGTAGACATTTAAGGCACCTTTTGACATAGTCTGTGCAATTCATTTGCTTAGTAGTCCCGATTTGTGGATTTTCTATGAGAGGATGTTCCCACTCATGTGAGGGCCATATACACCATTATAGAATTTATCAATGATCTTTAGTATCTCATCCTCAGTGATGAACCATAAGCGTATTTCGTCAAACCTTCTTTTGTTGATTTGTCCCCACAGATAATGAATTGGGATGCCCATCATCTTAAGGTCATTTCGAGAAGCGGCTGGTAGGTAGTCATTCTTTTTTAGCATGTTCCATATGTCATAGTACCATATTATGGGTCCTATAGTTGTTTCCTAGATGTAATTGACCACAAGGGATTAATAAGGGTTGCTTTGGCTTGTCACGATAAGCATGGTTTCCATAGTTCCTTCTGGCATGTCTATCACGGAGGCTAGAGTAGCAAGTACATTTGTAAAATTATTTTTAACCCTTGAGAGTAATTTAAATTTGAGAAGTTTTAATAGCAAAACTATATCTTCTAAGAAGGCGTGGTATAGTTGTAGTTTATCATCCAAATTTTCAATTTTCCTAATATCTAATTAATGTCTAGGATGAAATCCCATAGGATTTAAGGTCGGTAATTACCATTTCCATGGAAATTTTGAGGCCTGTGATGCAAGCCTCATATTCACCCATATTTTCATGCATTTATAGGAGATTTTGATACCAGTGGGGAGTCATCGTGTGTTGAGAGAGATTAGAGGCATTCCGATGCAAAATTCCTTTTTTTTGGAGGCCTCATAAAAGTAGAGTTCTCAAATTTCTCTATCCTTTAGCACGAAGAGATCCTCATAGGGGAATTCTTCCTTATTGTGTACTTCTTAATCTGATAGGATCTCCTATGTAAAGTGGTCACAGATGGCACATCCTTTGGTTGCTTTCTTCTTGACATGCGTGATTTCAAACTGGGATAGCATCAATAGCCATTTATCTGTTCATCTTGAAAGAAAGGGTGTCTCAAAGTGGTATTTGAGGGGATCCATCATATAGATGATTCGTATGATGAAGGGCATCATGTAGTATTGTAGTTTGCAGGTGATCCATGCGAGGGATACATAAGTATTTTCTAGGGCCTTGTATTTAAGCTCAGAGAAGACTAGATTTTGTTGTCATAATAGATGGAACATTCCTATCTATAACTCTCTATGTACTTAGCTAACATGGCTCTAGCTATCGTATCGGTTATGGTCATGTAGAGCGGGAGAGGTTGTCCCAACTGGGGAGGTAACACCACCAATGGGTGAGTCAAGTACACTTGTATCTTCTTGAATGGTTCTTAGCACTGAACGTTCCATTCTTTGGGTGAGTCCTTCTTAAGTATTTGGAAGATTGGTTCATAAATGGTAGTGAGTTGGTTGATGAATTGAATTTGGCCTAGGAATCCTCTGACCTCTTTTTTTGGTTTTAAGTGGTGGCATTTCCCTTATGGTTTTGACCTTGGCGGGGTCTAATTTGATTCCATTCTTGATGATAATAATACGCACAACTTTCCTTTTAGTGACTCCAAAGACATATTTTTTAGGATTTAGCCTCATTTTGAAGAGGCGTAACCTTTTAAAGAACTTTTGGAGTGCCGGTAAGTGTCTTTCTTATCCTCTGGATTTGATGATAATATTATCTCCGTAGACCTCTACTTCATTGTGTATAAGATAATGTAAAGGGTTGTGTCCACTTTTTAATAAATTTCACCTGCATTCTTCAGACCGAACGACATGACTGTATTATAGTACGTCCCATAGGTGGTGATGAACCTAGTTTTGTCTTGGTGGTCAGGGTGAATTTTTGTAAGATTATAACCTATAGACCTCTCATTTAAGCACTTGAGCGTATTACTGGATATATTATCCATCAATAATTTAATGTGTGGTAGTGGGAAATCTTCTTTCGATCACGCCCAATTAAAATCCCTATAATCTACGCAAATTCAAACCTTTCCACTAGCTTTGGGTACTGGTACAATGTTGGCTAGCTAAGTGGGATATTCCATTACTCGGATGAATCCGACACTAAGATATTTTTCTACTTCCTCCTTTACTTTCAATGACTATTCGGGTGTCAGTTTATGGAGTTTTTTCTTCATGGGCTTGGCATAAAGGAGAGTTGGTATCTTACGTATAACGATAATCAAATTGACACTGGGCAAGTTGGCGTCTGACTAAGAAAATACATCTATTAAGATGGCGAGGAGATCAATGAGCTCTTTTTAATCATTCTTGTCTAGTGAGGATCCTATTTGTAACTGTTTAGGATTTTGAGGAGTTCCCAAGTTTATGGTTATTGTGTTATCCTCATTGGGAGACATATATATTTTTTGACTTTGGTCATGTTTTTGTAAGTATTTTAAGTCCGTAGAGTTATCTTTATCAGGTGTGAGTTCCAATCCATCACTGGATTCGTAATCCTCAAATGCAACTCATACAAGGAAATACTAAGAATCACTATTGATTTTGCCATTAAAGGGAGGTATAATAAAAATATCAATGGAAAAAAATGTTTTCTTTATAGATGGAGACATTAGGAGAGTGGACTGGGAGGATAGTTTTCAAACAGTACAAACTCAAAGGGCCTCTAGATGACAGGCTTCGGGATGCATTTGACCAAATTCCAGTTGTTGAGTATTTTTGCTCCAGCAATGCTGGTGATGAAGTGGAATGGTTTATGTCAGGGACATTTAGAGTGGCCTTTAGGGCCCTAGGACCTTAACATATACTACAGGTTGGGGACGCTGGTGTTCCTTGAGTTGGACTATTTCTTCCTCAGAGTTTTCAAAGGTATCCTTTCTAGGACAACCATGGCATTAGTGTAGGGGAGTTCTTTAGATAAGGCTTGTATCAAGAGCTAGTGTCTTTCGACGTTCCACTAATAATACTGAGCGAATTGGTAAGTCGTATCTTGAGAGTTTTACCAAAGGCGATGTTTCAGTGGGTGGCTATTGAGTTCAGTATTCGTAGGTAGAGATTGAATTTAGGTATGCTGACTAATCGTCCATTTTTAGTATTAATACCTTGGGTGGATGAGCTGGAGTACCAGTTATGGAAGCGTTCTTCAGGAGTTAACTTTGAGATTCTCATCATGGCTACTAGGGCAACTTCATTAGTAAATCGCATGGGAAGTCCCCACTCTGGCTCGGGCTCAAAATTATATCTTTGTTCCTCAATGACCCATGAGACGTTAAGCTCATTCTCACTAAATGTATGGTTCTTCTCGTAGTCTACGCATTTTCCTAAGGATTTGTTTATTTCATCCCACCATATTTCAAAGATTTCGTGATAGAGAAATTCCTCCCCTTGGAGATAAAAATGATCATCCCACCCTTATTGGGTGGTCATTGGGATCGAGACTGTAGTTCTGTTGTTAGGGGTATAGTCGAGAGCAGACTTTGCCTTATATTTTATGGCAGTGATGACTTAGAGGGTTCTTTGTTGATTTTTTCCAAGACGAAGTCTGGCACGTATCCCATTTTGGGGATGATTCGGTCAGCTCAACGTGAATAACTATGTCCTCTTATATCATGTGAAAAAGTGGGATGACTCGATATCTGTTGAGGCGGATGTCGCTACTATCGTGGTGGGTATACTAAAGGGGAATGGTATAAGTGTTGGCAATTATGTCCCAAACATCATACCCTTGGACTGTAATGACATATGTGTCGAACGAGAACCTGACTTTCATGTGAAATAATGAGAGTAATGCCCATATAGGGTGTATCAAGTCCCTCCTAAATAAGAGGTTGAAGTTTAATGGGAGGTTGAGTACTTGAAACTCAATATCACACTTGATAGGCCCTATTATAAGACTGAGGATGATGACCCCTAGGACTTCTCAGCGATTGTTGTCATAAGCCTTTATGGCTGTAGAGGATGGTGCAAATTCTTAGGCGGTGTATCCTAGACCAGTGGCAGTGTGAAGCGGGCATACATTGATGGTGGACTCATTGTTTATCAGTACTAGGGCCGTATCCAGTCCACAGGTTTTAGTCGTGATGTGTAGTCTAAATCATTAATTACGGCCTAACATGGGAAGGTCTTCATCAAATAAGTTGATGTGCTACTACATAGTGATGGATCCAATGATAGATAACATCTAAATCGAAGTTAGGTCCGTAGTCACACAATATTGGGACAACATATGGATAAGGATTTTTCGGTGTTCTCCAAATGTGGCTAATAGTTCCCACATGGTGATGTTATTCGATGTTCGTCTGAGTTTCTCCTGAATCATGTTATTTTCTTGACGAGGTGGTGTGATAACCATTTCAGTGGCTTTTCTCCCTACTAGTTTTCTTTAGAGGAGTGTATTTTTATCCCGGCCTGGTGAGGAAGTTAACCTCCTTATTTGGAAAGAGAACGAGTTATGATCGGTCTTCGTGTTTAACTTTTTCTAGATAGGGTAGAAGATTGTTTGAGGATGCACGGTTATTGACAGGAAATGTTGGCTTGGGGGCCATCACTTTCGTCCAAGCAAGGTGA
Source organism: Sambucus nigra (assembly GCA_949130495.1). Taxonomy (NCBI): domain Eukaryota; kingdom Viridiplantae; phylum Streptophyta; class Magnoliopsida; order Dipsacales; family Adoxaceae; genus Sambucus; species Sambucus nigra. Next base: position 44,526,745 of record OX422215.1, on the reverse strand, counting down.
GGGACTAATTTTGGTATTTTAGGACCTTTTTTTTTGTTTTTAGAGGGTGTTTGAGACATGGAGTCATCTATCCATCATATGACTATGTCCGAGTCCTAGATAGAGGTAGGAATTTCTATCATAATTGCTCAAACTTGGTTGTCTACCAAGTCTGGCGTATGAGATGATGGTTCTATATTCATGGATGATGTCGAACATATGTCATCATCAGAGGATGTCTCCTGGTGCTTTTCCTTATCGTTGGAGGTTTTAGGTTCTTCATGGTTCATTTCTTTCAGGCTGTTAGTGGATTCGCAGAATATGTCCATAGTAATACAGGTACTCAACGTATTCTTCCCCCCAGGGTGAGACATCTTTGAGAAATTTGGATAGGCTAGTGTGGTCACTACATATCGTAGGTTGTCAAACATTCCCTATGCGTGTTTATGGGGGAAGGGGTTGACTAGTTCCATCTCGATGGTCTATGAATACCTTCGACAGGGAAGGACCTTCTGATGGAGGACGACCTCAGTGGGTCATATTGTCTTGAATTTTGATTATACCAACTATATGGGTGGCATCCATGTAAGTTTTATCATGGATATGTCCTACATGAGTGTAGTAGTGAGTCCAAGGTGATACCCCAAGCACGAAGAGGCTAAATGGTAGTTTTCGAACAAGGATAGTAATTGTATAGTGTTCTGAAATGACCAAAAACGTGTTAAAAATCAATATATAGCAAATGAATGAATAGATAAAGCTTTGGCCTGTTATAGAACCAAGATATGTGGACATTTTAAGTATAGAAATATGAAAGAGTGTGGAAAACAGTGACTTATGACCTTGTATAATGTTATAAATGGATCATACATTGGTAAGTAACACAGATGACCGTACGAAAATTATTGAGGTGATCGAAATACATGACAATTTATGATTTGCACATTGGACTAGTAGAGGTCCTTTGGGTTTTTCCAGCAGTAGTTGTCTTTGCTAAGTATGGAGGCCTGTAAAAAATTATAGATTGAACTTTAATAAGTAAAGTAATGGTACTAATTTGCATGATAGTTTAGGCGCAAGATGATGATGACTCCTATGGATGATACGTGAGAAATGGTGAATGATAAAGTTCATAATGTTTGAATGGAAATTGTGTGATTGGTGATTACATATGTCCCAAAGGAGAGGATTGTGATAAGACAATAGTGAGTAAAAACATCGTTGGTTATGGGTAAATGGAGAATTTTTTACCATGAAATTACTTAAAGAGGGAAAAATGTAATATCTCGAATTTTTAATAAAATAATTATATTAATTATCGTGTTTTGTATGGGTCTACATGGCTTGCAAGGCTCGTATAGTGCATGCATGGCATTACATGGCCTATATTAGTCAAAGTTCGATAATTAATGGCGTGAGGATTTATTACGACCATGTCATTAATATTAGTATATTGTACGAGTAATGAATAATTACTAATTTTAATGCTATAATTTGGTATTCTTGTGTATCAAGCATGGGATGGTAAAAGTCTAAGAGTTTTCTTTTAGGGTTTAATAGGATAAGAGAATCAAGTTTAAGTCTTGGGTTAGAAATAAAAAATTTAGGGTCTATATATAGAAAGGGTTAAAAACAACGTTAAAAGATTTTAGGATTTTAAGAGAGATAGGGAAACCTTAGTATAGGACTTGGGAGGTATTGCAACTAAAGGCGGTGTAAAGGAAGGATGGACATAAGATGAGGAAGTTATGTGTGTGTTTAAACCTAAAAAAATAGGCGATTTGAACCATAAGACAATCTATATAGGTGGCCTAGAAATTTAAAAAAAAGAAATAAAAATAAATGAGCAGAGAACCCAGTGCCAAGACCCTTTACCCCACTACCTTCAACTAGCCACCCACTTTAGCGGGTGGTACCTCAGTTGGAAAAACTTGTGTGTAGAATCCCAAATCAAACTTAGAGGAGGATGAATAGGTTTGAATGCTTCAAGTGATTAATTTTTAAATTTCACAAAAACTTCTTTCAAATTCAAATCTCTTAACAACAAATTATTAAAACACAATCCAATTTTCTTAGAGAACTCACACAACAATTATTCAAATGGATCTAAGTGAACAAACACAATCTAGAAATCTTAATTAAACATTAACCTATGTTATTAAATCTAAACAAAATTAGAGTGAGGTGTGTGATCAAATGTATTCATGATATTAAGAAACAATCAAAAACTCACACAAAATTGATTTAAGAGGTTCCCCCCAACCTAGGGGTAAAAAACCTCGATGCACTCCAATTGTACTCTCTACTTGAAAAGGAATTTTCCAAAAGTCAAGAACGTACATCTCACTCAATATCTATCATGTATCTAACAATGTACCCTTCAACTCTCCCTCGTAGTCAATGAGAATACATGACAAGCTCCATGCCATGAATAAAAAAGTACATTCTCTTCCTTGGAAGTCTTACCACACTCTAATCTCCTAAATAGAATGAAATGCCTCCAAATTTAGGTCACAAAGTGGTTGATTATGATGAATCATATATAGGTATAACTTTAGCTAGGTTGTGATTTCAAGTCACTCAATAACACCTCACAAAAATGTAGCGGTCATGCTAGATATAAAAAACTTTCAAACTCTTAATTGAATTTAGAAATTTGGTTCAGAGAGAGAAATAAAACCTCACAAACTGAAAAAACTCCTTTGATAAGTTATTTTGAAATTAGGGAAAATATACACTTTCAAATGGAGGAAGCGAAGATATTTATAGTAAATTTTCAAAATCTTTTGTCGTCGTGCTACGGTTAGATCTGGTCATACGCCCGATTCTTTCTAGGGTAGAATCCTAGAAATGTCCATGAGCACGCTCCCATTTTGTTGCCGTGAGAATCCCTAAAGGTTTTTTCTCCAAAATTATTCTAAAAAGTCAAACCTTGATCCAAATACTTCAAAAAGCAAATACACAACTCAAAAAAAATCGAAAACAATTTTATGAAAAACTCTCTCAATTTGGAAAACACGTGAGTGTGTACAATAAGACAAAATAAAATCAAACTTCCATGAAAAGATATAGTCCTTTTTTTTAGAAACAGAAGCCTTCAATGAGGGTCATTTAAGGTATTCATCAAAGTTTCAATCCAAACATAAGACCGCATCTCACTCAAAATGGATAAAATCTATGAGACTTGATAGGTTTATGTTTTGACCGAAAAGATAGACAATTTGTATATATTACAAATGTTTACATTTTAAATCTTCCCCTTTCGCTGTTCCATGGAAAAACCGCTAAACCCCAAAGTAAACTTGATTACCCCTATCCATATAGTAAGAGTAGTATGAAGGTAGTGTACAAATCCAAATCACTAACTCAGTACTCCAATGTAATGTTTTTGGTCATGTAGCAATGTGAGTAAACCTGCAAAATCTTAAACAACAATAAATTATTATGCAAGACATGCAAATGAAGTAATTCCCCCTCCTCTGTAATCCTTCCAAAATAATTATATCAACAATTTGAATGATGAGATAAAGTTAAATGAATCACAGGTCCCCCAAAATCTTATATATATATATATATATATATATATATATATATATATATATATATATATATATATATATATATAAAAACAACAAAATCATAATAAAAAAAAACCATAAAGATCATAATCAAAGAATATAACAACTAAATAATCACATGAGATATATCTAAACGGTGATAAAACATGTGTAATAAGATACCTGTTGAGAATTATCATAGCAAGAACATAAGGTAACCATAATACATATCTTGTAATATAGAGACCGTACGCACAAGCATGATTTAGGATCGTGCAAATGGATTACAAAAAAGCTTCTCAAAATTCATATTTCAAAACTTTTTTCAAACACAAAACTTATGAAACAAGTCTATTTCCAACCTCATCATTCCTTTGAACGAGTTAATCTCCTTGAATCGCAAAACTTCCATAAAACACACCTTCCATGTTCAAACCAACATGAACCATTCATACCAACCAAAATATACACCCACCAATATAAGAAAAAACTAAGTTCGAATAATGATCATTAGCTCAAATATTAATGACTAACATATGTGATAAACACAAGATCAAATAATAAAACTAAATAATCATGCAAATCATACAAAATCCCATAGTCTAGAATATAGTATCACTAGATATTTACAAAATACAAATTGTCCCCAAATGTTATGCAAACTAAACATTTTTAATTCACATTTGAAACATAACAAGAGTAAACTAATAATCATATGAGCTTGCAAGTGAATAGAGATGGAAAATCACAAAATCATCAACAAATTTCATTGTTGACACATTTAGCAAACTTTTTGTAGGAAAGTAATATATGATCATAAATTTTCTTTAAGATCAACTCTATCTACAAACTCCCTCGGCAAGTGTTGATTTTGAATTTTGATATTCCAAACTAAATAGAAATTTCGTTTTTGAAATGCTAAAGCCCCGTCTTATTTTTGTTGACGACTAAGCTCTTGCCTTTTAGCTTTTCCAACACATTGGAATTTGTTGTTTTTTGGATTTTCATACATCTAGTTGATACCTACCCAATGGGTATTAACACACTAATAGTAACCCTTATCAACGCTTTCAAAAGGGTCCATATTCAACTCCAACATATAGAAATCTCATAATTATCACATATAGACCATGGAGTGCTTATGAAACCTATGAAAGGATGATTATCACTTTTAAAATTTTCAAGTGCTTGTAAAAATGATAATAAGTAACACCATTTATGAAAATCGTGCAGTGAAAGTGAGTACAAGCTTTCAAGTCATCAAAGTAAAACTAAAGTCAATGTTAAATTAGACTAAACATATTAAAAAAATTACATAAAAAAAAACCATTTTAGAAATAAAAACTCCAAATTATGCAATCTTATAGATTTATCAACATGTTAAGAATGAGATTTAACCAAAAATACATAAAAAAAAGTGACTTTCGATTTTTTTTAAAGAAAGCAAAATAAATATGTACAAATTTAAATGTCTATAAATGTAAATCTAGATGCATCTTTCTATCGCAAATTATGATATCACTCAGTCTCTACCATTAAGCTCAAAACACTTTCAAAGCGGCATGACAAACCAAAAGCATATGAAACATGTGAAGCTTCTATACCATCAAAATTATAGAAGTATCATGATGAGATAAAAAAAATCATGTAGACATAATAATAGAAAATAGATATGAAAATCTATCAAAAGAAGCATATATGTCCAAAATAAAACCAATAAGCATGTGATGTTGAAAAACAACAAATATCTCAACACAAATGACACCAAACATCCAGGAATCATAGATAAGATCAATAAGCATGTATGAACTTGATTAAAAACAAGATCTATACTAAAATCACCACAAGATATCACAAGATATGCCTCAACATATAAGCTCAAACAATAACATCAAAGATATCATGTATAATACATAAGCACCAACAAAAATCATACAAGCACACATCTTCTTGCATTTTTCAATAATGTATCAAAACAAACAAAAAATGTATTAAAGAAAAAAATCACACATGGATCACAAGATACTCTCACACAAAATAAATAAACTCAAAAGGCTTTTTGATTTTTCTTGATGGAAACACAAACAAAAAAGAAAGATAAATAAAAAGATGCAACAAGCATGTATATATAGAAAAGATATAGCAGAAACAACATCAACACCTAACACATAGCCTAAGACAAGATGTGAATCGTGAGATGAGAATATCCTAGCTATGTCAATCACTAAGAAATTCAATTATAGGGAGGATCCTTTCTTTTATCAATGATAGGTTGGAAAACAGTTGAATATGACTCCTCCTTTGAGGTGGAAATATAAAAACCAGCATTAAAAACACCATTATTTTTTAAAACTTCACTTGAAGTGGGGTTCTTGGGTTTAGTGAAAACCATTAACACAACATGAGGTTTCAAATTCAAATTAACTTATTTTCAAAACTTTCAGACTTCACAAAATCCACATTACTCATAATATTTTCATTTTCATATGACATGAAGTCAACATTTCTCTCAAAAACAGATTTATTTGCAAAATACTTTTCATATTACATTCTCAACTCATTAACATCTTTCACAAGACCATTCAATTCATCTTAAAAGTTATCAAACAAATCATGATCATACGAATGTGAGCTACCATAAAAATTCCTAAATATGAAACAAAACTCCCAATAGTGACCGGTTCTATGAAATTAAGTGCAAACATAAATCTCATAATGAACAATCTGAGCTTTGAATTTTGGAAAAATTGTGGCAAAACTCCCTCAAATGACCTTTTTATGACAAAATGTGTAAATTTATGATTGCGAAGGTATTTTAAACCTTTCTTGATCTTTGGAAACAAATTGATCATCTTATTTCTTGTTAAAACACTTTAATCAACAACCACCTTTTCTTTCAAAGAATTATTTTTCTCATTCTCACTCGAAGAAGATTTAAGCATTTTTAGCATTTCATCACATAATTCCTATCATCTGAAGTTCTAGGCAAACAAGAATAAAATCTATTTGTGAAATAATCACACACACTAGGATCATCAATCACAAATAATGATAAAAAAATCCACACAACAAAAAATTACACAAACAAGATGAAAGAAAGGCTCAAAATCACAAACTAGCACAAAACAAACAAATATACACACAAACAAGGATCAAATTTAGGTTTTAAAGTCTTAATGATCAACATAGATATGATACCATTTGAACAAACTTATATGTAACAATTTAATCCAAACCTAGAGGGGGATAAAAAGATTGAATGCTTCTTGTGACCAATTTATAAATTTCACTAATTTGTTTTTCAAATTCCAATCTTTTAACAACAAAATTATCAAAACACAATCCAATTATCTTATTGAACTCAAATGAAAATGAATCAAATGTATCCAGGTGAAGAAAAACAATCTATCAAGTTTAATCAAATTTAACATAGATTATTAGATCTAAATCAAATTAGAGTGAGGTATGTGGTCAAATGTCTTCATGAGTATAAGAAACAATCACAAACTCACACAAGATAGATTTATGAGGAAAACACCACCACCCTGGGGTAAAAGACCTCGTTGCACTCCAATTCTCATTTATACTTGAAAATAATTTTTACAAATGTCAAGAATGTATATCTCACATTTAGTTACCTATAAACCTTTAAACTCTCTCCCATAGTAAACGAGAATCAACAACAAGATCCATGTGATGAACGAAGAAGTTCATTCTCTTCCTTGAAAGTCATACCACACTCCAATCTCCCCAATATAATGAAATACCTTTAATTTTAGATCATTGAGTGGTTTATCATGATGCATCATATGTATACATAACTTTGTATAGGTTATGATTTCAAATATCTTAAAAACACCTCATAAAAGTGTAAATCTCATTCTGGATCTAAAAACTTTCAAACTCTTAATTAAATTTAGAAATTTGGTTTATAGAGAGAAATAAAACCTCAGAAACTCAGAAAACTCCCCAGATAAGATATTTTGAATTAGGGAACATATCAAATTTCAAATGGAGAGCAACAAGGATATTTATAGAAAAATTTCAAAATTTTACCCCGTCGTGTGCATGGTTAGATTTGGCCTTGCGCATGATTCCATCCAGTGAGGAATCATAGCCATAGCCATACATGCGCCCCCGTTTTGTAGCCATGTGCATGCCTCCATGCTCACACCGCTAAAAACATTATTTCCAAATGATTTTAAAAAGATATTCCTTGAACCCAACACCTTAAAAAGAAAATACACAACTTATAAAAGATTTTTCTAAAATAATTTTAGGCAAAAGTTTCTCAATTTGGAAGACAGGTGAGTGTGCAAAATTAAATCAAACGTATGTGAAATGATATAGTCTTCTTTTTAAAAAATAAAAGGCTTCAATGAGAGGCATGCATCATCATAGATATTCAAATCATCAATCTAAACAAAAGACTATGCCTCACTCAAAACGGATCAAGTCTATGTGACTTGATAGACTCAATGTTTTGACATAGGAGATAACCAATCTATATATATTACAAATGTTTATATTTTCATCAGCGTATACTTCCATTTATATGCTTTTTCAAAGAGGTATTGTCCTTTATTTGATTTGTAAAAATTTGATTGGCTCTTTGAATTTTTTAAGATTACCTTTACCTAAAACCTTACCCCTTACACAAACGAATTATTACAATTTTTTTTAAAAGAAACACAAGACCAAAGGTTTTCTCTCTTTAAAAAACAAATCAAAAGTCTATGTTCCAAATAGTCTTAAATAAAATATTTTCACCATTCTTATAAGATAAAATCCATACATTTTGGTAAACATATACCCCCACATGATTTAGTGATGTGCCATTCTAGTAAATGTAGGGACTAAGGTTGAAAATGTAATTTTGTAATTAATATCAGTTGGCATTCTTGTGTCAAAACATTTGAGCCATTGAGTCATTCAAGTCATATATACTTTATTCGAATAAGTGAGGCATTATAATTTGCCTATATGGACTTTTGAGGATTTAAAAATTTTCAAGCTGCTAATTGAAGACTTATGTTCCCATGCATTCACATTGAATTGAAGACTATATCCTTTTAGTTGATATTTTGAATTGTCTATGGCCAAACATACACAAACACACACATGCAAAAACATTTTATAAATATGTAAGGATGATAAATTTGATGGAACAACATTTTAAAATTGTCTCCGAGGACATTTGAAAATGTTTTTAGGAGTTTGTTTTTGTTTAAAAATAAATTAAGGCTTCGTTTGAGGATGTGCGGGCTTAACTGTTCGCACAACCTAATTTTAATCCTATGCGCATGGTGGAATTCGCAAAATATATAAATGATCCCATGTGTGCGACCTGGGTTAAGATTCCACAGTGGCTGGAATTGTGAGCATGAAAAAAGTGCACCGTGGGCACAGTGACATCATATTATGAAGATTTGTATATATAGGCCATTTTCCATCCCATTTTAGTAGATTTTAAAACCTCATAACTTAAATATATTTCTGAGAGGATTTTCAAATTTTAGAGCATTTTTTCTTTTCGTCTCTATTCCAATTTCACTTGTTCCCTCTAAAATTGATAAATCTTAGATTTATACTTAATATATGCTTTTGAGAGAGAATTGAGAGTTATTTGGTTTAGATTCACAAAGCCTATTCAATTCATCAAACTACTTTTAAATTACTATGATCACCTAGTCCTAGATCTATAAGTGGAGGATTTTCAGTTTGTTGGAGAAATTAAAGTGTGTCATTGATTCCAAGGAAGAGATTAAACTGCTTTATTCATGTTGTGGAGCTCGTTGTGAATTTTCATCATCGATCGGGTAAATACACGAGAGTGCCCATGTAAGAGGTATTTTCTTTCTTTGTATAAAATATATTTTCAATTTGAAATAAAAATTAGAGTGCGTCGAGGTATGTTACCCCTTGATGGGGGTTTTCCCTCATAAACCTTGTCTTGTGGTTCAATTATGAATGATTTCTATTTATGTGTACACATTTGATCACACATGTCACTTAGATCAATATAGAATTCAATGAATTTTATTAAAATTGACTTAGGTATGTTAGATATTGTTTTTGTCATCATGATTCACCCAATTACATTAATGTGTGATTTAATTAGGACATTGAATAACCAATAAGGTAAAAGTTGTCTAAAGTATGTGAAATTACAAGAAAAATTATTGGATTCAAAAAATTGGTCATGGTATGCATTCAAACCTATCCCCCTTCACCCTCTAGGTTTGGTTTAGGTTAAACATTTAGTTTGATTGCAATCATCCTCAATTGGTTTTAGAACAAGGTGCTTTAATATTGGCATTAATGTTCTTGAGTTGAACCATATTTTTTCTGTTAATTGTGTTTTTTGTCTCATATTACTTATTTGAGATTTTTGCTTGTCTTTGATATTTGGATCAATTCCGTGATTCAATTCCACTAATTGTCCACTGTACCTTTATGGCTCAGACTTTGGCCGTTGGAAAGTGAAAATGAGAATATATTTGAGGTCTAAAAAAGATGAGTATGTATGATTATCTTTTGAGGGTTTTGTGGAATGATGCGGAATTTATGGATTATAACTACAATTTTGTTGCTTTGAACACTTTGTTTGCATCTGTTAGAACTCAAGAATACAATCGTATTTTAAGTTACTAATTAACAAAAGAGGCTTGGGATATTATTCGGGTGATACATGGAGAACGTCCAGTGTTAAGCATGCTAAGTTCCATCACATTACGACTAAGTTTTAGACAATGAGAATAAATGAAGACAAGACTTTTAACGACTATTACATGAAATGATAGAAGTTGTCAATGCTTCATTTAATCTTTGTGAAAAGATTCTGAAGGATAAAGTTGCTAAAACATTACTTAGAAATCTTCCATCTAGATTGAACACTAAGGTGGCTATTTTGAATGAGGTGAAGAACACATACACTTGTAGCCTAGAAAAGGTTGTTTGGTCTTTGCAAACTTATGACCAATAGGAGAGTCTTGTTGTGCCTAAACCCAAGAAGGACTTAGCTTGAGTTTTTTAGTCAAAAGGGAGTGTAATGGAAAATTGATAATAAGTACAAAGAAAATATTGAGGTGGGCATGGCTCTTGTTTTGAAAATATTTAACAAATTATACAAAAAAATAAAATGCTTTTAAAAATTAATAGAAAATTTGAGCTAAATCCTTACAAGCCCTATAAATATGGTTTTTACGATGAGAAGAGTGAACTAAAAAAGAATGAGGACAAGGATAATGACAATTGCTCTAGTTGTGGAGGTATAGGACATCAGGTCTATATGCCCAACACATTTGAGAATGCTTGAAAAGAACAAAGATGTAAACAAGAGGAAAAAGGTTTACAAGGCTAGTTTGAGTGACTCTGGCAGTCAATCCAATTAGTGCACTACTAGTGAGGAAAACGGTAGATAGCTAACTTTTATGGTGAAGAAAAATGATATTGATTAGGATAGTGTCATTAGGATGTTGTTAGAGAATGTCATGAGAAATAATCGTGCAAGAACTTCAAATGATATGTCACTTAGTGATTCATCTTCATGTAGTAGCAAATATTCACACATATATCTATATATCACAAGATGATAGTGATGATGATGTGGATGACATTCAAAAAAACTTTAATGTACCCTTTTTAAAATCTCTAGTGCTTAAATAATCTAACATCATGCTTTTGAATAAAATGGAAACTTTCCAAAGTGAACTCGAAGAATAATATGTGAAGATTTATTGTGTTAAATTTATTTGCTTAGAAATTGAAAATGAGGTTGATCGTTTGAAAAAAGGAAAGAGATTCTTTAAAATAGGAAAATGAATCCATTTTGGAAGAGAAATAAAAGATATAACTTCACAACAAAATTTTAATAGTCATTGTTCAAAAATTAAAAATTGAATTGCAATAAAGTAAGGATTTGAAAATCAAAGTGATTGATTGAATAAGTGTTCTAAATAGTATTTTGATAAGTCATGCTCAACTGAAACCAAACAATCATGGCATTATATTTGATGAACCAAAAGTTTCATGTTAAAAATGGAAAAATGAATGTTCCATTCTCTAAAAGAAGGATAAGGAAAAAACTCCTTTATTGAAAAAGAATGAGGTTATGCCTAATTCCAAGTTTGTGAAAAATCTAGTTGGTTGTTCATATTATGGTAATATGAACCATGATGTGTATTTTTCCTTTGAAAGGAAAAGAATCGAAAGAGTTTTTCAAAAAGCTAAAAATGAAAAAAAAGTGGTGAGAATGAATTTGAAGAATTTTGTGAGAAGAAATGTACCCTTTTGCATTTTTTGTAAGGTACAAGCCCATACTAGTCAAGCTTTTGGGTGGTTGAGAGAGAGAAATAATAGGAGACAATTTTTTCTTAAAGATCCTAATGATGAACTTAAAGGTGAGGTAGGTCAGTTGATAAGAATAATGAATTTCTTAGTGAAAAATGGGGGCGAGGCTAGACTTGAGATTTCTAGACCTAGACCTAGACCACAAACTCAAGTTCCAAGGACTAGGCATAAGAATCCTTGGAGGAATGAGAGATGGATTCAAAAGTTTGATAGTGGCATCCCTAAGAATGTACCTAGAAAGAGGGTTGAAATTTATGTTCCTTTAGTTAAGTTTATGAAAAGGAAAGTATTAATATTCCTCACATTAATCCGGGAGATGAACCACACATCACTATCTAGACAAATAATTTTCTAGGATGAATAGGTGCTTTTAAGTTTCCATTCCAAGTTCATTCTTTATTTTTGGGGAAAAAAAATATTTCTGGATGTAAAATTTGAAATTTGTATCATTTTTTTCTTGTGTTCGCGAGGATTTCATGCATATGTGCATATTTCAAGCATTTTCTTTCTATGATATGTTTTCTTGTTGAACACAATTTTATAAATACATGCATTATTCATTTTTTAAAAATCCAAAAAATATTTTATTTTTATTCTTTTTATGAAAATATGGTTTAGACTTTGATTCATATTGAATTGTTGATCGATTTAACTAGAATGATAATTAAGGTCTTGTTTGGTTCTAGGTTTAAAAAAGGATTGGGAATCTTTGATTCCAGGAATTCTGAGTCCCTGGAATCTTGAATACCTTTCCATTGTTTGGTTCAAATAGGAATTATATTTTCGTGACGTATAAAATTATTATACCATATTAGGAATAAATATCATTTAATTAAAATACCCTTCTACTTGATTTTAGTGTGTGCGTGCCACTATGTGGTGAGTGTGAGAATGTGAGTGTGTGTGTGTGTGTGTGTGTGTGTGTGTGTGTGTGTGTGTGTATGTGAAAGTGTGAGTGTGTGTATGATTGTATGTGTTTGAGTGAGTGTGTAAGTGTATGTGCGATTGAGTGTGTGTGTGTGTGTGTGTGTGTGGAGTGCATGTGAGTGTGAGTGTGTGTATGTGTGCATGTGTGTGAGAGAGAGAGAGAGAGAGAAAAAGAGAGTAAAAGTTTACGTGAAATGGTATTTCTATCTCATCACAAAAGTAAGCTAGAATTACTGGGAATATAGGATTCCCTCCATTATACAGGGGTAGGAGAATTCCAATTTTTATGGGAATTCTAAATTCCATAAATGCTAATCTAAGTTCCCCCTAAATTTTCGACAAAATATTGATATTCTAGTTGAGGGGAATTCTAAATTCGATGAATCCTAAATTTCCTTTCCAAACCTCAAACCAAACAATCCCTAAAACTGAATTCTAAATCATTTGATTAAAACTGTTTGATTGATTTATTGTTTGGTTAAAATTCATTTGACAAATAATGATTTATTAACTTTTTCAAGTATATGGTTTTGATTTCACATTACTTGAGTACACTTATATGACTTGTTGCATATGATATTTATTGTGCGGATATTGTTTGTAGTGCTTAAATTTATCATGATCAAATCCTTATACCTTACTATGAAGTAATTCAAAAAGGACCGTTTTCAAAAGCATTGAAAATCACTATAGCTAAAATGATTACACCCATTATAGAAATTCAAATATTTTTGGGTAGGTGTCATCTAGATGTGTGAAATGGAAAATAATGAAAAAAGCCAAAATATGTTGAAAAATAACCATAAACAAAGAGCTTGAACCGACATGAAAAATAAGATAAGGCATATCTTTTAGTTGGTAGTCACAAGATTTTAATCAACATTTTCTTGAGGGAGTAAATGATTTCAATCTATAATATTTTTATCAAAAGAATATTGATGGAATGATTGTCTTTTATGTATCAGTTGTAATCTTTGCATGATTTAATTATATATATTCATGCTGATTTTGTATTTATATTTCCCACATCAATCATACCTTGATGTATATAACAAAGATAATAAATATTGATTTGATAAGAATTTCATGCCTTTAATGTTGAATTGATTGAAATTAAAGTGTTTTTTAATTCATGTTTTTAATCAAGATTTGAATAAAATCTTTGTATCAAATTAATTGACTAAGAATTGCCTAATCATAATCACATTTTGCATGTTTTGTGTTTGTATTTGTATATATGTTTATGTGTGAGTTTTTGATTTTATGTTTTTGCCTTTCATATTATCTTTCATTTGTGATTTTCATGCTAAAATGAATGATTTCTCATGCATTTGCATTCATTCATATTTATGGTGTTAAGAGAGTTAGGATTCAGGTATTTTCCTTCGGAATTTATTTGTTAATTCCTCTAATTAGTTCGAACTAAAACAAAGGAACCCCGTTTGCACACTAACCATTAGCATGGAAAAGATTCACCCCTGCACACATATGGTCTATTCTTGGTACAATATTTTTGTTATAAATTGTTTCTGACTTATTTGGTACACTTATTCCTGCTTATATACCAGTTTATGTGTTATACCTTCTCCCTTAAATATTTTACCTTTACATGATTCCTTCTAGTTGACCTTATTTGACTTTCTGATTGTCATTTCGTTGATGCTAAGAGATTTTCATGTTCTCTGGGATCATTATCGACTACCATTTCCTAAGCTTATTTTTCCTAAGTAGTTCGAGTGAGTTATGAAATCTTGATTATTCTTATGGATTGCATCTTAGAGTGATTCATTTGAGATAGTGAGTTAAGATTTTGCTCATCATTGTAGTATCTTTCTAGTTCTATCTTAAGCAACTTATCTCTTGCAACTTTTAACGTCTAATTGCTTTTTGATGTTTGTCTTGAGTAGTGTTCGATACTATATCTTATTGATATTCTCTTATGAGGTTATATGATTTGAGATATCTTTTTTCGAGATCACATTGTTCTTGATTATTTTGACATATTTTATTATTTTCATTATCTCACATGTCACTTCACATGTTAAATGCTCAGATGTCTCTATCACATGCTTTCATGATATCTTATCGTTATACTCTTATTCCCATCATGTTTTACAAGTTTCTTATCCTTTGCCTTGGCATGCATGGCTTTAGATGGAGTGATTGTTGCCTTAGGGGTAGTTGTATCACTTTGATTGACATTTCACTTGATTGTGGATATATTATCATTTTTGTTCTAGTTATTCATTATTGCTAGCATGATGTTGTCTAGAGATTTTATGTTGTATCTCTATGATTGTTAGATATTCGTACCATATTCTTTGGTACTTGATTCTTGGATACTTTTGGATGGTTGTATGTATACTTTGTATATGATTTCAATCTGGTTAGATTATTTGTATACACATATCTCGATTCTATGCATATTGATTGACATATTTCAACTACTAGTTCTTGTTTTGAGATTCATACGATGATACACTAGTATATGATCATTGTATATTCCCTTTATAGCTTTGGAATTTCATATGCTATACTAGTTCTTCATTTGTTAGTTCTATATTTCATTGTGATCTTGCTTTATTACCATGATACATCCATTATTTATGATTTATTTCTTCTCTTTGATTTTCCTTGAGAAAAAGGGGGAGAGTAATTTTTCCATTGTCGAATAGGGGAATGTGTTAAAAAGGGGGAGAAATATCTAAAATTGGGCGGGATAACTTGTAGGGGAGGATGACTTGTAGGGAGAGGTATATGAATTGTGTTACTCATTGATATTAGATGATTTTTTTCCTATTTGACATGTTTACATGCTTTATATCATTTGTATCATTTTTAGAGGATTCCCATGCAGGAGGAGTTTCTCTTCATGCATGTTATTTTCTGCATGATGCTCTTTGTTGTTTCACGTGATTTAAAGGATAATATTAATGATTTCAACTCCATACCATTACCCAAAATAAACTTTTATTGTGTCATCGGTCTATTGGATTATTTGTACATTACCTTCTTACCACTCTTAGTATATGGCTAGTGAAGTGTGAGTCTTATAGGGGTAATCAATAAGTTTTAGGTTTGGGGGTTTTCCACAAAATATAAAAATGAGGATATTGAAAATTTAATTTTGTAATTAATATTAGTGGGATTATTGTCAAGACATTTGAATCATTGAGTCATTCAAGTACCATACACTTGATTCGAATGATTAAGGCACGATCAATTATCTTGATGAACCTATCAAGATTGAAGATTTTACAAGTTGCTTATTGAAGACTTCCATTGCCATGCATTCATATTGGATTGAAGACTATATCCTTATAGTACATATTTTGAATTGTCTATGTCTAAATACACACACGTACAAAAATGATTTTAAAATGTATGAGGGTGATAAACTTGATGGAACGAGTGTTCTAATACCATGTCAGAGGACATTTGAAAAAAAATTCGGGAGTTAGTCTTTGTTTGAAACAATATTAGGATTTCTTTGAGGATGTGTTGATTTAACCATTCATATGGCTTAGCTTTAAGTTTGTGCACACAATGGTGTTCACACGACACCAACATTTGCCCATGCGCATGACCTTTGTTAAGATTCCAAACTTGTTGTAATCGTGTGTACAGAAAAAGTGCACTGTGCTCACAGTGGCGTCAAAATTTGAAAATTTTCTACAAATTAACCATTTTCCCTTCCATTTGAGTAGATATGAAAACCTCGTAACTTAAATATATTTTTGAGATGATTTTTCAATTTAAGAGCATTTTTACCATGCTTCTATATTCCAATTTCACTTATTGCCTCCAAAATTGATAAGACTTAGATATATAATTGATATATGCTTTGAGAGAGAGTTGAGATTGTTTTGGTTCTGATTCACATAGCCTATTCAAATCATTAAACTACTTTTTAATTTCTTTGATCACCTACTCCTAGATCTAAAGTGGAGGAATTTTGCTTTATTAGCGAAATGGAAATATGGTGTTGATTCCAAGGAAGAGAGTGAACTATTTCATTCATATCGTGGGTCACGTTATAGATTTTCACCATCTATGGGGAAAATTTTCAAGTTCATACTTAACTACATGAGGGTGCTTGTGCGATAGGTATCTTCTTTCCGTGTGTAAAATATCTTCTCAAGTATAAAAGAAAATTTAATTGCATCGAGATTTGTTCCCATTTTATAGTTTGTTTCCTCATAAACCCAGTCCTATCGTTGATTGTAAATGATTTATCTTCATATGTACATATTTGATAAAAACACATCACTTAGATTAAACTTGAATCTAGTCAATTTGATTAATATTGACATAAATTTTTTGATCTAGATTCACTTAATTATATTATTGTGTGAGTTAATCAAGATTTTGAATAATCAATTTGTTAAAACTTGTGTAACATGTGTGATATTGCAAGGAAAATTATTGAATTTGAAAAATTAGTCATGATATGCATTCAAGCCTATTCACTCCATCTACATTTTGTTTACGTTAAACGCTTAGCTTAATTACACACATCCTCAAATGTAGGTTTTTCATGAAGAAGAAGAATGATTTTAAAGAAGCTTAGAGATGTTTATTTTAATGGAGTTAAAAGGTGGATTACACAAGTATCTTTCATGGACATTTATGGGAGTTTAGTATGGAAGTCGGGGCTCGTCCCCGGTCAATATTGGATCAAACAATAAGGGGTCATAGCACTGACCTCTTTTTTTTTAATGATTCAATACAACAAGGGAAAAGATTGTACAGTTCCCTACCGAGAAAAACTCTCAACAGATCCTCCACGTGATGGGCATACCTCTTCCGTGCGTCTTTCTTATGGCGGGAATAAAACAATAGGGAAAGACCCGATCGACCGGCCTTAAATAAATGAGGCTCGAGGGCGAGCTTTATTTATTTAAGAGATAATGGGGAGTTAATCGAAAGGCTTCCGTTTTCATTCTTGGTTTGGGGGATTTCGGTCCCCTCTCGATCTTTTTTGTAGTTGAGAAGGGGGAAATAGTCTAAATCAATGGACATTAATGAACCATCATTGATGGACGTTGCACATGACATGATCACTTTTAGGCCATCTTTGGAGGTGGGAGGTTTCCCTATTTTAGAACACAATCTTCCACATTTTGAGGGCTCTTTGAGGTGGGGATTTTATTGCACTACATTCCCAAAATTAGTTTAATGAATGTTTATTGTATATATGCATATATATGTATATGAAATGCAAAGGCTATGTACTTACGAAATATTCTACTAATTCTTATGAAACGGAAGTGTCTAAAAGTGGGTTTTAAATGTGGTTTACAAGTTGTGATAATTTCAGAATATTATGTGTTCATTTTTATGGAATAAAAATTCCATTATTGTGTTAATATTGAAATTTTCATGGGAATAACTGACAATATGGAAATAAATTATTTGAATAGTTTTCTCAAATAATTTCAGATTGTTTGATATTATGTTTTTAAGATAGTGTTATGAGAAAACACTATTATTTCATGTGGAAATATATTATTCCATGAGAAGAGATAATATACTAAAAATGGATGGATATTTTATGTGGAATGGGTAAATGTGTTACTAGTTAAGATGACGAGAAAAAATGATGATATTAAAGTGTGAACTTTCATGAGAATATATTGGTAAATATTTTCTAAATTGTCTCGAAGTGTAAATTGACAAAACCCTAATATGTCAAAAAGGTATACATGTATAAAAAAAAATTAAGTGTTTTGTAAATCCCAATTGGGCGCTAAGTTGAATAAGTATCAAAGTGGGTAAGATTACATGTAAACCAGGATAATGGTTAGTTTACAAAATGAATCCTAAGACTGGTGAAATTATGTCATTTGCACTAAACATGATATTTTGACAAATAGAGACTTTGTTACAGAACACTTTGAAATGAGCACAAAATACGTGGATATAGTCCTTGAACGCAAAATGGGAGAATTAACTTAATTTGGTAAAAGAAAATGTTTGTTAAACTTTTAAATTAAATAACGGGGACTTGAGGCACCCTCTATCTTTGACTCACTTACGTATACATTATATAGGAGCTCATCTAGTTTGGAAATAATGACAAAATTGTGTCTATACCTAGATGAACCAAAAGGCCTCAAATATGCAAATCTTCATTGATATTCCTCTACAAGTTCATGAAGGTACAACACGTACACCACACTAGGACTGCATACATATAGTGGTTTATTTATGCAATGACCATGTGTGAGTTAAATCTCCTTAAAATGATTTTTAAATAATTTTTGGGATTTATTTAACATTTTCTAAGAATTTTAATAATTTTTTGGAAATTAAAATTGGAACTTTTAAGAGCTTTAGGGTTGATTTGTAATTTTGTTTTATTCCTTAAAACTGTCTTAGATAGAATTCAAAAGCGGCAGAAAATAATGTGGGTGAAAGTGGAATTAATTAGGAACTTAAAAACACGCGTGTGATAGTGAATCTACAGCATACACATGTTGCACACACATTGGTTAGATTTGTGTTTCTTATCACTCACATACATGTGACTTATTTTGAACACTTGGATCGATTTAATAATCCAAGTGAATTATCTTTAACCAATCAAAGTTGGCTATTTGCACCGCTTTTTTAGAACCGTTAGATTTACAATGATTTAGCCAAATTTAATCGCAACCCTTGATTTTAAGTTGTCGTTCCAGATCCTTCTACGTCTTGTATAAATAGATGCCATATGTGAGGCAATTAGAGACTTTTGGTTATTCCTCGTTTGAGATAAAAATAAGAGAGTAGAGAGAAGAGAGAGAAAGGATTAGAGAGAGAAATAAAACCTTAATCAAACTTCGTCAAATCCAAACCAGAAATACTTTTCTGGGAGTTAAACCTTTGAGTATTTGGTTCGTGATTTGAGAAGTTATCCTCTCTTGTTCTCGATCATTCTTCCAACTTAGTCACGTTGGTTCAGGTTTCTAGTTTCTCTACCTAGAAACTTGAGATCTCGTCTTTGTGATACAAATCACAAAGATAGTTTACTGTTTTGATTTCTTATTTCGAGAAATCTTTCTTGTTGGTTATTTTAAAACTGATTTTATGTTATCAAACCCTAAACCAACAATATTCGTTCTGATTTCATTTTAGTCAAACTATAAGACTTAGAACTAGATTTGAGATCTTGATTGGGGATTGCACTTTCTATCTTTACTATTTTCAAAACAGGAAAGTGTTAGGATCTTGGATATTTCACACCAAGATTCCCTCTTGATCTATGGTTGTTATGAAAGGTTTAAATTCTGATTTAGTCTTGACTAAACTCATTTTGGAAAATCTTGCATATCTAGTGATTCTATAATTTGATAAACCATTATGTCTATATTAAGTGTGAGTGTGTTGCACGCATATGCTAGAGAGCATATCACCACTAAACTTTCACTCTATCACACTTAAAGTTTTGGTTGAATGATCTTGAACTTGTCTGAGTTGACGTAAAGCTAAAATCGAGTAAAGTTACGAAGCTGAAGAGAACATCAACAACAACAACCTTCAGATAAGTCAAATCTAATCCAAAGGAGTTGGTAACGATTCTGAACTTAGTTTTGGTGTGTTTGTGAGGTTTCATTATTAAACAACTTGTAATTTGTTACTCTGTTTTAGTGAATTTTTGTATTGTGACGTAGAGGTCACCGTAGATGTTTCTCCAATGGGGTGGAGTTTTATCACGTTAAAATCGCATGTGCGCACTTCCTTTTACTATCGTCTCCTTCTTGAGGTTGTGTTGGTTTATTTTATTTAAGTTTTGTTTTTCAAAACTAGTAAACCTATAACTAAAATTACTCGTTCATAACTGTTTTACACATCTTGTGTTTATAATTTGTTTCAAGAAAAGAGTTTCTTCAACAAACTGTTCGGAGCCATTTAGATAGTTTAATCTTGTATTAAATAACTTAAGTGGTAGTTTTTAAATTGGTATAAGAGCTTTGGTTTCTCAAAAGGTTTAAGATCTTGTGTTTTTGAAATTGTTTTCTCAAAACAAATTATGGATGAGAAATTTGAGAGATTAGGAAACCTGTCCAGACCCCCTCTCTTTGATGGTGTCATTAAGGATGGTGGAATTCATCCAAGGGACTTTGGGAGATGATGTCTGGGAAGTTATAGAAAAAGGTTACAATTTTCCTACTAAACCAGTCGCCGAAGGAAGTATTGTGAGGACTGAGAAGTTACTAAGTGAATTCACTAAAGAAGATAAACAAGTTTCACTTAATAATAATAAAGGAAAAAATGATATACTCATGTCTATAAATGAACATTAATTTAAGAGAATATCTTTATGTTCTGACTCTAAAGAAGCTTAGGACACCCTAGTGACTGCTTATGAGGGTGATGCCAGAGTTGAAGCTGCTAAAACTCAAATGCTAATCCAGCAGTATAACTCTTTGATCATGACTGAGACTGAGTCATTTAATGATTTCTATATTAAACTGACAGACATTGTGACCAGATTGCATACAAATGGGATTGTTTATGATAGAAATTGTATCTAAAATTCTAAGACCACTTCCACAAAAATTTGATAACAAACGATATGAAATTGAGGACTTGGATGATCAAAATGTGACACTTGAACTCCTCAGTAGAAAATTAAGAACTGTGGAAATTGAACTAGAATTTAAGAAACAATTAACCTAGTCCCAAAAGAAACAGTCTACTTCCAATCTTATTTTTTCATCTAAGTTGGCCAGAACTAAATTTAGTATACCCAACATTGACTTAGACTCTGATGAGAATCAAAATTTGGATACTTTGGATAATCAGATTGCCTTAATGTCTAAACACTTTAAGAAAATTGTGAGTTTTCGAAATAAAATAGCAGAAAGACAAGGCAAGCCTACTTATCCAAATCAATATAATAACAGACCTCATGAGAGAAGATAAGATAAACACCAATCTGATAATCACAAGAGACCTGAGAAAGACCTGAAGAATGTTGAATTCTATAGATGTGGAAAGCAAGGACACATGGATATTGACTGTAGAGTTAACTTAGACAAACTTCATAAACATAATAGTGATCATTTAAGCAAGACTTGGAATGACTCAAGTGATACTGAAAATGATGAACCTGAGTCATCTAACAATTTTGACCCTTATATGTCATTCTTTGCTAAGATAATCTACAATGACGATGAGGAATCTGATCATACCATGACTGATAGTATGCCTACTACTTTATCTACCTTATTGCTTGAGAATGTTGATAATGATTCAAACGCTATTTGTGTGAGTCAAAGGTAACGCGCTATTGTTGATGTCAATGGGTGTGTGAGTCTTAAAAATGAACTGCTAGGGGACAATGCGCACTGCACACTTAGGGACTCCAAAAATGATGGCCTTTCTGACATTCACACACTGTACACAAAAACTCTCAAGAAAAGCACTAGGATTGAAAAAACTGCCAAGGATCTTATGCAGAAGATAGAGAGCTTAAGTCTGATGATCAAATAAAATGCTGAAGAGTATACCACCCAATGTCTAACTCGTGAGAATGAAACCAAAAGTTTTGAATAAAAACTAAAAGAGTTGTCTAACTCTAATGAAATTCTGGAGAAAAAGTACAAAGGAACATTGTTAGAATTGGAACAAACAAAAGAGAAAACATCCACAGTCTTCAAAAAATTCACAAATTTTGAAAATAATTCCAAGTGTTTTGAAGATTGTGTTGTTGAAAGAAAATCCAATTTTGATGACAGAACTGGAATAGAACTTTATCCCAATTCTAAGACACAAACTAAAAAATTTGAAACGATAAATTTTGTGTCTGGTGGCAAAAGGCCTATTGAAACTTGCCCATATTTTCAAGGTATAAAAAATGAGTTTAATAAAAAAACAACTGAAGATAGACATTGGTGAATTAAGCTACTTTAAGCATAATGTTGAACAAAAGACAAAATATGTTTTCCCTCCTATATGACAAGTAGATTCGATGTTTCATTTTGTGCCACCAAGGAATAAGACTAGAGCACAAAACCTAGACAAACCTTTAAATAACAACTTTCCCAAGGTTATGAGTTCAACAAGTCATCTTTACTGTTCATACTGTGATGTCTATGGAAAATCCTTAGATGGTTGCTATTCCAAATGTCTATATAATCCTGTCTATACCTCTCCTATTTACCATAACTTCGACCATTCTAGGAGAAGCCAAAACAATTATGTCCTTCCTAGACATCCAGACAAGAACTCTAACTATCGTAATAGAAGGAAAATGACTAATACTAAAAGACAATCAACAAGAAGGAATCCTAGAATTTATTCTAGACTAACTGACCCAACTATTTATAACAACAATAATATTGTGCAAAGATCTTTTAAAGAAAAAGAAGAAGCTCGTAAGTTTTATCAAATACGAGCTAATAAGCGCAAATTGAAAACTAGAGAAATTTGAGTTAGAAAAGATGATCTATTACCCCAATTAAAATGTAACATAGTGATCAGCGCTTTTAGAGCTGCACATACTTCAACTGGGTAGTATTTAGACTCAGGATGTTCCAAAAATATGACTGGGGATGATTCCAAACTATCAAATAAAACTAACTTCTCTGGAGGAAAAGTCTTGTTTGGAATGGTGTATCAGCCCAGATCCTTGGTAAAGGAACACTCCATGAATAAGGATTACCTATTCTTGAGAATGTTCTCTTGGTAAAAGGACTTAAAGCAAATTTTCTAAGTATATTACAGTTTTGTGACTCCAACCATACTGTCACTTTTCCAAAGAACAATTGTAACATTTTAAATGAAAAAGGTGACTGCATTATTACAGGACTCTGTACTCTAGATAACTTAGACAATCAATCCAAGTACAGAGGTCTGTAACATTGCCAAAATGGATGGCAATGAGATATGGCATAATAGGTTGGGTCACATTAACTATGATAACCTTGGAAAATTATGCTCCCAAGAAATATTTA
The DNA here is from genome assembly GCA_949130495.1 of Sambucus nigra. Classification (NCBI taxonomy): domain Eukaryota; kingdom Viridiplantae; phylum Streptophyta; class Magnoliopsida; order Dipsacales; family Adoxaceae; genus Sambucus; species Sambucus nigra. The sequence continues at coordinate 44,502,987 of OX422215.1, read as the reverse complement.
GAGGTCTTCCTAAGATCAAACCAAATTCCAACTTTGCCTATGGTCCATGTCAAGAAGGGAAAATTGTTAAGGCTCCCCATAAGAAAGTTAAGAAAGTTCTATCCATTAAACCTCTAGAACTCATCCATATGGACCTAATGGGTCCTTCTCGTACTTTTAATCTTTGTGGCAACAGTTAAATTCTTGTTATGGTTGATGATTTCACTCGATTTACCTGGGTTTCCTTTGTAAAGCATAAATCAGAAACCTTTCAAAAGTTTTTAAAAATCCTAGTTCGTATAGAAAACGAAAAGGACACCCAAGTAGATAGAATTTGTAGTGATAGAGGGGGAGAATTTGTAGATTTAGGTATCGTAGAATATTGTGACTATAATGGTTACAAACATTAATTTAGTGCTCGTAAGACACCTCAAATAAATGGGATAGCTGAGCATAAAAATCGCACTCTTAAAGAAATGACATGCGTGATGATTCGTGCTAAAAACCTTCCAAAATACTTTTGGGTAGAATATATTCATACTACTTGTCATATAATCAATCGCATCTATCTTAGGAAGAATACCAAGAAACATCCTATGAGCTTTGGTATGGAAAGAAACCGAACCTAAAATACTTTAGAACCTTTTGTAGTATCTATTATGTCTGTAAATATAGAAAACATCTGTACAAATTCGAAACCAAAGGTGATAAAGCCATCTTTTTTGGATACTCTCCAAATAGTAGAGCCTATCGTGTCTACAATATTCGTACCAAAACCATGGTGGAATCCATTAATGTGGTTGTAAGTGACACTAATGTAGAAAGTAAGACCAAATAATCAATTATTGTGGATGAGTCCGAAAACATTTTAAATTATGACTCTCCAGAAATAGTTGATTTTTTACCAATCGAGACCCTTGATGTACCTAACTGGGTTTCTAAAGATCATCCTTTAAATAGTGTAGTTGGTAATCCTACTGAACCTGTTCGTACAAGATCTCACATTCGTAACATTGCTTATTTTGCATGTTTTGTGTCTCTTATTGAGCCCAAAAATGTAAATGAAGCCTTGAATGACACCTCGTGGATAAGTGTTATGCAGGAGGAACTTATTCAATTTTTCATTCATGATGTCTGGTATCTTGTACCCAGTCCTGAAAATAAAAAGATTATTAGCACACGTTGGATTTTTAAAAACAAGACTAATGAGTCTGGGATGATTATTAGGAATAAAGTTATATTAGTTGCCTAGGGCTATTCTCAAATTGAAGGAATAGATTTCGAGGAAACTTTTGCTCCTGTCACTCGCCTCGAATCTGTTTGTTTACTTTTTGCCATAACATGTCATTTACATTTCACTTTATATCAAATGGATGTTAAGTCAGCCTTCCTTAACGAAATTTTAATTGAGGAGACCTATGTAGAACAACCCAAAGTGTTTATTGACCCGCATCACCCAAATTATTTTTATCGTCTTAAGAAAGCTCTTTATGGGTTAAAACAATCTTCTAGATCTTGGAATGAGTGTCTATCCCCCTTTCTTTTACATAATGGATTTAGAAGATGGGGAAATGACTAAACCTTGTTTGTTAAACATTTTGACAAAAACATTAATATTGCTCAAGTATATGTCGATGATATCATTTTTGGTTCTACTTCCCCTTTAGATTTTAAAGCCTTCTTTGACATTATGCACAAAGAATTCCAAATGTCACTTATGAGGGAGTTATAGTTCTTCTTAGGACTCCAAGTTAAACAGAATTCAGAATGATTATTTAAATCGCAATCTAAATACGCTTTAGAGATTGTTAAGAAGTTTAGCCTAGAAACAGCTAAAGACGCTAGGACTCCTATGAGTACCACAGTCAAACTTTCCAAAGATAAGAATGGCAAATATATTCGTACCACATTGTACCGTAGTATGATAGGAAGCTTACTTTATCATACTGCCTCCCGTCCTGACATCATGTACTCTGTCTGTGTGTGTGCACGATATCAAAATAATCCTAAAGAGAGTAACCTTTTGTGCGTTAAACGAATTATCAAATACATCAAAGGCACTCTAAACTTAGGACTTTGGTACACTAAAGACACCTCTAGAACTACAGTAGGTTACACCGATGCTGATTGGGCCGGGTGTATCGATGATAGTAAGAGTACTTCAGGAGCGTGTTACTACATCGGTAACAACTTAGTAGGATGGAGTAGTAAGAAACAAAACTTAACTTCCTTATCTACTGCAGAATTCGAATATATTACAGCAGGAAGCTATTGCTATCAATTACTTTGGCTAAAATAAATGCTAAAGATTATGGTATCACTAAAGATAAGTTGCGTCTCTATTGTATCAATCAAACCGCGATTAACATTTCTAAAAATCCTGTTCAACACTCTTATACTAAACATATTAAAATTAGATATCATTTTATACGTGAGTTAGTTGAATCTAAGGAGTTGGAAATTAATAATCTTCCTACTGAATTACAATTAGCTGATCTATTCACTAAACCTTTAGATAATGCGTATTTTGAATTTTTACGCAAGTCGATTATCATGATTTTTGTTGAATAATGTAATATGCATCTTGACTGTTTTTCTTTGCCCTTTGCCCATTTGAGACAAAATGGGGGAAAAATTGAGTCATTGTTATAAATTCTCAACTAAAAAGCTTGATCTTAGTCATCTTATTTTCAAGAATCAGTACCATCAGTTGCAACAGAATTTTAATAGGGAAATGGTTTGTATATAGTTGAGTTGTTTAATTCTTTCATTTCTAGGAGATTGGGTAGATAGATTGTTTGTATGAGAATAGGATTTTCTATATTTTTTAGTATCCCAATGAGTCCTCATTGACTCAAAGGAGATTTTGAATCAAATTTCCGAACGGGGAGATTGAAGAATCCTATATCATTGACTCACTTGAGTCTACATTATATAGGAGATCATCTAGTTTGGAAATAGTGACAAAATTGTGTCTATCCCTAGATGAACTAAAAAGCCTCAGAATCTTCAAATCTTCATTGATATTACTGTACAAGTTCATGAAGGTACAAAACATACACCACAGACTAGGAGTGCATACATATAGTGATTTATTTATGCAATGACCATGTGTGAGTTAAATCTCCTTAAAATGATTTTTAAATAATTTTTGGGACTAATTTAACATTTTCTAAGAATTTTAAATAATTTTTAGGAAATTAAAATTGGAACTTTGCAATGCTTTAGGGTTGATTTATAATTATGTTTTATGCCTTAAAAATGTCTTGGGTAGAATTCAAAAGCGGCAGAAAATAATGTGGGTGAAAGTGGAATTAATTCGGAACATAAAAACACGTGTGTGAGAGTGAATCTACAGCATACACGTGTTGCACACACATCAGTTAGATTTGTGTTTCTTATCACTCGCATACATGTGACTTATTTTGAACACTTGGATCGATTTAATATACGTTCTGCATGTGATTGGAATCAATCCAAGTGAATTAGTTTTAACCAATCAGAGTTGGCTATTTGCATCGCTTCTTGAGAACCCATAGATTTACATCGATTTAGCCAAATTTAATCACAACCCTTAATTTTTAGTCATCGTTCTAGATCCGTTTGCGTCTTTTATAAATAGATTCCATCTCTGAGTTAATTAGAAACTTTTGGTTATTCCTCGTTCGAGAGAAAAATGAGAGATTCGAGAGAAGAGAGATAAAGGATTAGAGGGAGAAATAAAACCCTAATCAAACTTCGTCAAATCCAAACCAGAAATACTTTTCTAAGAGTTAAACCTTTGAGTGTTTAGTTTGTGGTTTGAGAAGTTAATCCTCTCTTGTTCTTGATCATTCTTCCAACTTAGTCACATTGGTTGAGTTTTTCAGTTTCTCAGCATGGAAACTTGAGATCTCGTCTTTGTGATACAAATCATATAGATAGTTTACTATTTTGATTTCTTATTTCGAGAAATCTTTCTTGTTAGTTATTTTAAAACTGATTTTATGTTTTCAAACCCTAAACCAACAATATTCGTTCTGATTTCATTTTAATCAAACTATTAGACTTAGATCTAGATTTGAGATGGGGGCAAGGGGATAATTTTTATTGTATGTATATAGGTATGTGTAGGTTGTATGTATGAAGCATGTTGAATTCATACAACTAAGGGTGTAATCATTATATTAATCAAACTGGTGCATCTTTGTAAATAGTCAATGGAATTGATTGATTCTAGTTGTATATGAAACTATGCTTGTATATACATGTTATGTCTTAAAATTATGTAAAAATACCAAGAAATGAATCTTCGATGATAGTTTGAAGTTCAGGTATAGAATCTACCCCAAAAGTATAAGTAGGCATACCAGGTGTTTGAGGTTTTGCTTAACATTGCAAACAAACTATAAAAATTACGAAACTTTAATTTTGTATTATTCAATATGGTTATTGAAATTGTGTACAATATCATAGAAATTTATGTTGTAGAAAAATTATGAAAATTCCTGGAAGTTGACTGAATGATAGAGTAACCAATAGGGAAGATTTGCTATGTAGTAAAGAAATGGGCATATCTTGCTCTAGGGAACTTGAAATGATGCGCCGCCTTTTGCATTCTAAACCCAATATAATAAATATTTAATTGTAATGGTTTATTATGATTTATGATATGATCTGGATATGTTAAATATCTTGACATGAATGTGGATGGGACATCATTTATGATAAATGGTTTGAATGGGATCATATAATGCTTATGAATTGAGTTACGTTTAAGTTATTATTTCGATTGTTGATATTGTTATTATGATACTAATAATATAATAATGATAGGAAGGAAGGAGAACCAGTTGAACAAGTTCCAGATAAAGACAAAGGAGAAACACATTAAATGGCCAAGGTGAGTGTACTCACTGGTAAGATGCATTTATACATGGATATGGATAAGATCAGAATATTACTCATTAGTAAGATGTATATATGCATGGTATATGATCATAAAGTTATTAATATGAAACTATTCATTTCGATTTACCAAAATGGGAGGTTACTCCCTAACCCAGAATGGGGGAGAGTTGTCTATTGCAGACAGGATATGTGAATCATGATTCGAAAAGTTGGTCATTCTTTATGAATGAGACGGATAAGTATATAACTGGTCATTCTTTATGAATGAGACGGATAAGTATATAATTGGTCATTCCTTATGAATGAGCCGAATAAGTGTGTGTGTGTGTGTGTGTGTGTGTGTGTGTATATATATATATATATATATTACCACATGAATATGATTTATTGCATTTAATCTTATGCAATAGTGTAGTAGTGATGGATTCGCTGAGCTATTTTACTCATGGTCCTTATGTTTATGTTTTTCAAGTATTCTGATATCACTGTCAAATCTAGGAGGTCGGTGGGGTTAGCCAGGGATGCATAAAACCATGGTTTGGGTCAAAGTAAATGGGGTAAGTTCAGCCTACTTATCCTTTCAATAAGTTTGAATGAGCATAATTACTTTAAAATTGTGAATTTTTTTAGTTTTATGGATTCATGTTAATAACTGAAAAAGGATACTCGTGTTTATGGTTTGGTTAAGGTAATTATGATTTGACTCACTTTGACTTCAAACTTAATTATAAGTAACTGGGTTGGGGTGTGGCATAACATATTAAGAAGAGGATGCGTGGAGATTTTTGGCTTTCCTAATCTAGAAAATGTGTTGTATGTAGTATCAAAGGATAACTTAATAAGTATAATCCAACTTTACAATGCTAACTTTGCTGTAAAGTTTGATCGGTCGGATTGCAATGTTTTTTTATCAATTCGGTGAACTTTTGCTATAAATATTAAGGACTACCGATAATTGATATGGTGTCATTTCCATGTCCTCATTAGTACGATTAGCATCAATGACTTGGCCACATCAATTTTTGGGATCTTACAAGGTTAGTTAAGAAAGACCTAGTCCGTTGCATCCCATCACTTGGATAACTAACTTCCTCGATTTTTGGTTCTTGCTTACAACCTATAGGATGTTGAATACCAATACCACCTCTCGTGTTTTATAATTAATACACATGGATCATATAGGTCCCACGCGTATAGAGAGGGTTGGTGGTAAGAAGTATATTCTAGTGATGGTTGATGACTTTTTGAGAAATTTAATCATTGGATTTCTTAGAGAAAAGTCTGATACTGTTGAGTTTCTAACAATCAAGTGTTGTGTTCTTCAAAATAAACATGGTGTCACTATAAATCATATTTGTAGTGATAATGAAACTAAATTTAAAGTTATTGGAGCTGATGATTTTGTGATGAAGTTGGCATCACATATGTGTTTTCGGTCGTTCGTACTCCTCCGAAAAATGGCATTATTGAGAGGAATAATCGAATAATTCATGAGATGGAAAGGTCTATGCTTCTTGAAAGGAAAGTGCATAGACATTTTTGGGAGGAGGCAGTTAACACCGCATGCCACGTGGTGAATAGGGTTTATCTTCCCCCACGCACACGTCACACTCTATATGAGTTATGGATTTATAAGAAACTCAACATATCCTATTTTTAAGTTTTTGATTGTCCTTAATTTATCCTTAAATATAGACAGCATTTAGGGAAATTCGACTTTGGAAGCGATGAGGGACTAATTTTAGGATATTCATTGACTAGGAGAGCCTATAAAGTGTATAACCATAACATCTCTAAGATGATTAAATTGGTAAATGTCACAATTAGAGATGATGCATCAGCTATGTTTATTGACCATTGATGATACCAGAAGTAGTACCACCAGGTCAAAGTAATAAGTGAGATTGTACCAGCACAACAATGGCATAAAGTGTATTTTCCCTAAAGACAACGTTTCAAGTGTATTTTTCTTTTTCGATTTGGTAGGGAAATTAGTTAAACTTATCTTAGGGGTTATTTTTTTGATTTTGTATTTTGTATCGGAATACACAAATGGGGAGATTTCTAAGAGCAATATTTAAACTTTCTAAGTATATTTATAAGTTTGGCATGTTCCATTACAAGCCCACATCATGATGTACATTCTTAAGAGCTTCAATCAATCAAACACAACTTAGTGACCGATTACAACAATCGAAGATCGAAGAGTTAAGATCCTCACAACAATCATCAGAGAAGGTATATGATATCGTCACAACTTAATGTTTACTTATATTCACGGGTTATTTTAAAGTTGTTTGAATCAAAAATATTTTTAAAATATTCGCATCATCATTAGAACGACATTTGGATGTCATTTGAACAAGTGCATATACCTCGTTAGAACAACTTCGAATGAACTTCAAACGAGATTAATTTTTGCAACTTTTGTCCCATATGATTTTCTCGTTCGATATGTCTTTAGAAGTGGTTCGAAGGATATTAGGTACTTCGTTTGAGCGAGATGTACCTCGTTCAAACGAGACGATGAAACTTTTTTTAGTTGATCTCAAATGCAATCTTTTCAAGTCCATATCTTGGAGATTTTTCTCCCTATATATAGATATACGAACTTACACTTCTTAAAAAAGCCTCTTAGAACACTTATATGATCAAACACTTTGATTTTTCAAATCTGAACCCATTTGATGTTTTGTGATCACTTGATCAAATCATGAAGAACACATCACATATTCATAACCCTGTGGAGTTGATTCTTTATGGCTGAAGATACGAAAGGATCTTCGTGAGGCTAATTGATGGACACCGAGATGAGTGGAGATTATTGTGGAGCGCTGCTAGATTTGCACTGCTTTTTATTAGTAAAAAAGGTGACATAACTGCGATACAGAGTGGTGTCAAAATTTGTAAGTCTGTTTGTGTCATTCTGTAATACCGTAGTTGTAACAGTGCTGGAAAAAGGATTTTTTTCGAGAATGGTTTTTCCCTCATATCTCCCACTGTGGCTTGTTTTAATTCGATTTAGATTCATTATCTTACATGTTTAGGTTCACCTAATTAATCGATATAAAATTTGGATAAAATTGAATTTGGATTGTTTGTTACCTACTTTACAAAATTCTACATTTGACCATATAATCGGACAACTCTATAAATTTCATTTTTAATCAGGGAAAACCTTAGCAAGGAAGACTAAACATTGGTTGTGGATCAATTACATTAGTACAAGGATTGCTTTGTTTGGGAATACACTAAGTCTCTTGGCTTAGACAAGAAATTAGTGGAGTGTAGATTGCCAATAAAACATGGATACAAACATGTCAAATAACTACCAAGACAAATAACTCCAAAAGTCACAACCCATATAAAATAAGAGATTGAGAGGCTGCTAAAGGTTGGTTTCATTTGAATAATAAGGTATGTTAAATAGCTCTCGAACATAGTGCCATTTATTAAGAAAAATACACTACACTCAAATGCAGACAATGTCACCAAAATCCGACCAGGTGTTGTCACGATCAAGGACCCTGACAAGAAAACACGCGTGTGTTGTCATGGTCATTGATTAGGACAAGATTGGTAAAAATTAACGGTGTGCAAGGCCACTAGTTTTTGTTCCAGCCCTAAAATCTCTCACCCCCCCCCCCCCCAAAAAAAAAAAAAACAACAAAAAAACTCTTTCCATGTTCTCCCTCTTAAAGCGGTCGCATATCTCTCTTAGGTTAAAAAACCCATAATGTTTTCACCTAAAATGTATGATTTACAAATTTTGACACCACACACACACGCAAATATATATATATATATATATATATATATATATATATATATATATATATATATATATATATATATATATATATTAAGTTATATATTTAGTTATAGTTGTTGAATACATGTGTTTATTTTTTGTAAAATAGTTGTATTTACATGTATGAATTTGACATTGTTATAAAACAACTTGTACAAAATCTGAGTTTGAACAATTTGACTTTAATATTTGTTTGGACTTAATATATGTGTTTGTTTTTTTATAAAATAGTTGTATTTACATGTATAGTTTGATATTGTTAGAAAACAAATTGTGCAACACTTAGGTTTACAGGTTTGATCAATTTAACTTTGATATTTCTTTGTGCTTGAATATATGTATTTATTTATTAAAAAATTAATCATCTTGGTTAAAAAATAATTTGTGAGTTTTTTTAAAAATTTCAAGGATTTTGGGATTTGGATGTATAATTTGTATGTATAGTGTGAATAATATGTGGGTTTATTTAAAAATAATTTATGGGTTTAATTAAAAATATAATCAAGAACACAATGAACGTTCTACCATAATTTCTATTTGGTATGTATATGCGTCTTAGGGTTTCAAGCTAGGTTTTGAAAACTGGATTTGATTAGGTCATAAAGTATAATTAAAACTTATTTGGTATGTATACGCAACATAGGGTTTCAACCTAGATTTGGAAAATTATATTCGATTATGTTATAAAGTATAATTAAAACCAATTTGGGATGTATACGCGACATAGGGACCTAGGTTTTGAAAATTAGATTCGACTAGGTTATAAAGTATAATTAAAAAAATGGTATGTATATGAGGCTTAGGATTTCAATCTAGGTTTTGAAAATTGGATTCGATTAGGTTATAAAGTATAATTAAACCAATTTGGTATGTATACGCGAATTAGGGTTTCAACCTATGTTTTCAAATCGGATTTTTTTAGGTTATAAAGTATAATTAAAATCAATTTGGTATGTATATGCGACTTAGGATTTTAACACGATAATGTTTCAACATTGTTATTTAACTAATGATTTAAAACCCCATGGGGATAAACTAACTTGTAGAAATGCCCTTTTTGTTCACACGTGATAGGCAATGATTCCTACAAGTAATTATGGGGTATCCTCTATACAAAGAGACGATGGGTGAGAGAAATAGAGTCGGGTATGTGTACCGTAGAGGTGCTAAAGAGCTTGTAAAATTCGTAAAGAGGTATCTAAATGATGAAGAGTTCTCATGTTCTTGTGCAAGTTGTAGAAATAGGAAAGTGTTTGAGGGGAAATCAAACATGGGCTCAAAATTTGAAAGTCTACAATAAATGATAAACCACATGCTCAAATGGGTCAAGTGCGACGTCATGAATAAAGGTAAGGGCAAGGAAAAGGCGAATGATAAGGGAAAGGCTAAGGAGAAGGTGGGTTAGAGGACCACACCACTACTCCATCCCCATTACCGACTCTGGCCGACTCATCATCCCCGTATGACATATACTCTACCCCTAACTCAACTATCCCGACTCCATTTAAGCCAATTGGAGTGAGGGTATATATCCTTAACAGTCGTGGAGGTGCTCTAATTACCAAGGGAGTGAAGTACATGAGCATCACTCCTGGTACCATGGTGCACAACCGTCCACTATGAGATTACCTCATAGAGATTATTGTGGGAAAAGAGGACGAGGTATTGTAGTTGGATGAGTAATCCGGTGTCCAACGTATTGAGGGCACGTTGGGGGCATACATCACTTGATCGAGTTTTTTCCTCATGCCTCACTAAGTTTTCCAATAGAATGTTATATTTGATAAAACAAACCAGATTTAATTAAGCTTGTTATATGTTGATGTAATTAACCTGAAATATTAATTTGGTTTAATATATAATGTTAGTGTTTATTTATTTTGATTTATTATTATGTCGTATTATATTGTTTAATGTGTTGATGTTAAGAAAAAATAAAACCTTTTTGCAAAAGGTTTACTGTTGGCAAGCCATCAATTTTTTCCATTTTCTACATTATTGTCACTATCAAGAACCATGACAATACAGGGGGGAAAACATAGATCCGAGCGCACGACCTTGATTTATATAATATTAACCATGCATAAGAACATTCTCTGTGCGCACGAATACAAAGTAGCCATGAAAAGTTTGGGTCAACCCGAGTTAATGATGATATTGAAAAGGTGGAAATTATCGAGACAAAAGGGTGTTCTTACAGTCCTTGATCGTGACATGAATCGTTGTCACCCCTAGAATTGTCACCGTCATTGACTGTGACAACATTATGTTGTCTGTGATATTGATCATGGAAAAAGTTCTAGAATGGTGCAGTGACAGAAAATTAAAAGTGTGAATTAATTTTACAAATATAAATGCTACCACTCCAAAAGATGAATATTTAATGCCAATAGTAGACTTATTGGTTGACAAATATGCTCATTATACTACCATGTCTATGATGGATGGTTATTCAGGTTACAACTAAATATGCATTGATAAAGAAGATGTGCATAAGACTATTTTTAGGTGTCTTGGGAATATAGGGACCTTTGAATAGATAAATATGACATATGGGTTGTTGAGTGATGGATCCACTTACTAAAGGGGAATGAATACCATTTCTATGACATCATTAGAACCTTTTTAGAGTGGTTTTTGATGATATAATTGCCAACTCAAAAATATTAACTGATCATATAACACATTTCAAAAGGTCCTTCGAAAGATGAAGATCAATTATTATTGTTGAAGATCGACTGGCCAAGCTATAACACTTCTCAATTTCTTGCTCTAGTTTATGCAAAATGCACTGCTGCTGAAAGAAGTCCTCTTTGAAAAATGTTAGAGGAAATTGTCATTCAATTCAAATTACAAGCTCTGGTAGTGATTGGAGATTTCAATGTAGTTGAGAATGTAGAGGATAAGATTGGAAGTGATGATCTGCACTTTAATGATTCTCAAGATTTTAAAGATATGATTTCATCATGTGAGCGATCTGATCTGGGATTTAAGGGATCTAGATTCACTTGGACAAACAACAGGGTATTAGGCACCATATTTTGCAGATTGGATATGAGCTTAGTTAATTGCAAATAGTTACATGAGTTCCCTCAGTCTAGTATAACTCACCTTCCCTAGCACTGTTCTGATCATAACCCTCTCTTGTTGTCAATTAAAACTGCTCTAGATAAGTGTCCAAAACCTTTCAAATTCCTCAATATGTGGTGTGTGGATGATAAAGTTAAGAATGTTGTTAAAGAGGCCTGGAAAAATAGTGTTAATGAGGCCCCCGTGCAAGTTTTTCAATCAAAATGAAAATGCTAAAGAAAAAAAATGATGGAATGGAATGCTTCCCAGGTTAAATATATTTTTCAGAAAGTTAAGGATTTTGAAGATCATGTATTAATTAAAGAGGCAAATTTTGAAGCACCTATCAATTCTTACTACGAGTGATCATCGAGAATATAAGGCTCAATAGAATCAATATTTAAAAATGGAGGAAAACTTTTGGCAACAAAAATGCAACTTTAAATGGCTGAAGGATGGGGATTCTAATGTGACACCTCTCCTAATTAACCCCGGGTGATCAGTCCTAAATTAAATTAGAACATGTCTCTCATTTGGTTCATTCTTAGCATCACTGTCGCCTTTACTAACCACCTAAGTGAGAAAATTAGATTGGTGCCAAATTTTATCCTTCATTAACTAAATTGAAATACTCATGCGGAACAAAACAATATGACAATCACAAATAACTGAATTCAACCATTCACAGTTAAATAACTGACCGAATAAACCATCAGGTCCAAATCTAACAGAAGTAATGACAAGCAATTAAATCTCAACAAGTCTGACATAATTACTGAATAAAATAGTGAGCAACATGCTCGAATAACTGATAGGAAGTCTCTACACTAAAAATGAAAAGAACGAGGCGCATATCAAACTCCCACAACATCCACACATGCTACAGCAACGGATCCTTGGAATGATTCAAGCCTGGCGTCCCTGTGGCTGGACACCTAAAAGGTTTTTTTTTAAGTTTTTATATCAAGGGGTAGTACCCAAAACATTTGGAAAACATTTAGAAAATCAGTAAATATATATGCATGCTCTTCATATATTTAGTTAGTGTCGCACTCTCTTGAGAACATCCTCACCCCTTCTCTAATGTGCACTACTAACACCTTAATTAATTTACCTAGTTATTTATCCGATGACTAGATAATTAATATAACCCCTTGCAACCACCCCACTCTGACCGGGTGTTCCGTAATTATTATTTCTAAGTTATTATTAACATTAACTTAATTAATCCTTTCCCTTTTTTAAAATCATATAACTTCCACACCCATTATATTATAATACAATTCACAACCTATATTAATTTACCCGTATATAATTATTTACCTCATTATATATGTATACTTATATTACAACATTCACAAACATGCTAGAATAATAATTAATATTGAACATCCTCCGGAGTAATAACCCACCGGATGTAAATTCTCTAAAGTACTATCCCACTAGGCATATTCACATAACCTAGTAACCCCAAGTCAGAATTTCTCAATAACTTGGATAATACGCAAAAATTTGAGGCGGTCATATTCCTTCCCTGAAAGTGAGATGCCCTTCACCCATATAACGGACGCTATAACCTGGGAATGTACTCTCCCTACTCCTCAAGCTAGGGGATTCACCCACTACGCACAACCTCCCCCTATAGCACTAGAGTATATGTAATAATAATATCTAGCCACTGATATTAATGCACACGTCATATATATATATATACTATCGCACACCGTATATATATATATATATATATATATATATATATATATATATATATATATATATATATATATATATATATATATATATATATATATATATATATATATATATATAAAATTAAAATTAAAATAAACTATCTCGACTGTCCCATATACTAAGTCCGTAACACAAGCCTATTCAAATTATTAAGACTTTATGGTCCAACTCTAATTATTAATTAATTCACACCTGAACTAATTAAATTACTTTTAGTGTCGCCCCCAAACAATATATTCGGACTTACTCTCGTGGCCCGAAATAAACAATACCCGAGTCTAAATTCTCGAATCCAAATTATTTAGTCTTCATTCTAAATAAATTTAACGTCTTGGTATCGCTCAACCAATAACCCCGGACTTGCCCACTCAATCCATATTTAATTACCTTGAAATACTATTCCAAAATATAACCATGGTGTGACACACGTAATTTCCTTCAAATCCTAATTAATTTTCCCTCCCAATTAATTTGATTATACCCCCATGTCTATTTCTCATTTCATAAGGTATAGGAAAAGATTTATTTTTAAGTTCCCTTATATATACAAACTGGCCAAACTGCCAGAAATTTTCGACCTTTGATCAATCGATCCCCAACTCTCGATCGATCAATCGAACATGTCATCGTCTTCTCCGAGTTGTCTGTTTCAGCCATGGACGCAAATCTACAAACCCTAACTTCTTCTACCAGCAAACCCAAGTATTCTCATAAATAAAATACACTAAAAACCTCCTGAGAGACCCCCATAAAGTCCTCAAACATTATTTAATTTCCGTCCTCTACTGTTTTATAAATTGGGGAAAAATTCGATTTAACCTTTAACCCCTTTAAACATCAAATACTTGCCTCAAATTTTTTTCTAGTTCATCCAGATTACATCCTACCAGTATATATATACTACTCTCAGATTACAAATGAATTTCTTACACAATTTAGAAATCAGAATATTGGTTTACAAAAACCCCATGTTTATACCCTTTAATTCCCAAAACGAATTTGAATTATTCACATCGCATAAATATGAATAGAAAATCAAACTAAATGCTACACTAAGTTAACTACTTGCCTTATGATTCGTAGGGTCTGATTTGCGGTTGTGAATTTCCAAGGTTGAAGGCGAATTCCTTTCGTTTTGGCTCTTTCCTTTGTCCCCCAAATTTTCCTATAACTGCCACTAAGGATTTCCTCTCCCACTAAGTACTTTCTAAACTCTAATCATACATTCTCTTTTTCCTTATAATTGTTTAATTAGGCTAATTCCCATTTTTTGCCTAATCGGCCTAGCCCAAGTGACCCCGTGTGGGTCCGATTATGCCTAAAAATGTCCCGTGACCCGTTTACTACCCCCGGGTACACTTTTTCGACTATCTCGGCCCATCTGAACTCAACCGTGCACTCAAAATTGTCATCCGATTTAATTTTTAAAAATCCTTATCTCACACCCAAATTAGTCTATACCGACTCCCGGCTGAGATAAGGACTTACCCCGTCATTAATACCCGAAATGACATAAATAAATTATTACTATTCACTTAGTAAATAAATCTCCCTAAATATTAACCATTCACTCCCCGATTAATATTTAAATATATTTTTCCATACTTAATACGATTAAAATTACGACACACAAGTAATTTTTAAATTCCTGAATTAATTAAATTTTAAATACACAAAAATACGGGTTGTTACATACTCCCCCCTTACAAAGGAATTTCGTCCCCGAAATTAGGTCGTACCTGTGGTGAAAAGCTCTGGATATTGTTCCCGCATATCCTCTTCCCGCTCCCAGGTAGACTCGTGAAAGTTGTGGTGACCCCACTGTAATCTAACTAGTGGAACAACCTTGGATCATAACTTCTTCTCACTACGGTCCAGAATAGCCATCGATCTCTCCTCATATAAGATGACTGGCTGTAAATCAATTTCCTCGAGTGGAATGTGTTAGAAGTCCCTCTCACTCCTTCGATATTTCTTTAGCAATGCCACATGAAATACGTCGTGTATTCGCTGAAGATGCTCCAGCAATCCCAATCGATATGCTACCAGTCCCACCCTCTCAATAATAGGGAAAGGTTTTCGAGATTCTCCAGCGGTCGTTTTCGAACCTCATCACCCCTTTCATAGGGGACACCCAGACAAATACCTGATCCCCAACTTCTAACTCCACATGTCTCCGTGAAGCATCCGCATAACTCTCGTGTCTATTCTGAGCTATCCAAATCTGCCCTCGGATCAACTCTATCTTGGCAGACGTCTCCTAGAAAATTTCCGCCCCAATATATTGTTGTCCCCCACCTCTAACCAACAAGCCGGTGAATGACAAGGTTTTTCGTACAGTTCCTCGAACGGTGCCATGCCAATCGTGAAATGATAAGAGTTATTATTCACGAACTCTAACAAAGGAAGGAATTTCTCCCAACTTCCCCCAAAGTCTAAAATATAAATTCTGAGCATGTCTTCCAGCATCTGATTGACTCTTTCAGTCTGCTCGTCGGTTTGTAGGTGATAGGTTGTACTCAAACGTAACTCCGTGCCCATGGCCTCCTGAAAGCTCTGCCATAAGTGGGCCACAAAAATTTTGTCTCTATCAGACACAATATTTATCAGCACCTCATGCAGCTTAATAATCTCCACTAAGAATAGCTATGCATAACGCATCGTCTCAAAGTCCATGCAGACCGGCATGAAGTGGTCCACCTTGGCCAACCGATCCACAATGACCCATATGGAATCGTGACTCCTCTGTGACGTAGGTAACCCTGCAATGAAGTACATTGAGATGCTCTCCCACTTCCATACGGGAATCTCTAGCGGCTGTAGCATCCCTCATGGTCTCTGATGGTCAACTTTCATAATGTGACACGTGGAAGATTTCGAAACAAACTCTGATATGTCATGTTTCATTCCTGGCCACCAATACTGCCTCCTCATATCCTAGTACATTTTATCCCCGTTGGGATGTATCGCAAATCTCGACCCATGGGACTCTATCATAACAGCGTGCCTCAACTCCTCATCCTCTGGCGTAATTAACCTCCCATTAAGGCGTAGGCCTCCTTCCGAGTTGATCGAGTAACCCTCTGCTCCCTCAGCTAACAATTGGCTTACTTTATCCCAGATGATCTGATCCTCTGCCTGAGCCCTCACCACCCGGATAATGATCTCAGGTGTGATGGATAATGCTGACATGCAGGCCCTGGCTACATCATCCTCATATCTAAGCTCTTTCCACTTCTCTTTCCAAACTTCTGATATTTTCCCAGTCAGTCTCCGGCTCAATGCGTCTGCTACCACATTAGCCTTACCAGGATGATACTGAATATCAAACTGGTAGTCTTTCATGAATTCTAGCCACCACCTCTGCCTCATATTCAGATCCTTCTGTGTGAAGAGATACTGGAGTGACTTGTGATCCGTGAATAAAGTGAACTACCCTCTTAAAAGATAATGTCTCCATACCCTCAAAGCAAAAACGACCGCTGCTAGCTCCAGGTCGTGAGTGGGGTAATTCCTCTCGTGGGGCTTTAGCTTTCTCGATGCATAAGCTATAGCACTTTCCTCCTGCTGAAGCACACCCCCAAGTCCCTGTAGGGATGCGTCAGTGTAAACCCAATACTCTAGTCCTACCTTCGGCAAAGCAAGTACATGTGCAGATTTCAACTTGTCATTTAGCTCGTTAAAAGCTAATTGACAATGATCACTCCAAGTGAAAGGCACCCTTTTCCGAGTCAGCCTCTTCAAAGGGCCCGTAATCTTTGAGAATCCTTTAATGAACCGCATGTAATACCCGTCCAATCCCAGAAAATTGCACACATCGGTCAGTGTCGTGGGTTGTCTCCACTCCCTCACCGTCGAAACCTTACCCGGATCCACCGCAATACCCCGGTCTGACACCACGTGGCCAAGAAACTATACCTACCACAGCCAAAATCCACACTTCTCGAATTTGACATAGAGCTGATGATCCTGTAGTGTCTGTAGAACCATACACGGATGCTCTACGTGCTCCTCCTCGGTGTGCGAGTAGATCAGGATGTCATCAATTAACACGATGACAAATTGATCGAGATACTCCCTGAAAACCCTATTCATGAGGTCCATGAACAATATTGGTGCATTGGTGAGCCCGAATGGCATCACCCTAAACTCGTAAGATCCATACCGTAACAGAAAAGCAGTCTTAGAAACATCCTCCTCTCAGATGCGTAGTTGATGATACCCTGACCTCAAATCGATCTTGGAGAAGTAAGATGGCCCTCTCAATTGGTCAAAAAGACCATCGATCCTAGCTAATAGATACTTATTCTGTATCGTCACCTTATTCAACTCTCTGTAGTTCACGCACAACCGAAGTGAACCATCCCGCTTCTTTGCAAACAATACCGGTGCACCCCATGACGATGTACTCCGCTGAATGAAACCCTGACCCAGGAGCTGCTGAATCTTCTCTCTCAACTAAAGCATCTCTGAAGGGGCCATACGATAAGGTGCTCGAGCAATCGGACTCGTCCCCGATGCTAAATTGATTACAAATTTGATTTCCTTACTGGGTGGCAACCCTGGTATTTCCTGGAACACATCCTAAAAGTCCCTCACTACTAGGATTGAGTTCAACGGAACCACCACCTCTTGTGAGGTTTCCTCCTCGATGTAATACAAGGGGGTGCGCGACCCTCCCTCCAGTAGCGGCATCGCTATTAGGAACATATCCTGTCCCGAAATGGAGAACACGATTGTCCTCTCGTAACAATCCACACTTGCCCGATAACCTGCCAACCACTCCATACCCAGGATGACATCGTACCCCTCCATATCTAACACTAAGAGGTCCGCTGCTAAACTAATCCTCCCAATTAAATTTTCCACCCCCGACAAATCGAGTGAATCAAAGCTCCGCTGCCCACTGGTGACTCGACACACATACGAAGACTACCCGCGGTCTCTAATAATTCGGCCCATTTAGAAAAATTAAATTTAATGAATGAATACGATGCTCTCGTGTCAAAAAGTATATTACCCTCATGACCATGAATGAGAAACATACCCTCAACTGCTGGTGACGCCTGCTGTATTGGAGGATTGGGAACATCCCGGACGTTGTACACACGCCCGTAGTGCATTTTCCCCTGCTATTGTGGGGCGAGTGGAGCTGGTGCTGCTAGCAGCATCTTCCCCTGTTGGGAACCCTATTGATGACCTCTGCCCCTCTACGGGTAATCCCTCTTAAAGTGTACTGGCTGGCCACAGAAAAAACAGCATTTCTGATCGTCCATCTAGCGTTGGCCTGTTGTGCCTGACGTGGCTGGCCCTATTGGCCTCCCCCATTGTTCCCTTGGCCCTGACGGCCCTGAGGAACCTGTTGCTACTAATTTGGGCCTGGTTGCCCCTGCCTGAACCCCTATCCTCCCGATCGGAACCTACCAGGCCTAAATTTCTTAGCCTGATTCTCCTGTTGACTGCTAGTCTACTGCTGAGTACCACTCGTATCACCACCAGTAACTTCCTTGCGTTGCTGGCTCAGCTCCCCCACTCTATTTCTCCCCTTCGCATGGAAGCGATGATCCTGGCAATGTACGAGGGCGGCATTAATGACATCTGTATAAGTCACTAACGCCGGATTCCCAATCCAATGTTGCCTGATCCTCCAGGCCAATCCATCCATGAACCTCGACTTCTTTCGCTCCTCATCACTCACCTCATTTGGCACAAAGTTTGCCAAACGGGTGAACTCTTCCTCATAATCTTCCACTGAATGGTCACCCTGCACTAACTCACTGAACTTCTTCCTCATCTCATCCTCTACCGCTGGTGGGAAGTATTTGCAGTCAAACCGCACCCAGAACTCAGATATCGTCATCAAATTCGTCTCCTCAGCGGTGGTAACTCACTCCCACCACTGTAAGGCTTCCCCCGACAGACGAAAAGTAGCAAGCATCTGTTTTTGCACATCAGCACACTCCAGCATGCGCAAATGGAGCTGAATATTCTTCTTCCAGTCACAAGCCTCTACCATATCGGTGCTACCCCGAAACTCGGGTGGGTGACCCATCTGAAAGGTCTCCCTAACTCGCTGCTAAGACGGTGGACCCACTGGAGCATGAACTGTTGGTTCCACGGGAGGTGGTGCCTGGGGCTGAGGGAAATGGGCTCCCATAGCCCTCATTGCTGTCTCAACTGCCTGGGCCACTATCACGTCCACCTGAGTAGTGGAGAACAACTCGAGAGGGGGTGGGGGTGGCGCTACCTATGGCTCCTGACGAGCCTGTATTAACTAATCCCTAGCCTCAGCCCTCTCCGCTCTCTGCCCCTTCGGTGGCATCAGAAAATAGATTGAATCGTATAAGTACACATTTTATACAAAAATATCTAATAGCAAAAATACGATAACTCAAAAGCGGAAAATGAATCAACAGTCCTAATAATAGGGCTCTACATCAACCGAATGCTACGCTTAAACGTAGTAAGCCGCGCAGATCCTAAGGACACTAGAACCTGATGATATGCTACCATCTGTGACACCCCGCCAAATTAACCCCGGGTGAGAAGTCCTAAATGAAATTAGAACAGGTTTCTCATTTGGTTCATTCTTAGCATCACTGTCGCCTTTTTAATTACTAACCACCTAAGTGAGAAAATTAGACTGGTGCCAAATTTTATCTTTCATTAACTTAATTGAAATACGCATGCGGAATAAAACAATATGACAATCACAAATAACTAAATTCAACCATTCACAGTTAAATAACTGACCGAATAAACCATTGGTTCAAAATCCAATAGAAGTAAAGACAAGCAATTAATCTCAACAAGTCTGATATAAGTACTGAATAAAACAGTGAGCAACATGCTCGAATAACTGATAGGAAGTCTCTACACTAAGAATGAAAAGAACGAGGCGCATATCAAACTCCCGCAACATCCACACATGCTGCAGCAACGAATCCTTGGAATGATTCAAGCCTGGTGTCCCTGTGGCTGGACACCTAAAAGTTTTTTTTTTTAAGTTTTTATAGCAAGGGTTAGTACCCAAAACATTTGGAAAACATTTAGCAAATGATTAACTTGCAGTAATAAATATATATGCATTCTCTTCATATATTTAGTTAGTGTCGCACTCTCTTGAGAACATCCTCACCCCTTCTCTAACGCCATAATTAATTTACCTAGTTAATTATCCCATGACTAGATAATTAATATAACCCCTTGCAACCACCCCACTCTAACTGGGTGTGCCGTAATTATGATTTCTAAGTTATTATTAACATTAACTTAATTAATCATTTCCCTTTTTAAAATCATATAACTTCCACACCCATTATATAAATAATACAATTCACAGTCTGTATTAATTTACCCGTATATAATTATTTACCTCATTATATACGTATAGTTATATTACAACATTCACAAACATGCTGGCATAATAATTAATATTGAACAACCTCCCGAGTAATAACCCACCGGATGTAAATTCTCTTAAGTGCTATCCCACTAGTCATATTCACATAACAAAGTTACCCCAAGTCAGAATTTCTCACTAACTTGGATAATACGCAAAAATTGGAGGCGGTCATATTCCTTCCCTGAAAGTGAGATACCCCTCACCCATATAACGGACGTTATGACCTGGGAATGTACTCGCCCTACTCCTCAAGCTAGGGGATTCACCCACTGCGTGCAACCTCCCCCTATAGCACTACATTATATGTAATAATAATATCTAGCCACTGATATTAATGCACACACCATATATATATACTATCGCACAACACACACACACACACATATATATATATATATATATATATATATATATATATATATATATATATATATATATATATATAAATAAACTATCCCGGTTATCCCATGTACTAAGTCCGTAACACAAGCCTATTCAAATTATTAAGAGTTTATGGTCCAACTCTAATTATTAATTAATTCACACCTGAATTAATTAAATTACTTTTTGTGTCACCCCCAACCAATATTTTCGGACTTACTCTCGTGGCCCGAAATAAACAATACCCGAGTCTAAATTCCCGACTCCAAATTATTTAGTCTTCATTATAAATAAATTTAACGTCTTGGTATCGCTCAACCAATAACCCCGGACTTGCCCACTCAATCCGTATTTAATTATCTTGAAATACTATTCCAAAATTTAACCATGGTGTGACACACATAATTTCCTTCAAATCCTAATTAATTTTTCCTCCCAATTAATTTGATTGTACCCCCATGTATATTTCTCATTTCATAAGGTATAGGAAAAGATTTATTTTAATTTCCCTTATATATACAAACTGGCCGAACTGCCAGAAATTTTCGACCTTCGATCGATCGATCCCCAACCCTCGATCGATCGATCGAACAGGTCATCGTCTTCTCCGAGTTGTCTGTTTCAGCCATGGACGCAAATATACAAACCATAACTTCTTCTACCAGCAAACCCAAGTCTTCTCATAAATAAAATACACCAAAAACCTCCCGAGAAACCCTCATAAAGTCCTCAAACATCATTTAATTTCCGTTTTCTACTATTTTCATCAATTGGGGAAAATTTTGATTTAACCTTTATCCCCTTTAAACATCAAATGCTGGCCTCAAATTCATTTCTAGTTCATCCCGATTACATCCTACCAGATATATATATATATATATACTACTCTCAGATTACACATGAATTTCTTACACAATTTAGAAATCGAAATATTGGTTTACAAAAACCCCATGTTTATACCCTTTAATTCCCAAAACAAATTTGAATTATTCACATCACATAAATATGAATCGAAAAGCAAATTAAATGCTACAGCAAGTTAACCACTTGCCTTATGATTCGTAGGGTCTGATTTGCGGTTGTGAATTTCCAAGGTTGAAGACGAATTCCTTTCGTTTTGGCTCTTTCCTTTGTCCCCCAAATTTGCCTGTAACTGCCTCTTAGGGTTTCCTCTCCCACTAAGTACTTTCTAAACTCTAATCAACCGTTCTCTTTTTCCTGATAATTGTTTAATTAGGCTAATTCTCGTTTTTTGCCTAATGGGCCACAAGTGACCCAAGTGCCCCCCGTGTGGGCTCGGTTATGCCAAAAAACGTCCCATGACCCGTTCACTACCCTCGGGTACTCTTTTCCGACTATCTCGGCCCATCTGGACTCAACCATACACTCAGAATTGGCATCCGAATTAATTTATAAAAATCCTTATCTCACACCCAAATTAGTCTAGAGTGACACCTTGTTGAGATAAGTATATACTCCGTCATTAATACCCGAAATGACGTAAATAAATTATTACTATTCACTTATTAAATAAATTTCCTTAATATTAACCATTCACTCCCCGATTAATATTTAAATATATTTTTCCATACTTAATTCGATTAAAATTAGGACACACAAGTAATTTTAAATTCCTGAATTAATTAAATATTAAATACACAAAAATACGGGGTGTTACATCTAATACTAAACTGTTTCATACTAAAATTAATGTTAAGAGGAATATTTTAGTCATTAATCAAATCCTCAATTATGGAAGAGTCTAAAGATGGTATCGATAACACATTCATTAACCACTTTTCTAATCTATGGAAAGTAAATCATATTAATGAGAATGAAGACTACTTCGATCTTATCCCAAAAATCATTAAAGATGAAGATAATGTTGGATTCCATCCCAAATGAAGATGAAATATACAAGGCTATTCAAAGCCTAAATGGTGATAGTGCTCCTGGCGCAGATGGATTTGGAGGTTTGTTTTACACTAAATTTTGGGAGATTATAAATAAAGATTTCATTAAAGCTATTCAAAGTTTCTTCAATGGTGCTGAAATGCCTAGAAGTTGGTCAAGTACTATTATTATGCTGATCCCAAATGTTAGTAACCTAATCAAATGGTCAAACTTCAGGCCTATTAGTTTATGTAATTTTTCTAATAAAGTTATTTCTAAATTACTTTATGATAAGCTCATTCCTATTCTTCCTTCTATCATATCTCCTAACCAAACTGGTTTTGTTAAAGGAAGAAACATTCAAGATAATATCTTTTTAGCCCAAGAAATGATTCAATCCCTTGGTAAGAAAGTTCATGGAGGCGATACTATATTCAAACTTGACATGGGAAAGGCCTATGATAGGGTGTATTCTCCATTACTATGATCTATTCTTAGGAAATTTGGGTTTTGTGAAATCCTTATTGAGTTAGTTTAGAGGCTTATAGCTTACAGATGGTTCTCTATCACAGTTAATGGTCAAAGTGAAGGTTATTTTAATCCTACCATAGGGCTTAGACAAGGTGACCCACTGTCACCAAGTCTTTTCATTATAACCACTGAAGTTCTAAGCAGAAATTTAAATCTCCTATTTCAGTCCAACATGTCCACTCCTTTTTCTTATCCTCCAGGAAGGGTTTGAATAATCCATTTGGGATTTGCAGATGTCTTAATCATATTCGGTAATGCTAGTAAGAGGACTCTAAAATCTCTATTTGAAGTGGTGGTAGAAGTTGAATATGCATTTGGGCAGCTTGTAATAGAGAAAAGTGATTTTTTTCAAGTCAAATAAAACCAATAAGAAAAGACTCCAAGAAATTGAAGTTATCACAGGCCTTCAGCATAGGTTTTTCCTTATCAAGTATTTCGAGTTCCCCTTAAGCCCAGGAAGGAAGAAAATTATGCATTTATCTGAGATCAAGTCTTCAAAGCTCTTATCGCAGGGAGGTAGGCTGATTCTTATTAAACATGTATTTTCTTCTATTCCTCTCTATATTTTATCAGTCATTTGTCCTCCCAAAGCCGTGTTAAATAGAATCAAATCGCTATTCAACAAGTTTTGGTAGGGAGGATTCTCTAAGCTAAGGCACTATCAGTGGTCTAATTAGGATAACATATGCTACCCTACAGAGGAAGGAGGTCTTAACATTAAAAATTTGAAAGAAATATTGAAAGATACAAGCCTTAAACTGTACTAGAAATGGAGATATGAGAATGGTCTATGGGGGATCTGTATGTGAAATAAGTTTAAGAATGCAACAGTTAATGTTAAAGGTTCTAAAGCCTTCAAAATAATAGTTGCTATTCATACAGAAGCTTGTGAATTTATAAATAGAGATAATCAAATTTGTAGGCCTTCTACATCAGAGGATTTTTCTCTTAAGACTGCTTATGAAGTCATTAGAAGAGCTAGACCCGCTGCTCAAAGCTGGAAATTCATTTGGAGCCCTTATTGCCTAACCAAAATTAGTATTTTCATAAGGAAAGTTTTGAATAATGTTGTTCCTACTGATGTGTCCATCCAGAATATTGGCATTAGATTAGCTTTTAAATGTAGAAACTATGAGCCAGATTTGGAATCTACAGATCATTTACTTAGTTCATGTCCTATTGCTCAGGAAATGTGGCTGTTATTTGGTAGAAAATTAGTTATAAAATTGCATTTTGAGAACTATAAATCCCTTCTAATTTCCCTGTGTTTGTAAATGAAGAAACTATGAGTCAGATTTGGAATCTGCAGATCATTTACTCAGTTCATGTCCTATTGCTCAAGAAGTGTGGCTATTCTTTGGTAACAAATTAGTTATAAAATTACATTTTGAGAACTATAGATCCCTTCTAATATCGTATTTTTAATCACCCAAAGCTAATTATATGGGAGTTATGGAAGGCTAAAAACTCATTTTTTGAGAATATTACTATGAAATCAGTCAATATCATCCAAAATGTTATGAATTCATTAACAGACTTGGATTCTATTCATGAATTCAGAGATAGATGTAAGAGTAAAGATGCCATTTTGATATCTTGGTTCAAGATGAAAATCAGTTCTCCCAAAGTAGAGCTCATCAAGTGTGTTTGGTCTAAGCCAAATGAAGGTATATTCAAATTGAATATAGATGGAGTTTCCCAAGGTAATCCAGGTACCAATGGGATTAGTCGTGTAATAAGGGGTTTTAAAGGCAAATTCATAGTAGGTTTTAGTATAAATTTGGGGGTTAATTCTTCAATTTATGCTATCTTGGAAGGTCTTCATTTATGCAGCTCTCTAAATATCAGTATTGATAATGTGTTGATTGAATCTGATTCTAAATTCAAGGTTGATTTGATTTTAAATAAAGGTAAAAGTCCTTGGATTATCTAAGATCGTGTTAAAAAGATTTCAAAGTTTGAGTCTAAAAAGATTTCTCATTGTTGGAGAGAATTTAACTCAGTAGCAGATGGTCTAGCATCAGAGTCAGCTTCTTCTTAAAATCAGATTTCTATTATTCTTTTCCCTCTCTTCTAAATATTATTAGAGGTCTCCTTCATCTAGATAGACTAGGTTTTCCTCAAATTAGAAAGATAAAGTTGTAATGGGGTTATTTATAAAATTCAACTTTATTGGTTTCTCTATATTTTTGTAAAGGAGATGTTTGGAAACCTCCTAATTTATTGCTTTAAAGCTAGAGTTATGGGATCATCCTCTAGTTTCATCTATTAAAGCTATTGCCTTGTATGGCTTGTTTTAATGAAACTTGTGGGGATGTTGTCCCTCTTTGATAAAAAAAAAGAATTGCGCTTTTGGAATTTATGTAGGGAATTTCCTAGAATATTTGGTACTCCGAAAGGCAATACAAGCTGATCAAACAAAGATAGAGATATCATTAAAAGATCATCTCCCAAAAATAAGAAACAATTTTTTGGGTCAAGTTAAATTTTCTTAAATAGATTTATATCTAATGCCATGGAAACACTAAAGTGTTTTCTCCTTTCTTAAAGCTACAAAATTAAGATGAGCTGGATTGGATAGAAGAGCATGAGCTAGCTTTCTAAACACTCCAGAGGTACATGGTCAAGCCACCTATTTTGTCACCTCCAAGGGATACATCTATTGAAGTTGTATGTTCTAGTCTCTTATGAATCAAATTGAGTTCTATTGGCTCAAGATCGTGAGAACCATGAAGAACGAGACCTATATTATCTTAGCAGGTTTCTAAATGATTGTGAATGTAGATATTTCGTAATGGAAAAACTACGGTTGGCTTTGTATTTTGTTGCTACGAAATCAAAATGTTACTTATTACCTATAGAGGTCCATGTTATTTTGAGGTTTGACTTAATCAAACAAATGGTAATCAGATAGATTTTGCTCAATAGAGTTGGTAAGTGGGTGTCATCTCTATATGACTTTCTCCAACAATATGCACCTCAAAGAGCAATAAAAGATCGAGCTTTGGCGGAAATGTTGGCAGATTATTCATGTGAAGATGAGCTGAAAGGAGAATATGAAATATGGTATCTCTCTCTAATCATAAAACATTGTTCTCTCTCTCTCTTCACTATGGATTCCAACCCAGTTTTTTGCTTGGATTTAGATCCAAAGGCTTTTGATGTCTCCAATGATAATCCCTCTCTCATTTCCTACACTAATTCTCACGAATCCATGACCCCCAAACCGTCTTTTGCTCATGTTCTTTGCAACAAAAGTGTTGTCCAACAAAATTTGAAGTCTTCATCATCTCTCCCTCGACTTAGTGACCCCTTTCTTCGTGGTGACACACTAGCAGTGAAATTAAATGATGAGGCTTATCAAGAGATCATTAAAGAGTAGATCTTTTAATCTTATTAGAAGATTTATTCTTGATAAGGGTGCTGCTCCATAGAAAGTGGATGATTTAAAAATTGCTCTCAATAACATCTGGAAGATTCAAGGTAAATGGATACTCACACACATTAGTAAGGGATTTTTTAATATACGTTTTCATGTCCAATTGAAATGAGTAAGGTTTGGTCATTAAGAAGTTCAAAACTTTCAAATGATTATTTCAAGATTTTTCATTAGACTTTTGATTTCCAACCTGAATTACATGTTCAGTCCACTGCTATTGTTTGGATTCATTTATTGGGTTTATGTTAAGAATATTAGGATCCAATAAATCTTTTACAAATTGCTAGCAGAGTGGGTCTACCTCTATGCATTCACACTATTACTCTTGATAGAAAATATGGGCATTCTGCTAGAGTACTGGTGGAAGTTGATTTTATGCATAAACCACCTGATTAAATTTCCGTGGAAAGAGGTGAAGGTTGTTTTTATGTTCAAAAATCATATGAATCTCTCCCAAGTTTCTGTTCTTATTGTAAAAATGTGTGTGCCAAATGAAAATCAGGCGGTTCAGTTTGAGAATGGGAAAATCCTAAGAATCCAGGAAGATTACACCCATCCTAATAATATGGTGGGTTACAGCACTGAAAAAAATCATGGGGATCTCGTTTTTATTGAGTCGGCTGGAGTAAAGGCATCTGAACAAATTTTTGCTTTGGTCAAGTATCCAGAGAATCTGTTAAAATAACCCACGTGGTTGATTTTGGATGCCAACTAACTGAATGGTCTGTTAGAATCTGCTAACTTATCTCCTAATTTTGTGGATAACAATCCTTCACATGTGAAGAGTGGTTGCTGCAAGTTCAAACGAAAAAAAAAATAAAGTTAATAATAAAAAAAATAAAGTTATTTTGACAACTTGGCTACCAGTTCAGGTAAAACTGTTTACTGTCCAGTGGGTTTGGTTCCCAAATGGAAGGATATGATTATCCTCAAGACTCATTACAAGAAGCTACGGATGTCGATGTTGAGAGTCATAAAGCATTACCTCCTAATCATATTCGATTTTTGAAAAAGAATGGAATTTTTTCCGGTGATCAGGCAAATGGGAACGAAAAATTTCACATTTAATCCAACATGATTTCATCGTGTTAAAAAGGGATAAATTAGTCTTGTGCAATGATCTTATTGAGACTTTATCTTCTGATGAAGACAATAAAAGCGAAGAAGATATGCCTCCTTTAGAGAATACTGTCACAAGTGGAGAGAATTGAGGCATTGATTTATATGTCGAAATCACCAATTTTGACTTGAATGGCATAAAGTCTACTTCAAATCATAACAAATGGCATGTCGTCCGTAGGAAAAAGCATTCAAGAAATTGAAGGTCCTAAATTTATTTTCAAGTTTTCATTTACTTTTATGCACACTTCGTGCTATTTTATTTTAAACGTTTTCATTTTTATCTGTGTATACCACCGATGAAGGGTGTTTCTTCATCCCAATCCTAATAAAGTCTTTATTACAAGAAAAAAAAACTATGGTTTGATAGTTTGAAGAATTAACTAATATCAAGAATATGGCTGGTTGTTGAATCCCTTGAACATATTAAAACTAAAGATGTATATAAATTAGAAGAAAATACATATTCTAACAATCAGGTAGAATACACTACATCAAAATTGGCAAATTGTCACCTTTCAGCCGGCCAGCCTTGTCAAGGTCATTGACCGTGACAAAAAAACACGCGTTTTGTGTCACGGTCATTGACCTTGACACGACCGTGACAAAGACTTGTTACGGTCTTTGACCGTGACAAGTCCGTGGCAAGTAAATTTGTCACGGTCGTGTCACGGTCAATGACCGTGACAAGTCGTGTCACGGTCAAAGACCTTGACACGACCGTGACAATGTTCGCAGCAAAAACCCTATCCCCCTTCTTTTCTCCCTCCCGCGCCGTTCCCTCCATCTCTCTCTCTCTCTCTCGACGCTGCTCTCTCTCTCTCTCTCTACTTTCAGGTCCATTTTCTCTCTCTCTCTCTCTTCCATTTATATATATATTTGTGTGTATATTTATGTGTGTATGTGTATATATATATATGTGTGTATGTGTGTGCGTGGAGGGGGGCAGGGGGTGGGGGGTGGGGCGGGGTGGGGCAGGGTGGTGAAGGGGGGCAGGGGGTGGGGCAGGGTGGGGCAGGGTGGAGGAGGGGGTGGTGGAGGGTGGGGTGGGGTGTGTGTGTGTGTGTGTGGTGGTGTGGGGTGGGGTGGGGGAGGGGGTGGGGTGGGGTGGGGTGTGTGTGTGTGTGTGTGGTGGAGGAGGGGGTGGATGAGGGGTGGGGTAGGGGGTGGGGTGGGGTGGGGTGTGTGTGTGTGTGGTGGGGGAGGGGGTGGGGTGGGGTGGGGTGGGGTGTGTGTGTGTGTGGTGGGGGAGGGGGAGGGGGTGGTGGAGGGGTGGGGCAGGGGGTGGGGTGGGGTGGGGTGGGGTGTGTGTGTGTGTGGTGGGGGAGGGGGTGGTGGAGGGGTGGGGTGTGTGTGTGTGTGTGTGTGGTGTGTGGTGGGGGAGGGGGTGGTGGAGGGGGGCAGGGGGTGGGGAGGGGGTGGTGGAGGACGAAAATTATTGTTGTAGCACTAAGAGAATAAATGAAAATGAATTGAAACTATGAAATTGTTATGGAATATAATAAATTTGGAACTATTGTCTTTTCAACCATCCAATAAAAGTTTTCCTTCATGGAATGTTAGAATTGTTTCTAGGATAATAATCCTTCTATAAGATAATTGCTCAAAATAAATATTAAATAATAATTACTAAGATATCAATTCAAATAAAGTCTTAATAACCTAACCAAAAGAAATAAAATAAAATATCAAATAAATTATCATCCACCTCATAGACATTCCCTACCAATCATTTTAAGATAATTTTTTCCTTATAAAGATAAATACCTTTGATTGCAAAGCATGCACTTGTATTATTATTATTATACAACATGTATTATTTCGACGTGTAATTCTAAAATCTCACCTTGTTTTGTATACTATTTTTAAAATCATACTATCAATTCACGAGACACTAAACAAGAAAGAGGGCATATTAATTTGGAAATGCTTGTTTTTCTTTCTAGAGATCCGTGTCGTCAAAACTTGGTATTAGATACTTGCGTGGTTTTACCTAACTTGAATGAATTAATAAATGTTTCAGTAAAGGTTGAAGTGGACAAAAAACGTGTGAATTGATTAATATCCATAATGTAAATAAAAGGTAAAGTAAGTGTGTAAATGGGTGGTTGAGCAAGCTAAGAGGCCTAACCCATATTTAATACATAGGTGTGTTATGAAAGGTTTTCAAAGGGTAATTAAGTATTTTCAAATAATGACCCCGAAACATAGAAATTCAATCTCAAGCAATTTAATTTCAATCTCTACAAATTTATGCATGTATTCAAGGGATTTATGAAGGATTAATATTAAAATTCAATTCCTATACATAATCTAAAAATTATATGTGTGTGTGCGTGTGCGTAGGTGTGCGTGTGTGTGTGGCGGGGGGAGGGGGCAGGGGTGGGGCACCCATTTAATAACTCTTTAAATATTTGGAAAAAACATAATATTACAAAATTGAAACGAAATGGTATTAACGGAACTTACACATACGTTATAATATAAACGGAACATTTTTTTATCTGTACTAATAACATTTTTTTTATCTGTACTAATAACATTTTTTTTACAGCAAAAATGTCTCCTTCAGATGTTAGGGCGAAGATGATGATGCTGTTTATGATGATGTCGTCGTCTGGGTTCGGTGGTAGCGGAGGCGACGAGGGCTCCTCCGCCCCTAGGCTCCCCAAATATGGAAAATTTGGGATTACCGTCGAAAACAAGTCGGAGCTTTTAGCGAGATCCCTCGAGCTGCTAAAGACGGTCATCGGCCCGGGGTTTATGAGTTGGAAGGAGGTGCCGTATGAGCTCAAGTTAGCTGTTTGGGCGGCACTACAGGTAATATTTATATGAATATTTCAATTTCAATTTCAATTTCAATTTATATTTATATTTATATTTATATTTATATTTATATTTATATTTATATTTATATTTATATTTATATTTATATTTATTCGCAACTAACATTGTATTTGTTGGACAGGAACAATTCAACTTGGATCCAAAGCTACGCGATTCCGTCTTTGAGCAGTTGAGGGAGCAACACAAGACGTGGAAAAAAAATATGCGGACACGGTACTTTGGAAAAACACGAGAGACCATTTTACAATGGCGCGGATCCGTCCCGCCCAAGGAGCCGATCTCATTGGCACAATGGTAAAAGTTCATTGACAATGAGCTCGAGGATCGACAATTGGCATCTCTCCAATCGGGGAGGGAAAATCGGGCTAAAAAGACGGACGTGCACTACTCCGGCCGGACCTCTTACGCTGAGGTGGAGCATAGGATGAAGGTAATATTTAATTTATCTATAACTACAGAAATATATTATTGGATATTATTTTACTTTGCGGGGCCGATACTAATTTTACTTTACTTTATTTTATTTCAGGGGGTAGGGAGTGGGCCAGGGGGTAAGCCACATAGGCTCGATACTTATGTGGCTCTTCGGACGAAGAAGGGGAAGGACAAGGAGGTGTCCCCGAGCGTCGCGGCCACGATTGTAAGTAATCCGACAGTTTAATTATTGTTAATTACGTTATAATTTTTTAGTTTACTTATTTTACTAATCATGTGGTTTTTGTCGTTTCAGGCAAAGCTTAAGGAAGTGCATGAGTCGCAGTCTGATGCCGACAAGGCATCTTTGTCCACAGACGCACTCAGCCAAGTGCTTGGCTCTGATCGCAAGGGGAGTGAGCTCGCGGGTGGCCAAATCTAGGATCATCGGATTGGAGACGAGCGACACCGGGTTGGCTCGAACGGTGGATTCACACGACGCGAAGCTGTCCCGTTTGGAGGCGACGGTCCAAGATATGTACGCATTCATGAAGCGTACGTTGGGTGGAGACCGTAAAGAGAAAGGTAAAGGGAAAGGGAAGGAGAAGGCGGTGGAGGAGGAGGTGCGGGAGGACGAGGAGGTGCGGGAGGACGAGGCGCAGGATGACGAGGATGTGGACCTCGCTGCTTCATCACCGACACGTTCGTACTTCGACGATCCACTTCCCTATTTGACGCCCTCCAACAGACCATTATCGACAATTGGTTGGCCGAGCGTGTTCATATTGGACATATTTGATGGCCAGCGGATAGGGCGGGGGTTGAGGGACCCGAACATCGTCGAGGGTGGAATAGTCCATGGACGTGTGCTTCAAGAGATGGAGTCCAGGGTGCTCGTCACGCATGTCATACCCGGGAAGGAGAACTCCCTATTGTGGTTGCGCGAACAATGCGGCACGACGTATATTAGTGGGTGCGTCAATTCGTATGTCGTGTGGCCTACTCACCTCCTCAGTTTTATCTAAGACATGTAGTAACATTATTTTTAAGTTTGTCCATTTTAATTATATTTGGATTATATCGTCATGTATATTATTTTTACTTTGAAGATTTGGATTATACTGTCATGAATATATATTTGCATTATCTTTAGTTTGTGTTGGATATATGATGTTTGGAACAGGTACAACGTTGCTATAACACGTACAAATATACTGCTGGGCAGTGGCGGTGGCCATACTGCCCAGCAGATTTTTTTTAAATTCTGCCCAGAATTGTCACGGTCATTGACCGTGACAATTTTTTTACTAAGGGTCACGGCCTTGTCACGGTTATAAACCGTGACAAACGTGTCAAGGTCAATGACCGTGACACGACCGTGACACAAAACGCGAGTTTTGTGTCAAGGTCAATGACCGTGACACGACCGTGACAAAAAAATTTATCTCGCCTCGAAATGTCACGGTCATTGACCTTGACAAGGTGAATTTGTCAAGGTCAATGACCTTGACAAATGGGCAGATTTGGTGTAGTGATATGAGTCCGTTATAACTGGCATGTAAATCCTTCAAAGTTGTAATGCTTCAATAATAGAAATCTATAGAGATTCTTAATTGGCCATAAGATAATTAACTGGAGAATACAAATGTTCTTGTGATGTATTAACTTTATATAAACAAGTTACCATAAAATTTACTATCCAAATTTGACGAGGTTACATTAAATTATATTCTCATAGTTCTGAATAAAGAAGCCAATAAAATGGCTAAAATATCTCCAGGATTTAAGATTGATGATAACTTCAAAGAAAAATTAAAACTCAATTCCATTACTGGATTTCTTCCACTATTACATAACAGGTGGCCTTAGGTTGAGATTGAAAATATCGATATTAAGGAAGATTGGAGAAAACCATTGATTGAATATCTAACTAGCCTAAATATTAAGAGTAATAGGGGTGTCATATTAAGAAAAAACAGTTATGTTGTGTATAGTGGAAAATTATTCAAACAAAGTGTTGATGGAATGATTCCGTAGTGTCTATTTAAGTTTGATGGTCTAACAACCATTCCATAAGTCTATGAGGGCATTTTTAGGTCTCATCGTCCTAGTCCAAATATGAGATTGTTGTTGAGGAGATATGGTTTTGATTGTCCTTCAATCTTAAAAGATTTCATTTATTTTGCAAAAAGGTGTCAAAAGTTCTAATAACGTGGTCCTTTAAAACATGTGACTACTATTGAGCTAAAATATGTACATAATCCTTGTCCATTAAGAGGATGATAAATTGATGTCATCGACAAAATTAATCCTCCTTCTTCTAAGATGCACATCTTTGTGCGTATTGCAACTAACTACTTTACTAAGTGGGTGGAAGCAAAAGCTTTAATATCAGTTACCCAAAATCTTTGAAATATATGTGCTTGTGCATAGGAAAAAATTTACCAAAAGTAGCACCTTACAATGCTCAATCAAATGGCAAGGCACATGCCACAAATAAAGTAATCAATAACAACATGGGAAAAGTGATTAAGAAAAATCCTGGGGATTGAAATAATTTGTTGTCGGATGTATTATGGGCCTGTTAGACCTATAAAAGGTCAAGTATATGGGTAACTTCATATGCCTAAACCTAAGGGCACGATGTTGTCTTACCAGTGAAAATCACTCTAAACTCACTAAGAGTGGTGGACCAAAATGAATTGATAGTGTAAGGTGATGATCAAGCTGTGTTCATGGAGTTAGAAAATATAGATGAAGATAGAGTTATAGCTTTAAACAACATAGTGTTCCAAAAGAAGAAAATAACTTACATTTATGATAAGAAAGTAAAATGGAGGAATTTTAATGAAGGATATTTGGTTTAGAAACCGTTTTACCTATAGGATAAAAAGATCCTTCCTTAGTTTAGTGGTCCCCAAAGTGGGAAAGGCCATTTAAAATTCTTAAAGCATTCAAAGGTGGATCATATCATTTAAGAGACATTAATGGTCACATCCATATGACGAAAATAAATGCCAGATTTTTAAAGCCATAATATGCAACTATTTGGGAAGCAAGATAACAAGAACATAATGCAAAATTTCATATATATATATATATATATATATATATATATATATATATATATATATATTTGTATTGGTTTTTACATGATACTACAAACGTTTAAATACAAAGGACCTACGTTTGATCTTAAAATCCTAGTAAATGGCCCTCTTGGTTCTAATTTGAGCCTCCCTTTCTTTAATAGAAGTTGCATTTCTGGTGAAGACTTACACATCTCATTCGAATTGTTTTAATCTCAATTGGAAGGCAACTTCCTCCATGGCTGTCAACTTTATCTCAGCATTGAATCTTGTTAGATGTTTCTCCAACTCCACTTTCCCTAATAGGATAATGTCATTTTGGTTTGTATAACTCTCAAATCTTATAGTCCCTTAGCTACCTCAGCTTTTTATGTTAGTAATGAGCTTGGTACGCAGCTATAGCATTCTCCCCAGATTTTGATTGGGGCATAGTGTTAACATAATATGGAAGTACTAATACACCAGTGTTTAAGGTCTTCACAACACCTTACTCTAAGGATTCAAGTTAATAAATACACGAACAAGATGTTCTCAATCTACTAAAAAAGGAAAAACAAGTTAGGGCCTCAAATCGTACCTTAAGAAAGCTTTGAAGTATCTACAAAGGTTAAAGAGCCTCAAATTGCTAATAAGAATGAGTTATTGAGGCTTGAAAAAGGTGTAAGGGAATATTTTACATAGTCCATTTTACATTGAGTATGTCACATACTGTTACACCCTTAGAAAAATGTTCAAGTGCATACACTCAACAAGACGTATCCGAATATCAATGTCCTTCAAAAACAAGCCTATACGAGATTGATTTTGGTAAGCTTGTGTTTAAGATACTTAATGTTTCATTTAAAAAGTTGGGATATTTTTCTAAAATGTTTTATCAACCTGGGGCATTTTATTGAGTCAAAATAATTTTTCTAGGATCTGTAGGCCAAGTTTTCACAAATCCCAACGTTTCAGTCTTTCAAATAACATTAAACTGTCATTCAAATGACATTCCTCTGTCCTTCAAACGACATTGGAAGTCGTTCAAATGACATGAAATTGTCATTCAAACGACATGCTAAAGTCGTTCAAACGACCCTCCGACTCAAGGGTTTTATAAATACTTGTTTCGTAAATCTTTTTAATTAAGACTTTGACAAAAATGAAACTGTAATCTGCAGAATTTCCAATCTTCACTTTTAGGGCTTAAAAATTTTGTTTTTTCGATTCACAAATCATCCCAACTGCTTTAGTGAATCATTTTGGAACCCAATATGCAACTTTGTTGAAGTTTCTCTTGTAGAGACGAAATTTCTATTGATGAATTGGTATCTCTTGAGAGAGTTGCTTGCTGACTACGACTACGATCATTGAGAAGACTCAAGGGTGTTCTTTACTAAAGAAGGAGCTGCGATTCTTTTTGGTTCTTGAGGGAAACCATTTCTGATTTGGGTTGAGGTATATGTGGTTCTACTTCATGAGATTCATTGAAGATTTCATTGTGTATATGTAAGTTGCGATTTACCATTTATGGTGAAATAAAGGTTTTACCCATAAGGTTTTTTTTTCCTGAATCTCTCGATTTGTGGTTGTTGGATTTGCATAATTTTTTTTATACACATAGAAGCATGTTTAGGGTCTAATTATTTTTTTATTAAATATTGACTCTAATTAAATAAGTTTTAAATCGAAAATTTGCGATCCCATATTTAATCGATATCACGCAACATTCTCATAAGGTTATGTCGCTGCTGCTTCGTCTTTCTTGCAGGGATATCTAGCGTGTTAAGAGGATATTGCGACATAATTTCCTAAAGTTACAATAGAAAAGTAGTGACTTCAGTTGGTGTCCTCAAATTAGGAGGTTCCTCGGGTTAATCTTTGAATGGGGAAAAACTTCCCTCAAGGGTGAAATGCTTAACCTTAGAAGGTCCTTATGAATTGGAGGGATTACAGGTGGCACTAGGGTATTATTATAAGTGATAATGCTCTGTAGGGCTCTTCTTCTGTGCGAGTTGAAGTATTAGTAGCTTCCTCTTTTAAAGTGGGGGTATTGGTAGGGGGATCAATAGTTATTCTAGTTGTTTATACTCCTAGAACTCGATTCGAAATAAGAGCAGAAGTCTGGACAAGAGGATCATCTGGATCATCAATTGGGGATTTTGGAGAAGGTTCTATAGGATCTCTAGACAACATAGACTCCTCCACATTGGCTGAGGTATCAGCTAAGTCCATAAAAAAATAAACACAGTTAAAAGTCAAGATTATTAGTGCAATAATGCGAAAATATAAAGAATGATGATGGAGAAAAAAATTGCTTCTCTTATGTGTATTTGTCGTTGTGTAATTCATTTTCTATCAAAATTCTCTCGAACCTACAAATAAACTCAAAATATGTATAGGGTAAGTAAGGGAGTACCAATCCAACTCTAAGGATGAAACACAAAACATATGAAGACATGTGTAATTCATTTACATATTATTAATTTTTATTAATTTTTTATTTTTTTACTTTTTTTTTTACTTTTTTATCGATTTTTCAAGGGATTATCAATTAACTAACTATATACTAATCTTTAAAGTACTAACTAAGATGTAAAAGCTAATAAAAAAAATGAGGTAAACAAAAATGTGCTAAAAAGCAAGCTAACTAAATTGGACTCATGCTGGCTTTAAAATTCATCCCATGAATGGGAGATTAGCCCTCAATAATCATCATCCAAAAATGAAAGATAAACAAATAAAAGCATGTGATGATTAAAATAAAAGTAATACGAGAGGAATAGATCAAACCCATTTATGCCTTGAATGTGAATGGAGTCTTCAATTACAATCCTAAAATTCTCTCACAAATGTATTTATTGATTCTAAAATAAAAACTACAAATAAAAAGAAATACAACTAAACTATAATATATACAATGAATAATGGATGAATTCCGAATGGACACTTAAATAAAAAAAGAGATTTGCTAAAAATGAAAATCCTAATATTATACAATTATACATTAGAACTCATCCCAAGGAAATAAATTCTACTATCATCACTTTATGTTGAGATATTTGCTAAAAATGCAAATACTCAACATAAAGGAATGGATTAGAATTTACCTCCCATAAGGGATACATTCAACCACATAAATCTATTTTGAAGTGGTTGTTAAAAACTTCAAAAACCCACTATAGAGGGGTGGAGTGGAATTCATCATAAAGATAAATTTCACTACACACCTCTATATTGAGATATTTGCTAAAATGAAAATACTCTTTATAAAGGAGTGGAAAGAATTTTATCACATAGTTTAAAAACAAATTTAGAGATCCCTTTCGACTGACACCAAGTCTCCAATTTATAGGGTGCATCTGGAGAAGAAGGTTTAGGGGTAAATTGGAAAGTTACTCATAAGTGCATGTGACGTATGAGGTGGGAGAAAAAAATCAGATTTGGGTGAGGGTATTTTGGAAAACTTTAATTGTGCATGTGGGAGATGTGGTAGTCAGGATGAGTTGGGGTAAATTGGGTATATGGGATAAAGTTGGTTTAAACACATGTGGGGTTTTAATTGTTTTATTTGGCTTTAATGTTTGGTTGAGATTTATTTGGCTGATAGAATCGTGTTTGGTATTTAGGAGATGGGTTTGGGTCATGGGTTAAAGGTTAATGGGTTTGGAAGGGTTATATGGATTTATGGGTTGGGTTGGATGGTCTCAAAATGGGGGTGCCACGAGTTGGTGGGTGTGGTCGGTTTTTAGGTCGGAGGTGGATGTAGCCGGTTGGATCCATATGAAGGGTTGCTGGGTTGTAGGTCGCCGGAGCTAGGACGAGTTCAGGTTAGGAAGAGATGGGTTTAAAGGTGATGATATGGGTCGAGTTCGTCGCCAGAAGTGAGTTGGTGATGGGTTTTGGGTTTGACAGCAACTGGATCGCGATATGGGTATAACCAGGTTTGGCCGGAGTAGATGTGGGCGTCGTCGGCGGTTTGGAAGTGGTTTTGGTGGGTTGGTGGATCGGGTTTTGTGGTGCAGAGGTTAGGGGTATGGTGTTGTAATGGGTTTTGGTGGAAAAAAGAGAAGATAGGTGTGTTAATGGAGGTCTGAGTGAAGAGAGAGAAAGGTGTAGGTTGAAGATGGGTTGGGGGGATGTTGGGTGTGAGTGAGGTGTATGGTAAGGGTGGTGTGTGTGTGAGTTATTGTTTGGGTGTATGTTAGGGTGTGTTAGTTTTTTTTGTGTGTGTTTAACTTTGCACCCTAAATAAAATAAAATAAGAAAATAATAAAAACTAAACACGACTCAAATAAAAACCAATAAAATAAAACAAAACAAAACAAAACAAAAATAATAATAAACTAAATAAAAACTAAAACAAAAAAAATACAGGAAAAACAAATACTTGACGCACTAAAATAAAACATAACAATATAAATCCTCTAAAAATAAAACTCAAATAATAAAAACTACAAAATAAGTAAAAATAAAACCTAAAGTCCTACAAATATAAAATCTTGCAAAACCAAAAATTAAAATTAAAAACTAATAAAAAAAAAAAAATAGAAATAGAAAAAAAATCTAGAAAACTCTAAATAAATCTTAAAAATAAAAACGACTCAAACTAAAAATGTAAAAAAATCTTAAAAGCACAAACTAAACACACACAGGCTCGGGTGAAGGTTTAGGATAAGTTTATGCTTGATTTTGGTACGGGACTAGAGAATTATCTCCCTAAATCACACATTTGCCTTGAAATAAGTGTTTGAACACCGAAAACGGTGATCAAGCCTGCACATTAAACAATTAAGAATATAAGACCCAATTTATCGAGAATTAACAACTAAAATACATCTATTTGGGCCATAAAATGTACACTTTTGGGTGCTTATCACACCACTCCCAAGCAGAGTGTTGCTAGTCCTCGAGCAATAAGATAGAGAGAAATAAAGATAAGAAGCCAAAAGTGTATCACTTTCACGGGCACTTGTAATTGCACTTAGCATGTGCAACAAGCCTTCAAACCTATAGGTTGCCCCACAGAACGAGTTTTGTCTCATGAGGGTTTGCAAGGAATATACCCACAAAATTTTTTATTTATAAATGGCATTCAATCTCTTATTAGACGTAGAATAATCGCAAAATCCATCATGAGATAAATATTTTGGGAAATACAAGCTAGAAGTGCACTGTTGATACCAAATTTAGTCTACTGACATGGCTCAATTGAGTGAAGACACGTGGCAATCTGTGTGGCAATAACAAACACTTCCGAACAACACCTTGACTTCGAGGAACTCAACTTCCCCGACCCACTCAGATACTCCGACCAATAGATGCTCTCCGAGGAACCATACTGCAACGAGGAACTCTGCTTAGACGCTCCGACCAACAAGAGTTCTCCGAGGAACTTTAATACACCGAGAAACTTATGAGTACCAAGCTACTTAGGCGGTCCGAGCAGCTTAAGCGGTCCGAGCTGCACCTCGAACAGAGCATTAATAGCAGGATAACTAACAGATTGACTGCGCATTAAATGCTTATTATTATCATACAGATGTATACGCCTAATGGACAGCTATGTATTACTCTTTCACATGAACAGCGTGAGGGCTATAAATACATTGTATCATCCTCATTGTAAGGGGACCAGAAATTTCTTGACTGAACTGGTAGTCAAGAATTCCCAAACAATCAGCAATAATAGAAACAGTGGACGTAGGCCATTCTTATAAGGCTGAACCACTTTAAAATTTCTTTGTCTCATTTTATTTTATCTGTGATTAAATGATTAGATATAATCCAATTTTTTACATCAACAGATTGGCGCCGTCTGTGGGAAACGACTGGTAATATCGTTTTTCATC
This sequence comes from Sambucus nigra, assembly GCA_949130495.1. Lineage (NCBI taxonomy): Eukaryota > Viridiplantae > Streptophyta > Magnoliopsida > Dipsacales > Adoxaceae > Sambucus > Sambucus nigra. Next base: position 44,462,537 of record OX422215.1, on the reverse strand, counting down.
CAAAACAATTCATTACAAATGGCTGATAATCCAGAACCCAGCAATCGAAATGCTGGAAGCCCTCCAAATCCATCTGCTCTGCCAAACATTCCAGATCTGGCTGGAATAATGACAAATCTGGCACAGGGCCAGACAACCATGCAAGAAACTATGCGACAACTCATACAAACCCTTCATGGCGGAGTACCGACCCATTCAGGATATCGAAATGTTCAAAGAAATACCCGTTTACTTTCTTTGCGTACTAGGCGTACCGATTCATATCGTACTAAGGAATCTGAAGATTTTTCTTATCAACTTGGACGAACTTCGTCAGTACGAGCCACAGATACTGAACAACATATCACTCTCTCTCCAGAAAGGACTAGTCCGCTTGAAAGGTTAAGAAGGGTATCTCCTTTTAATCGATTAGGTCCTAGGAGGAACCAAAGTCCTCCTAAGGCTGCGTCGAGGAGCTTTTGACGATCATCAGACTTAAGGGAAGGATCTGCCCAGTCGCGACTAGCTGCTCGTCAAGATAAATCACAGGAAGCCACATCAACGCGATCAGTTGCTCGAACCAACAGGCCCGAGGAAGGAAATGATGCGTGGAAAGGCTCTATTCAGAGGCTGGAAGACAAACTAGGGGAAATAGCTAAGGCCAAGAACCCCCTACAATGAAATTTTGTTCAAGGGACACCCTTTGTCCAGGCCATTGTGGATTTTCCCACACCGTCAAAGTTCAAATCACCTGTTGTGACTCCCAAATATAATGGAAAGACTGACCCTGTTCTTCATGTAGAACTATACCAAGCTACAGTCGATATCTATGCTGTTCCATATGAGATGAGATGCAGAGCATTCTCAGGAACTCTTACTGGATCTGCTTAAACATGGTACAATAATCTTCCTCGGGGTAAGATCTCAACTTTCGTTCAACTGGCCGAGTTATTCATTGGAAATTTCTATTTTGGGGCAAAGCCAATTAAACGAGTAGCGCATTTGTTAAGTGTTAGACAGAAAGATGGTGAGAGTACCAGAGATTATATAACTCGTTTTAATAACGAGAAACTCGAAGTCATTGATTATGAAGAAAAGACAGCGATTACCTCCTTGATGAGTGGGCTGCTGCCCAACAAGTTGTACTACACTTTGGCCAAAGATCCACCCAGAACCATGTCAGAACTGATGGCAAAAGCGGCCAAGATCATGAATGTCGAGGAGGCTATAGCTGCGAAGAAGAATATGGACGCCAAAGAAACTAAGGTGGAAGGTGATAAAGTTAAGAAGAAAGAGCATAAGAACAATGGTGGTGACAAATAATAAAAAACAAGGTCGTTATGGGAGGTATTGAAGAAATTTGATAATTACACTCCTTTGAAGATATACATCAACCATGTTCTAGAAGAAATCAAGAACAACGAGGAAATAAACTGGCCAAAGAAAATGAAGACAAAACCTGACTGGAGGAATAAGGTAAAATATTGCGATTTTCACAAAGATCATGGCCATATGACCAAAAATTGCATAGCTCTTCAGAATGAGATTGAAACACTTATTAGACGAGGAAAATTGGTATAGTATGTTGATCGTAGAAATGAAAGAAGAAACAGCGACCGAACAAGAGAGAGGTCTAGATCTCCTCGTCGAGCAGAGGAGAACAAGAAAAGAGACCATGAAGTTGATCCAGAAGACGACCCCGATTTTCCCAAGAGACCAAGGAAACTAGAACGTGAGGTATTTTCAATACGCTTTGGGTCATTTGATTGTAATGTTATTACAGGTGGAGATGCAGGAGGAGGAGACCTTACTGCAGAGAGAAAAGCTTACCTTTATGAGGCTCAAGCTTGCTCATACATTCAATGAATAAATATAGCTGAGGAGGATCGCCCGAGAAAGGTAAACAAAGAGAAATTGGTCATTGGTTACGACCTCGCAGGTGTTCTATATCCTCATGATGACCCATTGGTGATCAAAATGAGGATGAAGGAAGTAATGATTTCAAGAGTACTGGTAGAAAATGGTAGCTCGCCAGACATCATGTTCTACTCGTGCTTCGACAGTTTAAATCTAAAGCTATCTCAATTGGAGACTTATCATAGACCCCTCCTCGGTTTTGTTGGCGAGAAAGTTTTTCCACTTGGGACGATCAAATTGGATATATTCATTGGTACATGGCCTGCTTGTCGAACATAAAGAATACGCTTCTTCGTGATGGATAAAAATGTTCAATCAGCCTACAATATCATCATGGGAAGGGTAGGATTGAAGAAGTTCGAGGCAGTGCCATCTACGGTACATCAATGCCTAAAATTTCCAACAAATTTTGGAGTAGGAGTTGTGAAGGGTGATCAAAAAGTAGCTCGGGAATACTACTATTCATCTGCCGAGCAAGAGGAACTGGAGGAATCAAGGAAAAAGACTATTACCTATCAAGTGGAGGAAGGTGCAAAAATTGAAACATTGGATCCTAGAGATGAGTCCCAACTCGTGAAAGGCCAGGTGGTGGAAGCTACTGAAAATATCATTCTAGACGACGAGCACCCTGAACGAACAACTCAAATAGGTTCGTCATTGGAGGCCTCACTAAAACAGAAATTGAAAACTTTCCTAAGAAGTAAAAAGAAAACTTTTGCATGGAGTCATGAGGATATGCCCGGAATAAACCCAAATTTCTTATGTCACGAACTCAACGTGAATAAGGAGATCAAGCCAGTAAAGCAGAGAAGAAGAGTATTCAGTCCCGAGAAGAATCAAGCTATACAGGAAGAGGTCGAGAAGCTCCAGAAAGCTTGATTTATTGAAGATGTTAAATATTCAGACTGGTTAGCAAATGTGGTGATGGTAAAGAAAAAGAACAACAAATGAAGGATATGAGTAGATTTCACCGACCTCAACAAAGCATGCCCAAAGGACCACTTTCCCTTGCCCCGAATTGATCAATTAATAGATGCTACCTCGGGACACGAGATGTTGAGCTTCATGGATGCTTATTCTGGATACAACCAGATTAAGATGAAACCTGAAGACAGGCAGAGTACTTCTTTCATTACCCCTAGGGGAACTTACTGTTATAGTGTTATGCTTTTTGGTTTGAAAAATGTAGGTGGAACATATCAGCGGCTGATGAACAAGGTATTTACAGAACAAATCAGTTGCAATATGGAAGTCTATGTTAATAATATGCTGACAAAGAGCAAGAAAGCTGCTGATCATCTAGTTGACTTAGGCCAGACCTTTGATCAACTAGATAAATATCAAATGAAGTTGAACCCGACGAAGTGCATATTTGGAACACGAGAAGACATATTTCTCGGGTACATTTTCAATCAACGAGGCATTGAAGCAAACCCTGAAAAGATCAAAGCTCTGTTAGAGCTGCGATCTCCAACGACGAAGAAAGAAGTGCAAAGTCTTACAGGACGAGTAGCAGCACTCAACAGATTTGTATCGCGAGCAACTGATAGATGTCTCCTATTCTTCAAAACGCTCTGAAAGACTTTTGAGTGGAATAATGAATGTGAGAAGGATTTTCAAGACTTGAAGAAATATCTGGGAGCATCTCCACTATTTTCCAGGCCAGTGATGGGAGAAAAATTGTACTTGTATCTGGCAGTGTCAGAGAATGCAGTTAGCTCGGCATTAATAAGAGTGCAAAATGGAGTGCAAAAAACGATTTATTACACTAGCAAAGCCTTCCGAGGAGCAGAGATCAGATATCCAAAGCTGGAAAAATTGGCACTAGTATTGATCGAGGCAAGTAGAAGAATGAAGCCATACTTCTAGGCTCATACTATAGTCGTATATACCGATATGCCATTGAGGCAAGCTCTTCATAAACCATAAAAATCAGGAAGATTGATGTATTGGGCAATAGAACTCGATAAATATGACATAATTTATGAACCCAGATCATCGCTTAAAGGGCAAGCAGTAGCAGATTTTATAGCAGAGTTCGCCTATCTTGATACTCCCGGGGAGCAAAAGCTACTCACCGATCAACTTGTGGATGTTAAAGAATCATCAAACCCAAGCCCAGACCAACTTAGGTTGGTAAAAGGGCAAGTAGATGTTACAGAATCATCAAACTCAAGCCCAGACCAACTTAGGTTGGTAAAAGGGCAAGAAGTGATGATCGACGAACAACAAGAAATATTAGGAGAGGGTGAAAGGAAGCAACAAATTTTCCACCGAGGAACTCTGTCAGATTAGAAATTTAAAGACGAGTTACCTATATGGAGTTTATATGTGGATGGCTCATCTTGCACAACAGGCTGTGGGGCAGGGATTGTTCTTAATAGTCCAGACGAGGTCGACATGGAATATGCCCTACACTTCCAATTCAAAGCTTCGAATAATGAGGCTGAATATGAAGCCATGATTGCAGGTCTTAGTTTGGCAAAAACTATGGCGGCAAAGCAGGTTATTGTCTTCAGTGACTCGCAATTGATCATAAATCAAATGATGGGAGTATATGCAGCCAAAGGAGAATTAATGATCAAGTATCATGCAAAGGCAAGGGAATTGGTATCATAATTTGCTGCTATTCAGCTGGTCAGAATACCAAGAATGGAGAATGCGAGGGCAGACGCCTTAGCTCGATCAACATCAGCTACTCGTATCGATCTACGAAGAACAATCCCAATTGAAGTTTTAGTTGGTCGGAGTATAGATGAATATTTGATGATGAATTTTATTACCCTTAATTTAGGACCATCTTGGATGGATTCCATCAGTACATATATTGAGGAGGGGGAATTACCAACTGACAAACTTGTAGCCAAAAAGCTGAAGTTTAAAGCTGCTCGTTATGTACTGAATAATGGTATTCTGTACAGACGAGGAATTATAGCAGGTTTGCAAAGATGTGTGCATCCCACCGAGGTGAAAGACTTGATTGAAGAGATCCATGAAGGGTCCTGTGGAGCCCATGTAGCAGGTCAGACGCTTTTGCAAAGGGTTATGACACAAGGATACTACTGGCCAACGATGAGGGCTGATTGTATAGCCTATACTAAGAAATGTGAAAAGTGTCAGCCCTTCTCGTCCATCCAAAGAAATCCCCAAGCATTGTTGACACCCATTACTTCCCCTTGGCCATTTGCTATGTGGGTAATTGACTTGGTCGGACCACTTCCAACGACCAGAGGAAGATTTAAATATCTCGTCGTCGCAGTGGATTATTCTACTAAGTGGATAGAAGCTGAGCCTCTTGTCGACATGACGTACGAGGTGTATTAATTTATTTGGAAAAATATCATCTGTAGATATGGTCTTCCCCATGCATTCATTACCGACCATGGAACACAATTTGACAATGAGGAGTTCGCTGCCTATTGTCATCAGTCAAATATCTTGAAGATCCACTCGGTACCAGGCCATCCCCAAAGCAATGGACAAACTGAAGTAACAAACATAACGCTACTGAATGGCTTGAAGAAAAGACTGAATGACGCAAAAACAAATTGGATCAACGAGCTACAATCAGTACTATGGGCTTACCGAACTACTCCCCGAACAGCAATAGGGGAATCTCCATATATGCTGGCATTTGGAAGTGAAGCCGTTATACCTGTCGAGTTGGGTCTCCCGACACACAGAGTACTGAATTTCAATTCCCCTGTCAGCGACTTAATGAGAAGATTGGATTTAGACATGCTCGAGGAAGTTAGAGAAGAAGCAGCCATCAGGAATGCTGCTTACCAACAACGAACAGGTTTATTCTACAACAAGAGAGTAAAGAAGTGCGACCTGAAAGAAGGAGACTATGTGCTAAAGAAAGTGATTCAAAAGCACAACAAATTGGAAGCAAACTGGCATGGACCTTACCGAGTTACAGAAGTTGTTCGACCACAGAATAGCAACTTTAGAAGGGCAGGAGTTTAAGAATGCATGGAATGCAGAACACTTGCGCAAGTATTATCAGTGATGAAATACATTTTCGTTAGTATGAATAAAGTGACAATGTTCTGCCCTGTTCTCTCCTTTTGTTGGAAATTTTTTGCGGAATACTAGTGCTACACACTACTCAGCAAAACTCAGATTACTCAAAACTATTCCTAAAAATGCCAACTAAGGTTGGTTAGGAAGTAAAACTATTCCTAAAAATGCCAACTAAGGTTGGTTAGGAAGTAAAACTATTCCTAAAAATGCCAACTAAGGTTGGTTAGGAAGAAAAACTATTCCTAAAAATGCCAACCAAGGTTGGTTAGGAAGTAAAACTATTCCAAAAAATGCCAACTAAGGTTGGTTAGGAAGAAAAACTATTCCAAAAAGTGCCAAAGTTGGTCGGTAAGAAAAAATCCACTAACTATGGTTGATCAGGAATAAAAACCCACTAACCGTAGTTGGTCGAGAAGGAAAATTTACCGACCTTGGTTGGTCAAAAACATTTTATGAGTACGAGAAAGTGATCGAGCAAATTTTTTTATACTCGTACCTTTTTAAATTACTACCAAGTTGGTCGAGAAATAAAACATCATTAAGTTTGGTTAGTTGTCAAATGATTACCACAAATTCAAATTAGTCGACAATAAGTTTTAATCAACTCTAAGTTGATGGAAAAATAACACAATGTTGTTATCTTTTTAACAGATATACATATATAAAGTGTTTTACAACCACAAGGCAATGGCAATCAAGATTGCGAACACAAATAAAAGTCTTTCACTAAATCCAAAAACAGAATACATTGAGAATGAAATACAAATTAATTATTACATCAAGATTCCTATTCTATTAGTTTCTTCCCCTCTGCTTTTGAAACAGGTTCCTCGCCAGCAGGAGGATCGTCTAAAGCATAAGGGGAGTTTATGAAATTAAGATATTTAAGCATCCTGATGTTCATCACAGATGGTCGATCGAGTAGGTGCTCGGGGCGAGATATTTCAGCATTGGAATGGAGACTATAATCGCCAAGGTATTTGGAAATCAAACACTGAGGGATTGCCCGGGCAAGGATCCAACTCATGTCGAGTTTAAAGGGTGGCACTGGCAAGTCGTGCAACCCAGGATTATGATAATCCCACAAATAGTGACCTTGTTCCAGTTGCAGTACACCCAGGGCATTCAACCACCCTTGTTTGTAACCTTTATTATTCCCATTTTGGATCCGATCATCCAAATGGTAAAGAGCCTCATTGTAGCCAGCCATCCAAAATTCTCTGGGCTGCTTGTGTAACTGATAAGTCAACCTTTCCAACTGCTCGTGAAGACTTTTTATACAGAGTTCTTTATTCTCCAAGGCAGACTTCTGTGCAGAAATCTGCTCGTCCAGATTCCTGATCTTCTTAGACATCTCATCCAATGCCTGGTTCTTTTCCATCAGTTGGAAGGCCTGGTTCTCTAGAGCAGATTGAGTTCTCTGTTCCTCGACAGTAATCCGAGCAGCTCTTGCTTGTCCCCGAGGAGCTCTTGCATGTCCCCGAGGAGCTCTTGCTCGTCCCCGAGTAGATGTAGAAGGGCCAGCTCTCTTCAAGGTTTCTAATTCATCCCCCAGGTTGGCGTTTTCGACCTCCAAGAAAGAGAACCCCTCGTCGTTCACAGGGACCAAAGCATTTGAGGTGGAAGCTGCAGACTTCAACTGAGACACCTCTCTTTGCAGGTTATTATTTTCCTGCTCTAACAACTTAGCTATATGTCTGTGCTCTTCGACCTCAGCCTTCAAAGTTCTATCCCTCACATCGTAAGCAGTAAACAGTTTATCGTATCCCTTATCAGCACTGAGTTGCTGATACTTCTTCTCGTATCCTTCGTTCAAAAGGGCTGTAGATTCCTTATATTGTTGTTGAAGCTCTTCAAGAGTTCCTTGGAGATCTTCAATCATTTCATAATATGCTACATTGTTAGCCACTGTACGGTCAAGCAGGAACTTCAAATACTGGTAGGCTAAAATTGCTTGCTCTAAAGCACCTTGACCGAGGATGTCAACAATTTATTCTGCACTCATATCTGAATGACCAGCTTTGAAGTACTCATTGCATTGCCTCAATAATTTTGTATCATGAGCAGACAATAACTCCATCCTGGCCATAAACTAGTAAAGGAAGAGAAAGCAAGAATCAATAAGAGTTCAAACAGAGCATGAAGAAGAGAAACAACAGTATAAGTAGGCGAAACTTCAAATTTAATTACATCATAAAGGAGAAGTACAAAATTCAGAGTTACATTTGATAAAGAAAAATAAACAGAGAGAAAAATTCGAACAACTCTACACCTTTTCCTTATCTCCCAAAACTTTCTCGGGAGGCTAGGACGAGGAGGTGGGTTGCTCGGATGGTACAGATGGTTGCTCCGAGAGTGCTGGAAGTTGCTCGTTTGAAATAATGGATGGTTGAAGTTTCTCGCTGGTAGACTGGATAGCTGGGGAATGAGGAATTTGATCTCCCATCATTATGGAGGATTCCTCATAGGCGGATTCATCCTCTTCTTCTTCAGGAGTTGGAGGGGGGCCCGAGATGTGTCGCTGAAACAGGTCAGAATTTTCATTGACCTTCACCTCTTGCAGAGAAGCGACCCAGCCATCCCTAAAGTATTTGTGGCTACCATATTCCACCTACGACATCATGGCAGCCAAACCTTTATTCCACCCCTTATCCCAGCCAGTGCTGAAAGACTTTTTTATAGCCAACTTCCTTTTCGCTTTCTCCAAGGAAAGCTTCTCGGAAAGAAGATCCTCGGCAGCCTTCAACTTATTCTCTATTTCTTCCTTTTGACGACCTACTTCACGAAGTCGGCCCAACTCTTCTTCAGCATTTTTGAGCTTACTTTTAAGCTCCCTAGCATTTTTGAGCTTCTCATCGAGCTCTTTATTCTTCTCTTCCAAGTTTTTTATTTTCTTCTCCAAACCTTTGGAGACTTCAACAGCCTGGTTTCTCTCCTGCTCGGTGGAATCAAGTTTCTCCTCCCAAGCAGCCTTATCATCATCATACTTCTGATGAGAATCTTTCAAAGACTGCGTCAGGCCCACCAAAGCTTCCTCTACACCAGACGAGGAGCTTGAAGCTTTAATAGCTTCATCTTTCTTTAAAATGGTATTAAAACAGGTAACCAACTGGGAAAAGAAAATGATATCAAATCAGTACACAGATGTAACAAGGGAAAAATGAAAGTTGAGGACAACGATACTTACAGAAGCTATATGATGAGAAGCTAATGAGGTAACCATGTCCCGAGAAAGATTTTCTTCCATACCTTGGATCTCGGGAATGATCCAAGACTTCACCGAGATCATGGCAGAGCTCGGGGAAACAAAAGTGGGAACACCACTTCCAGTAATCGGGGGCTGAGAGATGGATTCAGCCAAATTGACCGAGGAGCTCTTCTTCAGCTTCCTCGGGGGAACATGAATGGTCTCAACTAACGATGTAGTCTTAGTCGGAGAGATAACAATCACCTCGCTTGGAACAGCGGCCTTGCTCGGAGCCACGGGGGCATCTCGGCAACCTTCACAGTAGTAGCCGTAGGGGGTGCATCAATCTTCTTTGTCCCCTCTTCTGGAACATCATATTTACTTCTCTTTGCCTCTCCAGCAACAAAGGAAGATTTCTTGAAGATGGCAGGAGCTCTTCTTTTCTTCATTCTTTCACTCAGAGGGATATGAGACTCAGGTGAAGAACTTGCAGAAGCAGGTACTGGTTCTACCTCACTTATCACCGGACGAGCAGTAAAAGATGAGGTGTAACTCTTATACTGCAACAAATATGAAGCTGACCTAATATGCTCGTCAGCAACAGTCTGATGCAAACCCAGATAAGTTTTAGATGTTTTAAATTAACTTCTGTCTCTTTTGGAGACCTTCTTTTGCTGTCAACTGCAAATAAATGAAAATTAAAATATTAGTGACACATTTTATCAAACACAAAGGAAGCATAATTTCAAAAATAAAATAAAATAAAAATAACCTATCCCATTGCCATAGGGAGGACATCTAGGACCCTGGTACACATCATTTCCAGTCAGTGGAGGGTGTTGCCAATTTTTCATAACAACCCCGTACTCGAAGTAGTCCATATTGGCATCTGGGAGATTGACCACTAAAGCCCTATTTAAAAACCTAGTTTTTAAATAAAAAGTATTGTCACCAACAGCCCATCTATAACAGAACATAATTTCTGGAATTCCTATACGAGTTCCATGAATTTGATTTAATCTATGAACTCCGTTAACTATTCTCCACGTATTGGGGGCTATTCTTGCAGGAACCACGTCAAAATATTGACAGAATTCCAGACATAAAGGGTTTGGGGAAAAAGAAAAGCCACATTCAGCGATAAAATGACTGGGGAACCAATGTCCCTCAGCCAAACGAAAATAATCTGAAGGCTCATAAAGTTCCTCCAAAATAACCCATGAAGGAATAGAGAAATAAGAAGATCTTACAGGAAAAAGGATGAGTCTGTTGACAACGAATGATGAAAGGGATGAATGCACAAGAGAGAGAGACATTAGAAAACTCAAAGAGACAAATTTAAAAAAGTAGAAGACGTTGGGATTTTTTGCAACGCTTAAATACCCTGTCTTGGGAATGGGTAAAGATAATGATTACAAAAAGAGACGGTTACGTTACCAGCGGCTAAAAAGACAAAAAGGGCGCGGGAATCGAAGCGGTTATAAAAAATCAAAAAGTTCGATTCTACAAATTTGTAAGGAGAAATAAATACAAAAGAAAATACTCCTAAATTTCAGGATGACCATTTAAAACCGCCATATTTCGAGAAAGAATGTTCCACACTCCTCAAATTTCGAACTGTGAAACATTGGGGGCTTCTGTTGATACCAAATTTAGTCTGCTGGCATGGCTCAATTGAGTGAAGACACGTGGCAATCTGCGTGGTAATAGCAAACACTTCCGAACAACACCTTGACTTCGAGGAACTCAACTTCCCCAACCCACTCAGATACTCCGAGCAATAGATGCTCTTCGAGGAACCATACTGCAACGAGGAACTCTGCTCAGACGCTCCGACCCACAAGAGTTCTCCGAGGAACTTTAATACACCGAGCAACTTATGAGTACCAAGCTACTTAGGCGGTCTGAGCAGCTTAAGCGGTCCGAGCTGCACCTCGAATAGAGCATTAATAGCAGGATAACTAACAGATTGACTGCGCATTAAATGCTTATTATTATTATACAGATGTATACGCCTAATGGACAGCTATGTATTACTCTTTCACATGAACATCCTGAGGGCTATAAATACATTGTATCATCCTCATTGTAAGGGGACCGGGAATTTCTTGACTAAACTGGTAATCAAGAATTCCCAAACAGTCAGCAATAATAGAAACAGTGGATGTAGGCCATTCTTATAAGGCTGAACCACTTTAAAATTTCTTTGTCTCATTTTATTTTATCTGTGATTAAATAATTAGGTATAATCTAATTTTTTACACCAACATGCACAAAAAGGTTAACTAAGTTAATAATCAAGGCACATTCTTCCTAGAACTCAACGTGTGTACTGTGAATCAGTCAAAACAGGTCAAGTATCATAAGAATAATTCCTAGATTTTCTTTTCGCTTCAACTTCAAAATATCACGGATATAACTCTCTCAATCGAACTCACGAGATTTGAGTTAGTGTATCGCTCCTATGTGTGAGGAGGTGAGTATATGTAAGCAAGGTCAAACGTCTCACACACATATAAGAAATAACAAACATTTAAAAAGAAAAATGACCTCATGAAAGAATGTTAATCACTATAGTGAGAACGTCAAGTTATTCACCACGTTGACTTTCATTTGCCCGAACACCTAGGGGAAAATATGGATGATTGTGGGTGAGGGAAAATGAGATGGGAAGGATAAGATGAGATGATGTAGGTATGATAGGATAGGTAATGTATGGATGATTGGTGTATGTTTGAGAAGAGTTTATTACACTTTGACGAACAAATGTCTTTATTTCTTGACTCCACCTTTCTCTTTTTCTTCTTTTCCAAATACTCATCGATGTATGAGATAAATCTTCTAAAAATACAAATAACCCCAACATATATTTGTATTTAATTTTTCTCCATTTGAATCAACGTTGGGAGGGATATTCACTAAAAAGGCAAACACTCCCTATGACGGATCTTCTCATTCTACCTTCTTTTTTTTTTCTTTTTTTTCAAATATTCATAAATGTATGAGATAAATCTGCTAAAAATACAAATAACCCCAAAATAGATTTGTATTTAATTTTTCTCCATCTGAATCAAACTTTGGGAGAGATATTCGCCAAAAATGCAAACACTCTTTATGACGGATCTTCTCCTTTTACTTTCAACACTCTTCCCTTTTGCAACATGGGGGGAGGAAAATGGAATTGATATGGAAATGGGTGGTATGATATATGGTGATGATATGGGAAATGGAAGGTGTATGGATGATGATAAATGGAATTTAGTTGATGTATGGCTGAAAATATGGTGATCGAGACAACTTTAAAACACATGTTTCTTACAACTCGAAAGTGATGTCGTTCTTAGTGATCAAGCCAAAAATTTAGTGAAGAATAATGAGATCATACAACGATTAAGTGCGGACCCATAAGAAGTTGAATCAACTTGTGACTCAGAGATTGCGTAAAACTATCTGTGTAGAAGGGGCTTAAAGGTAGTCCTAAGATTAGGGATGATTCCCCAATAAGCAACAGTGTTTGGGATTGAGAAGCCGAGGTAGCTCAAGCATGGAAACTCAAGCGAGGCAGCTCAGCGTGGCAACTCAAGCGAGGCAGCTCAACGTGGCAACTCAGGCGTAGCAACTTGTATTTTGGGTTGTTGTGTTAGTCATATTGTATCTTTGCTTATATTAACTGTAAGCTATAACGGTTGTAATGATGTAACAAGAATAATAACGAGTTTTAGCGCGATGTCAAACGGTACTAGCGAGAGACCACGCTTGCAAGGCGTGGGAGAGCTTTCATACTCTATCGAATGACCCATTTGATAAAGAAAAAAATTGCGTATTTCGTCGTTTGAACGCTCCTCAAATCAAAACCTTTCATACCTACAAAAACACATCAATACTAGAGTGTAGCGGTAAGTAAGGGAATCAATCCAAACCTGGGGGTGAAACATACAAAAGAGGCATGCAATTCATTTGTTTATTTTTTTTATTTTTAAATTTTTAACTTTTTCAATTTTTTTTATGCTTTTTTAAATATTAAAATAATTTTGAGATTAAGATGAAATAAGACTACTAAATCAAAGATGTAAATGAAAGTAAGTGAAGATACTAAGTAAATCTAACTAAATAAAAATCTAAAATATGGGATGGGTGAGAAAATAACGTGAGAGCTAAGAAGGGATGGGATTGCACCAATTATTCTAGTAGATCTATTTAATTAATTTATTCGAATTAAACGTCCCAAGTTAATATCAAAATTCTAAATCAACTCTCGTTGCAAATGTAATTTTAATAATAACATTTTAGAAAATTAATTTTAACACTCCTACAAATCTTAAAAAGTAGATCCAAACATCATTTAACAAATCACCCGCTAAGAGCAATCGATTAAACTAGTGTAAATTATAGAAAATAAATTTAGAGTTGAAATTCAAGGAATAATACCACACTTGAGAAACCCTTATCTCTAGCTCGATTCTAAAATGATATTATAGCTCGAATTTCGATTTTCTCTCGAAAATAATTTACCCTCTCTCGAGGCGTAATAGAAAGTAAGAGTGTAAAGTTAATTATCAAAGGGAATTTTAATATAAATAACTAATTAAAATGGATTAACATCAAATAATGAGATCATCCCACCCCTTGAAAGGGGATTTAGCCTAACATTATATTAAGGATCAAATACCAAAAAGTCGCTCAAACATTTTTTAATACACATTTAGTCCAAGTCTTTTATTTTGTACCAAAAAGTCCCTTATTCTATTATCTTTAAAGGTCCGCCCTAGCGGCATGGTAAAACATTTTTGGCGTATTGAAGGACTTTTTGGTGCAAAATAAAAGCGCTTGGACTAAACGTGTATTAAAAAAAGCTGAAGGGACTATTTGGTATATGCCCCTTATATTAAACATGATGAAAAAATAATTAAAGGCATATAAAATAAAAGAGTAAATAAAGAGAACTCTATCTTATTCAATACAATTCAATCACTCACAATTAAATCTCACCAAATCTAAAAAGAAAGAAAAAAAAAATTATTTACAAAATATTTTTCTCCCTAATTTATTTTCTATTCTAAACTATATCTCTTCTTCTCCAAATCTCTCCCCCTTCCTCAAATGGGTCTTCTCATGATTTTATAGTAGCACAAGAAGCTAAGGTTAAATTGGGTAGGGATTAAATGAATATGAGGGGTGTGAGGATAAGTTGGGATTAAAATGGAGAAATGTACAAATGTGCCTGAATTGTGTGAGCGCATGAGAGTGTGACGGGATTGAACGGTATTTTTGGAATTGGGAAAAAGATGGTTTTAAAACATGTGGCATGTGGGTTTAATTTTTTATTCGATCTTTTTTTGGTTTATTTTATTTGGCTTTTGGTTTAGCAGGTGAAAATAGCCACGATTTTGGCAAAGGTTAAAATGGGTCAAAAGGTGGTAATGGGTATGGAGGTGGGAGTTGGATCGGATGTGGCTGCTGCTTGGTTAAGGGATAAGACATGGGGGCGATTCCGGGTTGCGATTCAAGGGGGGGAAATGGGTCTCGGGTTGTGGCTCAGGCGGCGATCGGGTTTGGCTCAGAAATGGGTCACGACTTGGGTTGCGGGGTAAGGGTTACGGCTGGCGGACGTCTCGGGTTTGGGATGGGGTCTGGGCGGCGAGTTGGGTTCGGGTAGAAGGTGTAGTTGGTGAGTCGGACAGAACCCAAGATGGGTTCGGGTTTCAGAATTAGTGGTAATGGCTCGGGTTGGAGTTTTGGTCCGAAAATTCTCGGGTTAGTGATGGTGTTGGGTTTGTGGTTATGGAGGATAATTGATGTTGGGTAAATGGGTTTAAGGTTTAGATGGGTTAATGGGTATGGAATTTGGTGTTTGTGTTGATGGTGGATCAAAATGGAGGTGGGGAGAGAGAAAAAGGTTGGGAGAAAGAAGATGAATAGTTAGACGAGGGTCTGTTTGTGTGTGTGATAAATATGGGACTTAGGCTAGGGTATGTGAGTTAGTTTTGAGTGTAAGTGACTATATGGGATAATGTGTATGTTTAATTTTTGCCCTTGATAAAATAAAATAAGAAAGTAATAAAAATAAACCTCATAAAATAAAAATAAGTAAAATAAAAATAAAAACTAAACTAAACTAAAAATAAAACTCACTCAAGAACTAAAAAAACAAATAACATGACATGCAATACAAACTCTAAAAATTAAACATGACTCAAATAAAAACTAATAAAACAAAACAAAACAAAAAAAATAATAATAAACTAACTAACAACTAATAACTAAAAATAAATAAAACTCATCGACGTGTAAAAATAAAATATAAAAAATTACTATAAATATACACACGACTCAAACATAAAATATAAAATAAATTCTAAAAATATAGAAACGACACAAATAAAAATCTCAAAAAATAAAATAAAAGGGGACAAACCAAAACACACATCTCGGGATAGGCTTAGATTAGGGTATACAGGACTGGAGAATTAGCTTCATAAATCCCACATTTGCCTTGAAATAAGCGTCGAACTTTCGCAAACGGCGATCAAGCTTACACATTAAACATTTACGCATATAAGACCCAAATTGTCGATAATTAGCAACTAAAATACGTCTATTCGGGGTATAACATGTACACTTTTGAGTACTTATCAAATTACTTTGAAAAGAAAAGGATATAGCTCCAAACTAAACTTTGTTCACAGCTTTTTCGCTATTTTTTTCATGTTTCCTTATGAAAATATTAAACATAGCAGATATGGGAGGTTCACTAAGATCGGGAGTAGTTGAGGAAATACTAATCGGAGCATCAAAAAAAGTATTTGTCCTTGATGGTCTAGCAAGAGGAACTTCTTCTTTTTCTTCCCTCTCCTCTCTCAAATCCTCTAGTCCTTTAGGAGTTAGTTTCCTCTTGCTGTAAGAAACATAATAAGAAGGGTATGGAGCTCTTGAAAGAACACCAAAATGGATAATCAAAAGCCCAAACATATAAGCAAAATATTAAAAGAAGTGATAAAAGTCCTTACTATAAAAAAAAGGGCTTCGAAGTTTTTGTGGCGACGAGCAGGGGCGGACCCACCCCATCCCGAAGGGGTGCGGCCGCACCCATAGGAATTCCAAAATTTCCTGCTGAGTATGGTATAAAAAAAAGTTCTGGACCCATGTGTAAGTTTTGAATGTAAAGGGTTATCAGGAAATAAAGTTTTTGGGGCAAATATATAAATACAAGAAAGTGAAAAGAACTTAAATCTAACCTAATCTATTCTCACAAAATAATTTCAGCCGCCCTCCTTCCCTTCTCTTCTCTCCCTCTCCCCTCCTCTCCCTCCCCTTCTCTCATCTCCCCTGCCTGCTGCCGCGCCGGCCCAGCCAAGCAGCAGGACTCCTGCCGCTCCCGCCGCTGCCCCCTGCCTGCGCCCGGGCTGCTCTGCTCCTCCTAGCCTCCTAGGCTTTCCTCTCCTCTCTCCCCTGGCAGAAGGTATTGATATTTTAGTTTAGTTTTTTTTTTAGTTGTTGAAGTTTTTAGTTGAAATTAGTTGCTGTTTTTTTGGTTTATATGCAGAAATTAGTTGCAGAAATTAGTTGCTATTTTAGTTTATATGCAGAAATTAGTTGCTATTTTTTTGGTGAAACTTTTTTTAGTTGCTGAACTTTTTTTAGTTGCTGAGTTTAGTTGCTGAACTTTTTGTTATTATTGTTGAAATTAATATGCAGAAATTAGTTGTTGATAACAAGAACTAAAAAAAGTTATTATTGCTATTATTGCTGAATTTTTTTTTTTGTTATTATTGCTGAAATAAACTGCTGAATTTTTTTAGTTATTGTTAGTGTTGGTGAATTTTTTACTTTTTGTTATTATTGTTGAAATTAATATGCTGAAATTAGGTGTTGATTTTTTTTAGTTCTTGTTATTATTGCTGAATTTTTTATTTTTTGTTATTATTGCTGAAATTAACTGCTGAATTTTTTTAGTTTTTATTATTGTTGCTCAAATTAGTATGCTGAAATTAATTGCTGATTGTTATTGTTGCTGAATTTTTTGTTGAAACTATTAAACTTTAATTTTAACTAGTAACTAAAAATATAATTTGATATAATGTTTCAGATTTAGGCAATAATGTTGAAGTATTTCAAAAAGATCCACGAAGAAAGTTCAAGTCAACCGCCACCTACACCATCGGCCCCCTCGCCACCCCCTCCTCTACCCCAACCCAATGTTGAGGTTAGGTTGGATGAGTACCCGGCTGATCCCGGGTTGAGAAAACCCATACAAGAGTATGATGTTAATGAAAGAAACGCGGTGCGGTGTTACTACTTGGCAAAAGGTCCTTTTCAACCTAAAAATTACGACTTTCCTTGGCGTCTTTGTGCTAATGAGAAACGTAGATTTAGGCCTTTATGGTTCAATGATCACCCTAATTGGCTTGAGTACACTATAGACAAAGATATGGCATATTGTTTGTATTGTTACCTTTTCAAAGCGGAGCAAAGTGGTCCTGATTCCTTTGTTGGGGAGGGTTTTAAGAATTGGAGAAAGAAAGACAGGTTTAATGTGCATGTTGGAGATCCAACTAGTACACACAACAAGTGTGTAAGAGCCGGTGAGGATCTTATGAAACAAAAACAACACATTGAATTTTCTTTGGCTAAGCAATCTAGCCAAACACAAGAGGATTATCGTGTTCGTTTGACTGCATCAATTGATTGTATTAGGTTCATTTTGCATCAAGGGTTGGGATTCCGTGGTCACGATGAGTCCGATAAATCACTAAATAAGGGGAACTTTCTTGAGCTCTTACAATTTCTTGCTGATCACAATCCACAAATCAAGAAAGTTGTACTAAGGCAAGCTCCCCAAAATCACATGATGACATCGCCTAAAATTCAAAAGGATATTATTAACTCAATTGCAGTTGAAACTACAAAGGTTATCCTTAGAGAACTTAGAGATGATTATTTCTCTATCTTAGTGGACGAGTCTCGTGACATATCAGTGAAAGAGCAAATGGCTGTTGTCTTGCGTTTCGTGGATGAAAAGGGGTATATTATGGAGCGTTTTCTGGGCCTTGTACATGTTAGTGATACTTCTGCTTTGTCACTTAAGGCAGCAATCGAGGCACTTTTATGCAAAAATGGATTATGTATTTCACGTATACGTGGGCAAGGCTATGATGGAGCTAGCAATATGCGAGGAGAATTCAACGGGCTTAAAAGTTTGATTTTAAGTGAGAATGAATCTGCTTATTATGTTCATTGTTTTGCTCATCAACTTCAATTAACCCTTATTGCTGTTTCAGAACATCATACAAAAATTGCAACATTCTTTGAAATTGTCACACTACTCACAAATATTGTTGGAGCCTCATGCAAACGAAGAGACATTCTTCGTGAGAAACAATTTGAGAAGATTACAATAGGGATATGCGATGGAGATATTTTGACAGGACGGGGATTGAATCAAGAATTAGCAATGAAGCGAGCAGGTGAGACATTTTGGGGCTCGCATTATGGCACACTTGTGAATTTGCTTTGCTTGTTCTCCTCAGTGAAGGATGTTCTTTTCATTATTGAAGAAGATGCAAAAGATCGAAAGCATATAGCTCAAGCGATGAACCTCATGGTACTTATGCAATGCTTTGAATTTGTTTTTCATTTGTATTTGATGAAAACTATTTTGGGTGTTGCAAATGACTTGTCACAAGCTTTACAAAGAAAGGACCAAGATATTGTGAATGCCATGAATCTTGTGAAAATAACTAAGCAACAACTACAACAAATGAGAGAACATGGATGGGAGTCGTTGTTGGGTGAGGTTTCTTTATTTTGTGTAAAGTATGAGATTCCTGTGCCAAAGATGGAAGAATTGTTTGTTGTTATAGGAAGATCACGTCGCAACCCAGAAGAAGCCACAAATCTTCATCATTATCGTGTTGAAATATTTTATGCGGTGATAGATTTGCAACTTCAAGAGTTGAATAATCGTTTTAATGAGGTGAATACAGAGTTGTTAGTATGTCTGTATTCTCTTGATCCAAGCGATTCATTCTCCGCATATGATATGATAAAGTTGCTTCGATTTGCTGAGTTCTATCCATCGGACTTTTCTTGTCAAGAATTAATGATTATTGGGCATCAGCTTGATAACTATATTGTGGATGTGCGATCCGATGAACAATTTGTTGGAGTTAATGGGATTGGCGGGCTTGCTATAAAGATGCGTCAATTGAACAAGCATCGCACATATCCATTGGTTTATTTGCTTCTGAAGTTGGCACTACTCCTACCTGTTGCAACCGCGACGGTAGAGAGAGTATTTTCTGCGATGAAAATCATTAAAACTTCGTTGCGCAATCAAATGGGAGATGAGGTGATGAATGACTGTTTGGTGGCATACATTGAGAGGGAAATAGTGTCCGACGTTAACAATGAAGATATCATTCAACGTTTCCAAAAAATGAAGACCCGAAGAGTTTTATTGTAGAAATCTTATGTAATTTGATCTTTGTAATGCAATTGTGCAAGACAATTTGACTATATATATGTTAATTTTGATTATACGTCGCGTTTTTTTTTCGTATGTGTTTCGCCCACACCGCGATAAATTCCTGGGTCCGCCACTGGCGACGAGTAAAGGATTTAAGTGAACTTTAATGTAACTTAGACACCAATCCTCAAAGACTTTGGTCACTCCTGTATCACATTCAACTTGTTGAAAGTATCTCGACCTTTATGATAGTTAGCAATCCCTTTTGGAATAGTCATCTTTGAAAGTTGAGAAGACCTAGAAAATAAATGAGGATTGGCTAGACTGTTCATAGGAAGTAGGATAGATTGGTAGAGATCAATTAGCCTTGAACATTAAGCAGGAAAATAAATTTCGCCAAAGGATCTAGAATGAGAGGTGGTGAGAGGTGGTGAGAGGTGATGTTCCACACTATATTTCTATGGAAAACAAAACTTCCGAGCTATGGGTCCACCTAGTTTATAGGAGTGACTTCTTTAAGACTGAAGCAAGTCAATAAGGATCCTCATTGGCTACCAACATAGGTTGCAAGTTAATCTTTGGTCTATCAAGTTCTAGACCTCTAAACATAGCGATAAGATCTTCGAAACTCCTATTGTTGGTCTCATAGAGATAATACGTATAAATATGGCTAAGCTCAGAGCTGCCAATGACATAAATAATATTTGGAAAATAAGCATACAATAACATTTGAAGGAGTTACAGTGGTCCACCATGATTGGCATTAAACGGGTCCTCTATAACATCAGAACAACTCTTGTAAAGAGAGCCCAAAAGGGATGGAGCAAGTGGAACTTTTCTTCCCTTCACAACTAAGAATGAATATTCCAATCGAACTCTATGAGAATTAACATAAAAGTTATATATTGACATCCAGAGCAGAATAAAACAACAATACTTCTTGCTACTTTTTCATGTGTTTATTCATGAAAGTGGAGTATGATAAGTGGATATTTTCACTTCAAAGCTTTGATGGGATGTGAGCCGCTGACATATTTTATTTATTTCGGGCTGAATTTAATAGTTTCATGAATGCCAACCTTCTATATATCTCTTGACTTAGGAATGAGCATCCAGTTTAGCCATTTGGGACATGTCCTTCTATCCAACCTCTAGAGCCAAACCCGGATCTTGAATGAGGAAGGTGCCTTAATATAGGTGTAATCCTTTATAAGAAGGTTATGATCACCAAACCAAGGAGATTAAGAAGATACAAGAAATGGAAGCTCGTACTTAAAGTAGGGGCCCACGGTGGAGCAAGGATCTTCGTATGAGGTATTAATATGGAAGATAATACTTCCAATAGCAATGGAGTTATTTTCTGAGAGTTTGTTGACACTTTCATTAAATTAAAAGTAAACATTAGAAGATTTAGAATTGGACGCCAGTGACAATGAAGAGTTTGAAGAGAGAGAAATTAGGCTTGGGAGCCGAAATTTTTTTGCAAAGAGAAAATGAACGATAGAAAATGATCATAAGAAAATAAATGAGCTTCAATAGCTTAGTGGTGCCATTTGAAATGAAAAATAGTGCCAAACAAACATTTACACGTGTAACCGTGCTTCCAAAAAGTCGAATTATAGGGAAGTGGGGAGACAAAAGACACATTTAGTGGCTACATCAATTAAAATATTTTCATGATTTCATTTGTAGTACATTAATTCCCTAAGGAATCAAAATTAAATATTGAGAGTCTCAAGATGGCCAAATATATTTAGTGAAGAGAATTACAAAAGTGGCCTGATTTCTAAAAGGATTAATAATTCCAATTGGTAGCAAAAAGTTATCATTTGGACATTTCCATAAGTCCAATATTATTTTTTGGGACCATTAATAATAGCAAAAGATGGATGGAGAATTGGCCATAATTTAAAAAAAAATCTTGGTCTAAAAGTACAAAAATGGTCAGAAGTACATGCAATATACCAAATTTGGTTATGGCATGCAATATTCGTTAAGTGGCAAAAATAAATATTATGTCAATGTGACAAAATTGGTTAAATTGATAACTTAAATACCAATCAATGATAAAAATTCATCCACAACACATTGGTTTCACTACAAGCCATCAACAAATAGTTAATGCAAAATGATATACGTTCATTGATAGTTTGAAGCCTAAAAATTACAAAAACATTAAAGGAAATATAACATCGCCCTCTTTGGATGGGGTAATAATGAGAAAATGGGTAAGTGACAAATTTATGGAATGCGTTCCACAGGGAGACAATTTGATTCTATTTTGATTCCAAATTAGAAATATCTTGAGCCATCTTAAAATAAAGGTCTATAGTGTCGAAATCTACGAACCATTTCATTGTTTTTCTCATGCAACTTCCGATATCAAAAGTCAATCTTTAAAGTAGAAAGATTATCAAATCCATAGTCTTCAGGGTCACCCTTATCATGAACAAAAACTAAGGAGAAACCCATCAAATTATCCGAGATGAGACTAGCTTTAGCAAAAAGATCACCATGAAAAAACATGTGCTCCTCATAATCTTTGAATTCAGCATCATGGTATATCAAACTTCTAAAAAAGAGCGATATTTTTTTAACTAAAACTTTTTCTCTTGAGTATATATCTTCTCTACTTTGACTGGAAAAACTTATTATGAGATTTAGAGCACCGTACCCTTATATAAACCTACCCAACCTTTTAGGATTCCCTCACAATCCTAGTTGTAGGTTTTGTGGTTGCTTAAAGGTTCAAACCTTAGAATAAAAAGTTACTTTAACTTTAAAGAAGACTTTTTACGGCCAAGAGAATTTGAAGACAATGGTCGTGGACAAAACCTGGTGGCGGTTGTGTAGTGTTATTTACTTGTCTCACAGTTTTCTTTTGTAAAACTCTACCATAGTACATATGTCATTTATTTTGGCCTGATTTTTTTTTCGCCACTGGGGTTTCCCCTCATACATCCGATCTTGTAATCATTTCTTTAATCTTCCACAACTTTTAGAATCATTCTCTTAATTTAAGAATATAAAATATGGATTCTAAAACTTAGTAAAATATTTTTATCACATAGACTTTTACGATTGTTTTCACCCTTTGTAATAATAACTTAATCTTCTTTTTTCTTGAATTAGGTCATTTAATTTTTATCTGGGTAATTACCATCGAGAGGAACACTTTTAACTAGTATTAGAGTGGGTTTCCAACATTTTAGGTGATATAACCTAGAGTAGATCCTTTATGCGTGGAATGGGTGGATGTTTAACCCTCCGACCTCATCCATTTAATCGTATTAACTATTCTTACTAGGATGCTCATATGTCTACATACTTATGTAACAACCCCCATTTTCTCACGAAAAGGCTGGACAGGCACGATACGGCAAAGATAGGGCTTGTTTGTCAATTAATACCATTCTTAACACTAATATAATATAAATCATATATTAATAGCCTAGGATGGAGTTTAAATCAACATTTCAATAATTATAAAATCCAATCCATCACAAAGCGTATAAAAAATCTAACATAAATATAAATGTCTCGAACCAACATAAATTAAATAAATCCCAGGCTTATGCCCATACAATAATCCCAAATGAAATAAGTAACTGGAGTTAAAAAGCACCTAATCTAGAATTAACAAATCTGAAATGTATGAGGAGCAAAAAGGGGAATGTAAGGTTGTTATGTCAATAGTCTTGATATCCCTGTCTAGGAGCCCTTAGGGGAGAAAATATTTAAATTTGGGACAGAGCCCTAGATGTTCAAGAATTAACTTATTCAATTTAAGGTGCAATAATTACAGTCGATGCAAAGTAAGTATCCCACATCATCGCTCACATGCGCTTAACATCTCACTCTTCATCCTAGTGTAATATTACCCGCATCCCAACAAGTCCCGAAATAAAATATGACCACCATGTCAAATTAATATCAAATGCAT
This sequence comes from Sambucus nigra, assembly GCA_949130495.1. Taxonomy (NCBI): domain Eukaryota; kingdom Viridiplantae; phylum Streptophyta; class Magnoliopsida; order Dipsacales; family Adoxaceae; genus Sambucus; species Sambucus nigra. The sequence goes on along the minus strand of OX422215.1, from coordinate 44,439,020 downwards.
TAACCATAATCAATTACTAAAACGAAACCGGTTGTATTCACTTATCAAGCCCAAGTATCCCAGTCTCATACATTTCATGGAAGTGACATAAACATATATTATTTATAACATAGTAAAGGTCTGTAAGTTCTATCCACATTCTTAGACAATTAAATCAATCTCATTTAATCTCGGTAATATATATATATATATATATATATGTCCTTCCATATATGAGACATTCAAAGGCATCTACGAGTAATGTCTCTTTCGTGCTCTATCGGCAAGTCCGGAGGAATCCCTATCCAAGTCAGGCATCACAAAACACACATAAGTGGGGCGGTCCCTACATAGTATACCAGTTCACGGCCCATACTTAGAGGTGATAAAGGATCCCAACATCAACACCTACCTATTGTAGATGGCGGTGCTACGTAGTACCTAAAATTACCTACACAACGTCTAGCCTACCTGTGCCGACGTGTTCTACGGTCCCGAACGCCTGAAACCTCAAGCCGATAGGACCATCCTAGAATATTAGTATGTGCACACAGATACACAGATACACATAAATACACATTGTTATTCCCATATAATATGTACAGGTAACTACTTTATAATTACCTAAACTATTCCACATGATATCCATAAATATTCGTCCATTAATAATTGACTATCTAGTCTTTAGCGAATTATTTAACCATCTAGTTAAATATAATGTCCCAATTAATACGTTTGCCATGTTTACATTTTTAATACATTTACCGTTGGCCCAAACACCGTCCTACTAATTTGTACGGACTTTTAAAAATACCCCAAAACGAACCCTAGTCCCAGCTCACTCAGCCCCCAGGACCGAATCAATTTGGTTCTTGTCCAAATCGATTCTCTACCAAAACGAATCGATTCACTCCAAGGCCGAATCGATTCGAAATGGGGCAGTATCCCCAATCCGCTAATTTTTATTTATTACGAATTTTCTTAATTCTTCCTAAAGATCCATTATAATCGTGATTTCGTTTCTATAAACATGTGAATGGATTCTTACTACTTAGCTCCACATCATAGAATAATTAATTCCATATAATAACACCAATTTCAATCCCTAAATCCAATAATTCATGTGAATTTCTCAAGAACCTTAGCCCATATTTCTTCCCCAATACCAACTATGTATAAATCAGATTATGGGGTATATAAAATGGAATTAGAGTCACAAATCTGCAGATCAAAAACATGTATCAAAATCCACTACATGTGATTCCAAGATTCACCAAATTTTTCCCAAGAACCCTAAGGCATCTATCATCAAATTTTAAGAACTCGATTCCTAGATTTTTGGGTTAACACCCTATGTTCCAATTAATCCTCTACATGCATAAGGTCGTTACAATGAATTGAGGAACAAATCATATGGATACGTGGTTGATGAAACCTCCTTGAATTCCTCTTTCATTCTTGTTATCGCTTCTTCCCTTCTCTCTCTCATATTAGTGTAGGCTAGGATTCTTCAATGATATTTTCAGGGAATTTATTAACTTCTTAATATAAGTGATTAACTCTTTAATCCCGAGTTGAGTTAAATTCCCAATTTTAAACCCCCTAAATGGGTCCGAATCCATAATCAGACTGGCCCAAAAGTCTCCCAACTTATATATCTATACCCTGGGATCATTTCTAATGGTTTAAAACACCTAAACGAGTCCATATATTTCCCAAAATATGTCCCAATTATTTTATGACAACCTTTCATTTTTATAATCGTGTAACGCATCTTTTATGAATTTCCTATGACATATGCAATTGTTACAATTATCAACATCACAAAAATTAACCACACATAATTACGACATAGCAACGAATTACATTTTCGCAATTAATAAATTAAATGCACCGATTAAAATCAATTTTCATAAATTTTATTTTATTTGAAAAATATTTTTTTATTATTAATTGTAGAAAAATACAGGGTATTACACTTTATGTCTACTGATGATAGGATTTAGAATAGCACGCTTTTAGTATGTAAGTGTCCCATGGTAGTTGTCAACAATGTCCTTATACAAAAGATTATATCCATTTGGGACGATGGTGATTTAAGGAGAGTGGGTGGAACATAAAGGGACTTAATTCAATTTTTAGTTACGTGTCCCCGACCGAGTTTAGACGTATTTCTATTGTACGACGTCTAATAAGGCGTTGAAAATATTATAAACAACCAATGAAGGAACCTATAACATAAATCACTCCAAGATTCAATGTTTAACCAGCCATTTCTAACTCCTCACCAAGATGGAGAATGAAACTTTTAATGGATTTTATACTAAGCTGAATGACATAGTAACTTTTTCCTTTTCTTTACGGAAGACCATAAAATATATATAATCATCAATAAAATCCTAAATCACTCCTAAATAGGTTTTATTAAAAGGTAGATGTGATTGAAAATTTTATATCCCTACTCATAACACCCTTGCATATAAATGAGTTAGTTGGTTCTTTTCAAATTTATGAGGAAAAATTATTGTATTGCTAATGAATGCCTCTCAAAGAGAAGAATATAACTTTTAAGGAGATGAATGAATTCTTATTTGTTCCCTTGATGTTATTGACGAGGATATGACCTTCATAACTAAAAAGTTTATCAAGACTTGGCAAAACCAAACTGAGTCCAAAGGCACCCAAAAACATTATCTACCTAGGTTTGAAGGTTGTCAAGGAAGTAGAGAAAAAAAATTTGATTCTCCAGATCCCATTACTTGATTCACTATGGTGGTCTAGGACATATTTCTAAGAAATGTCCCTTGAATTTGAGTTAAGGTGGTGTCAAAATTCATATCAAGCCACTTTTACGACTTGGAATCGAAACATGACTCTCAAAGAAGTATATATGCCACTTTTATGGCGTGAGAGAAGTTTAATGTAATACCTAGTTATTTTGAGGGCTTATATATGCATATTATATAATATTTCAGTAATAATTGACCGGTTGTTTTATTTTAAATAAAAACATTTTTATTTATATTATATTGGATTGAAATCGAATCAAACATTTAAATTTGATTTCAAATGATTTTTGGACATTTTATAGTGGCTTAAATATGTGAAGTAGACAATTTAGAGTTAAAGTGTAATATAGTAATATGTGTTAGCTTAGGCTCCAAGCTAGGGTTTGAGATACGGGATACACAAGAACTATTAGTGATGATTATAAGGAAAGGGAGATGAAAAAGATAGGCCAGAAATGAAATTTAAAGAGGCAAACAAGAGAGGAATGAGAAGAGTCAGTTTGTAGTGTTTTAGATCTTCTTTTTGAGTGCCTTTTGATGAGATTTAGGAATAAAAAATTAAAACATGTACCTGACCCAATTTTTCGTTTACAATCCAAATATGAAGTGAGATCGGTGATTCGGATAATATTTGGATTTGATTTCTCTATGTTTTCAAAATAGGCCTACAATTGTGAATTGTGACTCTCTTGGGGTACTTCTGTTCTCCTGTGGTTAATTTAGTATGCTACACCTATTCAACCTTAATTGTATAGTTATATCCATGCTATGTGTTGTATTTATATGTATTATATACTCGTATACTCTATGCTCTCATTTTGTATGTGTTACTTTCATGTCGTGTAGTTTGGGCTAACGACAGTAGTTGAGTTTATGAGCATGTTAGGTTATAAAAATTGGGTAGAAAATATGTACATTTGATCTATGGAAATTGAATCCGAAATTTATTTAAATTGAGAGAATGATATTATAACGATGATTATTGGAGAATGCGAAGGTATTCCTTAGCCAAACCGCCTGTTGGACATGGTGTGCTATCGCCCATGATTTTATTTATTATCCAAAGACAAGGCCATGGATCCCAGTTTACAAGTATGCCAAGTGTTATTATGGTAGTGAAGCCAAGATTTTATGGCAGTGATGCCAGGTTATGACGGGTCGTGTGTCTGAGAAGAATATATTAATAATAGATCAAAATAAAGCATTTCTATTTTATACATGATTTTAAATAGAATTGAAGGGAAATGAATGGAATAACCCATAACAAAGTTTGATTCCCAGTTCAAAAGATTTATTATTGACGAGCTACAACAATTGAACCTAGGGGGCGTTGAGAACAAAGAAATTGTTGGAGTTATCATTTCTATCTAGTAACAACACGTTTGATGTTAAGAAAAGATCTCTTGCAGGAAGGTTGGCTAGAGATTTCTTGTAAAAACACTAGCCTTGCTCAGTTCATAATGATAATATTTTCATCTTTTGAAATTCCCTATATCTTTTCAGTTATTTATTTTTGGGAACCATTGGAGTGTTTTGAGAATAATTGACATGATAGTGGACGGTAGTCCATACCATACTGTGGGAAGTGCGATGTAAATTTTGATATGGGGTTTTAGGCTATGCAATGCCCGCAATTAGATCCAAAATTATGATAATATTATTGGGATTTTAGTTGAGTGTCCATATTGCATACACTCATGTACATGATGCACGCACACACGAGTATGTGTAGTTACGGTTCAAGCATTTATACGGGCTATCGAGTTTCCCACTCACCCCTCATAGTTTGTTTTATTTTAGGTTTGATGTGAGATGATATTTTGGGCATCATTGGGATTGGGATCATCATTAGAGGCATTGGATATTTATTTTCAAAATTAAAATATAACACTTTGTTTATTGTAAATTGTTTTGTAAAAGGACATTTGAGATTTAATAAAATTGAGACATTCTATTCAGTTGATTTACGTATTTATGCTTTTGTAAATTTATGCTCAAACAAAATGGAATTTTTCGTAAAAAAAAATCTCTAATTTTTCAATATTTTTCGGTAGCACCTCTCGGGGTGTTAGAGAGTGGTATCAGAGCGTATGTTATTTGTATTATCGGGCTTGGGGTTATTGGTTCATTACGTTGTCCGTTGAGGGTGATGTTGAAATTTATGTTTGAATTTAATGGAAGAAAATTTTGGGTGAATTTCAAGGAAAAAATACCTTTTGTATGGGGGAAGAATATAATACCCCGTTATTTTGAGTGCTTATATATGAATATTATATAAGATTTCAATAATTATTGATCGAGATGTTTTATTATAAATAAAAATATTTTATTGATACTATATTGGCTTGAAATCGAATCAAACATTTAAATTTGATTTCAAATGGTTTTTGGACATTTTATAATGGTTTAAATATGTAAATTAGACAATTTTGAATTAAAGGTCAATGTAATAATATGTGTTAACTTAGGGTCCAAGCAAGGGATTGAAAGAGTACCTATATAACGAATATTAGGGATGATTATAAGAAAAGGGAGATAAAAATAATAGGCCATAAACAGAATTTAAAGTGGCAAACACGAGAGGAATGAGAAGAGTCGGTTTGGAGTATTTTAGATATTCTTTTTGAGTGCTTTCGGATAAGATTTGAGAAAAACTCAAAACGCATACTTGACCCAATTTTTTTTTGTAGAATACAAATGTAAAGCCAAATCGGTGATTCAGATAATTTTTTTATCTAATTTTACTGTGTTTTCAAAACCGACCTACAATTGTGGATTTTTACTTTCTTGAGTTAGTTTTATTCTCTCGTGCTTAATTTAGTGTGCTACACCTATTCAACCTTGATTGTATAGTAATATCCATGTTATGTGTTACACTTATATGTATTATATGATCGTATACTATATTCTTTATTGCACTTATTTTGCATGTGTTATTTTCATGCCATCTACGTTGGGGTAACAAAACTAGTTTATTTTACGAGTATGTTGGGTTATAAAAATTAGGTTGAAAACATGTACATTTGACTTGGGTTATAAAAATTGGGACAAAATTCCGTTGTAAGGGGGGAAGTATGTAACACACCGTAAATTCAAGGACCTTTAATTAAATAATATTTTGGGAGGAAAAGAATTTATTTTATTTGGAGGAATTAAATCCATGATTAGTGAATTTGTAAATTTGAGGTATTTATTAATTTGGTGAATTGAGGATTAAATATTTTGGATTATTTTATGTCGCCTTTTTGAGGCCTTAAAGTTGAAGGTGTTATAAACTAAGTTGTATGATAATTTGGAGTGCACAGTTGAATCCGGATGGGTCAAAATAGTTGGAAATGAGTGGCCATATGTATTTATCGGGTCTCATGACCCAATTAGACATAATTGAACTCCAAATAAAGAGTTTGGGCCCTTTTTAGGTGGCCCATAGGCCCAAAAACGGGAATTGAGTTTTTAACCCTAAGTGTGTAAGGGTGAGGCAACTTAAAGTCATTTTAGAAGACTAAAATTATGATGAGAATAAAAGGAGAGCCATTAGAAGACAAGTTTGGGATTTGGGGATATAGCTTCAAGAACAAGAGGACATCCTTGCATTCAATCCAACATTCTCATCCAAAGGCTTTGATCTACAAATTGAGGCAAGTGGTTTAATTTGCAATTATTAATTTGCATTTACCTATTCATATTAAAGGAGGTGAAATCAATTAATATGTTAGGGTTTATGTTTCATTAGAAATTGGGAATTTTCATTGTTGGGAGTTATAAATCAATAAGAGATGACAAGATTTGGTTGATTTGATGCTCTAATTGTTGTAATTGATAAGGTTAGATTGAATATGATAAAAGGATGGATTTAGGATGAATCTTGAAAAGTTTTGATGAAGAAACCTGTACAGAATTGAGGTATTTACTTTTCTAATGGCGATTTTGTCTGCAATGCCATGTAGAAAATCGCATTTTCTAACTTTTGTTCTCCGATAAGTTTTCTCCAAAAACGGCTCCAAAATACCCTAAACTGCCATTTTAAAAATCTAGGCAGATTCGTAAGGCAAATTTTAAGAAATATTTTTTTAGTTGTTATTCTGTTGGAGATTTCCTAGATTGATAGGTGGGACTAATTACCCTTGGATTAAGTATAACATTAATATAATTGGAGAGATTCAGGTTTATGATTGAGTGATTGAAACCTTGTTAATTAAGTGGGGAAAACTAAATTGGATGAAATTGAACATTGAATTTCGGGCCGAGAGAGAGAGTCCACCCCTGATTGGTAGGGTGACACCAAAATAATGATAAATTAATTAATGTATAATTAAATGGAATAAAGTTTGACCATGCACTTTGTAAGGACATAAATTTCCAATTGAGTCCATATGTAGTTTTGGCTCAATTCTGGACAAAAACATTTATTCATAGGATAGTATGTTATTGTAATACTCTCAAGCCTATGAAGTGTGTGTTAAAGACGTAGCGGCAAAGAGTATAAAGCTTCATCAAATGTGCCGGTTTGCATGCCTCGTTTCTACGTCATCAACTATGGTTCCATGCTCCTAAGGTATGAATGCAATTATATTTATATAGGAGCTTGGAACAAAGTTTATTGGGTGTTAGGTTTTATAAAAACTGTGTTTTGTTTTAAGAAAGAAATTATATAAAACTTTAAAATAAGTTCATAAAGTTTTCTGGTCCAAAATCGAATTTTCAATCTTTCTGGTCGTTCGTTAGATATGTCATTCGAACGAGTTTTTTCGTTCGAACCAGATATCGTTCGAACGAACCTGCCAACGAGTTCCCACTAAGGCATACTGGTCTGTCGTTAGAAATGTCGTTCGAACGAGATTGTCGTTCTAACGAGATTTCCAACGAGCTTCTAACGAGTCCATACTGGAGCGTCGTTAGAAGTCTCGTTCGAACGAGACTTCGTTCGAACGAAATGTCGTTCGAACGAGCTGTCCGGCGGGAACAGTTTTTGGCAGTTTTTGGCAGTTTTTCACCCACTTCCCCACTTGGTTTTTAACCAACTTTTTCCGACTTTATTATGTGCGGGAATGACATTTTCCAAACTTAACATTTCCATAACTTTTTCAACCTATTTTATCTCTTAGAGAGAGTTTGTGAACAAAAATGGTTTAGAAAAATGTTCATGTTTTGAGTGAGATTTTTAGAGAAAAATACTTTCATCACTCTAAGTGTTTACACCCAATTGAGTTTATCCAAGTTCATATATACATATCAAATTGCTTGGAGTTTGGCACCGGTTTATCTCTACCGAATTCAAGAAGAGAAGTTTTGGTTTGCTTCTACATCCATCAAAGAAGAAGACTTTTTATTGCGACTCTACTCACTTGGAGAAAGGCTCCATGTACGGGTGACGGTGACCATAGAAAGCCCCATCGGTGGATTCCGAGATCGCGGTGGTGTTCCGAGGTTATCCGCTAGGATGAGGTGTCTACAAGAAGAAGCGTCGAGGCTTGAGAGGGATCGAGTCAGTCGTTGTAAGTCTATCTGTCTTGTAATTGTAATTCTGTATCTAGTGGATTTGTGGCTAGGGCCGTCTGAGGTTTTTTCCCGTCTTGGGTTTTTCCTCGTACATCGCGGCGTAGTGTGATTGGTGTATTTTATCTTGCATAATTTATTTAGAACGCATGCGTACACTCATTTAATTTGGGACTAAATTAAATATTGGGTAAAATTTGGTTTATTCATGTCATTTGCTAAAATTGGTTTCGCCTAACTTTGGATAATTGATAATTATGACTTAGGCAAATTCTAGGACTTGCATTGATTAATGAATCGGTTTAAGTGAATACATTACTTGATTTATTTTATTGAACCATCATCCTTACGCTTCCGCATCATCTTCGATTTTATCTAAAAGGAAATTATTAACTGGGATTTTAATTAAGAAAATCATTCCGGGGTTCCAGCTTTTACACACTATATATTTTAGGCTTGAGTATGGGCATAGTACACCGGTAGCTTGAATTTCTATATATATACGGTGATGTGTAGTATATATATGATTTATAAATATTTGTGTGAATAATATTTATAGTAAAGCATACCCATTCTAGTGCTATCAGGGGAGGTTGCATGATGTGGGTGAATCCCCTGGCTTGTGAATGCAGAGTGAGTATAGTCCCCCAATCATAAAGTTCGGGTTCAGGAATGAGATGCTTTGGGTATGATTAGGTCTAATTGTCGTGGGAAACTATGGCCGCCTCCACAAATTTTGTTTATTTTCTGAAACACGGAGATAACCGTATCAGGGTTTCGGGTGGATGAGAATACCCGATTCTGATAGCATCTAGAGAACACCTGACGAGTGCCTACTCAGAAAAATAGTATCTATCTACGACATGTATATGTCAATGTTGTATGATTAGTACGTATATATATGGTATAATTATATATGGGATAATACATGATGAGAATAGTATAATTATTATAACTTGTGAAATGGTTATATAGTATGGAATGGGAATTGATTTAAGTAAGTTAGTGTGAATAATAACTTTTAACTAATATACATGATGTGAATCGTATAAGTAGTATAACTCGTGAGAATGTAATGTGGCATTAAGTGAGAAATGACTTAAATAAGTGAATAAGATTAATAACTTATAAACTATACTAAACCCACTAGGGATAGAGTAGTGGGAAATCATGGGATATATGTGACAAGGCTAGTTACAGGGTGGTTAGCTAGATGGGTCAGATATAGTACATTAGGCGTGCACATTAGTGGAGGGTCCCCAACAGAGTGTACGACACTAACTTAAATATGGAGAGCATACTTGCATTTTAATGTACTGCATTTAAATTCACTTGCTAAATATTTTCAAAATGTTTTTGGGTTCTAACCTTTACTATAAAATATTTTCAAAACCTTTTACATGTCCCGCCACAGGGACCCTATAATTGTCTTATTACAAGTTTTCGCAGCTGCGACACATGTGGATGTTGCAGGACTATGACTTAGCCGCTTCAGTCATTTCATTCCTAGAGTAGGATGCAGTCAGTATTCCACTTGGGCATGTCTCTCTAGTTGTACCATTCATTTTAGTCAGTTGATGTATTCAGTTATTACTCTTGTGATTCATTTCGTTATTTGATTTGTAGCCAGTGGTTATTTTGTCAAGGTATACATCTAATCGATTTTTTTTAGTACTGTTCATTTTAGTGATTGTATGATGGTTAGTTATATATTCTTTCGCATGTTATTGTTGGGAAGTTTAATAAAAAGATAAAAATTTGGCACCATTTCTTTTGAATACTAGGTGGTTAGTAAGTTTTAAAAAGTTTTCGCAATGATGTTAAGAATGAACCATATGAGATTCCTATTTAATTTAGTATAGGACTAATCACCCGTTATTTTATTAGTCGGGGTGTCACCGATGGTATCAGAGCCTGGTTCTAGAGTCCTTAGGATATGTGCGACTTTTCACGTTTCAGTGTAGCGTTCTATGATATAGAGCCTTATTATAGGATTGTTATATTCCTTCACGTATGCGATTTACGTTCTCCTACTATAGGGTATAGTTCATGTGATTCATATACGGTTTCGATCGAGCGTGGTAGATCGAACATTATAAAACAACCAATGTGGGACGTTAGAAGGATTGCAGGAGGTAGGACTCAACAGAAGCCTTGGGGTATCTTAGAAATAGTGACGCGAAAGGAGTCACAGTGATAATTGTTTGAATAATTGAAGTTGAAGAAACCGCTGGGATTCAGTAGTTGCCCCAAAAACGGTCAGGAAGGACGATGGTGCAAATTTAAACCCCCAAGTGTAGACAACAAGCACTACACCAAAATGACAAAATTGTCACCTTTCAGCTGGCCACCCTTGTGAAGGTCATTGACCGTGACAAAAAACACGCGTTTTATGTCACGGTCATTGACCTTGACACGACCGTGACAAGGCTGTGACAAATTTACTTGTCACGGTCATTGACCGTGACAATTCTTTAAATAATTATCACGGTCAATGACCTTGACACGATCGTGATAATGGTTCTATCAAAAACCCTTTCCCCCTTCTTTTTTCCCTCCCGCCGTTCCCTCCCTCTCTCTCTCTCTCGACGCTGCTCTCTCTCTCTCTCTCTCTCTCTCTACTTTCAGGTTTAATTCTCTCTCTCTCTCTCTCTCTTCCATTTATATATATGTTTGTGTGTATATATATGTGTGTATGTGTGTATATATGTGCATGTGTGTGTGCGTGTGTGGGGGGTGGGGCAGGGTGGGGGTAGGGGGTTAAAAATGTAAATAAATAAGTAATTTTCTATAAATTTCCAAAAATAATATCCAAAAATATAAATGTAAATAATATCCAAAAATATAAATGTAAATAATATCCAAAAATATTGGATAACAATTTATTTTCATTCAAAATAAATAAGTAATTTTCTACAAATTTCATAAAAAATGAAGGCCGGCTTAATATGTGATTTAAGTGTGAAATAATCGCTATATACTTATACTAATGGAGAAAAAAACCATATATGGCATTTTTTGTTGACTTTATATGGTGAAATAATCACATGACTTTATATCCATCAAATAAAAGCATGAAAACTAAAAAACTACAATAAGGGTTAAAATGGCATCCGAAGTTGCTAAAAGCATGAAAAATAAAATATTTTTTAAGATTTGTGGTGAATAACTAAAGTTAAAAAAGTATTACTTTAGTCATTAAATTACTTTTTTAATTCGGGCGATGCGAATAAATTTGTAGTAATTGTCTTATAATAAAGATCAATTAGTCTATGTTGTTGAAAAATTTGATCAAATTGGTGAGCCCTTCATATTTTAAAAATGTTGTTTTTATTCCTATTTAACTTTTCTTTCTATACACCCCTAATTATATTTAAAGTTTAATAAAATAGGAGTTATTGAAAGAAAAGTTGGGTTTCCATAATCTTACTTTGTCACAAATAATTTATATGCCTCAAAGTTATTTTATCACTCTTAGTTTATATTTGTGATAATACTTTATTAAAGATTTTTTTGGTAACTTGTTATACTAGAACTTAGATGAACACTAAGTGATGAAAATAGTCCTTAAAATTGAAAATTAAATAAAGTTTATAAAAGTAAAGATGTTGGTAATACATCAAAGATAAATTAATAAGGACTAAATAACAAAACGTGTTCAAGTGTATAACAAGAAAGAAAATGTGGTAGTTAGATTGGGTAAAATTCTTAAAGTAATGTTAAGGGACTAAAAGACCCAAGACAACTGGTCAGTAAGTCACGGACCGAAAAATATATGACGGGTGATGAAAGCCCGTAAACATGTTGGGGTGGGTGTGGGGTATGATTTATAAAAAGCACAAAACAATAGTAGAAATTCAATACCTGAAATTAACATTGAGATTATTTTAAATAGACAGTCACTACTATGTGTGTGTTTAAATTGAAAGAAGATATGAGAATTTTATTAAAGATTTTTATGGGAACTTGTTATACTAGAACTTAGATGAACACTAAGTGATGAAAAAGTCCTTAAAATTGAAAATATTATATATGTACTAATAATATTTTTTTTACAGCAAATGTATCCTTCAGATATTACGGCGAAGATGATGATGCTGTTTATGATGATGTCGTCTGGGGTCGGTGGTAGTGGAGGCGACCAGGGATCTTCCGCCCCTAGGCTCCCCAAATATGGGAAATATGGGATTACCGTCGAGAACAAATCGGAGATATTAGCGAGATCCCTCGTTCTGCTAAAGACCGTCATCGGCCCGGGGTTAATGAGTTGGAAGGAGGTGCCATATGAGCTCAAGTTAGCTGTTGAGGCGGCACTACAGGTAATATATTTATATTTATATTTATATGAATATTTCAATTTCAATTTCAATTTCAATTTCAATTTCAATTTCAATTTCAATTTCAATTTCAATTTCAATTTCATATTTATATTTATATTTATATTTATTCACAACTAACATTGTATTTGTTGGACATGAACAATTCAACTTGGATCCAAAGCTACGCGATCCCGTGTTGGAGCAGATTAGGGAGCAACTCAAGTCGTGGAAAAAAAATATGCGGGCACTGTACTTTGGGAAAACACGAGAGTCGATTATCCAATGGCGTGAATTTGTCCCCCCAAGGAGCCGATCTCATTGGGACAATGGCAGAAGTTCATTGACAATGAGATCGAGGATCGACAATTCGCATCTCGCCAATCGGGGAGGGAAAATCGGGCAAAAAAGACGGACGTGCACTACTCCGGCCGGACCTCTTACGCCGAGGTGGAGCATAGGATGCAGGTAAGATTTAATTTTTCTATAACTACAGAAATATATTATTCTTCATTATTTTACTTTGCGGGGCCGATACTAATTTTACTTTACTTTATTTTATTTCAGGGGGTAGGGAGTGGGCCAGGGGGTAAGCCACATAGGCTCGATACTTATGTCGCTCTTCGAACGAAGAAGGGGAAGGACAAGGAGGTGTCCCCGAGCGTCGCGGCCACGATTGTAAGTAATCCGACAGTTTAATTTCTGTTAATTACGTTATAATTTTTTAGTTTACTTATTTTACTAATCATGTGCTTTTTGTCGTTTTAGGCAAAGCTTAAGGAAGTGGATGAGTCGTAGTCTGATGCCGACAAGGCATCTTTGTCCACAGATGCACTCAGCCAAGTGCTTGGCTCTGATCACAAGGGGAGGACAAGGGGGGTGAGCTTGCGGGTGGCCAAATCTAGGATCATCGGATTGGATACGAGCGACATTGGGTTGGCTCGAACGGTGGATTCACACGATGCGAAGCTGTCCCGTTTAGAGGCGACGGTCCAAGATATGTACGCATTCATGAAGTATACGTTGGGCGGAGACCGTAAAGGGAAAGGGAAAGGGAAGGAGAAAGCGGTGGAGGAGGAGGTGCGGGAGGACGAGACGCAGGATGACGAGGATGTGGACCTCGCTGCTTCATCACCGACATTTTCGTACTTTGATGATCCACTTCCCTATTCGGCACCCTTCAACAGACCAATGTCGACACTTGGTTGGCCGAGCGTGTTCATATTGGACGTATTTGATGGCTAGCGGATAGTGCGGGGGTTGAGGGACCCGAATATCATCCAGGGTGGAATAGTTCATGGACGTGCGCTTCAAGAGATGGAGTCCAGGGTGCTCGTCACGCATGTCATACCCGGGAAGGAGAACTCCCTATTGTGGTTGCGCGAATAATGCGGCACGACGTATATTAGTGGGTGCGTCAATTCGTATGTTGTGTGTCCTACTCACCTCCTCAATTTTAACAATACACCAGACATGTAGTGACATTGTTTTAAGTTTGAATTGAATTGTTTTAAGTTTGAATTGAATTGTTTTAAGTTGTTACATTTGAATTATATCGTGATGCATATTGTCTCTATTTGAATATATATTTGCATTATCTTTAGTTTGTTTGTATATATGATGTTTGGGTACTGCTAGGTAGTGGCAGTGGCCATACAGCCCAGCAGATTTTTTTAAATTCTGACCATAATTGTCACGGTTATTGACCATGACAAAAGTTGTCACGGACGTGTCACGGTCATTGACCGTGATAATTTTTTTTAAAAAGGGCCACGGTTTTGTCACAGTTATAAACCGTGACAAACGTGTCACGGTCATTGATCGCGGCACGACCGTGACAAAAAATGCGAGTTTTGTGTCAAGGTCAATGACCGTGACACGACCATGATAAAAAAAGTTGTCTCGCCTCGAAATGTCACGGTCATTGACCTTGACAAGTTGGATTTGTCAAGGTCAATGACCTTGACAAATCGGCAGATTTGGTGTAGTGAAGGAGTGAGGGTTGAAGAAAATTTTATTTCACAAAAACAATCCTCTAGGATTCGAGGGAGTTGCGGAAGAGTGATTTACTAGTGGGTAGAGAACATCCAATTGGGATCACAAGTGGGGGAGTGTAGTGTCATTCAAGTTAAAATTTTAGGCAAGGAAGTTTGCTCTTAGAAGTAGTATGGGCTGATGGGATCCAGTCACCACATTCATGGGGAGATAGCGTGAATAAGAATGAATTAGGGGTGAGGACTATTACGACATCTCTCACTAGTCGTTAAATAGAGAGGCAAGGAAAATTTTAAAAATTTTCCAAAAAGCGTTGGACAGTGGACGGATGGGAAGGCAAGTTGACAAAATTTGCAAACTTCGTAATCGACGAGAGGGATACAGAGAATCAAGTAGTGTTGCAAGTTAATAATAGACCCGTGAATATAATCTACCATCATGGATAGGAGATCTGGCTAGGATGATAGTACATTTACATTAGTATCAATGCTCTCGAGGGAGGGGAGCTAAGGGAGTTGAAAAATCTATCAAAAAAAGTAAGATTTAATTTTTAGTGCTAGTAAGGTTCCAAGGGAAGGATTACCCAGTAGGGGACCCAGATTAATGATTGAGATCAATAGAATTTCTACCAAGTGACGGTGTGTTCAGTTGGGGTCGTCAAGGCCAACAACAAGTCTATGGGATCAGCGGATCCAAAGGGACAATTGCGGTAGCAATCAGCGTCAAGACTACTAGGTACGGGAGAAGAACAGCCCCAACATGGCCGGTGGGGCTAGAGAAAGGAGAAAGAGGAATAACACAAAAAGGTGTCTTATGTGTGAAAGAGTAGAAACACATAAGAAGATCTTGTCCGTAGTGAGTCAGGGGACAGGAGCGGGATGTCTTGCAAGGACATCGGTTGAAAAGTTTTTGGTTTGGGTAGGACACGGGTGTTATGTCTAATAACCGTTGAGCCGTCAGTGTTATGGGCAACTGAAAATACAAGTTTTATTCCGAGATGATTGGGGTATGTTTGTAATACAAGTGGGTCACAGTAATGTATTAGTACTAAATTCGCGTGAGAAATAGATTTAATGGAAGTATTGTTAATATCACTAGTAGGTGTATTTTTACCATTAAGTAGCGGGTTACTCTTCAGTTCCACTTGAAAGGAATGTGTAGGTACATTGAGACGATGTATTTATTGAGGACTAGCTCCTTTGAGAGGTGATAATTTAGGTATGGTTTCATCTTGGGTACGGACGGTTTCGTAATAGTGGACGATTATAGCAAAGCTATCGTGCTCATTATTTTCATGCTGGGTTTATATTTTTTTTTGAGATGTCTCGCCTGGAAGAGGTTTGAACCGCGATAATATCTTATAAAGTAGACTTCATAGAGTAAAGTTGTCTAGTTATACTGGATCCCGGTGCGTAAGAATTTTTACTGATGAGATTCAGGGTATGATTGGGTTGCTGTGGAGCGGCGAGATTTAGCTCATTATTAATATTTAGCGTTGAGGGTTTAGTGATAGTACGAGTACAGCAGTATATGACTCCTTTAGAGATGTGGGAGTCCATGATAGACTTGTGAGTATAGGGAAAGGTTTGAGATTCCCGGGGGCATGCTTTTGGTTCTTTGGAAATCAAGGACCAACGATGATGAGGAATAATGCACTAGGGAATGTTCTTTTGGGCTTCGTTGGGAAGTGCTATACGCGTAAGCCTTAATAAAATGTCAAAAGTGTGAAGATGGCGTTGGATTCTAGGTCATTGGATTTAACGATAATTGGTGAACGTGTGAAGAAAATACGTTGAGCAGAAAGCCACTAAGAGATCGGGCTAGTGGAGCCAGAAAGTGTTGCGAAAGAAACACTTCAAAGCTTTGGCACCACAAGTTGCTAGGTTATGAATATTGTTCTGTGCTTTGTGTGATTTATTTTATCCACTTTTGCCATCGCAGGGACCTTAGGTATGGGACTAAGGGAGTATTTTGAGGATCTCACATTGACAATAAAGGTGGGGTAATATCGGAGAGAATTGAATAGTGACAAGTAAACTCATCGGAAATATTTGGAGGATATAGCCACGCCGAGAATGCGAGGGCCAAATTGAGACAAATATGGTTATGTAAGTGATGATCGGAGGTTTGTGAAATTATGCACAAGATATAGGGTGTATGGGCACCCTGGGAGGAGCAAGAGCCTCTACTGTGCAGATATTTAGCATATACGGGGAGAAGACACAAAGGCAATGATTTTGGGTATATTCCGGAGGAATGGGAATAAGTTGTCCCCCGAATTATGGAATGATTAAGCATGGGTGTGTTTGGAAGTGACAGTGAGTGCGTCACAACCTACGATTTTCTATCACTAGGATTTATGACTGAGACGGATATTAGGGGATGTGTTGGCCGTGATAGCCATAATATATATATATATATATATATATATATATATATATATCCGTGGGATAGCAGGGTGTCACTAAGAGTGGGGGGTTACACTAAGAGGATGGTTGCATTATACGAGAGATTCCAATTTTTGAAAATTATGGGAGTAGCGTGGATGTTTTCCAAGTTCCAACTGTGTAGCTGTAATTTTGGGCTATACTGGATAGCTATAGTAAGACTAGTTATTCGCGGTACCAGAGTATGAATTATCGTTGCTAGGTTTCACCTGAGATAGGGTCTAGCGCATTTATACGGTTATGTATGTTAAATGTGTTGAATATTAATGTATAAATTGTTAATTGTAATCCTAGGGAGTAGGGACATTTCTGATGTGATTTAGAGTGGTTGGACTTATTGTCGAGCGGGAAGATATAGCTCGGATTTTATTTCTGCGCAAGAAAACTAGTGATAGTAAGGGCGCGGTAGTATGTGTTTTTTTTACATAAGAGTGCATATGTATACTTTGATGGTGAGTGTAGGGTATTAGGAATGTTATAATTATGGGGTGGAAGTTATATTACGGATTAAGGGCGAGTAAATGACATGCTACATTTAGTGCAGTTAAGCACGGATACAGGGCGTATGGGCACTCTAGTTAATTACATTCGCTCAATAACTTTGTGTAGTAATGCTAAGGGTAAGTGATTGTAGGGCTAGTTCAGACTGGGAGTAGTAGACTCCTCCGAATGTCGAGGAAAAAATTTCGTCGTAAGGGGGGAAGTATGCAACATCCCATAAATTCAAGGACCTTTAAAAAAAGAATATTTTGGGAGGAAAACAATTTATTTTATTTGGAGGAATTTAATCCATGATTAGTGAATTTGTAAATTTGAGGAATTTATTAATTTGGTGAATTGAGGATTAAATATTTTGGACTATTTTATGTCACCTTTTTTAGGCCTTAAAGTTGGAACATGTTATAGATTAATTTGTATGGCAATTTGGAGTGCACGGTTGAATCTGGATGGGTCAAAATAGTTGGAAATGTGTGGCCATATGTGTATATTGGGTCCCGGGACTTAGTTAGACATAACTGAGCTCCAAATAAAGAGTTTGGGCCGTTTTTAGGAGGCACATAGGCCCAAAAACGGGAATTGAGTTTTTAACCCTAAGTGTGTAAGGGTGAGGCAACTTAAAGTCGTTTTAGAAAACTAAAATTAGGATGAGAATAAGAAGAGCGCCATTAGAAGACAAGTTGGGGATTTTGGGAGATAGCTTCAAGAACAAGAGGAGATCCATGCATTCAATCCAACATTCTCATCCGAAGGCTTTGATCTACAAATTGAGGCAAGTGGTTTGATTTGCAATTGTTAATTTGCATTATCCTATTCATATTTAAGGAGGTGAAATCAATTAATATGTTAGGATTTATGTTTCATTAGAAATTGGGGATTTTCATTGTTGGGAGTTATAAAACTATAAGAGATGACAAGATTTGGTTGATTTGATGCTCTAATTGATGTAATTGTTAGGGTTAGATTAATATGTTAAAAGAATGGATTTATGATGAATCTTGGAAAGTTTTGGTGAAGAAATTTCTACATGATTGAGGTATTTACTGTTCTAATGGTGATTCTGTCCGCGATGCCATAGAGAAAATCGCATTTTTTTACTTTTGTTCTCCGATAAGTTTTCTCCAAAAACGGCTCCAAAATGCCCCCAACCGGCATTTTAAAAAATCTAGGCAGATTCGTGGGGCAAACTTTAAGAAATATATTTTTTTTTGTTATTCCGTTGGAGATTGCCTAGATTGATAGGTGTGACTAATTACCCTTGGATTAAATAGAGGATTAATATAATTTGAGAGATTACGGTTTATGATTGAGTGATTGAAACCTTGTTAATTAAATGGGGGAAACTTAATTGGATGAAATTGAACATTGAATTAGGAATATTGAATTTCGGGCCGAAAGAGGGAATCCGGGTCCAATTGGTAGGGTGACACCAAAATAATGATAAATTAATTAATGTGTAATTAATTGGAATAAAGTCGGACCATAAACTTATATGTTTTAGGCTTGTGTATGGGCATAGTACACCGGTACCCTGGATTTCTTTATATATACGGTGATGTGATGTATTTATATTATTTATAAATATTTGTGTAAATAATATTTATAGTAAATCATACACATTCTAGTGCTATCAGGGGAGGTTGCGTGATGTGGGTGAATTCCCTGGCTAGTGAATACAGGGTGAGTATAGTCCACAAGTTATAGAGATCAGGTTCAGGAATGGGACGCTTTGGGTATGATTCGGTCTCATTACCGCGGAAAACAATGTCGCCTCCACAACGTTTGTTTATTTTCTGAAACGGGGAGCTAACCATATCATGGTTTCGGGTGGATGAGAATAACCGATTATGATAGCATCTAGAGAACACTCGATGAATGCCTACTCAGGGGATAGTATCTATCTACGACATGTATATGTGAATGTTGTAGAATTAGTACGTAAATATATGGTATAATTATATACGGGATAATACAGGATGAGGATTCTATAATTAATATAACATGTGAAACGGTTATATAGTATGGAATGAGAATTGATTTAAGTAAGTTAGTGTGAATAATAACTTATAACTAATATACGTGATGTGGATCGTATAAGTGCTATAACTCGTGATAATGTTATGTGGCATTAAGCAAGAAATGACTTAAATAAGTTAATAAGATTAATAACTTATAAAGTACACTAAACCCACTAGGGATAGAGTAGTGGGAAATCATGGGATATATGTGACAAGGCTAGTTATAGGGTGGTTAGCTAGATGGGTCAGATATAGTACATTAGGCGTGCACATTAGTGGAGGGGTGAGGTGTCCTCAAGAGGGTGTGTGACACTAACTTAAATATGGAGAGCATACTTGCATTTTAATGTACTGCGTTTAAATTCACTTGCTAAATATTTTCAAAATGTTCTGGGTTTTAACCCTTGCTATAAAATATTTTCAGAACCTTTTAGGTGTCCAGTCACAGGGACGCCAGAATTGTCCTATTCCAGGTTTTTGTAGTTTCGACACATGTGGGTGTTGCAGGACTTTGACTTAGCCGCTTCAGTCATTTCATTCATAGGGTAGGATGCAGTCAGTATTCCACTTGGGCATGTCGCTCTAGTTGTACCATTCATTTCAATTAGTTGATGTATTCAGTTATTACTCTTGTGATTCATTTCGTTATTTGATTTGTTTTCGGTAGTTATTTCGGCAAGGTATGCATATATTCCAATATTTTTAATATTGTTCATTTCAGTGATTTTATGATGGTTAGTTATATATTCTTTCACATGTTGTTGTTGGTAAGTTAAATAAAAAGATAAAAACTTAGCACCATGTCTTTTGAATACTATGTGGTTAGTAAGTTTAAAAAAAAATCGACAGTGATGTTAAGAATGAACCAAATGAGATTCCAGTTTAATTTTGTATAAGACTAATCACCCGGTATTTTATTAGGCGGGGTGTTACTGATGGTATCAGAGCATCAGGTTTTAGTGTCCTTAGGATATGTGCGGCTTTACACGTTTCAGCGTAGCGTTATTTGATATAGAGCCTTATTATAGGATTGTTGTATTCCTTCACATATGCGATTTACGTTCTACTGCTATAGGGTATAGTTTAAGTGATTCATATACGGTTTCAGTCGAGCGTGGTAGATCAAACATTATAAAACAAATGATGTGGGACGTTAAAAGGATTACAGGAGGGAGGACTCAACAGAAGCCATGGTGTATTCTAGAAATAGTGACGCGATAGGAGTCACCGTGATAATTGTCCAAAATTTTTTGAATAACTGAAGTTGGAGAAATTGTTGGGGTGCAGTAGTTGCCCCAAGAACCATCGGGAAGGACGATGGTGAAAATTTAAAACCTCAAGTGTAGACGAAAAGGGGTGAGGGTCGAAGAAAATTTTATTTCATAAGAGTAATCCGTTAGGATTCGAGGGAGGTGCGGAAGAGGGATTTACCAGTGGGTAGAGAACATCCAATTAGGATCACATGTGGGGGAGTGTTGTGTCACTCAAGTCAAAATTTTGGGTGAGGAAGTTTCTTCTTAGAAGCAGTATGGGATGATGGGAACCAGTCACCACATTCATGGGGAGATACTGTGAATAATAAGGAATTTGGGATGCGTATTATTATGAAATCTCTCACTAGTGGTTAAATAGAGAGGGAAGAAATTTTTTAGATATTTTCAAAAAAGGGTCGGACAGTGGCCAGATTCCACCCCCCCTCCCTCCCCCCCCCCCCCCCCCACACACACAGACATATATATATATATATATATATATATATATATATATATATATATATATATATATATATATATATATATATATATATATATTCACATATCATAATATATACGTATATGGCGCTCCTAGGTGGAGACCTGGGATGTGGGCATACTCTGCTATCAAGTCCTGGTACATCATGTACTAAATAAGGACATCAGTTCGGATATCACCCTCGAACCATAAATGAAATAACACAAATTAGAGGCGGACATAGTCCTAAGCCTTTGGGCTAAGCACACCCCTAACGCACCCAAATGACCCGTCACAACCTTATTCACACAAGTGGTGCTTAACCCCTAAGTTTTATGTGATCTCCCGTGAAAGCAAGTAGCCTAGGTATGTTTACACATAGTCAATCAATCAAGAGGTAATGACACAATTCATGCATATATATATATATATATATATATATATATATATATATATATATATATAACATCAACATAGGTATACGCTCAACCTATAGTATATGTCTATAACATCAATATAGGTATACGCTCAACCTATAGTATATGTCTCATACGCAGTTTATATATAGCCCCTAAAAATACTATGAATTAATAATTCACTATTTAACTATTCATTATATTTTCCCGAGCGTTTTCCCCCACTCATTCGAAAATTTCTAGCCACTCGATTATATTATTTGGTAGTCAAAATACGATTCTTGGACAAATCTACTCCGCCCGTTATTAAAGTCCTACGAATTTCATATCCCTTACTTTATTAATAAAAATCAATCACTAATTTATTTTTCACCTCATAGTATCTGTCTCCTAATTCCCCCTTCTCATCAAGGTTAAAGAATCCCATACAATATTTTCAGCAAGTTTTCCAACTCATATATTTTACAATTTACATTGAGACTCCTATATTTTTAACCCTAAAAGTCCCTCGGCATAACATACCCTCATTGAACCGGTTTGATCTGACCCTAGAACTGGATCGAATCATCTTCTTCTCCAACTCGTTTTTCCTCCATTAATGAATTTCTAAGTTCTCTGGTTTTTCCCTAAACCTTAAGACGATTATTCTCAACATAATACACCCTTAAATCAAGTTCTAAACATTATCTAAACCCTTAAATACAATTGATTTCAACCAAACTCCATCAAATTATGAATTGGGTTTTTATCCGGGTTCATTCAATCATTTATAAATTTTGTTCTCTAAATTTGAAATTAAACAACAATCTCTACGGGGTTAATCATATAATTTCAGTTACTACAACCTAGAATAATATAGCATTATGAATTTCATATTAATCTCCACACATGACTAAATTATCAAAAATACATTTTCATATCAATGCCCTCCCAAAAATGGATTTTCAATTACACCACTATGATATGAATCGATTATCACAAATTTATATCAAAAGAAAAACAAACCACTTGTCTGTATTGATTCGTAGGGTTAGACCCTTTGATGTAGACGGGGATTAGCCGAAGAACACCCTCAATCCTTCTTGGTTTAGCTCCGAGAAACCTCCATACTTTCTCCCTCTTTTCTTCTCTGCATCTCTAGGGTTTTGTAAATAAATTATGGTTGTTCCCAATTTCTTAATTTAGGTTAAATGATGGTAATCCCATTTTTAGTCTAATGGGACAAACCCAAATGATCTGACCCCCCCCCCCCCTGTGAGCCCGGTTATACCTAAAAATGTCCCGAGACCCAATTACTACCCTCGGGGACTCTTTTTTTACTATCTCGACCTATTCAGAATTAACCGTGACCTCTCAAATATCATCTGAGTTACTATAGATAACTTTTCTTATTTCTCTTCAAAGTATGTTGCATGTAAAAATAAATATCAACTTGAAATAATTAAATCTAACTCACCGAATTAAATAAATTCTGCAAAGTAAGTAATTCTCTAAGTTAAATAAATTCTCTAACTGAAATAAATTCTCCAAATCATTCATTTTTATTTAATTTTTATATCCATAAAAATATGGGGTGTTATATACTTCTCCCCTTATAAACGAATTTTGCCCTCTAAATTCGGGTAAGTCGATCACTCCAAGTCCCAAATATAACCTTATTCATTTACTCCTAAGATTGCTACACATATTCCTACCCCTTCTACTCGCGGGTTATATTAAAATTAAATTACCTACCTAGGGCTCCAATACGCCCAATACCCATGCTTCTCACAGCATAAATGTAAATTGGATCCACTTAGACTTACATAGTGATGATGCTAGGATTAGCACCACCAGGTAAGGTATTTTCAAGCTCAATCTAAGAACAACAATGGCAGCATAGTTACGTAAAAGGTAGGAGAATGAGATGAGGAAAAGAGGAGAGTGTATCAGAATATAAGTGGTTAAGCCTAAATTGGCCTACGGCCACTGTGTGTGTGAATAACCTCACTGTAATAAGGCACTGATGGCCATGGCTACAATCTCTCAATCTCTCTCTCTCTCTACTGTGTATCTAGACAGAGATTCAGCTAGGGTTGTATATCTTGGATCCTTTACAAGGTAGAGGATGACCTCTCTATATAGTACCTAGGGGGTGTAATGTACCCCCCATGCATGTAATGTCCATGTGTGTGGTTGCCTCACCAATATGGGAAATCCATCTATCACTGTCACATGTAGAGAATGATGATGCAATATTCACCCCACATTTGAGGAATAATCTTGTTATAACTGATTTGTGTCCACGTTCCCTTATCCAAATATCAGCAGATGCTCGGCTATCGCACCTGGCGTATGACCTCGGCCTGGGAGAGGCCGAGGTTGGTAAGTCCAGGTGCTCGTTCAGTCCGAAGTGACCATGTAGATCCCGGCTTAATCCCAGCTGAGTCAATGGACAAGGTCGGCCTGCGGTTGAGCTGGTGTGTTTGGAGCATCGACTAATGTCTTAATGAGGTTGCTGGTGGATTCTTGCGAGCTCGGCCTATATCTGGCCGTGGTTGCCATTCACAGGTGTACGAGAGTGTTGTTGATCCTTACGATGTGTGCAATGTCCCTTGGAGAGGTTGGTGGTAGTGTCGGCCTGGGTCGACCATGCTATGGCCGAGGGCTGATGTCACATGCCCAAGGCTTATCCAGTGTCACCATAATCTCGGCCGAGGTTGGTGTCTCCGAGCCGAGGTCACACTTGGGGCATATCACATAGTAATAGAACTTTCAACTCACAATTACAAAAACATATATATATATATATAACCAAGGTACCAAACCTATGTCCTACTAACCAAACTTCTTCCAACTTCCAACGTTGCACTAAGTTTCATGTGTGGGACATATGGAAATTGAAATCCAAACAAGGAACTCCCCTGATACACTACTATCCAACATTATCGGTCGTTGAGATCCGTTAGGCCCTTAGTCCATAGCACGTACCCTCAAATCCCCATCTCTTGACATAAAAGTATACTCATCCACTCTCATGTTACAAAAGACAACATACAATACGGTGTTCTAATACCCCATTATTTTGAGGGTTATTTATGAATATTATAGAAGATTTCAGTAATATTATTATTTTATTAAGTGGTGATAATATAATTTATTTGGTTTGAAATTGAATCAAACATTTAAATTTAAATTATTTTTGAACATTTTATAATGGTTTAAACATGTAAAGTTGATAATTTTGAATTAAAGGGCAATATAGTAATATGAATTAGCTTAAGCTCCAACTTAGGGTTTGAGAGAGGGGTTATATAAGGAATACTATGGGTAATTATAAGGAAAGAGAGATGAAAAAGAGAAGGCAAAAACGAGTGGAATGGAAAGGGGAAATTTGGAATGTTTAGATCTTCTTTTTGAGTGTATTCGGATGAGATTTAAGAAAAACTCAAAACATATACTTAGCCTAATTTTTCGTGTAGAATCCAAATCTGAAGTTGGATTGGCAATTGGAATAATTTTTGGATCTGATTTTTCTCAGTTTTTAAAATAGGACTATTTTGGGATATCTCGTGTTGGGGCTAGAACATGATTTTGATTATTTTTGCGAGAGGAACTTGATGGTACGATCAGATGTTGAGGCTAAATTTATGTGATGATTCATGCGACGATTTTGAGGCACGGGACTTACACAATATGCTCATAAATTCTCTCGAGAGTATTCCATTTATTTTTTCTATGTCGGTTGCACTCATGTTGAATTGTGATATTCATTTGAAATCTAAAAATTATTGGAATCTAATATATTTATTCATTGTGATATATTATATTGTAATTTAAGCATCGTGTCATGAGATTTTAATATGGCACAGAGAGTGGGCACCCGCCAATAGTCCTACAAACCGATATATAGTTTGAGAATCCCTTGCGGGGGTGAGGTGAGGCCTGATGACTCATTGATGTGTGGTTGAGAAATTAGTATTGATATAATACTTGAGTACTGCATTTGATTTGTATATGCAGATTCGTATTGTTGCGTTTTATTCATCGTGCAATTTATTTTTGAGCATCTATTCCTGTCATATTGTGTACTTCCCCGTATTTTCTTTTAGTTGGTAGGTAAGCATGGATTAGGACGCTATGGATTATTTTGGAGAATTATTTTAGAGCATGGATTGGATGATTTATTTTTGGTATAATTATTAGTGGTGTCATTTTAGTTGGAATTTTATATTTGAGAGAGACTTCACTGTAATCCTTATTGTGGAAATAGAAGAATTATGGATTTGTTATATTTTAAATTGTGAAAATTTAGATGCTCTATACTTATTGTTAATGGTTTTAGTTTAGTTTTTTCGTATAGCACGCCGCGTGTCTCTTTCGGGCGCGCGGGGTGTTACAAATGGTATCAGAGCTTAGGTATATGACAACCCTCGGGGCTTGGGTATTGGGTCTAGCATGCAGGTTAAATATGTTTTCATTAGAGATAGAATTTTTTTTGAGGATGTGTTAGTCGTCGTGGTGAGGATGTTTAGAATGGATATAGGTTTTTAAAGTTGGGATTTTTGGGAAATAGAATCAAGTAGCATTTTATTTCGAGTGTTAGGTTTCGTCGAATTTCGAGGACGAGATTTCCTTTTCAAGGGGGGAAGTATGTAATACCCCGTTATTTTGTGGGTTATTTATGAATATTATACAAGTTTTCAGTAATATTATTATTTTATTAAGCGGTGATAATATAAGTTATTTTTGTTTGAAATTAAATTAAACATTTAAATTTAAATTATTTTTGGACATTTTATAATGGTTTAAATATGTAAAGTTGATAATTTTTAAATAAAGGGCAATATAGTAATATGCGTTAGCTTAGGCTCCAAGCTAGGGTTTGAGAGAGGGGTTATATAAGGAATATTATGGGTTATTATAAGGAAAGGGAGATGAAAAAGAGAAGGCAAAAACGAGTGGGATGGAAAGAGTCAATTTGGAACGTTTAGATCTTCTTTTTGAGTGTATTCGGATGAGATTTAAGAAAAACTCAAAACACATACCTGGCCCAATTTTTCATTTAAAATCCAAATCTGGAGTTGGATTGGCAATTGGAATAATTTTTGGATCTGATTTTTTTGGGTTTTTAAAATAGGACTACTTTGGGATATCTTGTGTTGGGGCTAGAACATGATTTGATTATTTTTGCGAGAGGAACGTGATGGTACAATCAGATGTTGAGGCAGAATTTATGTGATGATTCATGCGACAATTTGAGGTACGGGACTTACACAATATGCTCCTAAATTCTCTCGAGAGTATTCCATTTTTTTTTTCTGTGTCGATTGCACTCATGTTGAATTGTGATATTATTTTGAAATTTGAAAATTATTGGAATCTATTATATTGATTCATTGTGATATATTATATTATGATTTAAGCATCGTGCCATGAGATTTTAATATGGAGCGGAGAATGAGCAACCGTCAATAGTCCCACAAACCATTATATGGCTTGAGAATGCCTTGGGGAGGTGAGGTGAGGCCTG
Source organism: Sambucus nigra (assembly GCA_949130495.1). NCBI lineage: Eukaryota > Viridiplantae > Streptophyta > Magnoliopsida > Dipsacales > Adoxaceae > Sambucus > Sambucus nigra. The sequence continues at coordinate 44,411,823 of OX422215.1, read as the reverse complement.
GTGACTCATTAATATATTGTTGAGAAATTAATTTTGATAGAATGCATGAGTATTGCATTTGATTTGTATATGCGGATTCGTATTGTTGCGATTTATTCATCGTGCAATTTATTTTTGAGCATCTATTCCTGTCCTATTGTGTACTTTCTCGTATTTTCTTTTAGTTGGCAGGTTAGCATGGATTGGGACGCTATGGATTATTTTGGAGAATTATTTTAGAGCATGGATTGGATGTTTTATTTTTGATAAAATTATTAGTGGTGTAATTTTAGTTGGAATTTTATATTTGAAATAGATTTTATTGTAATCCTTATTGTGGAAATAGAAGAATCGTGGATTTCTTATATTTTAAATTATGGAAATCTATATGCTCTATACTTATTGTTGATGGTTTTAGTTTACTTTTATCGTATAGCACGCCATGTGTCTTTTCCGGGCGTGCGGGATGTTACAAATGGTTATAAGAGCTTAGGTATACGACAACCCTCGAGTCTTGGGTATTGGGTCTAGCATGCGGGTTAGATATGTTTTCTTTAGTAAACTCGCTAATCAGCCCATTATTAAAGTCCTACAAATTTCATTTTGTTTACTTTATTAATAAAAATCAATCACTAATTTATTTTTCACCTCGTAATAACTCCCCGCCTAATTCCCCCTTCTCATCGAGGTTAAATAATATCATACAACTTTTTCAACAAGTTTTCCAACTCATATATTTTATAATTTACATTGGTACCCCTCTATTTTTAACCCTAAAAGTCCCTTGGCACAACAGATGCCTCGAACTGCCTCGGTTTGACCCCTGAACCTGTTCGTTGTACCTAGGTTCGAATCCTCTTCTTCTCCAACTCGTTTTTCCTCCATTAAGGAATCTTTAAGTTCTATGGTTTTTCCCCAAACCTTAATACGATTATTCTCAACATAATACACCCTTAAATCAAGTTCTAAACATTATCTAAACCCTTAAATACATTTCATTTCATCCAAACTCCATCAAATTCTGAAGTGGGTTTTTGTTCGGGTTTCATTCAATCATCTATAAATTCAATTCTCTAAATTTGAAATTAAACAACAATTTCTATTGGGTTAATCATATTATTTTAGTTACTGCAAACTAGAATCATATAGCATTACCAATTTCATATTAATCTCCACACTTGATTAAATCATCAAAAAACCCTTTTCATATCAATACCCTCCCAAAAATGAATTTTCAATTCCACCACTATGATATGAATCGATTATCACAGATTTATATAGAAACGTACCTCTATTGATTTTTAGGGTCTGATACTTTGATGTAGACGGAGATCCGACGAAGAAAGCCCTCAATCCTTCTTGGTTTAGTCCCAGAAACCTCCATACTTTCTCCCTCTTTTCTTCTCTGTAGCTCTAGGGTTTTCTAAATGAATTATGGTTGCTCCCAATTTGTTAATTTTGGTTAAATAATGCTAATACCATTTTTAGGCTAATGGTCCAAGCCTAAATGGCCCGAACACCCCCGTGTGAGCTTGTCTATGCCTAAAAATATCTCGAGACCTAATTACTACCCCGAGTACTCTTTACTGACTATCTCAACCTATTCAGAATCAACTGTGACCTTTAAAATATCATCCGAGTTACTCTAGATAACTTTTCTTATTTCTCTTCAAAGTATGTTCCACGTAAAAACAAATATCAACTTGAATTAATTAAATCTAACTCACCGAATTAAATAAATTCTCCAAAGTAAGTAATTATCAAAATTAAATAAATTGTCAAATATAAATAAATTCTCCAAATCACTAATTTTAATTTAATTTTTATATCCTAAAAAATACGGGGTATTAGACATGGACCCCGGTTGGCAAGTATGGAAAGTGTTATTATTGCGGTGATGCTAAGATTTTTTGGCAGTGATGCCAGGTTATGATAGGTCGTGTGTCCGAGTTATGTTATTTATTTTTGGGGACCATTGGAGTGTTTCAAGGATAATTAACAGGATAGGGAACGGTAGTCCATACCGTACTGTGGGAAGTGAGACGGGAATTTTGATATGGGGTTTTGGGTTGTGTAGTTCTCGCGGTGAGATCCGAGGTTATGATTATATTATTAGGATTTTAGTTGAGTTCGCATATTGCATACACGCTTATATATGATGGACGTGCACACGAGTATATGTAGTTATACTTGGAGCATTTATAGGAAGTACTGAGTTTTCTGCTCAACCCCCCCCCCCACCCCCCCCCCCCCCCCCACACACACACACACATACACAATTTTTTGTATTTTAGGTTTGATGTGAGACAATATTTTTGGCATCGTTGGGATTGCGATCATCATTAGAGACTATGGATATTTATTTTTAAAATTTAAATTTAGCACTTTATTTATTATAAATTGTTTTGCAAAGGAAATCTGAGATTTAAAAAAATTGAGGCATTATATTATGTTAATTTATGTATTTATGTTTTCGAAAATTTATGCTCAATCTAAATGGTATTTTTAATAAAACAAATCTCTATTTTATCAATATTTTTTAGTAGAACCTCTCGGGGTGTTCATTTAACGAGTTAGAGGATTTCAAAAGTTTTCGCCCAATTATTATAGTTATGATTACTTACAACATCTATTTGAGTACTATTGAGGAACATTAATGTTGATGCAAAAAAATGGACTACATCCCATTTTTATGATCACAGATAAATAGATAAAAGCAATCCAATTAAACACATAAGAGACAAAGATTTTTAAAGTGGTTCGGCTATGAATAAAGCCTACGTCCACTATTCTTTTATTCCCATGGGTGTACAATAGCACAATATGGTGTAGAGAGAGAGAGAGAGAGAGGTGTGTTGGCTTAATTTAGATTGTGTGTATCTAGTGTATTGTGTCTCTTCCAGATCGTCCCTTTGGCTAAGGGAATGCATGTATTTATAGTGATGGGAGTCTAAGAGATGGGATGTCTTTATACATTCAGACATTTACATCTATATACAATGAATGTAACTATTGGTCTTCAAGACATTGTATCTATATACGATGAATGTAACAATGGTTCCATGACCGTTGGTGAGTCTTATTCTAATGGCTTTTGATCTTCTGGATGGTTTGTCTGCGTTGAGTTGGTTGGTATGCCGACACACTCTCCTCGGGGGTCGATCAACTCTCTTCGGGTGCCGAGCAAGTATGAATATTGACATGTAGGATGACAGGTGTCCGTTTCTGACTGGTCCACATGTATGCATAATTTTTTATGTCAACAGAAGCCCCTAATGCTCCATGCTTAATGGTTTAATGAAAGGATGGAGTATTTATTCTGCAGTGTTACTCGGTGCTCGTGCATAATGAGATTCTTGATTTGCCTTCTTCATTTGTTCAGTACGAAATGGGCTATCTCCTGGACGATAGATGATGCAGGTTAATCGATGGTTGCTTTAGAGATAATCTTTTTTTGGTGAAACTCTGTTTGTTGAGCGACCGTGTGCTATGTATCACCCCTGGGAATTTGGATGTAGTCATGTCATAGTTTGCAGCTTATAGCTTGTCATAATCTTCAAGTATGTTGGTTGGTTAATTAGCCAACCAATTTCCTTCTGTGTCAACCAACTGAGTGCTGATTGTCCATGTTTGATTTTTCTAATCTCTGATCCTCTGAGTGCTTTGTTGTTGTGGCATGTTAGCTTTTGAACTGAATTCTTCAATCTAATTATTACCGAGCTAGTAGCAGCCTTTGAAACATTTACATATATGTACAACTTCGTCAGTGTAGGTCGGGACAGCAGTAGTAAAGATTCGAGTGCTGTAGATGCTGAATCTGACTCCTGAACTTCAATAACACATTACATAATAGCTCCTGAATATGCCTCCTGAACTTCAACAGCAAAACTAACTCCTGAATATGCCTCTTGAACTTCAATAGCAAAACTAACTCTTGGATGATGATTGGTTAGTGATATGTCTCATTCTGTTATGATTTGGAGTTGAATCTGATGCTCGCCTGATATTGCATGATGAGAACGTGCCACCAAATGAACAATTAATTATGTAGTAAAAACCCCCCCAAGTGTAGTGTGGTGACAATTATTATTCAACACAAATAGATAAGATAAGCGCAATCACCAAGCATAATAAGAAACACAAAATGCCAATCATATAACAAGAGATATATGTGGTTCAGCAAGAATACCTACGTCCATAGTGGTGCAGTCAGTATTATTTCTTTATACTCCGAGGAACGATTACAGAGAATACAGTGCGTGTCTTATGCCCTGGACTTAGGGTTCATTATATACACGTTTATTTTCATGGAGTGGGGGTGTTGGACTCCCCCACGTTTTCCATCTTCTCCTGGAATACCTCTCAACGAGAACATGGGAGAAGACTTAGTCATATTCGAAATTAATTGTTAAGAAATGAGGGGTTTGGTCTTTGGGCCGCTTTAGCTGGGCTACTCGTCCAGGCCCGTCATTCTAATTCCGGGTACCCACATGTAGCATATAAACTCTGAATGATTTCTTGGCCTTGAAGTATGTTGGTCTTGCTAGAAAAGATAAGGCCAAGGAAATGTTCCCTGAAATAACTTCCCAAGAACTTTGAATGTTTGCATTTCCATACTGTCCCAATGTGACCATAGAATTAATTTGCCGACCAAGTAATTTTGTTTGAGTAAAACTGCTTGTAACATACATTCCAATTAGAAATGTGTTGGCATTCCAATTAGGAATGTGGTATATTCCAATCTGGAATATGTGGACATTCTAATTAAGAATATGATATATTCCAATTAGGAATCTGATTCTGGTATGTGCCATTGATTGGCGCATGTGGAACCCCCAGTTGGGCTTAGGAGACTGAATAATAATGATGATGCCCGAGCATTTGTCAGGACTTGATAGAATGATCCAATAATAAACCCGATTGAACATAATATATAATTTGCATCGAATATCCATGCTAGTGAGAAATCCATATAGAAGGGCTGAGAAATCCAGATAAATAATAAGAGTGTCGACCATCTGCCGGGCTTAATAAGAAGTCCAGATAATGAGAGTGCCGAACATCTTTCGGGCTTAATAAGAAATCCAGATAATAATAATAAGGAAGGCATCGATTGATCCTGCATTGTTAGAGAATAATAGATTTCCAGGGCATTCTTCAAACAATAATATATAATCATGAAATTTATCTTCTGTTAATCTCTGTATATGAATTGACGATTTGTCAATTTCTGTTTGTCTAAGTGTGCCTAGGCAATGGAATTTATATCCCATGATCCTGCCTAGTTGTAGCGATATTTTGATCACCCATAAGTACCTAAGCAATGGAATGGTTTTCATCCCATGTTCCTGCTTAGTTGTAGCAATCTTATCTAGATTACCTTGGTGCCTAGACAGTGGATGCCCCGTGAGGTCACCCATCTTCTTGCCTAGTTTTGGATGCCCCTTGAGGTCACCCATAATCAAACAGGTGTTTCCTTATAACATTGTTAAGCCAACATTGTTTGTTAAGTTTATTGATGCCGACCAACCTTAGTTGGTGGTTGCTGATATGCCGACCAACCTTAGTTGGTGGTTGCTGATGCCGACCAACTTTTAGTTGGCGGTTGCTGAATATATAGAGAGAGAAGAATTTTTCCGACTAACAGTCCGTTGTAGATAATATCATAATTGATGCAGATTTACTTGGAGCTGAATATATGATAATAAATATTTTGCTGAGCTCCATGCTGAGATGAATATAGAATATGCATAGATATAAAGAATGATTCAGAATAGTAATAAAGTGCCTGTCTGATCTGTCGAGGCAAAACTGCATAATGCCGAACAAGGATAATATTTCCAGAACATAGGAATATGGTCGAGTACTTTGTCGGGCCTGAATATAAATAAGAATTACCTAGACCAACTGTCCGTTTGGGGTGAAATATAATAACTGTTGCAGATCTCCTTGGAGCTGAATATATGATAATAAATATTTTACCGAGCTCCATGCTGAGATGAATATATAATGGATATAGAGAATGATTCCTGCTTGAGCACAGATTAGAGCAATAATAAAATCAATAGTGCCTCATTGAGGTAAAATTTCATAATGCCGAGAAATGATAATATTTTCCAGAAGATAAGAATATTTTCGAGCATTCGTCGGCACTAAATCTTATACCTGTGGAATTTAATAAGTTGCTCGAACATATGTGGAGGCTAAATCAAATAATCATGAGAATAATTTAGTCATCAAATAAATATATGATATGTATTTGCTCGGACAATAAAAATATAAAAACATAAAATAATATGTTATGCCGTATGCCATTATGAGCAAATTTTTATAAAAAAATGCTAGACATTTTAATTTTAAGCAAAAGACCAAATATAAATTGGTTTTCAAAAAAATTATTCCCGTGTAAATCTTTGAACCATAAGGGTGTGGTACTCTTATAAAGCTTAGAAATATAAATGTGTGGAAATTTAAATATGTGGTACTGTAGCAAATACTCAATTTATAAGTTGGTGTAATAAACCAAAAGTCCTTCTTAAACAGTAAAACTTTATTTTGATGAAGTCAAATAAATTTGGGTCCCAAACATGAGGTCTGAAACCCATCACCATCAAAGAAATCTTTATTTGTTTTATCTCTTTGCCTGTCGACCAATCATGGATGTTGACGACCAGGAGTAGGTTGGATGGTCACCGACCAACATTAGACATCGCCGACAAAGAAGTAGATGATCGCCGACCTGTAAAAGTTCATCCGGTGAAGTTGCCGATCAACATATAAGACCATATGTTTATGGCCAAGGAGAATTTGGGATTTTGATGAACATGTAAGAAATTGATATCCGTCGCCGATCAATGACTGAGGCTTCCGAACAACAAAGTGTTTTTCCGGTCAAGATAATATGGTCCAGTGAAGTTGATGATTTCGCCGACCAAATAAAAAAACGAAGTCCGAAATTCTTCAATTTTGTTGCCGACCAACCCTAATAATCTTGTAATTGCAGAAAATTTGTTATTCACAGCCACTGATCAGAAAATAATGAACCGCTGACCAGAAATGATGATCTTATGATGCCAATTGCAGATGTATTTTTTCTTTTGTATAGTGATCTTCAACCGTAAAGGATGTTTCAGTGATGTTTCTGAGGTGAGGTTCATTTTGTAATTTAGTTGCCAACTTCAAGTAATGTTGCTGATGTGTGAAGCTCTTAATATAATCGTCGTCGATCTCCGGCGAGGTTGGTGATGAATTTTTCGATTGATTTGGCTTGTACCCATACCTTAGTCGGGGTTGGATTTACGATCCGAGGTAGTTAAAATCAGAGATGTGGTTATCTTTTCAGTTACGGATTTTAGGTTGTGGTTAGCTAATAAGTGATCCCTGGTCGCCGCTGATCGGCGAGGTTTGCAAAAGAACGGAAGAAGGGGTGAAACCACCATCACTGGTCGGCGAAATCCATGTAGGTGTGATTGAGATCAGTGTTTCTCGTCAAGATTGATTCTTTGTTTGACAACTCTCCAGATGTTAAAATCTTAGGCGGTTAAGTTCATCTGATATAGGGTCGATCAAAATATTCGGTGGTGTTTTACTGCAGCAGAAACGATGGAAACTGTGGGATCTGATTTACGTATCTGATCAAGAAAGATTATGGGACAGTTCGATCTCAAATTTGTGCCCCGATTTCATTCGCTATAGAATGTTAGAATTGAGAGGATTAAAATTGTATAATTTATTTCTTCCCGGTCAGATCGTCGGAATTTGATTTTGTCAACATCAAGTGATTGGTTTATCAACCAATAAACCAATCATAATCAGTGGATAGAAAGAGAAAACTAATACGTCAAAATTTTCAGATCTAAATCTTATGTTGATTCATTTGACATCATCATTTCCCATTTTCTAATATAAAAAATTGACAGAGATATGCAGATCAATGAGTGACTCAACAATAAAAATTGACAGAGTTGTACAAATCTATAGGTGAAACAATTAAATGTATAATTCACCAAATAAATAAATAAAACGATTGAATTTAAAATTCCACATACAAAACAGTGTTATGCATATTCAAAAATATATTATTCGTGAATGTAGACACACAAGATATTTGTTGATTGAAACGATATGAGTATAAAGTATAATTGTTCATATAAAAAGATAGAAAGACTTATCTTTTTATGATGATCTTCATCTCTTATAATAAGAAGGAAAGAAATCTTGTGTCGAATTTCCACAGACGGCGCCAATCTGTTGATGCAAAAAAATGTTATACATCCCATTTTTATGATCATAGATAAATAGATAAAAGCAATCCAATCAAACACATAAAAGACAAAGATTTTTAAAGTGGTTCGGCTGTGAATAAAGCCTACGTCCACTGTTCTTTTATTCCCATGGGTGTACAATAGTACACTATGGTGTATAGAGAGAGAGAGGTGTGTTGAGAATAGCTTAATTCAGATTGTGTGTATCTAGTGTATCGTGTCTCTTCCAGATCGTCCCTTTGGCTAAGGGAATGCATGTATTTATAGTTATGGGAGTCTAAGAGATGGGATGTCTTTATACATTCAGAAATTTACATATATATATATATATACAATGAATGTAACTATTGGTCTTCAAGACATTGTATCTATATACAATGAATGTAATAAGGGTTCCATGATCGTTGGTGAGCCTTCTTCTAATGGCTTTGATCTTTTGGATGTTTTGTCTGCCTTGAGTTGGTTGGTATGATGACCAACCCTCCTCGGGGCCCGACCAACTCTCTTCGAGTGCCGAGCAAGTCTCCTCAGGTGCTGAGCAAGTATGAATATTTCCATATAGGATGACAAGTGTCCGTTTCTGACTAGTCCATGTGTATGCGTAGTTTTTTGTGTCAACAATTAAGATGATCTTCAATCCGAATAAGTTATGATTTATGAGGAGTCCATAAAACCCAAAAGGTTAAATATATAACTCTCCACCATTATAGCCAATATTGAAAATGTAGGGCTATGGTGAGTGAGGTTAGTTTAAGATTTTATATTCTTAACATGTGGTGAGCATGAAACCACATTTATATGGAATCATTAATGACTTTATTTATCTTGAAGTAGATTTCTTAACGAAATACTTACACGGGAGTGATACTCTAGGATAGACTTGGAGAACAAAATCTCTTGAGATTGAGCTATTATCCGCATTCACTTTAAAGGTAGATTTGGTCGATCGATCTCAAAGTTGGATAAGATGATACTTGGATCCCCAACAATCCTCTAAGAATAAACGTGGTCTAAGTTTTTAATGGTGAAAAATCCTCTTTTAGCCAAACTGTATTTGCACCCGATTCCTTTTTAGCATCTACCCTTTGATGATTCTTCTTCTAGATATATATCCAAGAAGAACCAATGGAAGATGAAGTCAATGCGTTACTATTTGAACAAAGAACCACATTTGAACGATTTTTGATTTAGACTAAATAAGAAACTACTGAAGCGCCTCCTCGACCCCGTAGAGCCAAAACCCCATAAGTGTACCCATTGCCATACGCTAGGTAGTATTAGAGAGTTTTTCATTTGACTTCAATAATTACTACCTTTAGGTGATTTTAAGAGTGCTAGGGATGTCAATTGGAAGGAAAAAAAAGAAGAAGACCATAATAGTTTCCAAAGGTAATGGCAACTAAGGTTAACTCTCCAAATAAGGTCTCAAAAGCCGATGGGGAAGAAGAAAAATACCTTAAAAGTTTTTGAAGGTAAAGGCAACTAAGGTTGATCGTCCTACGAAGGTTCAAAAAATCGATTCTTTTAATGGTAAATCCAAGTTGGATAAAAAGACACATCATTGATAGAGCCGAGTTAGAAACCTTAAGAGATTGTGTCAAAATGAACTCTTCATCCTCTGCAAGGTAGAGTTGTGATTCTTTTTAGGTGCTTTAGGTTGTTTCGTTTACTCTTTTTCATAAGCATCTAGATCTCAATTATATATATTTTTTCCTCAGGTATTGTTCTTTATTTTGTTCATACCTTAAGATTTTTTCCTCGTACATATGGTATTCTATGTTTGTAGGTACAATTTTAATACACCTGCTTCATTAAACCTTACATGATTAGTTATTATAAAAATGATTTTATTTATGACTTTAATACTCAATGTTTTGAATTTTATAGCTTAAAATGTCTTGGTAAATTAAGATTTTTATTTTTGACCATTTTTTTATAACTCAGGCACTTTACACCACACTATAACTTGAGCACTTTTCACGGAACATATAATGAAGATATTTTTTTTCTACTTCTACCAGAAATTAAAAGTTTTAAGTGATGTTTTAAAAAATGGTGTCATTGTTAATCCATTGTGTATGAGAAGTTTTTATTAGTGTATCTATCTATATATATATATATATATATATATATATATATATATATATATATATAGAGAGAGAGAGAGAGAGAGAGAGAGAGAGAGAGAGAGAGATGTGGTAAGGGCTGTAACTTTGGGACTTTAAGAACTACGGTATATTGGTAAGAGATCCCCACCCTTTCTAATAAATGGGAAAAAGACATGACATGCAATAATTATTTCAAAAGTAATTTCTCAAATATTTTTATCCATGCAAAATGGAGTAACATCAAAGATATGGCACTTAAAAGGTTTTAATCGTAAATCGATATTTGAGGAAGAAAAAGTGATAACTGAAATTTTATATGTTTCAATGGAAAATGAGGCTTTGTCTTTATTGCATAGAGACGAAAATTTCAAAAGTGATTTCAAACATTAAGCTTCATTATTGATTGTAGGGATTAATTCTTATGTTATTCACTTTTCTACCACGGTGTTATGTAATTGAATCACTCTATATTTTTTTAATTTAATTTGATCTTAGGCCTTTGGATTCTAAATCATTCTTTGTGTAGACTACTTGACATAACCAAGAACCTTACTATGGTTTTGGAAAGCTTGTTTGTTTTCAATAATGGTAATTTTTTGTTGGGATTAAAATGCACCTGCTTATAACTTAATACTGTTGAGTACATTTTAAATATATATTTTTATATGCATATATTCTATGGCTTATGTCGCGGATAGGCATCGCTGGTAATTCGATGCAACAATGGTCGCCACCAACGATGGTTAGGTTCACTTCATCTAAGCTTCTGGGTTTTCTTAAGTTTCCCAAATCTGGAATCTGTAACCTTTTTCCCTCCTTTTGTCTCTTAAAACCTTCCAACTTAGATCCTTTATACCTTCTTCCCAACTCAGTATCTTGGAAACGATTTTTAGGAGTTATCATCCTCTTTATAGTGGATAATCATCTTGGTAAATTTATCCTTCCTAAATTCTTTGATTTGTTCCTTTTCTGGACTTAGGGTTTGGTGTTAAATGTTTTGTTACATTTTGATGATTTCTTATCTATGATTGACGAGTTTACTTGTCCTTAGAGAACATTGGTTCTTATATAGTAGCTTTTTCATGTGTATAGTTTTCTTTACTCTTTTTGAGGTTTGTCTACTCTTCTGTCCAGTATGTGTTAGAGTTAATGAGTGTTTGGCCTTTTGTCCTTCATGAGACTTTTTTTTTTCATATTTTTCATAAATGATCCTTGATTTATATTTTGATATTACCATGTCTCATAAGATTCATGTGCGTTGTTTTCTTGGTGTGTGTGATTTTAATGTTGATTTTAAGGCTCCAAAGTCGCATGCATATGTTTCTTAACTTTCTCCGCTCGTTCCAGATTTAACAAACATTTCTATAAGCGCTCCTTATATTAGGAGAGGTATGTTGATTTGGATTACCTTAATGAAATAAGATTCCCCAATTCTTGTATTGTAGAAAATGGAGTGGAGTTTGTTATCAAACTGGTTATCCCAATCTGGTGAGAGAATTTTTTTTTTCGCCCCTATGGATTGTGAAAAATTCTTTTGTGATAGAGTTTTGCCTACTAAATTTAGGGGATTAGATGTGAAGAGTTATAATGAGTAGATAAGCAACCACTTTAGAGTCCCAATCAAATATCACCCTAACTATTCGTATTCACAACACGATGGTTTGATGTCTAAACTAACGGTGATTACCTTTTTTAGTGACAATCATTGTCAGTATTGGACAGGAAAGAATTTTCTCCAAGCATATCTTGCTAAGGATTTTTACATTCTTAAAATAGTCATATCCTCATATCTTTTTCCCACATATAACCCTCATAATGTCTCTCTAGATCATGAACAATTATTGTATGCTACAGGAATGGGTTATGATATGTGTTTGTGTGACATGATCTTGTACTCGATCTTTGTTCACACTATGGACGATGAGAATTCTCGGATTTTTCCCTTAGATCATTTAGTCATGCGCTTGATTTTGGAGTTTGAAGTTTCTAATCTTTCGGATGAAGTACAAAAAAAGCCCGAGTCTACGTTTACCATTCAATCATATTATCGGTTTATTACTTAGCTTGATGACATTAGTGGGCATCCCATGATAACTAATGTTATTACTCAATCCTATCTTCGTCTTTATTGTACATCATAGGCTACTAGTTTGCGCTAGTTGACTGAAGATGAATTGGATGATAATGTTTCATAATTGTCTACTTAATTACGTTCAAACTTGTTTCTCATCTTTGAGGACTCTAGAAATTTCTATTCCTCGATGACTTCATCCAGTTCTTCTCTCTACAATGACTTCAATGATGCCTTTGACACTTGTTTGAAAAAATCTGGGGACGCCTTGTAAAAAGCTCGTATAAGTGTTACTGATATGTGTGCCATGAATACCTTGAAGAATAAGAAGTGATCTATTTTAGTTTTGTTTGTTTGGGGGCTTTGTTTTTTTAGTGCATTGGATTTGACTGTAACTGATTATATCTTTTGGAATCTTTTTAACTCTTAACTTGAGTGATATGGTTATTATGTTTTTGAATACTTTTTTACTATATCTTTTGTATGATATATTTTTTCTCTCTATGTGTAGTTAAAATTGATTGATCATATTCCCATTTTTTTATATTTCTAACTCTCCATATTTTTGGAGATTTAATTAAAAAATATTATTAGAAGAATTGTCACAATTATGTGAGAATTTATTTATGGATTATAAACTAATTATGTGAGTTTTTACGTAATTTAGTGGAATTATTTAAATAATAAATGGATTAAATAAATCGAGTATGAAATGTATTTATATGTACATTTTTCCATTAATTAAAATTTAAGTTGAATTCATCGATTTTTATTTTACTAGTATTTAAATTAACTAGTACGTGACATATTCAAGAGGGTGTATATTTTGTTTTATCTTTTGGGGCTGGTAATGCTACACTATATATTTTTAAAATATTAAAAACTCCCTTTAATTATAAAGTAAGAAAAAGAAGTTTAGATGAATATTTGTTTTTTTGGGTAATTTATTTATATTATACTTCTAAAACAATAGAAAGAGAGTTTAATATGAATCATTTATTGCATATGTTAATAAGAACTCTCCACATGTTTTTAATGACTCACTTTTCCAATCGATTTTCTTGCAATTTCATTCATCCCACTAATCTAATCTCCATCCGGTAAGTGTAGGTTCAGCAGATTGTGTAAGGTAAAGAATTCAGGGAACTCAAATGCAATCTTGTATCACTTGAGTATTCGTTCTTATGTATAGTTTCTGAGATAACTTCATCTTCAATAAAAAAAAATGGTAAGTTATTTTATAATCAACAATTTCATATATTTTTATCTATATCATTATGTATACATATATACGTTTGCATATAAATATATAGTGAATAAAGATGCAACGAGATTATGGGCTCAGCTTCAGGCCACCATGCAAACAATCGAACTCACTTGCACTTCTATTCAGGTCTTGTTAGTTTTGTAAATATTTTTTTTGCGATTTTTTTCTCTTATTTTAGTTGCGGACAAATCATTGTGACGCTCTGTTTGTTTGCTAGAATTCAAATTGTGCTTAAGGTAAAGAATTCAAGAAACTCTTAAGTGCATTACTTTGTTCCTTAGATTTTTTTGAAAGGGTTTAGAATCGGTTGTTCTATTGATGTTAAAGAAAGTGTAATCCTTAGTGAGCCTAAAAGGGTTTGGAGCAGCCTAATAGACATCAGCACGCAAGTTTTCTTTCTTTTATTTTTTATTTTTTTATCTAGCTGAGAAATCATTCTAATTTTTTTAAAGACATTATATCAACTATGCAATTTGGGGTTGCCCTTATCTTAAAACAACTCAAAATGGGTGTTAAATTGTCTCTAGCTAGTTAATGTTCTTATAGTAGTTGATTAGCTCATTTATTTTTTTAGAGTTTTAGGTTAGAAAGTTCTTACATAGACTAAATATGTACAAAAGAAACAATTCGATTTTCACTTATAAATTCAATCCATGCATATAAATATACCTTAATAATCAACCCAGACACTCAAAATAAGGTCCGTCTGTCTGAATTAATAATAATTAAAAATTATCCAAATGTACTAAAATTGTCATTAAAAAGCTACTGCAACATTTTGTCACGATATGTAAATAATTCGTAAAAAATCCAATGTAGACAGTTTCCTTAAGAATTTTTACCCTCTTTTGCTTCCATTTTTTCTAAATAACAAAACATGTTTTTGTATTACATATGCAAAAAAGTTGGAGACATGATATTGGATTTATATGGGGCGAGAATATTGTCTTTAAAAGAGTATTTTAAACAATATAAAATAGGTCGTTGGTAATGTAGAATTGTATTGTTTAATGTAAAGTGCTTTGTAAATTGAGAGTAATTGCCCTACTTGATTAAAATATTAAGTGGCTATATAAAGTCTTACAAAGATATTGAAGAGAAAAACAAGCAGCCCACGTTAAACACAAACCTAAACGTGGGATAAGACTAAGTTAGGATAAAACAACCACTACTAATCCTTAAAGACTAGGACTTATTTAGTCATGCAGTTATAACTACTTACACACAACCCTAATTAAACGAAGTGGATAACACCAGTAATACAAGAAAACTTAGATACTTTAACATCCTCCCTTAAACTGAATGTGATTAATAATCAGTTTACACCTGGTTCTGGACAGACTCCCATCAGCCCACGCATCTTCAGAAAAGCATCGGTCTTCAATTGTAAGGACATTTTTGTCCATTATCAATTTGTTATATCGTACGCCGTTACACCGTTGAAGAAATTCAAGATTCATATCGTCATCAAGGGATCCGAATATCAAAGAAGAGGAGGAATCAAAATTCTAATAGGCGGTACCGATCCGCCCAGAGAAAAAGAACCGATCCAACCCCGGACCGGTTCGCCCATCTACCGAATCGATCCGCATGCTGCAGATCCAGTAGACCTCGGACTGGTAGCGAATCGAATAAGGGCCTTGAGAAAATGAACCAGTCCGCCTCCTCCCAGACCAGTCCGCATCAGAGGCATACCGGTCCGCCTGGGATAAAGTTCAACAGATCGTGTTCAGATTTTTTAGGCAAAGTTATTCCTTTATAAACCCACTACGGGGATTTTTTTAGCAAGACTTCTTCACAGAATTTTCAAAGTTCATATACTCAAAGTCTTCATCTTTGTGAGTTATCAAACTTATGTTTTGATTCACACAAATTTCCAAATCATTTGTGAATCTCTTTGCAACCCAAGAACACAGTTTTGCTGTTCATACCCTTGTGGAGAAGACTGTAACACCCCGCCCGCCCGGGGAGAGTGAACGGAGCGCTAATGCGATAAAATAAATCTAAATCCACAATACACAAGGTATAGATCATCTAAATAAACCCACAATAATATAAATCCACTAATCTCAATCTCTCCAATTACATCAAGTCTCTCGAATTAAAATTACAACTATCTAACTCGAATAAAAATACAAATCTCCAAAGCTCTATACATCAAAATAATACAAATCTTTCCCAAACAATCCTCGCTAAAATCAATCTCCATAGCACCCCAAAATCCGCGCTAACCTGCCACTAAAATAAAATATGGGGAAGTACACAATACGATAGGAAAGATGCTCAACAAATATATTAGCAATAAGGCGTAACAACACGAGTACGAATATTCAAATAAAAATGAAAATCTCAATAGAATTTCATCATTATAATTTCTCAACAACACTTTAACCGGGTCACCAGGCCTCACCACATCCGTATATGCTCTATCAAGCCATAGCCCGGGAAACAGGAATTTTGGCGGGTGCCCAACATCCGTGCCATATTAAAATCTCATGACAACGTGCTCATCAACAATACAATGATACCACATGAATCAAAATAATTTCAACAATTATTTTCCAGATTTCAATGAATTTATCAATTCAAATATGAGTTCAATTAAACAAGAATTCAAAGAGAATGACACTCGCGAGATTTAAGGAGCATATTGTGTAAAACCCCATACCTCAAACGATGATGAGAAACCAATTATCACATCCTCAAGATAAACAAAAAAAGATCTACAAAAGATCCTCCAAGAACAACCTCAAAATAGCCCCAAGAACACCTCTAATCTAAGGTTGAAACTCACAAATCTCAAGGGCCAGTGTGTATATAAAAAGAAGAGGAATATAAAATATATTTGCTACCAAAATTTGTGCCAAAAGTAGGTTAAAAGGGTTACCCACGACTTCCTTTTATAATGCAAAGAAATGAAGAGTTGGAATCCAAAAGACTCCTTTAAATAAGGCAAATAAATGAAAAGTTGGAAGTCAAAACAACTCCAAGAGTTAAAAACATTTAAAAATCATTTTAAAATCCGTTTTAACTCCGTTTTTGAAACCGTTTGAAATTCTCGCCTTTAAAAATATTATTCAACATATTTGAGCAATAAAAATAATTTTATCAAAAACTTTATTTTCCTCCATTTTCCAAAAATTAATTAAAATAGCCCAAAATTACGCGGGTTGTTACAAAGACCGGCCTTCTTCTTTATTGCAGCCCTCCTGGAAAGGGAAACTTCCAGCCGCCGACTACAAATCCGACGCCCGCGGGTAATTCTGTGTCACCCCTGTATTTTCATTGTAATCCGATAATTGTAAAGTTATAATATTATAGTGAAAATAAATGGTTTTGCCCCTTTGGGGGATTTTTCCTCATTTGTGTGTGTTTGAATGTTCCCGCATGCTTTACATACTATTCATTCACACCTAGATGCATGTTTAGGATTTAATTGGGTTAACCTGAGTTTAATTATATAATTTCTTAATTTGAATGCAAGCGCGTACTCCTTCAAATTGGTATCAGAGCGGGTTACGCTAATCTATCGCGTATTCCTAGTTTTCGCAAAATTTTTCTAAGATATCAATTTTCTGAAAAATTGATTTTTGAAAAAGTGCGTGTTCAATGGAGAAATCATATAATAAAATGCCAGTTTTTGACGGTACTAACTATCCATATTGGAAAGCCCGTATGAGGTCTGCTTTAAAGGCCATAGATGAACGTGTTTGGATTCTAGTTGAAAGAGGGTGGACACCTCCCTCCGTCACTGTTGAAAACGTGACCAATTTAAAAACCTGTCACTTCATGGACTGAAGATGAATTTAAATGGTCTTCTTTTAATTCTAAGGGTTTGAGTGCTATTTTCGGATCCATCACTCCTGATAAGTTTCGACGTATCATGACGTGCACCACGTCAAAAGAGGCATGGGATGTTTTGCAACTTACCCATGAAGGAACTAATGCTGTGAAAGAATCTAAATTGCAAAATTTAACAACTCAATTTGATACCATCACCATACTTGAAACTAAATGTCTTGATGATTTTTATGCTAGGCTATCTGATATTGTTAATACCAGCTTTAATCTTGGTGAACATATTCCTAATACAAGAGTTGTGAAAAAGATTCTTCGATCTTTGCCTAAGCGTTTTATCCCTAAAGTCACTGTGCTAAATTCTATGGGTAATTTAAATACGCTAAAATTGGAGGAACTTGTAGGAGACCTGCAAACATATGAAATAGACATGTTTCCTAAATCTGTGAAGTCTAAAGATAGGGAATTGCACTTAATTCCCAAGAGAGAAAAAGTGAGGGGACGACAAGAAAGAGAGTAGAGTCATCTAGAAAGAAAGAGAGTGAAACTTCTGATTCTGAGTGTGATTTTGACTTAGATGATTTGGATCTATTTGCTAAAAACTTTAAGAAAATTCTCAAATTTAAGAAAAGTGGGAACTTTAAAGATAAGAAGAATTTTCAGAAAAATAAGTTTGAAGAGAAAAATGAGAAAGATGCTAAAAACCCTCCTAAGAAAGATAGTGAGAGATGCTATGAGTACGACGGTAGGGGACATAGACCTTTTGAGTGTGCTCCTCGTCTGAATAGAGAAAAGGGCAAGGCTGTCCTTAATGCTACCCTTAATGATGCCAGTGAGGTCGAGTCGATGGACTCGAGAGATGAGTCACCGCATGAGTGTAACTTCACCGCATTCATGGCTAGTCATGTGAGCACGTTGAGTACTTCTCACAACGATGAGGATGATGCATCACAGGGACACCTCGACAGTGAGATCGATGTGAGTGAGGGGGAGGATGTCGCAAGTGAGAGAGAGAGTAATCTTCAATGCGCCTACGTCGAGTTATATAAAGAGTCATTTAAAACTAAAAAGCGTAACAAAGCGTTAGCTCTTAGGATCACTGCGTTAGAAGAAGAATTAGAAGAGACGAGAGAGAAAGTGTCCTCCACGTGTACCGCACTAAGAGAGAGAGAGAGTCTGCTTGTGGTTTGTTAGAAAGTTGTTTTGAGAAAGAAAAAGAGGACTTGACTAAACAAGTGGCTAGTCTTACGAGTGAGCTTCATTCCTCCGTGGAGACTCGAAAGAAACTTGAAGCACCTGTTGCTCAGCTTACTCATGATCTTGAGAGAGCAAGGGAAGTCAAGGTACAAATCGAGGACAGATCTGGGAAGATGGGAAAGATGCTCCTTGGCCCCGCTTTAGATTTTAGTGATCGGTAGGGAATTGGTTATGATGATGCCTCCACGTTCTAAATTGCACCTGGACCAGTCCCTGATTTCACTACTACTCCTTATGGTCATCGCCAAAATCTACGAAGGAGAATTCGACCAAGAAAAGCAAACCACGGCCTGCCTAAGAATGTGTTCTTTTGTACATATTGCAAAAGAAATGTCCACCTGAGGGAGTTTTGCTATAGTTTGGGTCGGACACGACGTACTACTGTTGCACCACGTCATACTGATAAGTTTTCCAGTCTAATAGAGCGTGTTGAGTTTTTAGCCACCACACCACAGAGTTTGATGGAGGAATTCCGACGGATGTCTTTGCCGTCAGTTAATGCAGCTCACGTTCCGGCTAAAACCAACAACAACAAGGGTAAACAAAAGGTTACCACTTCTTGGGTGCCTAAGAAAGATAAGAAAGCCCTTGTTGTTCATGTTGCTCTCAAAGCACATAATACCTCACATTGGTATTTTGATAATGGATGCTCCAGACACATGACAGGTGATGTCACATTTTTTACCCATCTTGAGGATTATAAGGATGGTAGAGTCACCTTTGGAGATGGGAGCAAGTCTAGCATTATGGGATGAGGTACTGTGGAGTTACAAGGATTTCCTAAGCTAGAGAATGTTTTGTACGTCAAAGGTTTGAAAGCAAACCTTCTCAGCATTAGCCAGCTGTGCGACGCTGACTTTGCAATAAAGTTTGGCCGGGACGCTTGTAAAGTCTATAATTAAGCCGATAAACTTTTATTGCAAGGGGTGAGGACCGAGGATAATTGCTATGGTACTGTACCTAATTCCTCACTTATCTGTAACAGCGCTACAATCACTCCTTTGGATTTGTGGCACCAATGTCTAGGTCACGTGAACGTTAGAGATTTGACTCGTTTAGCCAAAAAGGACCTAGTACGTGGCTTACCATCTCTTGGAAAGTCAACTTCCACAGTTTGTGGACCTTGTCATTTGGGAAAGAAAATTTGAAGCCCTCATAAGAAGGTGCATTCCATTACCACGTCCCGAGTTCTTGAGCTGATTCACATGGATCTTATGGGTCCTACTCTTACTGAGAGTTTGGGTGGTAAGAGGTATATCCTCGTGATGGTAGACGATTTCTCCAGATACACCATTGTAGGTTTTCTTAGAGAGAAATCCGATGCTGTAGAGTTTTTAACGATCAAGTGCCGTGTCCTACAAAATTAACACGGAGTCACTATTAACAGAATACGTAGTGACAACGGCACTGAATTTAAGGAAGCAAAGGTAGATTTTTATTGTGATAGCCTTGGGATCAAACATGAGTTTTCTGCTGTGAGAACTCCTCAAAAAATTGGGATTGTTGAGAGAAAGAATTGAACGATGCAGGAGATGGCTAGATCTATGCTTCTAGATCGCAAAGTTTCTAGAAGATTTTGGACAGAGGCAGTGTCTACTGCATGCCACACGGTGAATAGGGTTTACTTGCGTCCACACACACTTAAGACACCTTATGAATTATGGACTGGCAAGAAACCCAACCTGACATATTTCTGTGTTTTGGGAGTAAATGCTACATCCTACGGGATAGAGAGAAATTAGGAAAGTTTGACTCCCGGAGCGATGAGAGAATATTGTTAGTATATTCATCAAATAGTAGAGCGTACCGTGTTTTTAACCTGAAGCTCTCTAAGGTTATGGAATCAATAAACGTCACCGTGCAAGATGACGAACCTACGATGGCTATTGATTTTAACCTCCAGTGTGAGGATGAGGATTTTTCTGGGAGTGACCTACTTGTCCCTCATTCACACTCCGTGGACCCCACTCCTGTGCTAGGGGACACACCTCCTTGGGTTCACAAGAGTCATGACCCATCTACCATTGTTGGCGATCCCACTTTAGGGGTCAAGATTTGTGCTCAGCTAGAGAACGTTGTTAGCCATCTATGCTACATGTCCGAAGTCGAGCCCAAGAATCATAAAGAAGCACTCAAGGATGAACATTGGATATCTGCTATGCAGGATGAGTTGCTTCAGTTTAAAAAGAATAATGTCTGGGAATTTATCCCCCGACCTAGTGAGATAAATGTGATAGGTACTAGATGGATTTTCAAGAATAAAATGGATGAAAATGGTACCATAATCCGAAACAAGGCTAGGTTGGTCGCTTAAAGCTACACACAGATAGAAGGTGTAGACTTTGGGGAGACATTTGCTCCTGTTACGAGGCTTGATTCCGTCCGTCTACTACTCGCCATCGCATGTCATCTGCGCTTCAAGTTATATCAGATGGATGTCAAGAGTGCCTTTCTGACTGGTATTCTACAGGAGGAGGTTTACGTGGAAAAACCAAAAGGGTTTGAAGACCCTTAGCACCTGAAGCACGTCTAATATCTGAGGAAAGCCCTGTATGGTTTGAAGCAAGCACCCCGTGCTTGGTACGAGAGGCTTACTTCCTATCTCTTAGCCCGTGGCTTCAAGAGAGGGGGAGTTGATATGACGTTGTTCGTCAGGAGAGATGACGGTGCAATTTTGGATTGCCCAAGTCTATGTGGACGACATAGTCTTTGGATCCACATGCTCCCATCATGCTCACCACTTTGAGGAAGAGATAAAAAGTGAGTTTGAGATGAGCATGGTAGGTGAGCTTACTTTCTTCCTCGGTCTCTAGGTTCGTCAGCTAGAGGATGGGATGTTCATCTCTCAATCCAAGTATGCTAGAGACCTAGTGAAGAAATTTGGTTTAGACTCCGCTAAGTACGCACGTACACCTATGAGTACTTCTATCAAGCTTAGTAAGGACACTTCAGGCAAGGACATAGAGCAAACCTTGTATCGGAGTATGATAGGTAGTCTTCTCTACTTGACCGCCAGTCGTTTCGACATAGCCTTTAGTGTTGGAGTTTGTGCGCGATATCAGGCGTCCCCGAAAGAGTCACACTTTCTCGTTCTAAAACTTATTATCAAATACATGAGTGGGACTCTCTCATACGGTATTTGGTATTCCCTTGATACCGATGATCGTTTGTCTGCTTATTCGGATGTCGACTGGGTCGGGGATGCAGATGGTTGTAGGAGCACTTCTGGTGGGTGTTTCTATTTTGGTTCTTCTTTTGTTTCTTGGTTGAGAAAGAAGCAAAACTCCATCTCTTTGTCCACTACGGAGGCTGAGTACATCGCCGCAGGGAGTTGTTGCACGCAACTCTTGTGGATGAAGCAAATGTTGGAGGATTATGGGATTTCACAAGACACCATGATCATTTCCTGTGATAACACGACCGTGATTCACATATCCCGCAATCCTGTCCAATATTCGCACACAAAGCACATCAGGTTACGTGAGCACTTCCTACGTCAGTTAGTTGAAGAGAAGGTCGTATCCCTGAGTTTCGTTCCTACCGACCGTTAGTTAGCCGATATTTTCATGAAACCTTTAGATGCCCTTAGATTTGAGAGTCTTAGGAAGTCTTTGGGGATTTGAACAGTTGACTGAGGGGTTGGTCTGTGTCTAGCATAGGATGCATTGTCATTGTCATATCCTTTGATTCCTATTGCTAGATTGTATCTATAGTGTATTTATTTTCTTTGCTTTTTATATTTCTTTTTAAATATATAAAAAGATTTGATTTTAAGAACAATATTAAAAACAAAAAAATATTTTTGTATTTTTTATGCACTTTTTTTGGGGATGAACATTTAAGATAGCCAAGTCACAACTTCACTTCATATATCCATGTGACTGTTTGATAGAGATTTGAGACGCTACATCATTTCATCCATGTGCTTTACATTGTTTGGAGTCTTTGAGATGTGATTAGTGATATCTTTCTACATGTTCGACTCCTATCTCCTTTATTGCACACATGCACGGCTATATTTGATTATTGCACTTGTCTATCACATATTGGTTTGAGTGTTTCCATCTCAATTATGTCTATACAATGAACAATATGCGATAAAACTTGACAAGATTGGAATGCATGTAAAAATCGTTTTGGTGAGACTATGTGTTTGATTGAGAATGGGGAGGGGCTGCGAAAGGTCATTGTCTATTCTTTGCGCAAAAGCCACCATTCAAAAGGACCTAAAAAATGGAGAAATTTTATTATCCGAGGTCCAAAGAGGTTAAAAGACCCCCGAAAAAATTTAAAGGCAATAAAAAGAAATGTATGCCAAATATGGGCCAGTTAGGTTTCATCAACAATTCTCCAAAGTTTGAGAATTTAGAATACCTCTATTCAAAATATAAATCTGAGGGTGTTTGGTTGGAGAATTTAAATGGGTTTGCACTTCCTTGAAAGTCCTGAAAAAGCATGAAATCATTTTGGATGTTATTGGTGTGGAAATCGTTGTGAAATTTGATATGTTGATTTGATTGAATCAATGTCTCTTATTTCCATTTTTTACACCAAAGGAAGCATTTGAGTTCATTCGTTAGGAGTATCCAATATTCATCGTGCACATATGCCATGTTTGTATGCATTGATTTTCCTATCGAATTTGATCACACCCATTCATTTACGCCATCATAGACTTGGTTGTTTTATATTCGTTCATGGTGTGTTTCTTGTTTGTTTGAAAAAAAATTTAAAAAAAGTTCAAAAATTGTTGTTTATTCCTTGTGACACCCTTGCTTTGATTGTTTGATTTATTCTTCTCTTTTGTCTATTTGGGGACATAAAAAGGGGGAAAAAGAATTATCTTATGGTGGGGGAGTTTTGAGCGTTTATCATAAATCTATGTTTATCTCATTTCCAACTCGATACGTCACTTGGTATTTTTCTTTATCTCATGTGTGTAGGTACTTCGTTGATGATCTCTGAATTGCACATCCTGATGAGAAAAGCGTTGAGATTCCTGAAGATTCTAAGAGCAAACGATGAAGTCTTATTCAATTGTATCGTTCCAGTTTTGGGTTCATGGAAGGGTAGATTAGTCTAGGAATTTTTGTTATTTGATAATTCGGATGTTTGTTTTTATGAATGTACCGGCATAGACATAGGGGGAGATTTGTAAGGATATTTTTGTCCATTATCAATTTGTTATGTCGTATGCCGTTACACCGTTGAAGAAATTCAAGATTCATATCGTCATCAGTGGATTCGAATATCAAAGAAGAGGAGGAATCAAAATTCTGACAGGCCGGACCGGTCCGCCCAGAGAAAAAGAATCGATCCGACCCCAGACCGATCCGCCCATCTACCGGATCGATCCGCAAGCTGCAGATCTAGTAGACTCCGGACTGGTAGTGAACCGAATAAGGGCCTTGAGAAAATGAACCGGTCCGCCCCCTCCCAGACCGGTCCGCATCAGTGGCAAACCGGTCCGCCTGGGATAAAGTTCAACAGACCATGTTCAGATTTTTTAGGCCAAGTTATTACTTTATAAACCCACTACGGGGATTTGTTTAGCAAGACTTCTTCACACGATTTTCAGAGTTCATAAACTCAAAGTCTTCATCTTTGTGATTTATCAAACTCATGTTTTGATTCACACAAATTTCCAAATCATTTGTGAATCTCTTTGCAACCCAAGAACACAGTTTTGCAGTTCATACCTTTGTGGAGAAGACCGACCTTCTTCTTCATTGCAGCCCTCCTGGAAAGGGAAACTTCCAGCCGCCGACTACAGATCCGATGCCAGCGGGTAATTCTGTGTCACCCCTGTATTTTCATTGTAATCCAAGAATTTTAAAGTTACAATATTATAGTGAAAATAAATGGGTTTGCCCCTTTGGGGGATTTTTCCTGATTTGTGTGTGTTTGAATGTTCCCGCGTGCTTTACATACTATTCATTCACACCTAGATGCATGTTTAGGATTTAATTGGGTTAACCTAAGTTTAATTATATAATTTCTTAATTTAGACGCAAGCGCGTACTCCTTCATCAATGGCTTAGTCAGTATGTCTGCTATTTATTCCTGAGTGTGGCAATGAACCAGCTTCACGACTCCGTTCTTTATAAGCTCATGAAGGAAATGAAAACGTACATCTATGTGCTTACTTCGACCATGCATCACAGGATTTTTGGAGAGCTTGATTATTGAGTTGTTGTCACAAAAGATTATTGTATAATCTTGCCAAGTCTGACCTAATTCCAACCAGATTGCTTGACAAGCACACGAAGTTGCAATGATAAAATCAACTTTAGTAGTTGATAATGTAACCATGAGTTACTTCTTGAAGGCCAAGACACAGATCCTGAGCACAACATGAATAAATACCCACACGTACTCTTCCTATCATCCAAATCTCCGGCATAGTCGCTGTCCGTATAGCCAATTAGCTCATCAGATCCACCCTTCTTGTAGAATATTCCAAGATTAATGATGCCCTTTAAGTATCTTAACACCCTCTTAGCTGCTTCCAGATGCATTTCAGTAGGACAATCCATGAATCTACTAATGAGACTCACCACAAACATTGTATCGGGTCGAGTGGTTGTGTGATACATGAGATTTCCTACAATTTGTTTATAAAGAGTTCTATCAACCTTTTCACCAACTTGATCTTTCATTAACTTGGAGCCTGGAACGATAGTATTATATACTGGATTACAATTATCCATTCTAAATCTTTCTAACACTTCCTGAGCATATTTCTTTTGACAAATAAAAATTCCATCTGACTGTTGCAATACCTCAATTCCAAGAAAATACCTCATCTTTCCAAGATCAGTCATATTAAATTCATCCACCATTGACTTCTTGAACTCAGTAAACATGCATTCATCATTCCCAGTAAAAATGAGGTCATCAACATAAAGGCAGACAATTAGAATTTTACCTCCAGCAGCATTCTTAATAAACAAGATATGCACATAGGGACATTTGACAAAACCTTGCTTCAAGAAATAGGTCTTTATTCAACTATATCAAGCACGAGGAGCTTGCTTAAGTCCATACAAATCTTTCCTTAATTTATAAACTTTCTACTCATTTCCTTTCTGCACATATCCAGGAGGTCGTTCCATAAAAACTTCTTCACTGATTTCTCTATGAAAGAAGGCACTCTTCACGTCCAACTGGTAAATTGACCATTCCTTTTGAGCTGTAAGAGCAATCACTACTCGAATGGTGTCTAAACGAGCCACTGGAGCAAAAAATTCAACATAGTCGACTCCATGCTCTTGTGTATACCCCTTAGTGATCGGGCGGAAAAAGTGTGTTCGTGTGAGGACACAATCGTTGTGTGTTTCGCCGCCGCGATACAAAAAGAACCTAAGCTACTACTACACTTGACAAGCAAGCACAGCGGTAAGTCGGGTATCGTAAGAAATCCACAGGGAGTGATTGAATTTTAGATGTTAATTGTTTTAAAACTTCAAGAATAAAAATGGTGTAAAAGAAATAAATGAAAAGGGGATAGGTGGTTATGGTAACAAAAGAAAAGAGAAGTTAACGCTAAATTAAAGTAAAGCGAGGATCGGGATCGCATACACGCATTCACGGGCTAAACAACTACTAATTAGAATTTTGGTTCGAAAACATTTAATCAATCATTTTCAATTAAGCATAAACATCACGCAATAAGGAATTTAAGCCAAAGTTGCGAGATTAAACATTTAACGGAAAATGGTCACACGCGGATTAAATTCGGATAATCTCTATAAACACTAACGTTGCGTGAAAAAGAAAGTTAAACGCATAATAATCCGACTTTAATACGCGAGGTTTCAATTAAATGCAATTTTACACGAAACCCTAACTTTCGAGGTCCAAACCCGTAAACGGCGTAACGAAATCCCGACCCTATTTATCTAAGGGTAATACATGAATTAAACTAAATTAAAACTAATTAAACTAAGAAAGAAATAAATAAACACAATAAACTAATTAACAAAGCATGAAAATTATCTAGAAAGCAAGAATTAATGGAAAACAAGCTATATTCAAGGAGAGGGTAATGAAAAGTCAACTTACAAACCAATTAGATTGTCAATCCAAAGAGAAATGAAGAAGAACCATCCAAAACCCTCAAAACCCTAACTATTCTAACCTAAAATCGTGTGTCTACAGATATGTCTGTTTATTACAACAAAAATTGTATTTATAGTAAGTTGGAATAAAAATAAAGAAGAAAGAAAAGAAAGGAAAATATCTGCAGAAAACAGAGCATCGATCGATCGACCCCTTCGGTCGATCGATCGACCTAGGCAAAAATTCGGCAAACTAGAATGGTAGATCAATCGACCAAATGGGTCGATCGATCGATCAATCAGGGCAGATTGCAGCAGCAGCACTGCATTCCTCTTTTCTTCTTCTCTTCTCCTCTTTTGCTTTCCTTGTTTTTCCTCCGCTGAAATCGCCGTAACTTCTTCGTTATGAATCGGAATCGCGCACCGTTCACGGTCACACGAAGCTACCGAGGAGGGCTACAACTTCCGTGAGATGTCAGGCCAGGTACCCAAGCTGTGAAAAGACTAAAATGCCCTTGCGCGTGCGATTGTGTACGGAACTTCGCCGGAATGCGTCCGAACTTCATACTAAGCATCCAAATACCTACAAAAGCTCAATTAACCCCTGCAAAACATGTTAACATAGAAATCCGAGGTTTTTTGGCTAACGAGCATAAATATAGGGATTAAGATACCCGAGGGGGCTAATAACGCGTAGGTTAACGGGTGAAATACGTAATATTTGTGTCGTATCACACCCCCTAACTTACACATTGCTAGTCCCTAGCAATGAAATAGGAAACAACAAGAACTACAAGCAAACCAAAATCAGGAGATAGTACAAAAGTATGGTATAAAAGCATAAGGCCACTTTTGCGGGCGAACGATTGCATTTAGCATATGCAATAAGCCGTTAAACCCCTAGGTTACCTTAGTGGACGAGTGTTGTCTCGTGAGGGTTTTCAGGGATGAAACCCACAAACATCATATAGTTTTCTCAAAATATGTTCAACCCAACATGCGACAAACTCAATAACAACAAAAAAGATTTCAAACGCGTTATTAGCATATTGAATGAATTCAAGTTAAAGTCTGTTGTTATTAACAGGTTGAATGCACCTCATAGAATTGAAACTTTAAAAGTGGGAGGGGGGGAGAATATGCAAAAGTGTGATTTGGCAAAAAACTTAAATAAACCGGATAAACATAAAGCAAGCATATATTCGATCCTCACGGGCATTACACTCAACAAATGAAATCACTTGAAATAGGGAGGTAACACACGGGACATGCGGGCTAAAGAGTAAATGTAAATGGAAGCTAGGCTGCACACATGTCACAAATGAAGAACGCTATATAGGGAATGGAAAATTTGTAATCTAAATGAAAGGATACCGCACACTAAAAGAGGCGAAATGCATTTTCACATATTATCAAAACTATTATGACTTTTAAATTAAATGCACCCTAAGATCACATAGGACTTGTAATAGGGTTGTAATGTAGGTTTGGGGTTAAGGTACGAAATGAAAGGTATATGTACGGATTCAAAGTGTTCGGAGATGAAAACTTGGAATAATGGAAAGGATGCGGGAAATATCAAAAATGGAAAGTAACTTCCAAACAAGCATTAGATATATCATCGGGGAGAGTAATCAAAGCTTATTAAACTATATACAACTTTCTCTTTCTTTTCTTTTCTTCTTTTTCTCATTTTCTCTTTTGTTTTCTTTTTGCTTTCTCTTTTTCTTCACTTTTTTCACATCACTTTTCTTTTCATCACTCTTATCAAACTCTCATATGCCTAAAATTGCAACCGCAATCATAACAACAACATTCAATCCCAAGTAACATTCCAAACAAAGGTATGTAAGGTGTATGTATGGCTTAAAACTCCAATTTGGAGTTGGTTATGGGATTTTGGGTAATGAAACGAAAGGCTAGTATTTAGGCACAAAGGGGTTGACTAGGGAAAGCATATAAGGGTGAGTTCAAGGTAAATATGGGTGATATAACAAAGATGGCCTATGATCATTTCACAAAGTTTACGCAATTCTCAAGTCAAAACAATATAGAAAATCATGATCAAGTAACACATTTCAAGTATGAACTCAATTAATGAACGGTCAAATGAAAGAATAGAGAGATTACCGACGAATTAAACGTTTTCAAAGAGAAAAGAATAGTGTATAACACTCACAACGACGAAAGGTACAAAGCTTACTCGGTGTAAGTATATACAATGCAACAAAAGATTACCGAGTTATAAAAATCTTAAACCAAATCAATATGACAAGGAAAGTTCATATGCTCATGGGATAAAGTTTAATTCATGAAGTTATTCACAATATCAATGATTTGAGGACTAAAGTCTAATAACTTTTAAAATCGAGAACATGCATCATTGAGTTGTCAATCGGATCGGGCAATTATTGAAATTTATCGTCGAAAACAAGGCAAAATGCCCAACAAAGGAGAAAAAAGAAAGAAAATATTTTTGAAAATTTTTAAATTTTTCACAAAAAGGCATACTTAGTAACTAACAAGTAAGAAAATCCATGGACAAAACAAAGAAATGGATAGAATACCCTACACCCCCTAAATGTTGCATTGTCCTCAATGTGCATTAAGAACACAACACAAAGAGAGGAAAAGAACGATATTACCCAAAATTGGAGAGATCTCCATAAGCACGAGTCCAATGAAATCTACAAAACAAGTTAGTACCGAGCATAGCAAAAATAAATAACAAAAATTTAACTAATTATACTAGACTAAATTAAAAGGAAAGAAAAATAGGAAAGAAAGAAAATTAAAAAGCTAACTATTTACAACCTACTATTTAGGCTTCACACTAACTATACACTAGAAGTCTAAATAGTTGAGGGTCCACCCAAAAAGGGATTTGACTTTGAAATATCAACGGCGGACCCTCCAAAGTGAACATGCCTCCCAGAAGATATGAATTCCGTTTGAACAACGAAAGGCATGTGGGTGGTGAAAAAAGTGAACCATCGCCAATTTGAAATTTTGGGCGGACGATGGGGGATTTGGATAACAAGGGGGACAAGAACACTAGAGGACCAAGAAAAATCGATTCATCTCCCAAAGGTTTTTCAAATGGAATGGGAGATGGTGCACACATGAGGATAACATCCATCGAAAACAAGTCCGGTAAAGAGTCCTCATCGGCAAAGAGTGTAGAAGTTTTAAAAGTTTCTACCGACTCACAGGAATCAACCGGTAATTCCAATGGTTCGATCACGGAAAACGAATATGGTGATGAAACAAATTCAATCTCAATCGACGCATCGTCGGAAGGAGATTGAATTTCGGGGGAGAAAGATGCACACTCGATGAGAAATTCTTCGAAAAATTTAGGTGAAACACAAGTTTCCACCTCCTCGTTGTTTTGTGCAAAAGAATTCATCTCATCGCAAAGTGCACCAAGTCTCATTCCAGCATCATTTAGGCTTTCCAAACCTTGGGAGTAAAGAAGCAAAGTTTCTTCCAAAGTAGGCTTCCTCGGCTCAAGAGCCTCGGACTCCTCATTTGGCTAAAACTCGTCTTCGAAAGTAATGAAATAAGAATCGTCATTGGATTCGAATAATGAATCCAACTCAAGCTCCCAATAACGATTTTCATTCCGATAAATGTTTTCAAGTCTTTCATTTTCAAGAAAAATCTTGAAAATGGAAAACTTGAAAACTATCCCCAAAGTATGAATCATTAGAATAACCCTAATAACTATAATAGTAGGACATGATTACCTCGTTGTTTGCAGATGGAGAATCCGAGCAAGAAAGTGAGAAACCGCGAATCAAAGTTTCTTAGCGCTCAAGTATGTTATCCTGCAAAAAAGTTTAAAACAAAAAATACAAATAAAAAAGGAAAAATACTATGAAATAATAAAACAATTACTATCTAAAATACACTCCCCGGCAACGGCGCCATTTTGTGACCGGGCGGAAAAAGTGTGTTCATGTGAGTACACAATCGTTGTGTGTTTCGCCACCGCGATACAAAAGAACCTAAGCTACAACTACACTTGACAAGCAAGAACAGCGGTAACTCGGGTATCGTAAGAAATCCACAGGGAGTGATTAAATTTTAGATGTTAATTGCTTTAAAACTTCAAGAATAAAAATGGTTTAAAAGAAATAAGAAAAGGTGATGGGTGGTTATGGTGACAAATGAAAAGAGAAGTTAACGCTAAATTAAAGTAAAGCGAGGATCGGGATCGCATACACGCATTCACGGGCTAAAAAACTACTAATTATAATTCCGGCTCGAAAGAAATTTAATCTAGCATTTACAATTAAGCATAAACATCACACAAAAAGGAATTTAACCCAAAGTTGCGAGATTAAACATTTAACGGAAAATGGTCACACGCGGATTAAATTCGGATTATCGTTATAAACACTAACGTTGCGTGACAAAGAAAGTTAAACGCATAATAATCCGACTTTAATACGCGCGATTTCAATTAAATGCAATTTTACATGAAACCCTAACTTTCGAGGTCCAAACCCGTAAATGGCGTAAATGAAATCCCGACCCTATTTATCTAAGGGAAATACATGAAATAAACTAAATTAACAAAACAATAAACTAATTAAGCAAGAAATAAATCAAGTAAACTAATTAACAAAGCATGAAAACTATCTAGAAAGCAAGAAATGAAGAAATACAAACTATATTAAAGGAAATGGAAGAGAATAGTTCAATCTTACAAAACCACATGGCTTGTCAATCCAAAAGGAAGAGAAAATGAGCTCTCCAAACCAAAACCCTAACTATTCTAACCTAAAAACTATCTAAAAACATTCCTTTCGTTTATTACATCAAAATTGGCTTATATAGTAAGTTGGAATAAAAATAAAGAAGAAGGAAAAGAAAGGAAAATATCTGCAGAAAACAGAGCATCGATCGATCGACCCCTTTGGTATATCGATCGACCTAGGCAAAAATTCGGCAAATCAGAATGGTCGATCGATCGACCAAATGGTCGATCGATTGATCAAACAGGGCAGAATGCAGCAGCCTACTGCATTCCTCTTTTCTTCTTCTCCTTCTCCTCTTTTGCTTTCCTTGTTTTTCCTCCGCTGAAATCGCCGTAACTTCTTCGTTATGAATCGGAATCGCGCACCGTTTATGGACACACGAAGCTAGAGAGGAGGGATACAACTTTCGTGAGATGTCAGGCCAGGTACCCAAGCTGTGAAAAGACTAAAATGCCCTTGCGCGTGAGATTGTGTACGGAACTTCACCGGAATGCGTCCGAACTTCATACTAAGCATCCAAATACCTACAAAAGCTCAATTAACCCCTACAAAACATGTTAACATAGAAATCCGAGGTTGTCTGGTTAACGAGCATAAATATAGGGATTAAGATACCCGAGGGGGCTAATAACGCGTAGGTTAACGGGTGAAATACGTAATATTTGCGTCGTATCACTTAGCAACCAACCGAGCTTTGTACTTATCCACCTCTCCCTTCTAGTTCAGTTTAGTCTTATAGATCCATTTGACCAAAATTTTCTTTCCTCCATTAGGCAAGTCAGTTAATTCCCAAGTCTTATTCATTTCGATGGCTGTAATTTTGACATCCATGGCCTTCCTCCATTTGTCACTTCTACGAGTATCATGATAGGAACTCAATCACTATCGGCAAAGAGAGCCATATGCACCATGTCTTCTTCTTCAAATAAACCCTCACCACTCACATAATCTCTCATCCATACTGGAAGAGCCTTTGGTCTCCTTTCATTTGAACTGAATAAATTTGCTTCTGATGATTCATCTGATCCACCATTCTCACTTGTATCATTATAACTTTCATCATGACCAATTTCATCTCTTCCTTCATTGTGAGCTCCATCAGCTACAGATATTTCATTTTCATGATCATTCCATTCCAAATCTGCTATAACTACTTTATGATGACTTTCATTCCAATCCTAACTGTTGTTTTCATCGAACCTCACATCCCTACTAATTATAATCTTTTGCGATATTGGGTCATACAACCGATAGGCTTTGGACTCTTCATTGACTCCAAGCAGCACACATTTCATACTCTTATCATCTAACTTTGTCTTCTTTTGATCTGGAATGTTCACGTATGAAACACACCCAAACACTCTAAAGTGATAAACTAATGGTACCTTGCCATTCCATGCCTCCTCGGGTGTTTTGTTCCTCACTGCAAGCGTTGGACTTCTGTTTAACACATGTACTGTCCAGTTTGTAGCCTCGGGCCAAAATGTCTTTGGCATCTTCTTCTCTGTCAACAAACTTTGAACCATATTCATGATGGTGCGATTCTTCCTTTCGGCAATTCCGTTTTGTTGTGAAGTATCGGTAGCTGTTAATTGTCTCTGAATCCCATTCTCAACATAAAAATTGGAGAACTCATGGGACGTGAACTCACCTCCACGATCCGTATGTAAGCCTATAATGCATGCACCAGTTTTTTTTCGACTAGGTTTTTAAAATCTTTGAATGCATGAAATGCCTCTGATTTCTCTATCAAGAAGTAAATCCAAGTTTTACGACTAAAATCATCAATAAAATTGAGTACATACCTCTTTCTGCTATTTGAGATAGGTTTGATTGGTCCACAGATATCTGCATGCACAAGTTGTAGAATCTGAGAAGCTCTCTAAGTTCTTTCCTTTTGAATAAGATCTATTGATTTCTTCCCCACCAAGAAATTCTCACATATTTTTGAAGAGTCTTTTAACTGGGGAAAACCACTTACCATCTGCTTTCGTTGAAGAGTCTTCAAGCCATTGAAACTTAGGTGTCCATATCGACAGTGCCACAATTGAGTTGGATCATCAGTAAGAACATTGAAGCATGCATGCGTATTAGGTTTAAATTATGCCACCAACATGAACATTTGATTTGCAGCCATTGATGTCTCCATGATTAGTCCTCTCTCAGGATAATAGATCTTGCATTTCCCACGTTGAATTAGGATTGCAAGACCTGTTTCTTGTAATTGACTAACACTTAGCAAATTGTTCTTCAAAGCAGGCACGTAAAATACCCCTGTGATCACCTGAAGTTTCCCACTCACTTGCATGCGAATATTTAATTTCCCCAAAACAACCATACTTGTGGCATTGCCTAACTTCACAGTCTCTCAGAAGCTTCCATCAAAGTCTGAAAATATCTCTCTCTTACCCCACAAATGATTGCTACATCCGGAGTCAAGGAACCAAATTTCTTCTTTATTCTTCTGAGCATCTACATAAGCCATCAGTAATATCTCTTCACTAGCTTCTGCATAGTTGCCTTTTGCCTCCTTCTCTCTCTTAGGACATTCATATTGAAAATGTCCTAGTTCATGGCAGTTGTAACACTCAATTGTTGACTTATCAAAATTCTGTCGACCTCTTCCTGTGCCTCTACCACGAAATCCTCTGCGACCACATCCTCTTCCTCCTGAATTGTCTTCATATGTGACCTTCAATGCTTGATCTTCTAATAAATGCCCCATCATCCGCTATTCATGCACTAGAAGACTTCTTTGTAGTTCATCAATATACAAAGTGTCTAAATCCTTGGCTTCTTCAATTGAACAAACTACATAGTCATACTTAGAAGTCATTGATCTCAAGATCTTCTCAATGACTTCTACATCTGTCAATTTGTCACCATTAATTCTCCTCCTGCTGGCTATAGTTAGAGTTCGACCAAAAAACTCATTCACCGTTTCACCTGCCTTCATTTGGAGAACTTCAAACTCTTTACGAAGTGCTTGCAACTGTGCATGCTTGACTCGTGTAGTTCCTTGATATTTTTCCTTCAACGAATCCCATATGTCCTTAGCCTTGTCTTTGTTCAGGATTGTTTCAAGAACCGATCCATCAATTGCTTGAAACAAGTAGTTCTTGGGCTTCAAATCTTTCAACTTCTGATCTTCAATCACCTTTCGTTGTTCCTCAGAGAGTAAGGTTCCTTCTGCTACTGCAGGGATCCCATGCTCCACTAAACCCCAATATTCCTTCTAACACAAGAAATTCTCCATAAGCATTGCCCAATGGTCATAGTGCCCATCAAAATTCGAAATCGATGCTTGCACAAAACCACTTCCTTCTGCTGCCATATTCTCATAATTTCTTACTCAGAAGACTTTTGCTTCTCAAGTTTCAGCCAGGAATCCCAAGTTGGGGCTCTGATACCAAATGTAGAATTCTATTGTTTAATGTAAAGTTCTTTGTAAATTGAGAGTAATTGCCCTACTTGATTAAACTATTAACTGGCTATATAAAGCCTTACAAAGCTATTGAAGAGAAAAACAAGCAGCCCACGTTAAACAAAAACCTAAACGTGGTTTAAGACTAAGTCAGGATAAAACAACCACTACTAATCCCTAAAGACAAGGACTTATTTAGTCATGCAGTTATAACTGCTTACACACAATCCTAATTAAACGAAGTGGATAACACCACTAATACAAGAAAACTTATACACTTTAACAAGTAAAACATTAATGGGGTGAGTTGATGTAAGTTGGTCCAAACAAAAACTCCATAAAAAAAGTCAAAGAAAGTATTTAAAAAGTTTCAGTAATGTTTTTTATTATAAATATTTTTTTGTTAAATGTACTAACAATAATAATAAAAATAAATTAACCATTGGTGCATAAGAGCTACGAGATTTTTTTTTTATTAATATCATTATATTAAAGTTAAATAGTCTAATTAAAGAAAAAATTTGGTTTCGAAAAAAAAATAAAGTTATTTTATTAAGAACGATGTACATACAAGGCACATTTATTTATTTACAGAATAATTTTATTATCAACTCATTTTTTAAGGTAGTCATTTATTAAGGTGATGAAATACTTAAACTTGGACAGTCATAGGACCAACATAACTGAACTAGGCCTAACGGGATTTTGGCTCTATCCACATTGGCAAAGACGATTCCTTCTATCCTTTGGCCTCTAAGCAAGATTCATAGGTTAGAAGTTCCTCCACTTATAATGTACCTAATAATCAATATTTAACGAGTCTTAGATATCATTTTATATAAATAAAATCATTAGTCGGAGATACATATGATTCATCTAAGAAGGTCATTTTCTATTACATGGTAAATATTAGTGTTGTCAAAATCAATAAGTTACAATGTGAGGGAGATAAGATTTGTAATATGAACATCACCACAAACAATTCAAAATATAAACAATGTACTTATTTTCCTGAATAATTGTTGAGTTACTAAAATTGTCTAAATATTCATTTGTTGGTTCGAAAAAGACCGAGAGGGATGACTTGGGGATTCATAAAATTATTGAATTTGTTGGATCGATGATTTCTATGGTTGTAATAGAGAAAGGTTAGGGTTTATTGATTTATGTTTTTGAATGGATAATGCTTGGCATAGTCTGTATGGTTCCACGTGGCAATCTTCATCGCAACTGGTGCCTTTGCTTTCCTCACAACAATAGTTTCAATAACATCACTCTTTAGACCAGGTACTCACAAATATTCTATATTTGGGACTTTTTGTAGCCATTGATCATAACATGCATGCTTTGCTGAAGTTGTATATACATGATTGCTTATGCTATTTGGTATATGCATATACAAGGTGTTGCCTGATATGTTGTTTGGTGCTTGCATTTTATTTCATGCTCAAAACTTTTTCTACGATCAATAAAAATTGCGTTACGTGTTCATTTTATTATAGCAGATTTAATTTCATCATCATCTCACATTTCAATATAATCACTTACTTTCTCTAGTAAAATTCATTTTAATTTTGTTTTACAAATGAACGCCCGCGCATCGCGCGGGTTACATACTAGTAAGGACTAATTTGCTAGCTAATATGATATTAATTGTGAGGTTGATGGAGATTAAGTGAGGGAGACGAGGAGGCTGAGATATGAACGACTTTAGTAGGCATTTTATGAGTTTATATTAAATAAAAAGAATAAAAACTAAATCAATAAGAATATTAGTTGTTATATAATCAATATGGGGGGTGTAAGGCTCATTTAGTGGGGTATTTGTGAGGAAAAATGAAGGGTTAAATGAAAAAATACCGCGAGAATGAGTGGGAGACGAGTCTTAACATTTTTTAAAGGTTTTAGGGCTGTTTAAAACCAACCTACTTATATATAAAAGTGTGTTAGGAATTTTATCTTTTAGGCACCTTGTAGTGATTCTAGAGAATTGTGAGAGAAACTAACATAAAAATGTGAGAAACTAAGATGAACTTAAAA
Organism: Sambucus nigra; assembly: GCA_949130495.1. Lineage (NCBI taxonomy): Eukaryota > Viridiplantae > Streptophyta > Magnoliopsida > Dipsacales > Adoxaceae > Sambucus > Sambucus nigra. Next base: position 44,374,789 of record OX422215.1, on the reverse strand, counting down.
GAAATTTTTATAAATAAAAAGGGATTTTTTCATAGAAGGTGAAGTTTAATAATACTTCCAAGTCAAGATTACCAAGGGGTTTTATGCTTTGATTCGAGAGTTGCATTTTAAGCAATCTGTGATATGTTTTCGTCCTCCTGTGGGTTTTTTTGGGTTTTTGTGTCTTGGGTGACATTAATTCTTGATTATTCTTAGTTAGGTGCCAATGTTCTTAATGTAATAAAAAGGGTGCCATTTCTAACACTAATGGTTAGAATTTTGAATTAGGTCATGCCATTTCTAACAGTAATGGTTAGGATTTTGAATTAGGTCGTCTCTCTCTCTCTCTCTCTCTCTCTCTCTCTCTCTCTCTCTATATATATATATATATATATATATATATATGAGAATAAATTTAATTTTGAGATAATTTTTTTACATTTACAATAATTTAAAAAATCTTTAAAAACTAGAAATATAAAAATATATATATATACTAGAACTAAAAAAAATATTTGGAATATAGAAAGTTTAACTATAAATTATAAATTTTTAGAAAATTAAAAAAAAAAGTAATATTCGGGAAACTAAAAAAAACATAATTTTCTAAAAATTGAAAAAAAGACGTAATATTTGGAATATATAAAATTCTAGTATTTTTTAATTGTAATATATATATACTTCCTTTTTTTTAGAAAATTGTATTATCTTTTAAGGTTATTTGTTAAGTTAATTTTATTTTTATCTTTAAAAGAATTCTGTTATTTTATGTTGTTAACTGTTTATAACGTTATATTTGGAATATAAAAATTCTAATATTTTCTAACGTAATACAATTTTTATAGTATTGTCTTAGAAAACATGTTATTTTCTATGTATTTTTATATATAGGTCCTCTTTAAGTGGTCAAGCTAAAAACAGATCCTATTGACTTTTCAACAACTTTACAAGTCCTAAACCCACTAACCGCACACTTACAATTTCTTCCAAGGATAGTAATACCCCTATAACCAACAAATTGGGACCTTCGGTTTTGTTTGGAGATTTGAATATGAGGTTTTCAAATTTGAAAATGATCCGAACAAAAATGAAGTTCAGATCTCCACACCAACCATCAACCACCCATCTTTTAAAGCCCCTGTCAACTTTCATACCATTTTTGAAAATGATTCATGGATTTCGATCAATATATTTTACAAGAAAGGTGGAATTGCGGTTATAATGTTTGATGAAGATAGATTACTTGACATCGGTGGTCTAGTTGGAAGTTTCGAAGATTATTAGTATATTTTTTTGGTGTTTTTATATAGCTTTCATAAAAAAAATCTCAAAAATATGGTATAATGCTTGTCTGTAATGGGTTGGAGTTATTTCGAATTTTTAATAAAAAAATTGGGTTAAAAAAAGGTTGAGTTTCGTTTACTATTTTAAGTACAGTTCAATTGGTGATAAGTTTTGTATTTATTGTTTGTGGTTTTAATGTTGATTTTCTTTTGTCATTTGTACCCTATTTGTGCATTTAACATTATTGTTGTTTTGAATAATAATTTTTCTTAATAAAAAATTCAACAATTGATTACATGACAGCTAGTTAGTTTTTTAAGTGATAGTTATTCCTGGATTTTTTACATTTAAAATTTTTGAAGTTTGTTTTAACAACAACATCTACTTATTGTATACTTCTTCGATGTGTATACTTATAACGATTATTAGTCAATGCCATAAAATTTATGCTAAGTATCTCTAGTGATAGTAAATTTTAGTGATGGTAAATTTTACTATCTTCAAGTTGTACGATGGAAAATATACTATTAGAAAATAGCATAAATACGAAATATTATAGTGTGGTTTTTAAAGTTATTATTTTAAGAATAGTTATTTCGAGAAAAAAAAATAATTGAGCTTATTTTCAATTATGGTTGTTCATGGTTTTTTTGAATTTTAATTGTATAAAGTTTGCATGACAGTAACATTTACTGAATGTGTACTTCATAACATTTGTTTATATCAAAAATGCCTTTGTTTTAATTATAAATTTTTTTTTTATTTGTTCAAAATTGCCTTTCTTCATTGAGGTGTAAGAAGTTTGTACTTGCAGTAAAATTGACAATATGCAAATTAAACGATTCAAATTCCATATTTAAAACTAACATAATATACAAAATATTCTAGTGTAGTTTCTAACACTATTGTTGTTTTGAATAGTTGTCCTTGGAAATAAAATCACAATAATTTTTTTTGTTTTGAATTTTCATGTTTGAAGTTGTATTGACAACTACATTTACTGAATGTATATTTTTTTATGTGTATATAGAAAATACATATGATAAAATGGTAGAAAATTTATTTGTCTTTGTTTAAAATTATTTAATTTATAAAATAACAAAATTGATAAATTATATCGGTGTGTATTTCGACGTTGATGTTGCTTAAATGATCTTTTATAATAAGAAAACAACATTTGAAATGGTTTCATCGTTATTTTTATCATGGGGTCGTTATATTTTATCATTGCATCGTTCATTTTTGTTTAACTGCTAAAGAAAACATATATGTTGGTGAAGTTGTTTATTTCATGACTAATTTTATGCTTGTGTTGCAAGAATGATGGAATCATTCATTACTTTATTTTGCAAGTATGTGGAAAGGATTCTTGTAAAGATGTTACAATATCGAACGACGATTACAAAATTTGTTAACTCTATTCGTAATAGGTGGATTGATAAATTTGATTGCTTCATTTCATTGTCTTACAATTTCGTGGGGTACCCTCAATGTGGGCTTGATTTTGATAAGGATATTGGTATTTTGTTATCACATTGTCGTTAACACGGCATTGAAATCGTTGATGTCAGTATCACGGCTTGGGAGGTTGTTCTAAGTGATGAAAAAGGGGTGTCTTAAGATTTTAATAACGATGTTTTAACCGAAGGCGCAGATTTTGAGCATTTGGATGAGTAATTAACTGATGAATGTTACATTAAACCTAATATTTTGTTGTCATTCGACTGGTCGGACGACATTAATAAGGTTGGTCAACGATATAGAGGTGGGGTGTTTGAATTCGCGATGTGCTTTGTAAGTATGCAACCGAAGTTGGTTTTGAATTCAACTACATCAAGAATGATTTGACACGGGTTACGGTTAAGTGTGAGTATAGATTGTCAAAAGTTTGTGGTTGGTATGTGCATGGTAGGGCTAACATAATTAATGGATTCTTGTGTGTTAAGAAAATTAATGGTGACCACACAAGTGGAGTTTCATACAAAAATCGTAAACATGGTCGTTTGTCGTCGGCGTTAATTGCAAACGAAATATCAAACCGTATAAGATCTAATCCTATGACTTGCCTTATTGACATCATAACTTTAATTTCAAGTGAGTATGGATTTGGTGTTGACTATAATAGGGCATCGCGGGCTATGAAAAAACGAAGAGACAAGTATTGGTTGATCAGTTATTGCCATTTGACAAATTAAGATGGTATGTGAACGTGAGTATCAAATCTAACTCGGGTAGTTGTCTGTCAATCGACTATTATTCGTATAGTGGTCACTTTAAACAGATGTTTGTAGCCTTTCATTCTTGTATAGAAGGTTTCAAGCATTGCCGCCTACTGATTTTCTTGGATGGCACGTTTCTCAAAAGCAGGTACAAAGGAAATCTTTTAGCGGTGATAGGAAAAAATGTGAACCAAGGTATTTTGTTTAACACTTTTCAATAATTAGACACTAATTAATTCACCATATTTTTAAATTTTATACGGTGGACTATTAGTCTCTGTGTAAATGTAAAAAAATATTATTTAAAAATTAGCAATGTAAAATGCACACAGTATGCATTTACTTTCCTACTCTTCGTCAGATTAGTTATATATGTTGTATCGTGTCAAGAAATTGTTATTGCTGATTTGGAATAAGTAAGAATTTCTATGATAAATGTGTATTTTATCAGGAATACGACACCTTGAAGGTTCATAAAAACATTAGATGATTGACTATTATTTTTTGTATTTTAGCCAGTAAAAAATTCGTTTATGAAAATTTACAATGTTAATTAGAGACATAATACATGAATCTCTAAGTGGTTAGAAGATTGGTTTTAGTCATTATGGGGTGTCTAGGTAATCTTTGTTTGGGTACTGTGGAATAGAAAATAGGTTACAAAGTAACATTTACTATGCGAGATTTTCAACTCGGTCTTGTATACACTATATATAACAGGTCAAACGATGAATGTTAATTGTACTATCTCTTCAACCAATGTTGGATGCATAAAGTGAAAAATATTGTTATTTAACTGAGCATATGGTTAGTCTTACATATAACATTGACTTCATTTTTGTTTTCTGTGTCAACAGGGTATCACGTTTCGTGACAATGCAAGATTAGTGGCTCAAGGATACACCCAAGTGGAAGGTGTTCGCTATTTTTACCCAGTTGCTAGACTAGAGTAAGTTTGCCTACTTTTTAGATATAACATTTGCCGTAAATTTCAAGATCCATTAAATGGATGCGAAGAGTGGATTTTTAAATGGTACTCTTCAAGGGGAAGTTTATGTGTCACAACCAAAAGGCTTTGAGGATTCAAAGTTTCCCAAACAAGTTTTTCACTTCAAACGTCATTATATGGCCTTAGATAAGCTCCGAGATCTTTTTGTGAGAGACTTACTTGAAATATTGTAGTTAAAGGTTTCGAAAGATGTAGTGTGGAGAAGACTTTATTTTTAAGTCTCGTGGGAAAGAAATAGTGGTAGCCCAAGTATATGTAGACGATATTATTTTTGTCTCTACTTGTGGAAACCTTTCTCATGACTTTGATTTGATCATGAAAAAATAATTTTAAATAAAAATGGTTGAGATAATCAATTTTTTTGCTTAGTCTACAAGAGTGAAAAATGTAAAGTGGAACATTTATTTTACAATATAAATTTGCAAAGGACCATGTGAAGAAATTTTAACTCGACTCTTCAAATCATAAACGCACTCCCATGAGTGTATCTGAAAAGCTTGGAAAAAATGTCCATGGAAAAGGTGTTGACAAAACAATGTATCCTAGCATGATAGGTGGCTTGGTGTACCTTAAGGCTAGTCGTCCCGATATATTTTTTAGTGTATGAATTTATACTCTCTACCAATCGTGTCCCAAGAAATACTATTTAAATGTGGTTAAGAGTATCATCAAGTATATGGGTGATAAAATGCATTTAAGAATACGGTACCCTTATATAGTACTAATACCTCATTGTCGGTATATTATGATGTCAATTGGGCAGGAGATATGGAGGGTAGTAAGAGTACCACTGGTAGTATGTGTCTTTCTCCTCAGCCGACATGGAATACATTATGGCGGGTAGTAGTTGTACTGATTAACATTAAATTATAATTTACTGTGATACTAGTAATGCTATAGATATATCTAAAAATTATATTCAACATTCACGCACGAAACATATTGACATTCGCCATCATTTTATTCGAGATCTTATGGAAGATAAGGTTGTGTCTTTGATTTATGTTTCCACCGAGCATCAATCATCCGATAACCTAAGTAAACCTCTTAGTTGAACTAGATTTAAATATCTTAGATCGTTATTAAGTTTTTCATTGTTGATTGATTGCTTAGTAAATGTCTAGGATTATGAGCTTTAAATCCTTATTTGCTATAAATCCCATGACATGTTTCATTTGAGTTGATTGTATTATCTTTCCATATCAATATTTTTTATACAATAATTTATACATTCTTTATATGATATACTCCTTTTCACATCATGTATATCGAATGGCTATATTGATCACTTTTCCTTTTAATTAAAAATGTGATATGTTCTTCATGTCATGGATTCTATATTCTTTTAAGCCTTATAAACATTGAGATATCGTACTAAGGAACTCATACTCATATCTTGTTTCACTTTATACCTCACTAAACATTGAGTTTATGCCACTTTATAAGGATGAAAAAGATGTATGGTCTTCTACAAAGCGTTCAAAGCTTTATTAAACTCGTAAAAATGTGTCTAAATTCCTAATATGTGTGTGTGATGTTTATAATTTCTTGATTTGGAGAAATTATAAAAAAACTTATGCTATATAAGAATCATGAGTGAAGAAGTGTTTAGTGCTATAATTTTGATTGGATTATGCTACATTATCACAAATTTGTGCCTGAGTGAAGCCAGCACTTGCAAAAGAAAACTTAAAAAAAAAAAGAATGTCTCAAATATTTCAATTTATCCAAAATTAGGTAACAATAAGGATGTGAGACGTGAAATGTTTTAACAAAATTTCTAAAACACTAAGAGGGGAAAGTGGTCTTGAATATGTTCCTAAAAGGATATTAGAGATTTCACAAGAGTTGAAGCTTTGCGTTCTTTGTTTTTTGATTCGTTATTCTTAATTGAACTTGGCTTGGATGTTACTCTCTGAATGGGTTTCATTTGTTTTTTCTTTTCACAAACGAGATATAATATTATTTTCTTGGTTGATATTAACTCATTGTTATTAGCATTTAAGATAATACTTCCTTGATTATGAACATTTTCATATATCTCAAACTTTTGGTAAGTGGGATAAAATATGTTTATTCATTATCCAAAATGGTTTAGGATCGTGTATCCAATTTCTTATCTTTATGGATATCTCCTTGTAAAACCCTTTTTCTTTGAAAATAGGTTGTGTAAGACTTTCATAATCTTATAATGATTCAATCTTATCCTCTAATTTGCATATAATTGTTCGATCACTCTTGATATTGTGTATAACTCACTTTATGATTTATTTTTTTATTTCCTTAATTTATTTCCTTTATATGTTGCCTGAAAAAAGGAGGAGAACTGTATGGGAGGGGAGAAGTGGACAAATTATTATGTGGTAGTAAGGGTGGGCACGGTTCGGTTCGATCCGAGTTTGAGAATTTTTTTTAGACCGGACCGAATTCTCTAGTCCTGAGAATTTTCGATTCAATATAGGTAAAAAAATCAGTCTAGAAACAAATATATTTTTATTTGCCAAAGTATCGACAAAAATCCCAAACATTTCAAAACTATGATTCATAGATTTTGAAACTAAAAATCCATAAAGTTATCACAAATAAAATATAACAAAGCATATTGTATAAAAATATTCACTTTATTTTGAATTATTTGAGTTCCTTCTGCATTAGCTTCCATTGTGTGATGGAGATGAGGACGCTTTACTAATAGAGATGAGGTCTGTGATATTCTGTGAAAATGAGGTCGGTTTTGTGAAAATTAGGTTTGTGACGAAGATTGAACCAAATAAATTCATTCTCCTAAATTAGGATCGAGTCTAAAAATCAAAATAAATAGGAGATGTCTAGTCCGGTCCAATCACGTCAATCATTTTTTTGTTCACCGCTATGTGGGAGTTACCTTCTTCAGGGGGAGTAAATTATGAGAATATTCTAGTTTGGATTATAGGATGAGAGATATAACCCTTCATTATTTCCTATACCGTTTGTTAATTGTACTAACTCTTAGCATATTGTTTCTCTTTGAACATTAATTTGTTGATGAACTTTAGATAATGTGTGTAGTGAAACAGTCTTAATCACTCCATTGAAGATTGAAGAGTGCCTTGTACTTTTTGGATTCGTGTGAATGAGATCTACCGCATGTGGCTTTAGTTGGGATCGTTATAGGTGTTAGGTTTATATACGTGTTTATTTTCTTTTGTGGGTTTATCATATAATAGACAATGGGGTATATTGTAAGAGTATATTATACTCGTTATGCCTAACTTAGATATATTTTCTTATTTCAATTTCCAAAACACTTTGTGTTCAAGAGGTCTCTGAAAGCTTTATCAATGTTCAATACATTGAAGATGACTTCTTTCATCCAGATATCACATTGATCACACTAGGATGAAGGTAAGTCTGGCCTATTGAACTAGTTTATCATGGTTTTGAAATAAAAATTGTTCATATCTTTTTCGAAATAAAGTTGTGTGTTTTTGTTGTCTCCAAAATATCATAGTATGTTTTTTGCAAGGTTCGTGGAGGCCAAGCCTTAAGCCTTAGAAGCCTAGGCGGGCCTAGACGTAAAAAAGCGTGAAAAGGCGTTTAGGCCTTTTTAATATATTTTAATATTTTTGAACCATAACAAGGCTATTAAAATACTAAAATTGTACATATCATAAAAATATGTCTGAATATTTGCAATTAAAAATATTATTTCATTATTTTGGATGAGATAATGGTCCGGCTTGTAAAAAAATCTTTAAAAGGTGATATCGTTTCACTAAAGCATTATTGTTTTTAGAGAAAAAGTACACCTTAAGGGTTTTACCAAGCATAAGGCGTCAAAATCTTAAGGCAGGGCGTTTCTTCCAAGCCTCAAGCCTAGGCGTGCCTAGGCGGGTTTTTTAGAACAGTGGTTTTTTGTGAAAATTTATTTTAAAGAGCATTTGTTATCCCTAGAGAAGCTCCTTGTTGTGAAGTTAAGCCTTCACTGGTCGCAAGCTTTTGTGTTTTTTAAGGCAAAGTTTGTTAGTTATACACGATACCTCCCTTCACAGGTGGTTTTCTACATCATAGCACTTTGCACTCTAGTGTTAGTTTTCGTTAGTTGCGACTAGGATCTTTATCTCACTACCTCCTTATCTAGAAAATCTAACACAAAATTATCTAGAAAATCTAACACAAAATTATCTAGAAAATCTCACTACCTCCTTTTCGAATGGTTCTCTCTAGTGAAAACGTCCTTCATTGTAATGAACCACTAGCGAAGATCGTCAACAGACTTCTCCCTTTTCTACAACCTAAATGTTTTTTCCTAGATATTTCCATAAAACACTTTTTGGCTGATAGTATCTTTTTGTGACACCCCGCCTAAATAAATACCGGGTGATCAGTCCTTTATTAAGTTATAATCAAGGTGAACGGTTGGTTCATTCTTAGCATCACTGTCGTAAAAATAACTTTTCCAATTTAAACACCATAAATAATTAAGCTAAGTGTCAAAACCACTTTAGACATTACTTTCCAAATTTTATTTTATAATCCAACATTTAACTCTTTACATAATTCATAATTTAAGAATCATCCAACAAATATACTGGAACAAACAATCCAATTAATTAAACATCCAACTAAGTAATTCCAACATTTAAAACTTAAAGGAAAAACATCCCGACAGTAATAAATCCCAAAGCGTAAATACTGGAAATAAATAAATCACAACATCCGATAAACAACTGGATAATGGAAAAGGGTGACACATGCCCAACTGAATAAATAGTGCTAGAAGTGAAATCAACAAATGAGGTCGTCTAAGCAAGAGGCGTGCAAATCCCACCTAAGCTGCAACGCGTTCCTTCCAAAGGATCCTATGCAAGACGCCCATGTGGCTGGGCACCTGTAATATATACATATATATAAGAGAGAAAAGAAAATGGAAACGGGTCAGAGCCCGATTGTAAAAATGATTTAAAATTTGTTTAGCAAGTATTTAAAATGCTTACTGGCCAATGCAACAACATATTAGTGCGGCACTCCCTTGAGAAATTCTCACCTCTCTTCTAATGTGCATGCATATCGCACTAACCTTCCCAACGGTTAAACTTATCTTATCTTAGGTTGCTCGTAAGATTTAAACTGACAAATTCAATTGTTTAAAAGGTTAATTTCATTTAACAACAAAGTTTCTCAGTAACATATTATACTTTTCAAACACTTATTCCAAAATTGAAATAATTATTCCTTTCGTACTTACCATAGACACAGTAGGTAGTTCCCAAATTCAGCTTTAAATATATATATTAATACTCATATAATATATATATATATATATATATTCTAACAGCACCCCATATAATAATTATGGTGCGGTCATACTCTGCTATCCAGTCCCCGTATCACTCGTACTAAGGGATATACAAGATCGAAATCACTCTCGAACTGTATTGAAACAAAACACAAACAATATTGAGGCGAAGCATAGTTTCCAAGTCTCTAAGAGGTCAGCACATGCCCTCACGTCTCTTAGGACCGTCTGACTATCGATCCGATAGCCTGTACCAAAGGATTTCTATCTTCTAGGGTACGAGTTAATATCTCCCATAAAGGTCCCATCGAGATAAGACTGTCCCAGCGCGGTAACCTCGGGAATAGCAAGTATCGCGGGCATGATTTTTACACGTATGTAGTATATGCATAAACACAGCCATATAAATATACTACTATTACCATATTCATTTAGGTACATTCTCCCGACCCATGATTATGAAATTTGTCCTTATTACTCGTTATTTAGTTATCACGTATAACGTTTGCCTCTTATCTTAATTTGTGAGATTATCCCAACTTATCAAGTGACACTTGTGGATTTCTATCCTCCCAAGTGTAATTTCAGTAGGTACTCATTTATTTTCCAACGTAACTACCTTACGCGTCTCCCCCTTTAATACATAATTCCATCGTCCCTTATATGTAAAGATCCCCGCAAAATGTAAATCTCGTCTTACATTAAAGGTTTCATATTTTTAATAAGTCCTACTGGTCTTCTTTATCTCCCAAAATATTTTAATAAGGATGTCCAAAGATTATCACTCATTTAAATTGAATTCAACTATTTAGAAGGGGAAATATGAGTCTGCCAGGAGGGGTCGATCGATCGATGGCAGGAGCTCGATCGATCGATGCGTCAATCGATCGATACTCCTGGTTCGATCGATCGATCAAACAGGTATGGCGAATCTGCAGAATACCAGTTACGGGTTCTATCATCCAACATCATCCGAATCCAAATTTTTAACTCCCAAACTCCCAGAAATTTATACCACAAACATTATAAACCCAGATTAGCAATATTCTACGTAAAGCATGCAAGTTTTCATCAAGATTCATGGATTAAAAGGCCAAAACTTATATAATTCTCATGAACCCAAGAAATTTCTTAAACTTAGTTCTTCTTATTATTTTCCCTGAATTTCTACTTCTAAAACTATATAAATTCATGGTTAAACCTCTACATATGAAATGGATTTCCAGATTATTGTTTATATCACTACAACATGCGATTTCTAATCACCAACATGGGTTTTCTTTCTAAAAAACTCATCATAATCAACCCTAAACTAATATGCATGAAGCATTAACGAAATTAAGCAAGATAAATACTTTCCTGGGATTTTTTTTTTCTGATTTGCGGTTGAAATCAGTGTGGTTGTGATCCTTGTGGCGTGATCTAGCGTTTGGCGGTGACGGCGGTGCAAACGGGGGAGTTTTTGGCCTAGAACTCCTTGGTAAGCTCTTCCTTTCCTTCTCCAATGGCCGTCCCTTGTTTTTGGTTGTGTTAACCCTAGAAGACAACCCTAAGCATCTGATATAATCTTACAATTTTCGTGGATTTTTAGGCTTAAAAATGTAAAATGTCCAAAACGCCCTCTCGGGGTGTTAGTTAGGCCTAAAAAAGCCCCGAGACCCAAACTAAATCCCTGGGTATATTATTTTGACTATATCGACCCTTCCGGACACTTTGGCGCACTCGAAATGACCATACGGGTGACTTATAATTTATTCACTTTTATTAATCAACATTTAGTCCCGACACGACACCGGCGCGTCCCGACTTAAATTTACAAAATTGTCATTTTATTCACTCCTGAAATTTAATAGAACTAATATTATATATTACTTTACTCATTAGTAATATTCAACAAGTTTCCAATGATTACTAACTCTCGTCACGTTAGTAATTATAAAAATAATTAATTTTCGAATTTATATTAAATTAATATCTCACATTAAATTTAATAAATCCCCAAATTTAGAAAGCATAAAAATACGGGGTATTACACTTTTTACTTTTCTTTCCTTTTCTACTTAAGTCAAGTGGGAGCATGTCTCTAAGGTTATATGGCACATTAGTCTTTCTCTTTCATAAGGCTTAAATATTTTCAAAGAGAAAAAAGTTACGAGTTTTTGTTCGTCATTTTTAAAACTTAAAACATTTTTAAGAAATAAGTCTTGTTCTTTCTTCTCCTCCCATCACTTCTTCGCATTTAATCATTTATGTCTTAGGAGGGATCAATATCAAATGACAAAAAGTAAAGTCCGTTAACCTCCAAAACACTTTTGTTCATCAAATTCTTTTCAGCCTTAGGACGTTTTATTCTTGGGAGATTCTAGTGATCGTATGATTCTTTACACGACAACTTTGAATTTGGTTCAAGGCAACCTTATTGATTGATTGATCATGATATTGGTGTGTTGAGATTCTCGTTAATGTTATAGAGGTTCTGACACGTTAGAATTTGTTGGAAAAAGGGTGAGGGGTGAGTTAGCGCAGTGTGTGATCATAAGATTTTTATCCCCACTCTATGTCCTTACAAAGTTTTAGTGAGATTGTTGCTTTGGCCTAAGATTTTTTTAATTTGTGAATTTTTTCTTCGTACATCTGGTGTTGTGGTATCATTTAATTTTTCGCGTGATTTATATCTCAAATTCTTAATGAAGAAATATTTGTTATGTATATTAAATCATTCGCAGATTTTCTCATCTATACCAATAGGTTGTCCTCGCTGTTTTTAACACCGATTAAAATTGCAACAATAAATTTTAATTGGTGTATTGTTCTATTTCGAGTAATATTTTTTCAACAGAACACTCTCAAGATTTGATAAATTTTCAAATCAAAGAAGAAAGCATAAATAAAATTTATTGTGGTACAAATATGACATAATCTCCAAGTACCCATATTTATTATCCAAGGCCAACCACTACACCAAATCTGCCTAATTATCATGGTCATTGACTTTGACAAGTTCAACTTGTCAAGGTCAATGACCGTGACAATTCGGGGCGAGACAACTTTTTTGTCACTGAATTGTCACGGTCATTGACCGTGACAAGTTTGTTAGAATTGTCACTGTCCATGACCGTGACAAGTTTATTCATGGTTAATGACCATGACAAATCCTTAACCCTTTTTAAAAATTGTCACGATCATTGATCGTGGCCGCGACGCTCGGGGACACCTCCTTGTCCTTCCCCTTCTTCGTTCGAAGATACACATAAGTATCGAGCCTATGTGTCTTACCCCCAGGGCCACACCCTACCCCCTGAAATAAAATAAAGTAAAATTAGTATCGGCCCCGCAAAGTAAAATAATGCAGAATAATATATTTTTGTAGTTATAGAAAAATTAAATTTTACCTTCATCTTATGCTCCACCTCGGTGTAAAACGTCCGGCCGGAGTACTGCACGTCCGTATTTTTTACTCGATTTTCCCTCCCCGATTGGCGAGATGTCAATTGTCGCTCCCCGATCTCATTGTCAATGAACTTTTACCATTGTGCCAATGAGATCGGCTCCTTCGACGGGACGGATTCACGCCTTTGGATAATGGACTCTCGTGTTTTTCCAAAGTACCGTGCCCGTATATTTTTCTTCCACGTCTTGTGTTGCTCCCTCAACTGCTCCAAGACGGAATCGTGTAGCTTTGGATCCAAGTTAAATTGTTCATATCCAGCAAATACAATGTTAGTTGCGAATAAATATAAATATAAATATAAAATAAAATTGAAATCGAAATTGAAATTTAAATTTAAATATTCATATAAATACAAATATATTACCTGTCGTGCCGCCCAAATAGCTAACTTGAGCTCATATGGAACCTCCTTCCAACTGATAAACCCCGAGCCGATGACCGTCTTTAGCAGCTCGAGGGATCTCGCTAATAGCTCCGACTTGTTCTCGATGGTAATCCCAAATTTGCCATATTTGGGGAGCCTAGGGGCCGAGGAGACCTCGTAGCCTCCGCTACCACCGAGCCCAAACAACATCATCATAACCAGCATCATCATCCTCGCCTTAATACCTGAAGGAGACATTTGCTGTAAAAAAAAATTATTAGTACAGATAAAAAAAATTAGAAGAAGACATGCAAATATGTACAATTACAACAAATAAAAATGAGCACTAATTATTAATTTACTTTCATACACCCCCTCCCCCACCACACACACGTACACGAACACACACCACCCCCACCCTACCCCCACCCCCTACCCCACCACACACACGCACACACACCACCCCCTGCCCCCCACCACACACACAATAATTATTAATAATATAGCCATTTTCAGCCATACCAAAAGATCCCTACTTATCTTTATTAATAATATCTAAAATACCCACCAGATACACCTAAAAATCCACATTGGCCAACCCCCATATACACAATAATCCAATAATTATTAATAATTATATATTGTTCGATATACAAAGTAATTTTCAAAAAAAGTTAAAAAAATCTCACCCCCATATGGACAATAATCCAGTGGTAATGCCACTTTTACTGTTAATCAACCCAACATCGATCCACTATAATCCAAAAGCAATACAAACAACAAATGTGTATACCGTACTCCTTCTAATTCATCTACTCAATTAATTCATTTCATCAATTAAACTAACAATTAAAGTATACAATTATTAATTTACTAATTTACAATGAGGGGCAATCCTACTTTCATATGAAATGCGCACTAATTATTAATTTACTTTCATCTAAAACTATACAATTAAAATTACAATTAAATCTATACAATTTATTAATTAAAGCTATACAATTGTTAAGATTAGATTGCCCCACCACACACACACACACACACACCACACCCCCACCACCACTACACCCCTCCCCCCGCCACACACGTGTACACACCTGCACACACACACACCCCACCCCACCCCCTTCCCCCTCACCCCCACAACACCCCCTGCCCCCCTCACCCCACCCCCACCACACCTGCACACACACACAGCCCACCCCACCCCCACCACCCCCTGCCCCCCTCCCCCACCACACACATATATACACACACATATACACATACATATGCACACATATATACACACACATATAGAAATGAAAGAGAAAGAAAGGAAAAAAACATACGTTAGAGAGAGAGAGAGAGAGAGAGAGAGAGCTGAAATCGCTTAGAGAGAGAGAGAGGGGGAAAAACCAAAGAATGGTGGGAAAAAAGAAAGTCTAAGGCTTTTTTTACTGAAGACATTATCACGGTCGTGTCAAGGTCCTTGACCGTGATAATTATTTTAAGTATTGTCACGGTCTTGTCACGGTGATGGACCGTGACACAAAACGCGTGTTTGTTGTCACGGTCATTGATCGCAACAATGGTGGCCGGCTGAAGGGTGATAATTTGGCCATTTTGGTGTAGTGAACTACTTATTATATATGAAATGAAGATGAATCCATAAATGTTGGAAGTGTTTTCAATGAAAATACTATTTATGAATGGAGTATAGATAATATCTTAGAATATAAATTGTTTACTCAACTACATTGCAGATTGATGTATGCTACTATTTGCAAGGCAGCCAACAACACCAATAAACAAGATTCTAAATTATAGGTACAGGTTTTGCATGACCACTTAAAGGTTGTTGAGATTATATTCTTACTGAATACTAGAGAAATGAGATATTAAATACTATTGAAATTGTAACACCCCTTTATAAAAAAATGCACATGGTATGGATCAATAGATACAACAAATGACTATTAAGTTGTGACATACACTCTTATTCAGAGTATAATTCTCCATTTTATAGGTAGAAATCTAAATATATTTGAAAGAACTAAATACCTTTTCATAAGTCTCAAATTTCCCACTCTAACTCTTTTTCATTCGTATAAAAATGTCTTATGTTCTAAGGTTACGAGGAGAGAGGATGTTAAAGAATTTTTTTTTTGCAGAATTACTTACTATTTTCGATCAAAAGGTAAAAGATAGAATATTAAATAAACATGATGGGACAGACATTTCATATGAAAAATATACATATGGTGAATCAACTCGCGATGGATTGTAGAAGGTCTCACTCTTTACAATGACTTAAAAGTAAAAGCTCAATTAAAAAGTCAAAATATAATGGGTAGAAAAGAATTAAGAGAATTTTGTGATCAATAGGGTTGGAATAGTAGAAATCAATATCCATATATATCTGAAAGAACTAATAAGGCAAAAAAATATTCAAAAATCTTATACGAAAAAAAGAAAGCGCTTTAAGACTGAACTACCCCCCCCCCCCCCCCCCCCCCCCAAACCAACCAAAAAAAAGGAAAGAAAAAATAGATAAAAAAAATCAGTTGTCTGTTATAAATGTGGGCAAGCGGGTCATTACGCTAGTTAATGCCTTATTAAATATAAATATGACAACAAATGTGGGTTTTAAACAAACATTCATACAAGTTTTTTCAATCACACTGACTTTGAGAAATCCGACACCTCTGAGTCAAGAGACATTTTAATCGAAAAACATATGATAATATTTCATCAAGTGAAATAGAAAGATATGAAAACGACATAGCATGTACAACAAGATTCAAATCAAAAATATATTATCACACTACACTATATATCGCCAATGGTCACGGTTTTGACTCGTGACCACCCTCACGGGTTATGGTCATTACCTGTGACAATATTTAGCGTGACAAAAAAGGGGTCATGGTCCGTACCCGTGGTGTATAGAGGAGAATCTGGGTCACGGTACAAACCTGTTACCACCCTACCACGGGTGGTCCCAGTCCAAGGCCATGACCCAAGGGCAACAATGCGGGTCACGATCACAAGCCGTGACCACCACACCACAAGGTGTCACGGTTGTTCACAATTCTCAACCGTGACCCTAATTTTATTTTTATTTAAAAAAAAAATATTTATGGTCACAGTTTTGGACCGTGACCTAATAAAAAAATTAAAAATAAATTTATTTTTCCGCATCTCAAAAAAACTTGTGCATTTTTCAAACTTCTTTATATTTTCAAATTTTTAATATTTCACCAATTTATAATAAAAGTTAATAAACGCATGCTTGCGTGAATATGTAATAATAAAACATAAGTTAACTAGCGTATGTTTGCGTGAATATATAATCAAATATAATGCATGCTTGTGTAAATATGCACAACACAAAATAAAATACAACGCATGTTTGCGTGAAAAGAAAAATAAAAATTCCTACGAATGCTTGTGTGAATATGTTCCAAATGTTACTTCTCCATTGAGGTCTGGAAACAAAACTTAAGAAATGTCCCAAGTAGTATGTAACTAAGATCTTGAATCCCAAAAACAACTTTGAAACCTCTACATAACCAAAAATGGCTTTAAAATCCATGTAGTTCGTAAGATTACAAAGTCGTTCTCGAAATAAATGGTTTAGGAGTAAACTTTTTAACAAAAATTAAAAATATAATCTTCGATCGTATAGTCAAAATTGAAGACCCGGGAAGCACAAGAAAACGTATTTAAAAATACATAGAAGAAGACAAAGAAAAGTCAACTGGTTCGTATAAAATTATTCATACTTCACCAATAACTGAACCATATTCCTTAAAGGAAAATATAGCGCGTTTAGACACTAAAAAACACTATTAAAAAATAATCAGTTGTAAATGATTTAAAATTAGAAACTAATGTCCTAAAATTATTTTGTAGCTTTCAATTTGTGGTATTAACTATGGGGTTACTCCCAATTGGTTGCAAGTTGCAGGTCAATTTTTAATATTCTTTTTTGTCACGTTAATTATTTCTTGTGTGATTAATGTGTTTGCTTTCAATTTTTCGATTGTCTATTAGATTTTTAATAATAATAATAATAATAGAAAATATCCCTCCAATCATGGAAAAAAGGATTAGACATAAACATATTGAAGAAGAAACACACAAATTATACGGGTTAATTAATAAATATTTGGATTATTTGGGATTTGTCCCCCCATTAATTCATTGTAATTGGGTTACACCCCCACAATTTTTATTTCTTGGTGTTTGTCCCTTAAAATGACTTTTAGAGATGCCAGAAATGTTACAAAAAGTTTTGCGATTTTTTTTTTGTGACCCTTTTCTATCGCTAAAAGTCATTTTTGGATCAAACCCCAAGAGGTACAAATGTTAGAGGTCAAAGTTAATATCAAATAATTAATACGGATCAAACTCCAAATAACCCTAAATATTTAAATAAAGTTAAAAGAATAAAAAAATTAAAATGTACAAGCTAAAAAAAATTACCAAAAGAAGTTAAAAAATCAATTGAGGTTCTAAATTATATTAAAAGGATGAATTGTTATTTTTCAAATGCCTGAATTATTTATAAAATAATTTTGACTTTACTCGTTATCGTAATCTCCGCCGAAAGAAACTTTTGAAAGTTAAAAATAATATAGTCTTATTTTCGTTCTACCATATCACATGAAAGATTAAACGGATAAACTATCTTATCAATTGAAAAAAATTGTTAAAAAAATAAACTTTGACAACATACATAAAAAAATGCGAGAAAACACATTTTATTTAATATGATATTTACATTATTATTTCTTTTTTCATATAAAGAGAGGGGTACATTTGGGAGTTTGCCTAAGGCAGAGAAAGAGAGAGTATTAAACCTTTTAAAACTAGTGGGACTGTATTTTAATATTTTGACAAAACCAAGCTACGTAAACACTTGAAAAAATTGCAGGAAGACAATGAAGTTAAAGAATAATTTGATAAACCTCTTTGAAAGTGAAACAAAAGTCTATTAGACATTTTCATGCCCTTAAAATATGGAGAGTTAAATAATAAAGAAGATTGAATATTTCTCAACCATGAAAAACTAGCCAAATAAGTCTATATATGTATATAAATATTGGAGAGAGATAAAGAGAACATATAAATTAACATACTTGGAAATTTATCATACTAATAAACAAATCACAAGTTATGACATTGCACCTAACATGAGAAGAAGATGACATCAACACTAATAATAAAGGTTAAAGCTCAAACTCGAAGTACATACAATCACATCAGCCTTCTTTATTTTATTTCCAATCAACTTTCATAGTGATATTATTTAATGTAAATGTTTAGTGTTAGGTTCTTAAAGACTAATTCCAAGAGTTGGTGTGCTTTTGTTTAGTAAAATGGAAAAACATGTCACTTTATCAAAATTCTAGTGTTTATTACTTATTTAAACTTTAAAGAGTAATTATTTTTTCAATCCCCCCCCCCCCCCCCCAATAAAAGGTATATAAAACTAAAAAAATTGAATTTGAAATAATGATGTATTTTGATATACTTTTTTAGCTTCTCAATAATTAGACTAATACTTATGCGTAAGGTACAAGTAAGATGATGCGCATGCATGGATTAAGTTTAAGTTTATGTTTGATTGCAACATTATTTTAGAAGAAAAAGTAAAAAAAAAATCAAAAGTAATAAAAGAGAAATAGCCGCCCAAATAAAAAAAAAAAAAAAATTTGATTAAAATGAATCAGATTTTAAGTTCCAAATTGTCTTAAAGCTGTTTTGGCAAATGGGTGAGAGTTGCATCAACCACCGAAAATGTATTAGCCAACGAGTTGAAGTTTGTCTATGATCTGATCAACTTAGTGGATAATTCCAATTTTTAAAATTAAGCCCAAGACACCCCCTTCACGAGATTAATATATTTTATTCAAAAGTGAATGATTGTGCCACCACCAAAGCTCACAAAAGAAAAAGAAATAAAAAACATTAAAAATAAAATCTAATGACGAGTCTTATAAAAGTACTTTATCTCGCAATATAATCTAAAACATTATTAGGATCCACTTCAAAGAAATTTGGAAAGTGAGAATTAAAGTTCTTAAGAATATGCATTAATTTAATATTCACATGGGAATTAAATTAATAAAGATATTTGTTCTTGGAGAACATTTTAATGGTGGGTCATTAATCCCATTGAGAAGCTCTTGTGATAGCTATTTATCCACGTGATCTTTGGTGGGAACTCACCAACTTTATTCTTTTTATAAACCTAACCACTCAAACACTTCCTAATCTAAGAATAAACGTAAGCAGATAGAAAATAAAATAACAATAATTAGAGCTGTAGAAATGGCACGTGGCTATATTTAGAAATACCATATAGATGTTTTATAATTAAACTTACTCTCCTCCCACTCGCATGCATGAGGCGCAAGTTAGGGATGGCAATATTTGACCCGATACGAATTGGATACAAAGTTAACGGATTTGAGTTGATGATTTCTTGATATGAATCCGAATATGACACGATCTGTCAATACGAACAATAAACGGTTTGAGTTAGTAAATACGTTTAATTCGAAAATGACATGAATAGAACCGTCTAACTCATATTTTAGGGGAAATATATCAAATAATTTGTATATATTGATGGACATTATATCAAGTTCATGGAGAATTAGATGATAAATAATTTATATGTTTTGAAATTAATTAAATTTCAAGTTATTGTAGGTCTATGAGTGGTATGATTAATTAAAAGAGAATTTTTTTTTTTACTTTATATTTTACTTAATAAATTATACGGGTCAACTCGAACATGATACGATAATAAACAAATCGAGTTAGTATTTGATCACCTGACACCATTAGTTAAACATGTCAAATATTTCAATAGACTGTTAAATAATAAGAGAAGTGTGAGTGGTTTAGAGCATTCCCAATGTGGTTGATAACCTGTTAAATTTGGCAAAAAAAAAATCAACGCAACTTCTAAGCTGTTAAATTTAAGCGTTTGTATGGTATTCCTCCTTTAAATTTACAAATCCTTTAATTTTTATCAACCTGATTTGGGTATTCCACTTTAAAATTTATTATATTTATCATTTCACCCTTATAGTTAAACGTTATCATTTTAGGTTGTATTTCAATCAAATTTAACATATATACACTTAATTATTTTTACTTTTCATACACTAATTTTAACCTACCAATGATTGAATTTAGCATACACATTGAAAATGCTCTTAAGAATGAGTTTTGCTATAGTGACTTGATTTTGAAATATAATTCGGCAATTCGGACACGTATTCGCGTGTCATTGATACATTTTGAGTGGAAACAACTTGATTTGGTGTGTCATACTCAAAATATATCAGCTATACACGAATCCGAATCACCAAATTATGTCTCAAAATATTGCTTTTTAAAAATTTCCCCTTATGAACATAACCTATGTAGCATGGACACGGACACGGGTGTCGTGTCCGACACGACACGGACACGCCGACACGGCAAATCTAAAAAAATCAGGACACGACACGGCGGGGACACGGTATTAAATAAATATTTTTTATAATTATTTTTATATATAAAAAATATGAAATATCACATTAATACTAATCTCATACTACGAACAACATTAAACATTAAACATATAAGCATTAAGAGTATTAAATCCATTCTACACATCACACATCACAATGATACTAAATCCCATACTAATAATAAAAATCAAAATGCATATGGCTATGCAATTTATTGAACAAGAGATTAAAAATAAAAAATAAACAGGTGAGAAAAAGGAGGAAAAAAACATATGTTTCTGGTCCCTTTTTTTTTAAAGTTATTATATATTTATGTCAGTCGTGTCCCTTACGTGTCCCGGTCGTGTCCCTTACGTGTCCCAGCCGTGTCCAACTATTTTTAAATGCCTTTTAAGCCCGACACGCCACGTGGCGTGACGAACAAGTGTCCTAGCCGTGTCCCTTGTGTGTCCGTGTTCTTGAAGTGTCCGACACTCGTACGCGATCTTCGGAGAAGTGTCCGTGCTTCATAGAACATAACGATGACTAGTACTCAACACGTGTGTGTGGGTGTGGGTGTGTGGGTGTTTGTCTGTGGGTGTGTGTGTGTGTGTGTATATATATATATTAATATTATCATTTTTTTTTTCTCGTTCAAATCCACGTGCCCTCAAAATAACAAGATGGATTTTTTTTGGGTTAGAACAGAAGATAGATGGGGAGCTGATAACACGTACAATCCATCCGAATAAAAAAGTAGTAATTACAGCATGGTTTCCACCAAATAATGTTGAAAATAAGTGGTGAAAATGATTAAATATTTAGACCTTTTGATGCAGTCACACTACGTAGAGTCCATGCCATCCGCAAACAATAATAAGAAAGCCTTTTTCTTTTTACAACCGGCCAAACACTTTGTAGCTGTGTTGTGGTTGGCACCTCAAAGCATTTACACCTATCATGTCATAATAATATTATTTGTAAGAGTAGTCGTACTCTTGTTCAGTGATAATATGGATTTAGTATCCATATCGTTTTATTTGATTGAATATTAGTGGGATTTATATTATTTTTTTGATGAAATCCACATCTTTGTATAAATAAATAAAACAGTATCGATATTAACACCGAGTGTATTTAACATTTTTCTATTTGTAATATATTGTCATTATTATGTTCAGAAGGATTTTTTAATATATCTTAAATTTATCCAAATTGATAAGAGTTTGTTGATTTCTTCTATGTAAGTATTTTGGGTGATACAGGGAAAGAGAGAAGAAAATCTACTTAAATCACGATGTATACATCACTCTATACAATATATTTAGTTTTAAGCACTAAGAATTTTTAAAAAAAAAAATTATTTTTCTCTTAAAATTTACCTTCCAATAAATCTATGTTAAAAAATTTAGGTCAAAATCCATTTTATAGCTATTTTTAAAAAATCTACAAAAAAAACTATTGGCGGAGAACCTTTTATATAAGGTATTTGAGTAGTTTTTGTGAATTTTATAAAAATCGCTACAAAATGTATTTTGATCTAATTTTTTAAACATGAATTTATTGAAAGATTCATTTCAAGAGAATAATAAAAAATTTGAAAAAAAAAAATTTAGAGCGTACAACAAGATGTAATGTATGAATGATATATAAAATAAGATGTAGGTGAGAATTATCCTATATATAAATAGATAGATAGATACAAAATTTCTCTTGTGCGAACTTTCTTCACAAGAGTAAATGTGGAACTTTTGTATTGATTTAAGATTGATTGGATGATCCTTCATTTAATGAAGAAGAGAAAGATGAGGAAAGTTACTTTTTTAATTTTCGATCATAAAACTAGCCCCACCCCTGTGTCCCAGTGAGTCCTGAATTGTAGCTACACCCTCCTTTACTCTAGATATTGTTTAACAGGAAAGAGTGGATAACAGTTTGAGTCCGCACATAACTCATATACGAGAATACCATACAGGAGCATTATTTTTTTTTGTGTGTGTGTATTTACTATTCAAGGTTCTCCGTATTTTAATAATGATTTTATATGTTCATAATAAATAGATAAATAATTTGCAGAACCTTTCGCTTTAAATGTGACAAACTTAGGACTTACTGACAAATGACCCATTGATTGATTAACTCGAGAAATATTATGTGTGAAGGGTACACACTCTATATACTTAAAACTATTAAGAAAGAATTTATTAAAAATGAGACAATAACATAATACTAAATTACCATATTGAATTGTTTTTCCGTTGTATTTAAGTTGGGCTTTTTTTTACACAAATTCGTGTCGTGTCTTATTCAATAGTGCCCAGAGAATGTATCAAGTGGGTGATCACCCAAGGCCATCATTACACTATTTGTTAAAACTTATATGTTTAGGGTTTAATATTTTATATCACTGTTCTAAAAGGTGCGCTTAGGGTTGAGGGTTTAAAGAAATGTCTTGCCTTACGTTTTTCACGCGTTATTTTTGGTAAAAGTTTTAAGGGGCAGTTTTTTTTTTAAAAACAAAATCCCTTTAGAGAAATGATATCACCTTTTAAAGACTTTTTTTTTAAATCGGACCAATATCTCATTCAAAATAATCAAAAGACAAATGGTGTCCCAAACCTCTCTGCCTCTCGTCCAAAAAAATTGGTTTTTTTCCTTTCTTTTTTTCTTTTTTTTCTTAGTATTTACAAAAATAGTATTTTAGTTTGCATATATTCAGACATATCATAGCCTTGTTATAATTAAAAAAGTTTAAATATATTAAAAAATATATCTAAACGTCTTTTCACGTTTTTTTACACCTAACGCCCATCTTGACTTAAGGGTTGACCTCCACGCCTCAGTCACCCCCCGTGTTTTTCAGAACCTTGCTTTATATTCATACACATAAAATGACACTGTTTTTTTATTTTTTGCACGGGATTGTAATACCCCGTATTTTTTTTAGAATAAAATAAAACTATTTTTATGGAACAAAATAAAATTTGTTGGAACTAAATTAGATCGGGCAATTTAAACAATTAAGTAGGAATGAATTGATTAATTATTATTTCCTGATACATAAAATTTACTTGGCATGATATATAATTTTGATAAAAAAATAATAACATGTTCATTAAATAATTGATATATGGTGTGCGACACAATTTAACATATACTTCTTGAATAAAAATATTTGGGACGCACATGGGGAGGTTTTACGGTCTCGTTAGGATGTTTTAGACCCTTAGAAATGGTTCCAGGATATATATATATATATATATATATGAGTTGAGAGGTAATTGGGCTAAGTGGATAAGGTATTTGGGCTCATTTGGGGGTCTAAACTTGTGGGCTAAGGCCCAACTCGGGATTAGTAAGTTAGTTTTCTTTATTAAAAGTTAAATAACTCCCTGAGAGTTATATCTAAGAACCTTAGACTACGCCACTTAGAGGAAAGAGGCAAACCCATAAGAATGAATTAAAAAGGGAGAAGCAAGGGAAATGCGAGGGATCAACCAACATTATTAACGCAAGAATTTTCTTGCTTACTTTTATTTGTCCAAAATGCTTCTAAAATCGATGAATTGGATCTTGGTTATTAATATTTGGGATTTAAAAGTAAGGTAGGAAATTTCAGAAATTAAGCTGGATATAAATTATGGGTTGAATGTTGGAAAAATTTATGAATTAGGACTCTATTGGAACTCATGTGATTATTTACCTTTAGAGAACTATTGAGTATTTTACGGATCTAAATTTCTGGTGATAAATTCCCTAACATGTTGCAGATATTAAAGAACTTATGAATAAAATTTTGAAAATACATGAACCTCCGTTATGTTTTCAATAGGGGTGGAAGCGGTACGGGTTTTTACCGTACCGTACCGTTTTGGTCCGAAAAAAATGGTTTTGGTTTCATATATTAAAATATCAGAAACCAGTCTTACCGAAACCGAAATTACCGCAAAAAAGTTGGCTGGTTTTGGTTTTAATATTTAAAAAATCGATTTACCGAAATTACTGTACCGAAATTACCATACCGTACTGAATTTACCGAAATCAGAAAAAACCGTACCAAAATTACCGTGCTATACCAAATTTACCGTACCGAATTTACCAAAACCAGAAAAAAGTTGGTTTTGGTTTTGGTTTTAATATTTTAAAAAGTTGGTTGGTTTTGTTTTTGATTTTTGGGGACTTTTAGTGTTGGTTACTGAAACATAAAAAACCGAAACCAGAAACCAGAAAAAACCAAAATTTACCGAAACCAGAAAAAACCATAAGAAACCATAATTTATCGAAACCAGAAAAAAATCGAAATTACCGAAAAAACCGAAATACCAGCCGGTTTGGTTTTGGTATTGATTTTGGTGTACCGGGTGGTAAACTGGTACGGTTTGGTTTTACCATCTAGAGTTTGGTTTTGGTATTGGTATCTACTATTTACCGACCAAACCGTACCGCTTACACCCCTAGTTTTCAATTATAAGATTTGGGTCTTGAACTTAACATTAAATCATTTAATAAATGATCTTAAGAGGGTAAACAATGTTACAAACCCGGATTTAAAACTATATAGAGGGGAAAGCCTTCAGAAATTTTGGTTGGGAAGAAAAGAGGATTTTCGAACTTAACAAAAATCTGGGTAAAAGGTTGGTTTTCCCAGGGCGAACCGATTCGGTTTGTGGGGGTCCGAGCATGGGATCCGCCGTTGGGTCCTAGTTATTTTTAGAAGTTTATACGAGTTGGTGGGACCGTTTTTGGGAATTTATAAGTCGGCACAAAATTCTGTACGAAATAGGTACTTATAAGTCGGCACAAAATTCGAGGTGGCGACAATCGTTCGAACGAAATCATGGGCTTATTAGAATGAGATAAGCATATCTTTAGAACGATAAAAAGGTCGTTAGAATGAAATAGCTATTTCGTTTGAACAATCTTCATATGAGCTTCGAACGATGCAAAACAGTACGCCCTCGTGAGATGTTCGATCGAAGTAAACTTCAAACGAGAATGCATACTCGTTTGAACGAGATGCGCGTATTTTAAAAAATTTTAAAACCCATTAAAATGCCTCGATTTAAATAAAAAAACTCCCAAATATGAACGTAAATACATTCAAAATCCTAAATTATTTTATACCTTTATATTGTGAAGATCTTCTTGAATATAGAGATGATGAAAATTTTGTTCTTCATGACGGCTCGAATCAAATGGTAAAGGGATATGCCAAAAACTATACGGCTATGAGCAAATTAGGCTCTTACAAATCTCCCATTTTTGGCTATTATGGTACTAACATAAAATCCAAATGTAAATTATAATTAAATCCCTTAAGACAAATATAATA
Source organism: Sambucus nigra (assembly GCA_949130495.1). Lineage (NCBI taxonomy): Eukaryota > Viridiplantae > Streptophyta > Magnoliopsida > Dipsacales > Adoxaceae > Sambucus > Sambucus nigra. The sequence continues at coordinate 44,348,377 of OX422215.1, read as the reverse complement.
TCTTAATACCCTCCCAAACACTAAAATGGATAGGTACAAGATAGAGTTGTCTTGAAAATAAAGTCTTCAAATCTTCACTTCTTCTTTATCTTCTCTAAGGTACTTTGTCTTCATCGAGTGTAATTCAAATATGATCTCCCAAAAGAACCTACATACATGAAACAAATAAAATACCCCGTGATGCATCGAGTTTCATATATATCAAATAAAATCCATGAAGATAAAATCTTTTCCATAAATCAAACTTTCTGTAATTTGTTCTCTCCCGTTTATTTTGTCCGAAATAGATAATGAGTAAAAGCCAATCATGAAAAATAGGGAACATCACTGAAAAGAATAAGATATCATCACAAAAAGATATACAAAGATAAACAGGCAATGATAATCTCAAAGGCTCCTATAACTATTTTCGATTTTACAAAGACAAGGGAAAAAAGATTCAAAGACAACACACCATGGAGAAAAATAAAAATAATCGAATCATTGAAACGAAATGTAGGGGTGTGAACACATACTATATGTTAATCAACGTAGATAAACATAACATATGTGCACGAAGGAATGAGACGCCACTAACGCAAGATCTCAAAGTCTAACTTAGGTGTAAAAATGGTTAACTAAAGTGAAATTGACTTAACATATTCAACTAATCAAGATCGTGAGTGATTTTCACACCAATAATGCCCAAAGCTATGTAATACTTTATTAGATTTTTTCAAAATGTGCAAATCCATTGATCTTCGACTTAAGTCCCTTAAAACTCACATATCGATTTTATTTTCTCTCAATTTTTTTTGAAAAAATCAATGCTCATATATAGCAAATCATCAATGTTCTTTGAAATTGGCCTAGCACTTTCTGTTTTTATGTGCCTTTAATCTTTTTTACTCTTTTCTTTTTGCAATTGGTGGATATTCACGCAAAGTCAATCTGTCTTTCGCATGCCGATTCCATTGATTAAAATATACCAAAATTTATCAGATAAATGATTTTCTATATTTTTCAATCCAAAATATTGTTCTTACAATCATTACTTTTATTATTTCGTTTTTCACATTTTGTTCGTTTTAAAAGAAGGATTGTGATTAAAACATTACAATCGACACGTGAAAGGTAAGTGCAATACTCAAATAAGTTTGTGCTCATGTGCATTAAAGGTGACAAGGAGTCAAACACGTATTAAGTAGTTATCATATCACATCTTAATGACTCCACACATTATAAAATACAATAATAAATGTTGGCATGTCTCAAAATACTATAAAATAGTCACGTGGATATGAAATGAATGGGTGACTCGAATATCTTTAATATTCACCCATATATGGTGCAAAAAAATACAAAACTCTATGGATTTTTAATTTTTTTTATCAAAAATAAAATCTTTTTAGCTTTTTCACATTTTCTTAAAAAAAATTGAAAACTTTTTTGTATTTTTCAAAAGTTTTCAAGAAAAACAAAATTCTTTTTGAATTTTTCAAAAAAATATATCAAAATGAAAAATATAAGTACAATGATAGTACGATCTAGCGATAGATATGTAAAATATGAACATGAAAAGTATCACTACACCAAAAAGGTAAAATTGTCACCTTTGAGACGGCCAGCCTTGTCACGGTCATTGATCGTGATAAAAAAAATATGTATTTTTTGTCACGGTCAATGACCGTGACAACATTAAAAAGTTGTCACGATCGAAGACCTTGACAGGTCCGTGACAACTTTCTTTACTAAAAACCCTACCGCCTCTTTTTTTCCCACCGTTTTCAATTCCCACCAATTCTCCCTCTCTCTCTCTCTCTCTCTCTCTCTCTCGTTTCAAGTATTTTTTTTCTCCCTCTTTTTTTCCTTTGTATATGTGTGTGTATATATATATCTGTGTGTGTTGTGTGTGTAAGTGTAGGTGTAGGTGTGGGTGGGTGGAGGCAGTGATGGCGACGGCTGAGGGGGGGGGCGCAGGCAGCGAGTGGTGACTGGGGGAAGCAATGGGGGTGTAGGTGTGGGGGGAGAGCAGGGGTGGGGCAGGGGGTAGTGAGGGTAGGGGTGGGGGTCGAGGTAGGGGGCAGTGGGGGTCGGGGTGTGTGTGTGGGGGGGGGGGGGGGACGAGAGTGTGTGTAAAGGTGTGTGTATGCATGTTTGAATTAGTGTAGGCGGTTTCAATATTTGGCACACAAACCTTATTTAAGCCATGTAATAATATTATAAATGACTGGGGACATTTGAAATATATTGATGGAACTCCTTATAACGTAACATACCCTAGTAAAATAATTATGTGTTCCTCTTTGTGCAAAAACACAATATGAACCCTTACTTGAGAACTTGTTATTGTTAAAAAAAAAAATTATGTAGACGATATAAGGAGTACGGGATATATGTTTATTCTTGGTTTGGTTAATAACCTTTTTAATTTGTATACATTGTAATTCGATAGGACCCGTTTCTCTAAATTGAAATTGAATTTGAATGTGTATTGATATTAATATAAATTGATATAAATTGAAATTGAATTTGAATTATTATTAATATTGGTATAAATTGGTATAAGTTTTAGTTCCTATGCATACTTTCAATTAAATTGAAACATACTTTAAATTACATAATTAAACGAAATCTCTCGAATTGTGATAAGACATAATTAAATGAAACATACTTTAAATTACATATAGTGAGCATTGATACTAGCCTTGTATTTCTTATGCACACGCATTCAATATCCCTTAGACCCGATCTAGAGTCATTACCACTGTAATGAGATCTCTCTAATTGTCCCGTTTGGACAATTTAGGACTGCATAATTTCTGTATAATAATATTCTTAGTGACTTAAATTGTTTACTTTTGGGATAAATTCTGCAGTCGTATCTTAATGTTCTCTGGGTACATGCTAGATGATGCGATGTTAAGTATTATTTCAATTGATAAATTGAAATGACACTCACACTTGCAAATCTATGACGTGTACTTAGAGAACTATGGGGATATGCTGCCGAATTTTTCTCAAATTAGAACAATGTGCATGAGGTGTTAAGTATATTACAGAAATATGCGGTCTTGAATGGGATAGGACCACTCACCCTTTATAGGAGATGGAAAAAATAGGAATTAATATTATAAATTGAATTTTAATTTTAACTTCAATTTCAAATTGAATTTGAATTTGAATTTGAATTTGAATTTGAATATGAATTTGAATTTGAATTTGAATTTGAATTTGAATTTGAATTTGAATTTGAATTTGAATTTGAATTTGAATTTGAATTTGAATTTGAATTTGAACTTGAACTTGAACTTGAACTTGAATTTGAATTTGAATTTGAATGCATGAATAAATTTACGCATAGAGACTAGTCTTCTAGTTCTTATGCGTATGCATTCAATATGTGATTCTTTATACGAATGGGAACTAAATATACACACTTTTGTTTATGCTAATCCACGAATATACGCTTCTTACCCATAATAGGTGATTGTTTGTAGTAGCTGTGATGGGATATCCTAAATAAAAAGAGTGGATAGGTGAGACAAATAAATTAGGGGATGTGTTTCGCAGGGGTGCAAATGAATTTGTGAAATACGCAAAGAGATGTCATAATGATAAAGAGTTTATGTGTCCGTGTGTTAGGTGTAATAATGGTAAGGTGTTTGAGTGGAAAACAGATTAACTACATTTGTTAATATGGGGTATGCAAGATAGTTATCGAATTTGGGTTTTTCACGGGAGACCGAAAGTTCCTTTTGTCCCCGAACAACCTTCACAACAACCTTTAACAAGTAGGATAGATGTAGAAGGGGAGGATGACAATGTAGATCATAATATGCTAGAGGATTTAGTTGACAACGTGTATGGAGTTCATGAAGTGTAAGAGAATGAAAATGATTGTGGTTGTCCCATGAGGTAATTATAATGAAAATATTTGTTATTAAATGTCACATTACAGGAAAGATTTTCAACTAACCTAATCTATTTATCTATATTCTCAACTCTTAAAGACGGGTGATGTGACATCAAGGCTTGCTTGTCTAGCCACTAGACCCTTGTTCATGGCACAAGAGTACAAAAAGTATCGATTGAACAGTTACATATTCGGTACAAGGGTGTACGAGAAAAATAAAAATGTACAGACCTCTATAGCACCTCATAATTTCTGGGTCATGATTTTAATTAATTAATTCGGTAATTAGTGATTCTTAATTAATGAGAATTAATTAATGGAAATATTTAAAGTGAGTATATTTAAATAAGTTAACAGGTGAGAGTTAATTTAGAAATTTATTCCAGATAGAGATTTTAAGTGCGCGGTTGAGTCCGGTAGGATTAATTAGTCCAAGATAAGTTGTTACATGCATGTAATGGGTATTGGGGCCTAATTAGGCATATGTTAGTTCCATATAGAGAGTATGGACCCCTTTTATTAAGTCTCATAAGCCCAAAACGTGAATAGAATTTTTAACCACAAATGGGTAAGGGGTAGGCAACATGAAATCACATTAGAAGACTAAAGATGGAAAATGCTAAAGGGAGAGAGCTAAAGAGAAGATGAACTTGGGGATCTTGGAGAGATTGCTTCAATTTCAATTCAACGCCTTCATTCAAATCTTTGGATCTTCATTATTGAGGCAAGTAGTTTAAATTGTGATTATTAAATTGCATCTACATTTTCATATTAAAGAGGTGGAATCCAATTGAATTCTAGGGTTTGTTCTTGAGTAAATTGGGAATTTCCTTTTAATAAGAGTTATAAATATGTAGGGATTTTGAGAATTGATGAAATTGATGATTGAATTATCAAAATTGTTAGGGCTAGATTTGTGATAACAAAAGAATGGATTTAGGATAAATCTTGAAAAGTTTTGATGAAGAAATATGTACAGAATTGAAGTATTTACTGCGCTATTGGCGATTATGTTCGCAAATCCCTATAGAAAATGGAATTTTCTAACTTTCGTTGTATGATATGTTTTCTCCAAAAACGTCTCCAAAATTCCCCAAAATGGCATTTTAAAAATCTGGACAGATTCGTGGGACAAATTTTATGAAATATTTTTTAGTTGTTATTCCGTTGGATATTGCCTAGATTGATAGGGGTGACTAATTACCCTTGGATTAATTAGAGGATTAATTAAATTGAAGAGATTAAGGTTTATGATTGAGTGATTGAAACCTTGTTAATTAAGTGGGGGAAACTTAATTGGATGAAATTGAATATTGAATTGGGAATATTGAATTTCGGACCGAGGGATAGAAAGTTCAGGTATACTTGAAAGGGGTTACGCCACGGTAATGGGAATTAATTAATGTGCAATTAATTAAAATGAAATCGGACCGTATACTCAAATATTTTAGGCTTGCGTATGGGCAAAATACTTCGATAGCCTGGATTTCTATATATATGTCGATGTGTAGTACATATATAATTTATATATATATATATATATATATATATATATATTTGTGTGAATAATATATATAGTAAAGCCATACCACTATTAATGCTATCATGGGAGGTTGCGCGATGTGGGTAAACCCCCTGGCTAGCGAATGCAGGGTGAGTATATTCATCAGGCCATAACGTCTGTGACTTAGGGGTGGGACGGTCATGGTATGGAGCGGACACTTTCGGTGGGAACTATGGCCGCCTCCTATGCGTTTGGTGATAGCATTTTATATCCGGCATGTGTGTGAATGTTGAGGTATGATATGTATATATAGTGCAGAATTATATACGAAAATTTATATATATACATGGTGTGAAATGCATAGATAATATAACTTGTGAAATGGTTATATGTTATAAAGTTGGATATGGATATAAATAAGTTAGTGTGAAATATAACTTATAACTCGTATACATGATGTGAATGGTGTAAAGGATATAACTAGTGAAAATGTTATATGGCATTAATTAGGAATTGATTTGAATAAGCTAATGTGGCTAATAAACCATAAAATGTATAGAACACTCACTCAAGTTGGGATAGTGGGAAATAGTGAGATATACGAGACAACGCTAGTTATGGAGGGTTAGTTAGATGGGGCGTTTATGGTTTTGGTAGGCGTGCACATTAGTTGAGGGGTGAGGTAAACTCAAGGGAGTGCGCCGCACTAATTTAAATATGGAGAGCATTTGCATATTTACTTCTCGCTTTTAAATTCACTTTCTAAATATTTTTAAATATTTGTGGGTTCTAACACTTGCTATGAAACATTTTTAAAAACTTTTTAGGTGTCCTACCACACGGGCGCCAGTCTTCATCTTTCCTACACGGTGCGCAGCTCTAGCTTATGTGGATTGCTGCGGAATCTTTGTTTAGACGCTTCTCTCATTCTATCTTTAGTTAGGGACTTTTTGAGTTATACTATTGAGTTTGTGCTTTCATATTCAGTCTTTGCATGTATCGGTATTCTTTTATACTTGCATTTTGTGGATTGCTTGTAGTCGATGTTGCTCGACAAACACTTGTACTTATTTTGTGGCATGTTTAGTTTATTTCTTGTAATAGTTAATTTGGTTTCCTTGTATGTTGGTTGATTTTGATTTAATTCATAAGATAAAATTTGGCATGAGCTTAATTTAAGACTAGGTGATTCCTGTTTAATTTGGTATAGGACTGATCACTCGGTATTTTATTGAGCGGGGTGTCAAAAACTCGAGCATTTCGTATAAGGCACTTACTTTCTTTCGAGCGAGTGCGAAAAATAAAAACTTGTTGAGGCTGAAATGACTTAATATGGTGTAATTCGAAATACATTTGAATTGGACTATGTAAGCTTCAAAAAGATTGTATTTTACTGTGATTGGGTAAGAGTTGAGGATAAAAATGCTTGTAAAGTTTATACTGGCACCAATTTAATGATGGTTGACTTGTCCAAGTTGAAGAGTAGTGAACACGTGAGCGATGAGTCGTTTGTTTATGCTTTTTAAAAGGTCAGGCAAGTGTTTTACTCGTAGTATATCAACAATGAGCCGTGGTCAATCGTGCTACATGCGCCCAAGCGTCTAAACATTAGTGTGGATGACTTGGCTTCTCCTACCGAATATCAATCCATTTTTTATGATAACCCGAATTTAAAATAATTTTTAGATTTTAATGACTAGTGGTTGTATTATTCTAGTGCTTAATTATTATTGGACTACAATTTAATGTTTTTTATTCATTTGTACTTGATCATTTTAATGCTTGTAATAACCAAGTGAATATGTTAATTAGGATTTTAATCAATTTAAGCATTAATTCACAATCCATGACCCAGGAGTGTGTGTACATGGGGGGCAGTGTGTATATTAAATTTGGTATTGGTATAAATTGGTATTAGTATAAATTAATATTGGTATTGGTATGTATTGTTATTATCGGATTTGAGCATTAATTCCAAATACATGACCCGGGAGTGTGTGTGCGGGGACGGGGGGAGTGTGTATGTGTGAATTGAATTTGGTATTGGTATAAATTGGTATTGATATTGGTATGTGTTGTTGAAACACCCTAAATATTTGACTTACTTGAGTCTACATTATTTAGGCGTTTCAACTAATTTGGATATTGTGTCAAAACATATTTTTAGTGCGAGTCTTCTCCTTGGTACATCTTACGTCATTACTCGACGACTCAACATGCCTCGACTCTACACAACGACATATCCGAGTAAAGGTATTCACGTGTGATCACACATTTGCACTTGACACATTAGGCACACATGCATATTTCTTGATCTATGATTTTTAAATTGCGTGTCCTATTAATTATTAGCCGAAACATTTTTTTTCAAAAAATGAAATTATATTTTTTTTAAAAAAATAAGTTGACCCAAAATATTAAAAGTTACATAATAAATTTTTGTAGTTAAGAATATTTTTTTTTTGAAGTTAAAAATAAATTTTTGGTATATGCGTGTTCATCATTTTAGTGATGCGTGTTCATCATTTTAGTGCAGGAACTTGTATACATATTAAGTATAGAATAATGTTACATTTCCCGAAATCATCCTTCCCGATTCCATCCCCCAAACAATCTCCACCCTTCTTTAAAAGTCAAAACAATCTCCACCCTTAATCTATTTTTGAAAAACAATGCATTATACATATTAGAGTTATGATTTATTCCTTTAAAAGACATTCTTTTAATTTTTTAAAATTTATTTTAAATTGATAAATAATTTAGTCCAATCATTTTTATTTTGTTCCAAAAAATTCTTTTGGAATAAAATAAAAAGCTTGAACTAAATGTGTATTAAAAAATAGTAAACATAGTTTTTTTATTTATAAAAAAAATTATATTTTTAATTTTAATATAAAAAAATTGTTTAATTTGATTTATTAGTTTCGCGATTGATTAGTGCCGCTGACGCGTACCTACATTTCCGGACCCACATCAGCACTAATCAACATCATTTATTAAATGTGGGTCCGCGCCAGCGGCACTTTGACTGTTTTATTTTGTTCCAAAAAGTTCTCGAACACTAATTTAACCAATATTTTTTTTATTTTTAAACGTTCGCGTCAGCAGCACACTTTGACTGTTTTATTTTGTTCCAAAAAGTCCTCAAACATTAATTTAACCAATATTCTCTTATTTTTAAAGGTCCGCGTTAGCCATACACTTTAAGTTTTTTTATCTGGCGAGTAACTTTTTGAAATAAAATAAAAAAATTTGAACGAAATGTGTATTAAAAAATAGTAAACATATTTCGGATTTGTGCGCCAATGTCGGTTAATTCCTCAAACATTCATTTATTCAATATTCTCTTATTTTTAAAGGTCGCTCCAGCGGCACCCCCGGTTTGTGCGCCAATGTCGGTTAATTCCTCAAACTTCAAAATAAGAGAATATTAAAAAAATGCGTGTTTTAAAAATAAGCCACGCTGCTGGCGCGAATCATTAAAAATAAGATAATATTAAAATAAGGCGTGCCGCTGGTGCGAACATTTAAAAATAAGAGAATATTGAGAAAATTGATGCTTTAAACATATGAAACCTTATTTTATTTAAAAAAAACGATTTTCTTTTATTTTTTAAAAACGGTTTCTTATTAGAAAAACAATATTTTTTTTAAAAAAATATGAAAAACAATTTTTTTAAAGCTGGCACGTGTGAAAAGATATTTTTTTTATAATAATATTTTTTTGTGAAAATATTTTTTGACCTACAACGATGACAATTTCAACTCATTTTGTGCGACGCACTGACATGTCGCGTCTGTATTGCTTCATTTTTGGATCCTGATGGGACCCACACCATAGGACTGAACCAATGTAGACACGACACGTTAGTGAGCCGTACAAAATAAGTCGGGTTCGTGATCCTAAAATAAATCATAATTCTAATTATTTATTAATTTAAAAAAATATTAAGAGAATATTTTTTAGTTTTGTTTTGGCACTTTATTAAAATTAATATTTTTTTTATAAATAAAAAAAATTATATTTTTGACATGATATCGCGATTGATTAGTGCCGCTGGCGCGGACCCATAAAATATCGCCACTAATTAGTGTCGATGTGGGTCCGCGCCAGGGACACTAATTAATTGGGATATTTTTTATTGAAAAAATATCGCGATTAATTAGTATCGCTGGGGCGGACCCCACATTCAACAAATGATTTGGATCCGGGAATGTGGGTCCGCGTCAGCGGCACTAATTTATAGCGATATTTTTATTGAAAAAATATCGCGATTAATTAGTGCCGCTGGCGCGGACCCACAATCCTGGACCCATATAATTTATTGAATGTGAATATAATTTTTTTTTATTTATGAAAACAATATTTTTTAATTTTAATAAAAAAATTGTTTGCTTTAAAAAAAATAAAAACTGTTTTTTTTAATATTAATAGGAAACTGTTTTTTTTTGTTTTTAAAAACATTTATAAAAAGTTAAAAAGTTGTAAAATAGTGAAATGTTTTTTTTTGTTTTTAAAATCTAAGTTTCTTTCTGTATTGACTAGAGAGAGTAGCTGTTTGTTTTTTTTTTTTTGTTTTTTTTTTTTGTGCAAGTCTAAAGCTTGCATTTGTGGTGGGCCAGCTTGCATTTGTCTTGTCCGGCGTGTACAAAAAACGGGTAGGAAAGTGTGTAGCTCTAGTGTTATTCATTATGTAACTCAATTAGAACCGTTGGATTTTAGTGATAGTTGTATCCAATTCGGTTACACCCCTTTTAACCGTCAGTTACCCATTAGATCTCATTGTCTTAGATTGGGTGTTTAGATTTTATGCCACCTGTCCAGAATATATCTGTTGGAAAGTTTGTTACAACTAAAACCCTATACTGCCTTATTTGTTTCTTTATCTTATTAGTGGTTTTAGGTTTTCAAGAAAATGGTTTTAAGTTCTTGAGTTGTTTTTATAACCGACTGTATTTGCATGAGATTGACTGAATTTGTTAAGTTGTTAAAATCAGTTAATTAGTTTTAACTCGAATTAATCTCGACCTTTGATTAATATCTTTTAATCTGAACCCTTGATTTTAAAAGTTTCTAGAATATTGTTTTCTCACCTATATAAACCTCTTTGCAGAGTTTATTGGAGTTAGATTTTTTTGAGAGACTTTTTCAGTCATATTTCCTAGAGTGAGAAACACAAGAGGGTTTAATATTTTTAGAGAGAAAAATATAGAGAATTAGAGAGAATATCTAAGAGAGAGATTGAATGTTATTTTACACACATTGTGTTCATGATAAGTGTTGTATGTATTTCTTATAAAGAATATTTATAAGATTTTTGATTGAAAATTTCTTTTGTAAGTTTTTGTAGAAAACTTAATTGGTCTTAATTGAAAATGAATTTTTCTTAAGTTTTTATAGAAAACTTATTTGCTTGATTACAAATATATTTTTGTTACGTTTTTTAAGAAAACTTATATGCTTGTGTTAAGAATTAAATTCTTGCATTGTTGCATTTAGAACATATTCACTTACACGTTTTGCACAACTAGTATGTTGTTGAGAGATCAGTTTTGACTGAGTTGGAATTGCTAAATAAGAATGACGGAGTTACGAAGTTGAGAGAACAACTACAACAATCAGAACTGCAGAGAAGTTAGAAGGATACGAGACCAAGAGGGTACATTCCTAAACTTGTATAGGTCTGTTTGTGTGTTTAGTTTGTTATATAGCTTGTAACCGATAATTCTTTTTAGTGAAATTTTGTTTTACTCCGTAGAGGGAGTCGTGGATGTTTTCCCGAGTTTGAATTTTTACCACGTTAAAAAATCATAATTGTTATCTTCTTATCCTCATCTTATTCTATGTATGATTTAGAATTAAAATTATTACATGATTTAATTGGAATAATTCTTCATATTTGATATATTGGATTGTAACGTAATAAATCAGATTGTTATTAATTTAACTTTTAATTAAATCAGATTTAATTGATTTTTATTTCCGCATGTATTAAAATCTGATTAGTTAGATAATAAAGTTTTTCTTGATTTGATAATATACATGTTATTAGAAAAACTTGCATGAAATCAGAGTATGTTTATGTGTGCGTATGGAGATTGTTTCATGGGCGCATCTCAAGAAATGTTTCCCTCATCCTCGGGTGGGAAAGAATTTTCAGTTGTTATTATTATATTTGGGCATTCATCCAAAGTCCATGACCTGGGAGTGTGTGCGCGTGGGGGGGGGGGGGGGGGGTAGTGTGCGTGTGTGTAAATTGAATTTGGTATTGGTATAAATTGAAGTTGATATTGGTAATGGTATGTATTGTTATTATCAAATTTGAGCATTAATTCAAAGTCCATATATATGTTTGTACTAATAATAACAATTTTTGCAGAAAATGACTTCATCCGAGCACCGTAGCAGAGGCAACGAGAGTTACTCGGCCAGTTGGGCCCCAAAATGGGGTAAATTAGAGTCTGTCGTCGAGAATAAGACGACATTATTGGCTAGAGCGCTAGAGTTTCTAAGGCGATCGTTGGCCCGGGGTATACTAATTGGAGGGTCGTGACTATTAACCTCAAGATGAACATCTGGGTGGCACCACAGGTAGTGTATTTATATTTATCTTTATATTTATAAGCAACTAACACTTACTTTCTTTTTAGTATGTATTTGTTTTATAGGAACAATTAGTCCCGCCCCCCACATCTCCGTGACCCCACGTTGGAACAATTGAGGGATTAATATAAGTCGTGGAATAAGAATATGAGGGCACGGTACTTTGGGTAGACCCACGAGTCCATTCGGAGAGTACATGACACCGTCCCCCTGAAGGAGCCGATCTCATTGGCACAGTGGCAAAAGTTTATCGACAATGAGATCAATGGGTGGTAATTGGCATCTCGATAATCGGGGAGGGACAACTGGGTGAAAAAGTTGGATATGCACTACTCTGGGCCAACGTCTTACGCTGAGGTGGAACACAGGATGGTAAGTTTTTATTTTTATTTAATTTTTGTTTTATGTTAATCTAATTTAGCATTACTTTGCATTACTTACTTATTTTGTATTATTTTATTTCAGTACATGGGGAGTGTCCCTGGGGGTAGGCCACATAAGCTCCATGCTTGTGTTGCAATTCGGATGAAAAAGGGCAACGACAAGGAGGTGGCCCGAGCGTTGTAGCCACCATTGTAAGTTATATATGTTTAATGTTTTAAATTACGTTATTATTTTTTTATTTACTTAATTAACTAATCGTGTACTTTTTATCTTTTAAGGCAAAGCTTAAGGTTGTGCATGAGTCGCAATTTGATGCCAACAAAGCATCTTTGGCTACGAACGCACTCAACCAAGTGCTCGGGGCGGATCGCAAGGGAGGCACTATGGGTAAACTCGTGAGTGGAGAAGTCAACGATCATCGGAATGGAGACGAGCAACACCGGATTGGAACATAAGGTGAGCACCCATGAGGATAAGCTATCGAGGTTGGAGGCGACGGTCCTAGATATGTACGCCTTCATGAAGCGTCATTTGGGCAAGGGAAAGGGGAAGGTAAAGGGAAAGGATATAGACGAGGATGAGGACGTCACTGCTTCGTCGCTGATATGCATGGACTTAGCGCCATATGATCATTTCTCATCGTGAACCCCGTCGAGCGGCCTATGTCAATAATCGGTTAGCCGAGCGTGTTTCTACTCGACATATATTGTGGAGAGACGATAACGAAGGGGTTAAGGGACCCAGGATTCGGTCCGGGAATGCTAGTTCATGGACGTCCCCTCCAAGACAGTGAGGCAAGATTACGCGTCACGCATGTGGTGGACGGAAAGGAGAACTCACCTTTGTGGTTGCGTGTACATTGTGGATCTGAGCATATTGAGGGGTGTCTCATTTCATATGTCATGTGTCCTTCCTTCCTCCTCTGACTTGATCAAGACCATTCTTCATGAAATTATTTCTATCTTTTATATTGGGATATTGGATTGTATTTGTATTTTTTTTTTGGTACATGTCGGTTTGTATATGGATATTTGCAATTCTATTTATTTGGATATGGATATATGCCATGATTTGGACATTATTTCTATTTTATTTGAATTTATGCTATTTGGACAGGTACAATTTTGCTATAACAGGTACAAATATACTGCTGGGCAGTTACAGTGGCCATACTGTTCAGCACGTTTTTTTTAATTCTGCCCATAATTGTTAAGATTAAAAATCGTGACAAGTCCGTGACAAAGAAACTTGTGATGGACTTGTCACGGTCTTTGATCGTGATAATTTTTTGGGTTTATCACGGGCTGGTCACGGTATTTGACCATGACAAAACTTGTCAAGGTCAAAGACCGTGATAGGACCGTGACAAATCTAATGAACTTATCACGGTCATTGACCGTGATATGTTCATGACAAAGACATTTATCACCCCCAAACTAGTCACGATCAAATATCGTGATAAGTTAGTCGTTTTAGTGTAGTGTATCATATGCTAGAAATAAGTCTTAAACTTAATCATTAGGCCCAGAGGTTTTCTCCAAAGGAGATATCCTATGAAAAACATTCATCAAATCTTGTGAAGTTTTGGCTAAATACTCAACTTGCTCCCGAAAACTCTCAAAATCTCTCATGTCATGTGAGGGAGCATGAAGAGCAACATGTGCGGGAGTGCGTGCAAAAAAATGTGTAGTAGCATATCGTGGAAGATACCTATTAGACCCTCCCCTAACTTAAAGCAAAACTCCCTAAGGTGATCTTTTTCTTTGCAATGGGAACAAACATAAACGGCCTTAGGTCCACTTCTCTTAAAATGTTTAGGATGAGTTTTCTTATGTGGATTCGGACGCCTAGGGGGGTTAGGTCGAGGGCCATATGGATCTAGTATAAACTCGGGAACCAACTCGGGTGCTACATGGAAAGTGGATGCACCGTCATAACCTATTTCTAGCCTCTCAACATTATCAAATTCATGACCAAGGAGCATCTTTCCTGTTTTCTTAAATGTGTCCTCTAAAGTGACTTTGACCTCCCGAACACGTTCGACGTCTCTCTCGAGTTGGGATACACAGATTTCAAGTTTTTCACGAGTATTCAATGAATATAGATGATCTTTTATAAGACTAGCCACAGTGTTCACTCTTTTTCTGGCCTAAGACGATCAACTGTTCACTGAAAGAAACCTCCACCTTCTTGAGTTGACTCGACGAAGCCTCACAAAACCTCAAAACTTCCACCTCTCTCTCCAAATCTAATACCCTAAGATAAAAATCTTTGTTCAACTTTTTAGTTTTCAACGTCTCGGTGTACATATCACTAAATGCTTTTTGGAGATCCCCTTCTCCCTCACTTGCCATCTCACCCTCACTCTCACGAGAATGTCTCGAAACAACGTCGAGGCTCTCATGTTTACATGTGTACTCATTGTCATGGGATAAACTGGTAGTGCTAATGTGACTAGCCATGAAAGAAATGCATGTTTCATGTAGTAATTCTCCCCCTGAATCAACTGACTCGATGTAATTATCGCTAACAGTGGCCTTATTAGCAATTTCCTTGCGTTTTCTCTTTTACATAATGGGACACTCATATGCCTTGGGACCTTTACCTTTGCATTCAAACACCTTATCTCTTTCACTTTCTCACTGTTATCCTTGACCTCATCCTTCTTTTTTTTTTTTCAAAAATGTTTTTATTGGAAGAATTTTCTTTGCAAATTTTGAGAAACTTTTTTTAAAAATTCGCAAATAAGGCCAAGTCATCAATATCAAAATCTCACTCGAATTAAGAGTCATAAACTCTCTCCTTTTTCTTTTTCTTAGCTTGAGTCTTTAAAGCAACCCCTATATCCTTAGATTTAATGATTTTAGGGACAAATCTATCTCATAAGTGTGAAGGTATCCCACGAGTTCTTCTAACCTAAGAGTATATAAAATTCCTAAAGAGTTAAGAACCGTAACCTTGGCAATAAATCGGGAAGGGCGTGATCTCAAAATCATTTTAATGACCTTAGCCTCAAGAATTATCTCATTCAAATTAAAACTAGTGTTTACGATATCCGATAACCTAGCATAAAATTCATTAAAACTCTCGGACTCTAACATAGTGATGGTCTCAAAATTGGGTGGTCAAATTTAGAAGCTTAGACGCCTTAATAGCGTTGGTACCCTTATGTGTCAACTAGAAAAAATTCCATGCTTCCTTAGATGTAGTGCACGTCATGATGTGATGGAACTCATCCGGGCGATGGCTCCAAAAATCACACTAAGGTCGCGAGAGTTGTAGGTACTCCACCTAACCTCATCATCAGCCAAGGAAGAGAAATTTAGATTTAAAAGAGGAGACTAAACAAAAAATATAGAATCTATTAAACAAAATAGATAATCAAAACCCAGAACAAACTGGCATGAATAACCCAGGGGATAACAAAATTCCTAGGTTATATTATGGTTCGGAAGAAATTAAAACTCTTCAAACAGAAGAATTTAATTACACCAAATATATAAACGTTCCTAAAATATTAGATTATTGGAGACATCTATACAAAGATCCAATATTAACTGTCTTAGAACGTAATAAACTCATTGAACAAATACAAACCACGTATTTAGAAAATGAAAAACTATTACAATATTATCAGAATGAATTAAACCAATATTCATCTGATGAGGAAAATTTTCCACCACATGTAGTAAATACAATTGATGGAAAATGGAAGGCTGAAGAACCACTTCAGGAATTCCAAAATTGGGAAGCTTTTGAAGATTATATGTAAACACCTGCATATAAAAATGAAAAAGAAGATTTTGTTAAAACAAGCAATACTTCTACAGCTTCTACAAGTAATACTAAGAATGAGGAGGAACCATATCCTTTTTTCTTGAGAAGAGATAATTTGAACAAACAAAATATATCTCAACATGGTATTTATCTTGATTTAAGGCATGTACCTTTTAACGATCAAGAACAAACTATTAATGAGTGGGCAAAATCCATGTCTATACTCATTACTAATTATAGAAGTGTATGGTCTAAAGAAAAAAATTTAGACTACCTTGCTACAACACTCCAAGGAGATGTTTTACAATGGTTGCCACAATGGGAAAACTCAGAAAAAGGAACTCGGCAAAAATCTGAGTTCCTACAAAACTTCAAGTCCTTTGATGAAATACTAAAAGGATTTGTTGATATAATTAAAGAAAATATAATTGGATATACTGGAGAACCAAGACTCCAAGAAGATGCGTGTTACATATTATCTAAACTAGAATTGTGTAACATTTGTCAATTTGAAGAATTTGTTGAAATATATAAAAAATATTGTTTCAAACTAAAGCATTCAGAAAATATTCATTGGCTGGATCAATTCTTCCACAAACTCCCAAATCCATGGGATGAAATGTCCTTAAAATCTTATCGTGCTTGGTTAAAAACTATCGAGAAGGATGGCAATCTTGGTTTTCGCATTAATTGGGTATTAAGAGAAATATCTGAAAAATGTTTTGAAATTAAGGCGAAAAAACAAGTTAAAAATCAAATCACAAAATCTAAAACTGGTTATAAATGTTGTGAGAATATTTTAAGAGAAAATTGGAAGATAGGATGTAATCTTCCTCCTAGAACTTTCAAACATTCTCGAAAGAGAAAATTTAAATGGAAACCTTGGAAAAAGAAATCATCTTTTTCAAAGAATAAAAAATATATTAGAAAAAAGAAACCTTCTAAAAAACCACCTCTAAAAAAGAAGTGTCGTTGTTATATCTGTAACGAAGAAGGCCATTATGCACCTGAATGTCCCAAAAAACGGAAAAGTGCAAATAAAATGATAAAATTTCTTGAAGAACAAGAATTAGAAATATTTTATAGGGAAGATTTATTTGATTCTGATATTTTTAATAACTCTAATGAAATTTTATATGAACTTGAATCTGATTCAAAAACATCCGATGAAGAACTCGTATTTATGTATAATACTGCAGAAGTACGAGGAAGTAACGAAGACGAGCTACAAACAATAGCCCATCGTGAAATAGTTGGAGAAGAAATCACTCTTACCAACGAACAATTACAAGAAATTGATAATCAAAGACAACTCATAAAAAAGGAAGATGTCTATAAATTATCAAGATTTAAATTATTCTCAACAAGAATATTTGAACAATAATAGTAATACTACTGCTGGCTCAACAGATGATGAAACAACAGATATAAAACCCTTTGATTTAAAAAAGATCAAAAGATGGAAGAAAAAACAACCAAATATAAAATATATACATATCGGGTTTATTCAAATATGTATTAGTGCCCTATTTAGACAAGGTATGGATACACCCGTAGCTATACTGGTCTTAGACAAAAGATTCAGTAATCCCATGAAGGCCATAATTGGAGGAATCCAATCCAATTTGATAAATGGCGTTATTTGGTTTAACATAAAACCAAATTTCTTTATCTCTCTTGATGATTCAAATATTAAGGAATCTGTCATTATAAATATCCAAACTAAAGGGATAGGATTGAAAGATACCTCTAGAAGTATGTCAATACATTTGAAAACAATCCATTAATTGACAACTCTACCACATACTAATACACAAAATGTGGATAGAAATATTATAGAAATATTTGAAACTCGACAATTTGATTCGGCAATACAACCCAGATTAATCAACTAGAGGGATTTGGAAGTACCAAAACAATGGATACTACCCCAAATAACAGAACCACCTCCTGAAAAAAAATGAAACAGCGTTGAATTACAGGTCTCTGGTAATAATTTTTATTTTAAAAATAAACAATCAAGAAAATTGGCAAAACAATTTTCCTGACAATGATTGGCAAAAATTAAAAGGAAAAAACCTTTTAAAAGGCGAGAGTAGTAGTAATAGTAAACCTCCTATCGCTATGAAAAATGTACAAGTACCAATATTACCTGGAACAAATTATCTAAAAGAAGATAATATAAAATCCGGTCAAATTTATCATTTCCAACTAGGAAAAGAATAACTAATCTTCTCACCAAGCCATTGAAAGAGAAGATATACTTACGTATTATGTTTCTTCAATTTTGCAGGCTATAAACCATATAGTCTTTGCACCTTAATTGATACAGGAGAAAGAATATGTTCTTGTAGACCTAATGCTTTACCTCCTGAAAAATGGATAGAAATGAAAAATCCTATTGCTGTAACAGGCATCAATGGGACACAAAAATTCATTGATTTAAAGGCCAAAAAAGTGGCTATATGGTTTAATGAAAAGAAATTCACTATTCCAAAAATCTTATACTTTCGAGAAATGCATGGAGATTTTATATTAGGCAACAATTTTATCTCAGAATATTTGCCTATAAGTATTGATGAGGGAACAATAAATTAACCCTCAATAAAGATGTAGTAAAAATTCCTTTACTACAACAACATAAATATAAGTGCGAAAGAGATTTTCGCCCTACTAAAAAAGGGGATATAACTCCTTTTATTAAAGCCCTTGAAGAAACTCATTGGCTTTATACTCTATTAAATGATAATTTTAGTGAAACCTCATTAACATTATGGGACTAAAGTCCAAGATATTGTAATCTCAAACTAAGATATCCCAATGTCATTATAAGAGTAAAACCAATGATCCATACCAAGAATGATATAGATGAATTTGATAAACAAATCAAAGAATTATTGAAAATAAATCTTATTGAAGAAACAATAAACCCACACTCTAGCCCCGCCTTAATGGTGAGAAAACACAATGAAGTCACAAGAGGAAAAGCAATGGTTATAAATTATAAAAGATTAAATGAACAATTATAATTTGATGGTTATTTTATCCCAAGAAAGGATGTTTTAATTAACCAAACTAAAGGAAAAAAGTTCTTTAGCAAATTCGAGTGTAAATCTGGATTTTAGTAGTTAAAACTAACTGAAGAATCCAAGCCATTAACAACCTTTAGTACCCCTAGAGGACACTATCAATGGAATGTTATGCCTTTTGGACTAAATACAACTCGTCAGGTATATCAAAGATAAATGACAAAATCTTTAAAGACCTTAAAGATTTTTGTATTGTCTATATAGATGACATCCTTATTTTTTCCTAAATCATAGAAGAACATAGATATCATCTAAAAATTATTTGTGAAAAATTCCAAAAACATGGAATCATTTTATCACCAAAGAAAATTGATGTTGAAAAAACAGAGAATAATTTTCTTGGCATAATTCTAAACCAGGATGGCCTACAATTACAAGATCATATCATCTCTAAAATAAGAGATTTTAATGAGGAAATTTTGGATAAAAAATAATTACAAAGTTTCCTAGGAATCCTTAATTATGGAAGAAATTTCATAAAAGGATTATCTCAAACGGAATTACCACTTCTTGAAGAACTTAAAAAGAATGAATTTTTTACATGGAGAGCTAATGATACTCTTGTTGTTAAAACAATTAAACAAGAAATAAGAAATAATTGTCCAAAAGTTTATTTTTCTAAAACAGGAGATAAATTAATATTGGAAACTGGTGCTTCAGATAATTGTTGGGGATGTGTTCTCAAAGAAATTCTTGCAGAATATTGGAATGAAAGCAATCCTTCCAATAATTTTGGTATTCGTGGAAAAAAAACACTATTCCAAAATTAATTCAAAAACATGAATTGATATGTGGATATAATTCAGAAAAATATATTATTTTTGATAAGAAATTATTAGCAATAAAATTTGCTATTAAAAAATTCCATATTTTCTTAGCACCCGAAGACTTTATTGTCAGAACAGATGATAAAGCCGTAAAAGACTTCCTAATAAATAAAAGAAATATTTTAGAAAGAAGAAAACTTAAATGGTTCAACCAAATTGCCATCTATACTTTTGAAGTTGAGCATTTAAAGGGTACTAACAATTTTCTTGCAGATTATCTTAGCAGGAACTATGATGAAAAACCTACTAACCATGTAGAGTTTTTAGAAACCCACTAAACAAGTGGAAAATGTTAAATATTTTAAAATAACACCCACTAAACAAGTGGAAGACTTTGAAATATATTTTATCAAAATCACTAAACAAGTGGCTTTTTCTATTTTCAGGATGGGAGATAAGCATCCAGGTGAAACAAAAGGAGATTGAGTAACAATTGCTAAAAAGGTAAAAACCCAAGCATCATCATCTACACAGCCTAAACCAAACCATTTTTATGTTGCGTTCAGTGGAAGAAACCCAGGCTTCTATATTAATTGGAACAATGTTTTATGCAAGTAAATAAATTTCTAAATAATTTGAAAAACAAAAATAATTTTGATGTTCCCTATGAACAAGCACAACAACATGGTCCTCCAAATCACAGCCCTAATGATAGTATGCCCTTTGAATCTGTCGCTGAGGCCAATATTGTCAATACATTTGATGCTTGACAATTGGACGAGGATAATTAACCCACATGGACGACTGCAAATCATCCAGAGAACGAAGTGGAGCCCGCAAGCAGACAGTAACAAGCTGACGCATGCAATAACAATTTGGGCATTTAAAACAAAAACATCCCAATCAGTTACTATTTGTTTTTTTAATTATTGGAAATTACTGTGTGCTTTTTATTGTGCACCTTTTGAATTTTTGTAACCGGCAGCCCACGTTTTTCTTTTCCTTTCTTTGTTTATTCAATTAGATAAAGATAAGGTTACTTTTTAGGATTATATAAGGAGATCATCTCCTTCAGTTCGAATCATCTTCCTCAATCCTCTGAAGTCTTCTCTCTCTTGTAATATTCTCTCCACTTGTAATAATAGTAAGTTTGTATGAATAATATCTCGATTATTTTCGCACTTGTGTAATTGGTATCAGAGCTTGGTACACCTTGTTATCAAAGGTTAGTATTCTAATTATGTCTGTTTAAATATGAATGTTAAGATAGAAACCGTTATATTACATCATCGTACTTATGTTTCTGGATAAAATTTTAGAGTAAAATATAAAGTTATAGGAACTAAGTGTCGTAATAATTATTGTATGAAATATCGTCTATATTTAATTTTATGCAAATAAGTTGTGTCTATCTGTTTTATAATTGAGGTGAATTAAACATAGCATTAATATTATAATATTCTGAAAATCTTTAAAAGTTTTCATAAAACCCATATACCTATTATTGTTTCAAAGCTCATATTTCCATTTGCCAAAAAGCTACTGTAGATAGCAATCGGCGTTAGAAAAACTGGTTTTAGGCACCTGAAACAACATATAATAGGAGGTCTTAGGTACCAATGGAACCTGATAAGGAAGATCTAAATAATAATAATATTAATCTATAATGTTTAGCACCACGGTTACAAAAAGATGAGTCTATGTATAATCATAATTTGCATATTGATAAAAAATCCGAAAATGATATTTGTAAAATAAGTACTACTTTAAATAGCTTAACTGATATAGTCTTTAGTTGGGTAAAACGAACTGAAAGACGTCGGATAATAAACCAAAACTATGTAGAGAAAAAACTAGATAGTATTGATTTCAACTTAAAGAAAGTTGATCAAAAAATTAGTCAACTCGAAACAGTTTCAAATATAGATTTAAAAGAGGAGACTAAACAAAAAATAGAGAATCTATTTTAAAAAATATATAATAAAAATCCAGAACAAACTGGCATGAATAACGTAGGGGATAAAAAAATTCCTAGGTTATATTATGGTTCGGAAGAAATTAAAACTCTTCAAACAGAAGAATTTAATTACACTGAATATATAAACGTTCCTAAAATATTAGATTATTGGAGACATCTGTACAAAGATCCAATATTAACTGTCTCAGAACGTAATAAACTCATTGAACAAATACAAACCACGTATTTGGAAAATGAAAAACTATTACAATATTATCAGTATGAATTAAACCAATATTCATCTGATGAGGAAAAAATTTCACCACATGTAGTAAATACAATTGATGGAAAACGGAAGGCTGAAGAACCACTTCAGGAATTCCAAAATTGGGAAGCTTTTGAAGATTATATCCAAACCCCTGCATATAAAAATGAAAAAGAAGATTTTGTTAAAACAGGCAATACTTCTACAGCTTCTACAAGTAATACTAAGCATGAGGATGAACCACATCCTTTTTTCTTAAGAAGAGATAATTTGAACTAACAAAATATATCTCAACATGGTATTTATCTTGATTTATCGCATGTACCTTTTAACGATCAAGAACAAACTATTAATGAGTGGGCACAATCCATGTCTATACTCATTACTAATTATAGAAGTGTATGGTCTAAAGAAAAAATTTAGACTACCTTGCTGCAACACTCCAAGGAGATGTTTTATAATGATTGCGACAATGGAAAAACTCAGAAAAAGGAACTCGGCAAAAATCAGAACTCCTACAAAACTTCAAATCCTTTGATGAAATACTAAAAGGATTTGTTGTTATAATTAAAGAAAATATGATTAGATATACTGGAGGACTCAGACTCCAAGAAGATGTGTGTTACATATTATCTAAACTAGAATTGAGAAACATTTGTCAATTTGAAGAATTTGTTGAAATATATAAAAAATATTATTTCAAACTAAAGCATAAAGAAAATATTCATGGGCTGGATCAATTCTACCACAAACTCCCAAATCCATGGGATGAAATGTCTTTAAAATCTTACCCTGCTTGGTTAAAAACTATCGAGAAGGATGACAATATTGGTTTTCGCATTAATTGGGTATTAAGAGAAATATCTGAAAAATGTATTGAAATGAAGGAAAAAAAACTAGTTAAAAATCAAATCGCAAAATCTAAAGCTGGTTATAAATTTTGTGATAAGATTTTAAAAGAAAATTGGAAGATAGGATGTAATCTACCTCCTATAACTTTCAAACATTCTCGAAAGAGAAAATTTAAATGGAAACCTTGGAAAAAGAAATCATATTTTTCAAAGAATAAAAAATATATTAGAAAAAAGAAACCTTCTAAAAACCACCTCTAAAAAAGAAGTGTCGTTTCTATATCTGTAACGAAGAAGGCCATTATGCACTTGAATGTCCCAAAAAAGGGAAAAGTGCAAATAAAATGATAAAATTTCTTGAAGAACAAGAATTAGAAATATTTTATGGAGAAGATTTATCTGATTTTGATATTTCTAATAACTCTAATGAAATTTTATATGAACTTGAATCTGATTCGGAAACATCCGAAGAAGAACTCGTATTTATGTATAATACTACAGAAGTATGAGGAAGTAGCGAAGACGAGTTACAAACAATAGCCCTTCGTGAAATAGTTGGAGAAGAAATCACTTTTACCAACGAACAATTACAAGAAATTGATAATCAAAGACAACTCATAAAAAAGGAAGATGCCTATAAATTATTAAAATTCAAATTATTCTCAACAAGAATATTTGAACAATTTAATGGTAATATTAATGTTGGCTCAACAGATGATGATACAACAGATATAAAACTCTTTGATTTAAAAAAGATCAAAAGATGGAAGAAAAAATACCCAAATATAAAATATATTCATATCGGGTTTATTCAAATATGTATTACTGCCTTGTATAGACAAGGTATGGATACACCCATAGCAACACTGGTCATGGACAAAAGATTCAGCAATTCCATGAATGTCATAGTTGGAGGAATCCAATCCAATTTGGTAAATGGACTAATTTGGTTTAACATAAAACCAAATATCTTCATCTCTGTTGATGATCCAAATATTGAGGAATCTGCCATTATAAAAATCCAAACTAAAGGGATAGGAATGAAAGATACCTCTAGAAATAATTCAATACATTGGAAAAAGATCCATGAATTGATAAATATACCACATACTAATAAACAGAATGTGGATAGAAATATTATTGAAATATTTGAACCTCGACCATTTGATTTGGCAATACAGCCCAGATTAATCAACTGGAGAGATTTGGAAGTACCAAAATAATGGATACTACCCCAAATAACAGAACCACCTCCTAAAAACAACGAAACATCGTTGAATTACCGGTCTCTGGTAATAATTTTTATTTTAAAAATAAACAATCAGAAAATTGGCAAAATAATTTTCCTGATAATGATTGGGAAAAATTAAAAGGAAAAAACCTTTTAAAAGGCGAGAGAAGGAGTAATAGTAAACATCTTATCTCTACGAAAAATGTACAAGTACCAATATTACCTGGAACAAATTATCTAAAAGAAGATAATAGAAAATCCAGGCAAATTTATCATTTCCAACTAGGAAAAGAAGAAATAATGATTTCACCAAGCCATGGAAAGAGGAGATATACTTACGTATTAGGTTACTTCAATTTTCCAGGCTTTAAACCATATAGTATTTGCACATTAATTGATAAAGGAGCAACAATATGTTCTTGTAGACATAATGCTTTACCTCCTGAAAATGGATAAAAATAAAAAATTCCATTGCTGTAACAGGCATTAATGGGACACAAAATTCCATTGATTTAAAGGCCAAAAAAGTGGCTATATGGTTTAATGAAAAGAAATTCATTATTCCAAAAATCTTATGCTTTCCTGAAATGCATGTAGATTTTGTATTAGGCAACAATTTTATCTCAGAATATTTGCCTATAAGTATTGATGAGGGAACAATAAATTTAACCATCAATAAAGATGTAGTAAAAATCCCTATACTACAACAACATAAATATAAGTGCGAAAGATATTTTCGCCCTACTAAAAAGGGGGATATAACTCCTTTTATTAAAGCCCTTGAAGAAACTCATTGTCTTTATACTATATTAAACGAAAATTTTGGTGAAAACCCATTAAAATTATGGGACAAAAGTTCAAGATATTGTAATATCAAACTAAGAGATCCCAATGTCATTATAAGAGTAAAGCCAATGATCTATACCAGGAAAGATATAGATGAATTTGATAAACAAATCAAAGAATTATTGGAAATAAATCTTATTGAAGAAACAATAAGCCCATACTCTAGCCCCGCCTTCATGGTGAGAAAGCACAATGAAGTCACAAGAGGAAAAGCTAGAATGGTTATAAATTATAAAAGATTAAATGAACAATTCGAATTTGATGGTTATTTTATCCCAAGAAATGATGTTTTAATTAACCAAACTAAAGGAAAAAAGTTTTTTAGCAAATACGATTGTAAATCTGGATTTTGGCAGTTAAAACTAACTGAAGAATCCAAGCCATTGACAGCCTTTAATACCCCTAGAGGACACTATCAATGGAATGTTATGCCTTTTGGACTAATTACAGCTCCTCGGGTATAGCAAAGATGGATGGATAAAATATTTAAAGACCTTAAAGATTTTTGTATTGTCTATATATACGACATCCTTGTTTTTTTCAAAACCATAGAAGAACATAGATATCATCTAAAAATTATTTGTGAAAAATTCCAAAATCATGGAATCATTTTATCACCAAAGAAAATTGATGTTGAAAAAACAGAGATTAATTTTCTTGGCATAATCCTAAACCAGGATGGCCTACAATTACAAGATCATATCATATCTAAAATAAGAGATTTTAATGAGAAAATTTTGGATAAAAAACAATTACAATGTTTCCTAGGAATCCTTAATTATGGAAGAAATTTCATAAAAGGATTATCTCAGAAGGAATTACCACTTCTTGAAAAACTTAAAAAGAATGAAGTTTTTACATGGAGTGCTAATGATACTCTTATTGTTAAAACAATTAAACAAGACATAATAAATAATTGTCCAAAAGTTTATTTTCCTAAAACAGGAGATTAATTAATATTGAAAATTGATGCTTCAGATAATTGCTGGGGATGTGTTCTCAAAGCAATTCCTGCAAAATATTGGAATGAAAGCAATCCTTACAATAATTTTGGTATTCATGGAAAAAAATCACTATTCCAAAATCAATTGAAAAACATGAATTGATATGTGGATATAATTCAGAAAAATTTAAACCAAATGAACTGAATTATATTATTTTTGAAAAGGAATTATTATCAATGAAACTTCCTATTAGAAAATTCCATATTTTCTTAACACCCGAAGACTTTATTATCAGAACAGATAATAAATCCGTAAAAGACTTCCTAATAAATAAAAGAAATATTTTAGAAGGAAGAAGACTTAAATGGTTCAACCAAATTGCCATCTATACTTTTGAAGTTGAGAATTTAAAGGGTACTAACAATTATCTTGTAGATTATCTTAGCAGGAACTATGATGAAAAAACTACTAAGAAAGAAGAGTTTATAGAAACCCACTAAACAAGTGGAAAAGGTTAAATATTTTAAAATAACACCCACTAAACAAGTGGAATATTTTGAAATACATTTTATCAAAACTACTAAACAAGTGGCTTTTTCTATTTTCAGGATGGGAGATAAGCATCCAGGTGAAACAAAAGGAGATTGGGTAAATATTCCTCAAAAGGCAAAAACCCAAGCATCATCATCTACACAGCCTAAACTAAACCCTGTTTATGTTGTGTTCAGTGGAAGAAACCCAGGCCTCTATGATAATTGGAACCAATGTTTTATGCAAGTAAACTAATTTCCTAGTGCATGCCACCAAAAATTTTATACTATGCGAGAAGCCATAACTGCATGGAAAAATTGGATGAAATAATTAGGACCTCCTAATATGATTTACCAGTTCTCCAAACATCAGACCAAGGAAACCCTTCTAGATATTGAAACCTATGATTTTCACAATCCAGGAATCCCCTGTGAATTGTATACACCTTTAAATGAAGCTTGGAAATCTCATCTTCGAGACTGAAGAAAAGATTTTAGAAAAAACACGAGTATCCTTGCTGATAAAATTGCTGAACAAATAGCAACTTTGGATAAATTTAAAAGTCTGAGCCTCAAAATTTTGAAAGGCTTAAACTATGAAAATGAAGATTTTTCTTTGATACTTTTTCTGGAATTTTCTGAATTACTGAAAAATGATTTTTCGGACAAAATCTTCAACACCAGGAGAATTTGCCTATTTGAAAAAGCAAAGGTACTTCTCCCACGTCCTCTATTTCAAATAAAAATTTTACCAAAAATCGAGGACCACGAGCAAAAGATAAAAAGCCTTTTACTCCATTTTGATCAAAGTTTAAATTACAGTGATGACATGCCAAAATTGCATTCCGATACTGAAGAAGGATATCCACCTTGGGATATTGAAACAATTGAATGGGGGTTAGTAAAAGACTGTTTAAATATGAATGTTAAGATAGAAACCATTATATTACATCATCGTTAAAAGATATATGCCATAAATCAAGATATGTATTGACATTATAAAAATCCAAACTAAAGGGATAGGAATTAAAGATACCTCTAGGAATCTGTCATTATAAAAATCCAAACTAAAGGGATAGAATGAAAGATACCTCTAGAAATATGTCAATATCTTGATTTAAGGCATGTACCTTTTCAAAATATTTAGAAACTCCCTAACAGCTGCTCGTTGTTCAAGCGAGGTAGTATAGTTTATCGACAAATCAGTAACAAATAATCTCCGTCCATCAGTTATCATGAATTTTAAATCTGTTTCCCGATAAAAATAATCTGCGTAATTTGAAATATTGATCAGGTTTTGTGACCAATATCTCGTTGTATCCAACTGGTCCAACGGTACAGTAAGTGCAATAAGTACTACTTTAAATAGCTTAACTGATATAGTCTATAGTTGGGTAAAGCGAACTGAAAGACGTCAGATAATAAACCAAAACTACGTACAGAAAAAACTAGATAGTATTGATTTCAACTTAAACAAAGTTTATCAAAAAATTAGTCAACTCGAAATAGTTTCAAATCTAGATTTAAAAGAGGAGACTAAACAAAAAATATAGAATCTATTAAACAAAACAGATAATCAAAACCCAGAACAAACTGGCATGAAAACCCAGGGGATAACAAAATTCCTAGGTTATATTATGGTTCGGAAGAAATTAAAACTCTTCAAACAGAAGAATTTAATTACACCGAATATATAAACGTTCATGAAATATTAAATTATTGAAGACATCTATACAAAGATCCAATATTAACTGTCTCAAAACGTAATAAACTCATTGAAAAAATGCACACCACGTATTTGGAAAATAAAAAACTATTACAATATTATCAGTATGAATTAAACCAATATTCATCTGATGAGGAAAATTTTCCACCACATGTAGTAAATACAATTGATGGAAAACGGAAGGCTGAAGAACCACTTCAGAAATTCCAAAATTGGGAAGCTTTTGAAGATTATATGCAAACCCCTGCATATAAAAATGAAAAAGAAGATTTTGTTAAAATAAGCAATACTTTTACAGCTTCTACAACTAATTCTAAGAATGAGGACGAACCACATCCTTTTTTCTTAAGAAGAGATAATTTGAACAAACAAAATATATCTCAACATGGTATTTATCTTGATTTATGACATGTACCTTTTAACTATCAAGAACAAACTATTAATGAGTGGGCACAATCCATGTCTACACAGTCTTGTACACTTAAAACAAGCTGACGCGTGCAATGACGATTTGGACATTTAAAACAAAAACATCCAAATGAGTTACTATTTGCTTTTTTAATTATTGGAAATTACTGTGTGCTTTTTACTTTGCACCTTTTGAATTTTTGTAACCGGCAGCCCACGTTTTTCTTTTCCTTTCTTTGTTTATTCAATTAGATAAAGATAAGGTTACTTTTTAGGATTATATAAGGAGATCATCTCATTCAGTTCGAAGGATCTTCCTCAATCCTCTGAATTCTTCTCTCTCCCTTGTAATATTCTCTCCACTTGTAATAATAGTAAGTTTGTATGAATAATATCTCGATCATTTGAGGACTTGTGTAATTGGTATCAGAGCGAAAATGATCGAGATATTATTCATACAAACTTGTTTATGTTGTGTTTAGTGGAAGAAACCCAGGCTTCTATGATAATTGGAACCAATGTTTTATGCAAGTAAACAAATTTCCTGGTGAATGCTACCAAAAATTTAATACTATGCTAGAAGCCATAACTGCATGGGAAAATTGGATGAAACAATTAGGAACTCCTAATATGATTTACCAGTTCTCCAGACTTCAGACCAAGGAAACCCTTCTTGATACTGAAACCTATGATTTTCACAATCCAGGAATCCCCTGTGAATTTTATACACTCTTAAATGAAGCATGAAAATCTCATATTCGAGACAGAAGAAAAGATATTAGAAAAACATGAGTATCCTTGCTGACGAAATTGCTGAACAAACAGCAACTTTGTATAAATTTAAAAGTCTGAGCCTCGAAATTTTAAAAGGCTTAAACTATGAAAATCAAGATTTTTCTTTAGAAAAAATTGATACTTTTCTGGAATTTTCTGAATTACTGAAAAATGATTTTTCAGAAAAAATCTTCAACACTATCAAGAGAATTTTCCTATTTGAAAAAGCAAAGGTACTTCTCCCACGTCCTCTATTTCAAATAGAAATTTTACCAAAAATTGAGGACCACGAGCAAAAGATAAAAAGTCTTTTACTCCATTTTGATCAAACTTTAAATTACAGTGATGACATGTCAAAATTGCATTTCGTTACTGAAGAAGGATATCCACCTTGGGATGTTGAAACAATTGATGGGGGTTAATAAACAAACTAATCTTCTCAAGTTTAGCTTGTTTCAATCACTTTGAATTTTTACCCATGATGATAAAAACTATGATCTATCATGTTTTGACAATAAGTAAGTACAAATATACTCGTTATTTGTCATTCCATATTACTAGCACAATTAGTTGGCGATCTCGAGAATTTTTCTATCAACCCTACCAAATCTGGTACCTCAGAGCCACTGAGGATTATGAATGGGACGAAATTGAACAGAATTGGGAGATTGCACTTACTGTACCGTTGGACCAGTTGGATAAAACGAGATATTGGTCACATAACCTGATCAATATTTCAAATTACGCATATTATTTTTATCTAGAAACAACTTTAAAATTCATGGTAACTGATGGACGGAGACTATTTGTTACCGATTTATCGATAAACTATACTACCTTGTTTGAACAACGAGCGGTTGTTAGAGAGTTTCAAAATAATTTGAAAAAAAAAATAATTAGATGTTCCCTATGAACAATTAAGACATGCGGAGGAATATGAGCAAGCACAACAACTTGGTCCTCCAAATCACAGCCCTAAGGATAGTATGTCCTTTAACTCTGTCGCTGAGGCCAACATTGCCAATGTATTCGATGCTTGACAATTGGACGAGGATACTTAACCCACATGGACGACTACAAATGATCAAACACAGGAAGTTGAGCCCGCAAGCGGACAGTAACAAGCTGACGCCACCCGTAGCTATACTAGTCTAAGACAAAAGATTCAGTAATCCTATGAATGCCATAATTGGAGGAATCCAATCCAATTTGGTAAATTAAGTTATTTGTTTTAAAATAAAACCAAATTTCTTCATCTCTGTTGATGATCCAAATATTGAGGAATCTGTCATTATAATAATCCAAACTAAAGGGATAGGAATGAAAGATACCTCTATAAATATGTCAATATATTGGAAAACAATCCATGAATTGACAACTCTACCACATACTAATACACAGAATGTGGATAGAAATATTATAGAAATATTTGAACCTCGACCATTTGATTCGGCAATAGAGCCCTAATTAATCAATTGGAGAGATTTGGAAGTACCAAAATAATGGATACTACCCCAAATAACAGAACCACGTCCTGAAAAACAATGAAACAGCGTTGAATTACAGGTCTCTAGTAATAATGTTTATTTTAAAAATATGCAATCAGAAAATTGGCAAAAGAATTTTCCTGACAAATGACAAATGTTACACAATTCTAGTTTAGATAATATGTAAAACGCATCTTTTTGGAGTCTGGGTTCTCCACTATATCCAATCATATTTTCTTTAATTATATCAACAAATCCTTTTAGTATTTCTTCAAATCTCTCTTATAATATTCTCTCCACTTGTAATAATAGTAAGTTTGTATGAATATTATCTCGATCATTTCCGCACTTGTGTAATTGGTATGAGAGCCTGTTACACCTTGTTATCAAAGGTTAGTATTCTAATTATGTCTGTTTAAATATGAATGTTAAGATAGAAACCGTTATATTACATCATCGTACTTATGTTTCTAGAGAAAATTTTAGAGTAAAATATAAAGTTATAGGAACTAAGTGTCGTAATAACTGTTGTATAAAATATCGGCTATACTTAATTTTATACAAATAAGTTGTGTCTATCTGTTTTGTAATTAAGGTGAATTAAACATAGCAATAATATTATATTATTCGTAAAATCTTTAAAAGTTTTCATAAAACCCATATACCTACTATTGTTTCAATGCCCATATTTCCGTTTGCCAAAAAGCTACTGCAGATAGCAATCGGCGTTAGGAAAACTGGTTTTTAGGCACCTAAAACAACATATAATAGGAGGTCTTAGGTACCAATGGAACCTGATAAGGATGACCTAAATAATAATAATATTAATCTACCATGTTTAGCACCATGGTTACAAAAAGATGAGTCTATGTATAATCATAATTTACATATTGATAAAAAATCCTAAAATGATATTAGTAAAATAAGTACTACTTTAAATAGCTTAACTGATATAGTCTTTAGTTGGGTAAAACGAACAGATGACGTCAGATAATAAACCAAAACTATGTAGAGAATAAACTAGATAGTATTGATTTCAACTTAAACAAAGTTGATCAAAAAATTAGTCAACTCGAAACAATTTCAAATCCAGATTTAAAAGAGGAGACTAAACAAAAAATAGAGAATCTATTATACAAAATTGATAATAAAAAGCCAGAACAAACTGGCATGAATAACCCAGGGGATAACAAATTCTTAGGTTATATTATCGTTCGGAAGAAATTAAAACTCTTAAAACAGAAGAATTTAATTACACCGAATATATAAACGTTCCTGAAATATTAGATTATTGGAGACATCTATACAAAGATCCAATATTAACTGTCTCAGAATGTAATAAACTCATTGAACAAATACAAATCACGTATTTGAAAAATGAAAAACTATTATAATATTATCAGTATGAATTAAACTAATATTCATCTGATGAGGAAAATTTTCCACCACATGTAGTGAATATAATTGATGGAAAACGAAAGGCTGAAGAACCACTTCAGGAATTCCAAAATTGGGAAGCTTTTGAAGAATATATGCAAACCCCTGCATATAAAAATGAAAAAGAAGATTTTGTTAAAACAGGCAATACTTCTACAGCTTTTACAAGTAATACTAAGAATGAGGACGAACCACATCCTTTTTTCTTAAGAAGAGATAATTTGAACAAACAAAATATGTCTCAACATGGTATTTATCTTGATTTAAGCCATGTACCTTTTAACGATCAAGAACAAACTATTAAGGAGCGGTCACAATCCATGTCTATACTCCTTACTAATTATAGAAGTGTATGATCTAAAGAAAAAAATTTAGACTACCTTGCTGCAACACTCCAAGGAGATGTTTTACAATGTTTGCAACAATGGGAAAACTCAAGAAAAGGAACTCGGCAAAAATCTGAGCTCCTACAAAAATTCAAATCCTTTGATGAAATACTAAAAGGATTTGTTGATATAATTAAAGAAAATATGATTTCATATACTGGAGAACCCAGACTCCGAGAAGATGCGTGTTACATATTATCTAAACTAGAATTGAGTAACATTTGTCAATTTGAAGAATTTGTTGAAACATATAAAAAATATTATTTCAAACTAAAGCATCGAGAAAATATT
The DNA here is from genome assembly GCA_949130495.1 of Sambucus nigra. Lineage (NCBI taxonomy): Eukaryota > Viridiplantae > Streptophyta > Magnoliopsida > Dipsacales > Adoxaceae > Sambucus > Sambucus nigra. Next base: position 44,315,224 of record OX422215.1, on the reverse strand, counting down.
CATTGGCTGGATCAATTCTTCCACAAACTCCCAAATTCATGGGATGAAATGTCTTTAAAATCTTACTCTGCTTGGTTAAAAACTATCGGGAATGATGGCAATCTTGATTTTCGTATTAATTGGATTAAGAGAAATATCAAAAAAAATATATTAAAATTAATGCAAAAAAACAAGCTAAAAATCAAATCACAAAATCTAAAGTTGGTTATAAATGTTGCGATAAGATTTTAAAAGAAAATTGGAAGATACGATGTAATCCACCTACTAGAACTTTCAAACATTCTCGAAAGAGAAAATTTAAATGGAAACCTTGGAAAAAGAAATCATCGTTTTCAAAGAATAAAAAATATAGTAGAAAAAAGAAACCTTCTAAAAACCACATCTAAAAAAGAAGTGTCGTTGCTATATCTCTAACGAAGAAGGCCATTATGCACCTGAATGTCCCAAAAAAGGGAAAAGTGCAAATAAAATGATAAAATTTCTTGAAGAACAAGAATTAGAAATTTTTTATGGAGAAGATTTATCTAATTCGGATATTTCTAATAACTCTAATGAAATTTTATATGAACTTGAATCTGATTCGAAAACATACGATGAAGAACTCGTATTTATGTATAATACTGCAGAAGTACGAGGAAGTAGCGAAGACGAGTTACAAACAATAGCCCTTCGTGAAATAGTTGGAGAAGAAATCACTTTTACCAACGAACAATTACAAGAAATTGATAATCAAAGAAAACTCATAAAAAAGAAAGATGTCTATAAATTATCAAAATTCAAATTATTCTCAACAAGAATATTTGAACAATTTAATTGTAATACTATTGATGGCTCAACAGATGATGAAACAGCATATATAAAATTCTTTCATTTAAAAACGATCAAAAGATGGAAGAAAAATCACCCAAATATAAAATATATTCATATCGGGTTTATTCAAATATGTATTGCTGCCCTGTTTAGACAAGGTATGGATATACCCATAGTTATACTGGTCTTAGACAAAAGATTCAGTAGTGCCATAATTGGAGGAATTCAATCCAATTTGGTAAATAGAGTTATTTGGTTTAACATAAAACCAAATTTCTTCATCTCTGTTGATGATCCAAATATTGAGGAATATGTCATTATAAAAATCCAAACTAAAGGGATAGGAATGAAAGATACCTCTAGAAATATGTCAATACATTGGAAAAGAGTCCATTAATTGAAAACTCTACCACATACTAATACACAGAATGTGGATAGAAATATTATAGAAATATTTGAACCTCGACCATTTGACTTTGTAATACAGCCCAGATTAATCAACTGGAGAGATTTGGAAGTACCAAAATAATGGATACTACCCCAAATAACAGAACCACCTCCTGAAAAACAACGAAACAACGTTGAATTACAGGTCTCTGGTAATAATATTTATTTTAAAAATAAACAATCAAAATATTTGCAAAAGAATTTTCCTCACAATGATTGGGAAAAATTAAAAGGAAAAAACCTTTTAAAAGGCGAGAGTAGTAGTAGTAGTAGTAACCCTCCTATCACTATGAAAAATGTACAAGTACCAATATTACCTGGAACAAATTATCTAAAAGAAGATAATATAAAATTCAGTCAAATTTAACATTTCCAACTAGGAAAAGAAGAAATAATCTTCTCACCAAGCCACGGAAAGTGAATATATACTTACGTATTAGGTTACTTCAATTTTGTAGGCTATAAACCATATAGTGTTTGCACATTAATTGATACAGGAACAACAGTATGTTCTTGTAGACCTAATGTTGTACCTCTTGAAAAATGGATAAAAATGAAAAATCTTATTGCTGTAACAGGCGTCAATGGGACATAAAATTTCATTGATTTAAAGGCCAAAAAAGTGGTTATATGGTTTAATGAAAATAAATTCATTATTCTAAAAATCTTATGCTTTCCAGAAATGCATGGAGAATTTATATTAGGCAATAATTTTATCTCAGAATATTTTTCTATAAGTATTCATGAGGGAACGATAAATTTAACCATCAATAAAGATGTAGTAAAAATCTCTTTACTACAACAACATAAATATAAGTGCGAAAGATATTCTCGCCCTACTAAAAAAGGGGATATAACTCCTTTTATTAAATCCCTTCAAAAAACTCATTGGCTTTATACTATATTAAATGATAATTTTAGTGAAAACCCATTAAAATTATGGGACAAAAGTCCAAGAGATTGTAATCTCAAACTAAGAGATCCCAATGTCATTATAAGAGTAAAACCAATGATCTATACAAAGAATGATATAGATGAATTTGATAAACCAATCAAAGAATTATTGAAAATAAATCTTATTGGAGAAACAATAAGCCCACACTCTAGCCCCGCCTTCATGGTGAGAAAACACAATGAAGTCACAAGAGGAAAAGCTAGAATGGTTATAAATTATAAAAGATTAAATGAACAATTAGAATTTGATGGTTATTTTATCCCAAGAAAGTATGTTTTAATTAATCAAACTAAAGGAAAAAAATTCTTTAGCAAATTCGATTGTAAATCTGGATTTTGGCAGTTAAAACTAACTGAAGAATCCAAGCCATTGACAGCCTTTCGTACCCCTAGAGGACACTATCAATGGAATGTTATGCCTTTTGGACTAAATACAGCTCCTCAGGTATATGAAAGCTGGATGGACAAAATCTTTAAAGACCTTAAAGATTTTTGTGTTGTCTATATAGATGACATCCTTATTTTTTCCAAAACCATAGAAGAACATAGATATCATCTAAAAATTATTTGTGAAAAATTCCAAAAACATGGAATCATTTTATCACCAAAGAAAATTGATGTTGAAAAAAGAGAGATTATTTTTCTTGGCATAATGCTAAACCAGGATGGCCTACAATTACAAGATCATATCATCTCTAAAATAAGAGATTTTAATGAGGAAATCCTGGATAAAAAACAATTACAAAGTTTCCTTGGAATCCTTAATTATGGAAGAAATTTCATAAAAGGATTATCTCAAAAGGAATTACCACTTCTTGAAAAACTTAAAAAGAATGAAGTTTTTACATGGAGTGCTAATGATACTCTTGTTGTTAAAAAAATTAAACAAGAAATAATAAATAATTATCCAAAAGTTTATTTTCCTAAAACAGGAGATAAATTAATATTGGAAACTGATGCTTCAGATAATTGATGGGGATGTGTTCTCAAAGAAATTCCTACAGAATATTGGAGTGAAAGCATTCCTTCCAATAATTTTGATATTCGTGAAAAAAAACCACTATTCCAAAATCATTTCAAAAACAAGAATTGATATGTGGATATAATTCAGGAAAATATAAACCAAATGAGTTGAATTATATTATTTTTGAAAAGGAATTATTAGCAATAAAACTTGCTATTAAAAAATTCCATATTTTTTTAGCACCCGAAGAATTTATTGTCAGAACAGATAATAAAGCTGTAAAAGACTTCCTAATAAATAAAATAAATATTTTAGAACGAAGAAGACTTAAATGATTCAACCAAATTGCCATCTATACTTTTGAATTTGATCATTTAAAGGGTACTAACTATTTTCTTACAGATTATCTTAGTAGGAACTATGATGAAAAACCTACTAACCAAGTAGAGTTTTTAGAAATCCACTAAACAAGTGGAAAATGTTAAATATTTTAAAATAACACCCACTAAAGAAGTGGAATATTTTGAAATATATTTTATCAAAGCCACTAAACAAGTGGCTTTTTTCTATTTTCAGGATGGGAGATAAGCATCCAGGTGAAGCAAAAGGAGATTGGAAAACTATTGCTAAAAAGGCAAAAACTCAAGCATCATCATCTACACAGCCTAAACCAAACCCTGTTTATGTTGTGTTCAGTGGAAGAAACTCAGGATTCTATGATAATTGGAACCAATGTTTTATGCAAGTAAACAAATTTTCTGGTGCATGCCACCAAAAATTTAATACTATACTAGAAGCCATAACTGCATGGAAAAATTGGATGAAACAATTAGGACCTCCTAATATGACTTACCAGTTCTCCAAACTTCAAACCAATGAAACCCTTCTTGATACTGAAAGTTATGATTTTCACAATTCGGGAATCCCCTGTGAATTTTATACACCCTTAAATGAAGCATGGAAATCTCATCTTCGAGACAGAAGAAACGATTTTAGAAAAAACATGAGTATCATTACTGACAAAATTGCTGAACAAACAACAACTTTGGATAAATTTAAAAGTCCGAGCCTCAAAATTTTGAAAGGCTTAAACTATGAAAATGAAGATTTTTCTTTAGAAAAAATTAATACTTTTTCTGGAATTTTCTGAATTACTAGAAAATAATTTTTTAGACAAAATCTTCAACAATATCAGGAGAATTTGACTATTTTAAAACGCAAAAGTACTTCTCCCACGTCCTCTATTTCAAATAGAAATTTTATCAAAAATCGAGGACCACGAGCACAAGATAAAAAGTCTTTTACTCTATTTTGATCAAAGTTTAAATTACAGTGATGACATGCCAAAATTGCATTTTGTTACTGAAGAAGGATATCCACCTTGGGATATTAAAACAATTGAATGGGGGTTAGTAAACAAACTAATCTTCTCAAGTGTAGCTTGTTTCAATCACTTTAAATTTTTGCCCATGATGATCAAAACCATAATCTATCATGTTTTGACAAAAAGAAAGTACAAATATACTCGCTATTTGTCATTACATATTACTAGCACAATTGGTTGGCGGTCTCGAGAAATTTTCTATCAACCCTACCAAATCTGGTACCTCAGAGCCACTGAGGATTATGAATGGGACAAAATTAAACAGAATTGGGAGATTGCACTTACTGTACCATTGAACTAGTTGGATACAACGAGATATTGGTCACAAAATCTTATCAATATTTCAAATTACGCAGATTATTTTTATCGGAAAACTGCTGTAAAATTCATGGTAACTTATGAACGGAGACTATTTGTTACCGATTTGCTGATAAACTACACTACCTCGCTTGAACAACAAGCGGTTGTTAGAGAGTTTCTAAATAATTTGAAAAACAAAAATAATTTAGATGTTCCCTATAAACAATTAAGCCATGCGGAAGAATATGAACAAGCACAACAACATGGTCCTCCAAATCACAGCCCTAACGATAGTATGTCCTTTGACTCTGTCGCTGAGGCCAATATGGCCAATGCATTTGATGATTGACAATTAGACGAGGATGATTAACCCACATGGACGATTATAAATCATCCAGCACACGAAGTGGAGCCCGCAAGCGGACAGTAACAAGCTGACGCATTCAATGACAATTTGGACATTTAAAACAAAAACATCCAAATCAGTTACTATTTTCTTTTTTAATTATTGGAAATTACTGTGTGCTTTTTACTGTACACCTTTTGAATTTTTGTAGCTATCAGCCCACGTTTTACTTTCAGTTTCTTTGTTTATTCAATTAGATAAAGATAAGGTTACTTTTTAGGATTATATAAGGAGATCATCTCCTTCAGTTCGAAGGATCTTCCTCAATCCTCTGAATTATTCTCTCCACTTGTAATAATAGTAAGTTTTTATGAATAATATCTCGATCATTTTCGCCCTATTTAGACAAGGTATGGATACACCCATAGCTATACTAGTCTTAGACAAAAGATTCAGTAATCCCATGAATGTCATAATTGAAGGAATCCAATCCATTTTTTTCTCTACATAGTTTTGGTTTAATATCTGACGTCTTTTAGTTCGTTTTACCCAATTAAAGACTATATCAGTTAAGTTGTAAGGACATTTTGTCCATTGGAAATATGTATGTCGTACGCCGTTACACCGTTGAAGAAACTCAAGATCGCATCTACATCAACGGATCCGAATATCAAAGCTTCTTCAACATCATAACCACTGCGAGAATGAACTTGGTAAAGTTTTATTTTTAAGTCCCTTAAAGTTTCATACTTAGTATTGGGAAATATTTATGAAATGTTTTTCATAAAAATAGGAAGTAAAAGATTTTTTATTTTCTGGTAAATCCGACCGGTCCGCCCCTTTTAAAAACGAACCGATCCACCTCCAGATCTGTCCGCCTCCATAACGGACCGATCCGCTTTGCACCAGTAAATGCCGGATCGATTGCAAACCGAAGAGGCCCTGTTCAAAAATGAACCGATCCGAGGTCGGACCGATCCGCCTCCAAGACGGGTCGGTCCGCCTGAGATAAAATCGAACAGTTCCGTGAGTGTTTTACCCACCAACTTAAAATTCCTACATATATATATATATATACCTATTTCGGTGGTGTGTTTTTTAAGTCTTTGAGAAAATATTTCTAAGAGTTCAAACACAACAAGACTTCGATTTTTGATGTGCCAAACATCTTTTTGATTCACACACAAAAATCCCAATTACTTTTGTGAATCTTTTGGCACCCTAGAACACAAGCTTGGCTACTGTTCAACCTTTGTTGGGAGATCTTTGCAACCGAGGGCTGCGTGTCATTGCTGAGGGAGTCTCTACAAAGTTTTATGGCTGCGTATCATTTAAGAGAGCTACGGTTCTTCTTTTGTTGTTTGGGCTGCGAGTCCTTGGAGGGTGCTGCGTGTATTCTCTTGCTGAGTTCTAGACTGCGTGTCTTTGTGGGTTAGCTGCGCGTTGATCCATTGCAGATTTCTTTATGTAATTGTAAGTTGTGATTTATATATTCAAAGTGAAATAAAGGTTTTACCCGAAAGGTTTTTTTTCCTGAAATCTGTGTCTCAGTATATTTTTGTGTCACATGCTTTATTTATTTATGGATTGACACACGCACCTTAGATGCATGTTTAGGGGCTGAATTATATAAAGGTTCATTCGAAACTTGCGAATTTAATCAATTATCACACAGTAGCACTTTTCAAGTTAAGCTATTTAAAGTAGTACTTATTTTACTAATATCATTTTCGGATTTTTTATCAATATGCAAATTATGATTATACATAGACTCATCTTTTAAAAGGCGAGAGTAGTAGTAATAGTAAACCTCCTATCGCTATGAAAAATGTACAAGTACCAATATTACGTGGAACAAATTATCTAAAAGAAGTTAATATAAAATCCAGTCAAATTTATCATTTCCAACTAGGAAAAGAAGAAATAATCTTCTCACCAAGCCAGGAAAAGAGAAGATATACTTACGTATTAGGTTACTTCAATTTTGCAGGCTATAAACCATATAGTCTTTGCACATTAATTGATACAAGAGAAACAATATGTTCGTGTAGACCTAATACTTTACCTCCTGAAAAATGGATAAAAATGAAAAATCATATTGCTGTAACAGGCATCTTTGTTACACAAAATTTCATTGATTTAAAGGCCAAAAAAGTGGTTATATGGTTTAATGAAAAGAAATTCCTTATTTCAAAAATCTTATGCTTTCCATAAATGCATGGAGATTTTATATTAGGCAATAATTTTATCTCAGAATATTTGCCTATAAGTATTGATGAGAGAACAATAAATTTAAACCTCAATAAAGATGTAGTAAAAATCCCTTTACTACAACAACATAAATATAAGTGCGAAAGAGATTTTCGCCCTACATAGATATAAGTGCGAAAGAGATTTTCGCCCTACTAAAAAAGGGGATATAACTCATTTTATTAAATCCCTTGAAGAAACTCATTGGCTTTACACTATATTAAATGATAATTTTAGTGAAAATCAATTAAAATTATGGAAAAAAAGTCCAAGATATTGTAATCTCAAACTAAGAGATCCCAATGTCATTATCAGAGTAAAACCAATGATCTATACCAGGAATGATATAGATGAATTTGATAAACAAATCAAAAAATTATTGGAAATAAATCTTATTGAAGAAATAATAGACCCACACTCTAGCCCCGCCTTCATGGTGAGAAAACACAATGAAGTCTCAAGAGGAAAAGCTAGAATGATTTTAAATTATAAAAGATTAAATGAACAATTAGAATTTGATGGTTATTTTATCCCAAGAAAGGATGTTTGAATTAACCAAACTAAAGGAAAAAAGGTTTTTAGCAAATTCGATTGTAAATCTGGATTTTGGCAGTTAAAACTAACTGAAGAATCCAAGCCATTGACAGCCTTTAGTACCCATAGAGGACACTATCAATAGAATGTTATGCCTTTTGGACTAAATACAGCTCCTGAGGTATATCAAAGATGGATGGACAAAATCTTTTAAAGACCTTAAAGATTTTTGTGTTGTCTATATAGATGACATCCTTATTTTTTTCAAAACCATAGAAGAACATATATATCATCTAAAAATTATTTGTGAAAAAATCCAAAAACATGGAATCATTTTATCACCAAAGAAAATTAATGTTGAAAAAACATAGATTAATTTTCTTGGCATAATCCTAAACCAAGATGGCCTACAATTACAAGATCATATCATCTCTAAAATAAGAGATTTTAATGAGGAAATTTTGGATAAAAAACAATTACAAAGTTTTCTAGGAATCCTTAATTATGGAAGAAATTTCATAAAAGGATTATCTCAAAAGGAATTACCACTTCTGTAACAACCCTCACTTTTGAGAACCTATTTTATATTTATTTACTATGTGAATTATTATATATAAAATGTTGGAATGTGGAGTATGTATTAATTTAATGAAGAAAAGTTAATATGTACTAAAATGTTGCATATTTACCTGATGTGTAGGTAAATACTACCATGTTGTGTTTTATTGTGCCATAAGATTTAAAATAACATTATGGTTTAAAAATGAGACCGGAACTTAAAATGAGATATAAAATTTCCGAATGATAATTTGGACGGCGTAGTTAGTTCCGGAAGGTGCAAAATAGTCAAATTAGGTGTCATATTGTATTTTGGTGTTTTGGGAACTTTTGACTGATTTAGCATAACGCGTATTGGGAGTCATTTTAATGTAGTATTTATCATTTAAGTTGGATATTTTAGACTAATGCCACGATTTAGTCTTGCTAAGCCCTTTTATTTCTCTTTAGTCCAATTCTTAACCTAGAGTGAGAGAGAGAAGAAGAGAACTTGTGGAGAAAGAGAGAGATTGAAGATTTGGAAATTGATCTTGCATCCATCTTCCTCAAATCTGAATTTCCAAGCTTAAGGCAAGTTTTCTACTTGCTATTATGTGATTTAAGATGAATAATTAGTATTGATAGTTGTGGATTAGTTATGGTTTAACAATGTTAGGGTTTTTATGGATTTATGGATTTTAAATCCTTGGAGGTTGATTTGGATGATCAATGATGTAAATGATGGTAGTTAGATGCATTTATGATGTATTAGTTGTAATAAATGATCTTGGTTTGGATGGATTTAGGTTGGGGATACATTTTAGGAGTCCAAGACTCCATAGCCAAACTTGGCAAATTCGTAGGGGGGAATCGTTTCGGCCCCTGGGCGAATCGATTCGCTTAGGGGCAGTTTCCAGGTCTGGGTACCCGAATCGATTTGGGTTAAGGCCGAATCGTTTTGGCATTTACATAAAGTTGGGTTTGTCACCGGAATCGATTCGCTTTCTGGGCGAATCGATTCGGTTCCTGCAGTTTTGAGTTATTTATTTAACTCAATTTTTATTCTTTTTCTTTAGGCTTAGGACCTAGGAACCTTCTTGAATGAAGTAAACTTAGATTCCTAGAGTTTTAGTTGAGTCAAGTCACTACTCCACATTAGAATTGGGTTTAATGGGGCTTATTGCGGATGTGTACAAATTGAGATTAGGGTTTTTCTTTCCTTTAGAAATCTGTAAAGTGTCTTGGAGTTGTAGGCCCATACTTGGAGACTCTAGGGGCTCTAATGGGGTATGTAAGACCTTGGTAATTGTAGCATTATTGTGATCACTTGGAGACTAATTTGGGACTTAAAATATGATGAATATCAATGAGAATATTCAATCATTGTGGTTTCGGATAAAATGAAACAAATATAAATAATGGAAATGAAATTGAGATTGAGATTTAAATGGTAAATGTTAATTTACTTAAACACACCTCTCTAAATGATATCATAAGGGAAGCTCGGACATGAGGTGATGTCCCCTGACTAGTGAATGCAAGAAGACTATAGTCCTCGGCCATATGCGGGATAGTTATATGTTTTATTCTGCGCTAGTGAGGTAATTCCGGGTGTGGTTATGACTCACTCGCAGGTATATGGCCACTTCCCGACGTGCGTTAGGTGCCCAGGTTTTCTTGTTTGATAATTCCTGGAAGATGATAGTCGTTAAGGGGCGCGCCTAGTGGGAAAACTCGGAGGGGCGGTCTTCGAATCGTTATATGTATATGAATATAACCATTCTAAATCAAGTGGGACTTGATATATGTAAATTGCCATAAAAATGTATGACGGTAATTATATTCCTGCTATGTAATGAGAATTTAAATGAAATGATGAATAATGATGGAGATTTTCAATTAATGAGGTTAATTATATTCCCTTACATAATTTAATAAAAAGTTAAGATTAATTTAATTGCCTTTTCTTTTTATGCTTTGTGATTAGGTTGTTAGATTATCATCTTCATCATTCATGATTAACTGTTCATATCTATCGTGCTTCTAATTCATCTGGGAATCATATATAAACCGGGCCCTGACCCGTTTATTTTTCCTTGTTGTGCATGTATATGTATCCGCTCCGGTGCTCCGCCGCAAGGGCGCCCGTGTTGATATTCCTACTCCTATTCTTTTGGGGAGCTGTAAGATTTTGCGAATATTACAGGATGTTTCGTTAGACGCCTTCATTTTTGTATTCTAGATATGCTCAGGTCTTTCACTCGGGCGTGTGGCCCAAACTTTTGTAACCGTTTAATGACTGTATTATGTAATTTATTAAACTGTTGTAAGATGTTGTGTGAAGATGTGGACCGACAGCATATTCGGTTCTCTTATTGTATAGTTATAGTGGTTGTAATATAAGCTCTTTTGGAATTCCACTTTCTCTTCACATTGGGTTTTTTAAATTATTTTCTTAACTTATCATAAAACAAAATTTTTGGCAACCCGTTTTCTGAATTATTGGATGGTTTTCCCGTATACTCTTTATTTTGATGTTGATGCTGAGAATGATTCCATCCATGATTCCGTTAAGTCGGAGTATCGGGCTTGCCACCCCTTATTTCGGATCGCGGGTTGTCACAACTTCTTGAAAAACTTAAAAAGAATGAAGTTTTTACATGGAGTGCTAATGATACTCTTGTTGTTAAAACAAATAAACAAGAAATAATAAATAATTGTCCAAAAGTTTATTTTCCTAAAACAAGAGATAAATTAATATTGTAAACCGATGCTTCAGACAATTGCTGGGGTTGTGTTCTCAAAGCAATTCCTGCAGAATATTGGAATGAAAGCAATCCTTCCAATAATTTTGGTATTCGTGGAAAAAAAACCACTATTCCAAAATCAATTTAAAAACATGAATTGATATGTGGATATAATTCAGGAAAATTTAAACCAAATGAACTGAATTATATTATTTTTGGAAAGCAATTATTAGCAATAAAACTTGCTATTAAAAAAATCCAAATTTTCTTAGCACCCGAAGACTTTATTGTCTGAACAGATAATAAAGCCGTAAAAGACTTCCTAATAAATAAAAGAGATATTTTAGAAAGAAGAAGACTTAAATGGTTCAACCAAATTGCCATTTATACTTTTGAAGTTGAGCATTTAAAGGGTACTAACAATTTTCTTGCAGATTATCTTAGCAGGAACGATGATGAAAAACCTAATAACTAAGTAGAGTTTATAGAAACCCACTAAACAAGTGGAAAATGTTAAATATTTTAAAATAACACCCACTAAACAAGTGGAATATTTTGAAATATATTTTATCAAAATCACTAAACAAGTGGCTTTTTCTATTTTCAGGATGGGAGATAAGCATCCAGGTGAAACAAAAGGAGATTGGGTAACTATTGCTAAAAGGAAAAAAAAAACAAGCATCATCTTCTACACATCCTAAACCAAACCCTGTTTATGTTGTGTTCAGTGGAAGAAACCCATGCTTCTATGATAATTGGAACCAATGTTTTATACAAGTAAACAAATTTCTTGGTGCATGCCACCAAAAATTTAATACTATGCCAGAAGCCATAACTATATGGGAAAATTGGATGAAACAATTAGGACCTCCTAATATGATTTACCAGTTCTCCAAACTTCAGACCAAGTAAACCCTTCTTGATACTAAAACCTATGATTTTCACAATCCAGGAATCCCCTGTGAACTCTATATACCCTTAAAATGAAGCATGGAAATCTCATCTTCGAGACAGAAGAAAAGATTTTAGAAAAAACATGAGTATCCTTGCTGACAAAATTGCTGAACAAACAACAACTTTGTATAAATTTAAAAGTCTGAACCTCAAAATTTTGAAAGGCGTAAACTATGAAAATGAAGATTTTTCTTTAGAAAAAATTGATACTTTTATGGAATTTTCTGAATTACTGGAAAATGATTTTTCAGACAAAATCTTCAACACTATCAGGAGAATTTACCTATTTGAAAACGAAAAGGTACTTCTCCCACGTCCTCTATTTCAAATAGAAATTTTACCAAAAATCGAGGGCCACGAGCAAAAGATAAAAAGTCTTTTACTCCATTTTGATCAAAGTTTAAATTACAGTGATGACATGCCAAAATTGCATTTCGTTACTGAAGAAGGATATCCACCTTGGGATATTGAAACACTTGAATGGGGGTTAGTAAACAAACTAATCTTCTCAAGTGTAGCTCGTTTCAATCACTTTGAATTTTTACCCATGATGATCAAAACCTTGATCTATCATGTTTTGACTAAAAGCAAGTACAAATATACTCGCTATTTGTCATTCCATATTACTAGCACAATTGGTTGGCGGTCTCGAGAAATTTTCTATCAACCCAACCAAATCTGGTACCTCGAAGCCACTGAGGATTATGAATGGGACAAAATTTAACAGAATTGGGAGATTGTACTTACTGTACCGTTGGAACAGTTGGATACAACGAGATATTGGTCACAAAATCGGATCAATATTTTAAATTACGTAGATTATTTTTATCTGGAAACAGCTTTAAAATTCATGGTAACTGATGGACGGAGACTATTTGTAACTGATTTGCCGATAAACTATACTACCTTGCTTGAACAACGAGCGACTGTTAGGGAGCTTCTAAATAATTTGAAAAACACAAATAATTTAGATGTTCTCTATTAACAATTAAGCCATGCGAAGGAATATGAATAAGCAAAACAACATGGTCCTCCAAATCAAAGCCCTAACGATATTATGTTCTTTGACTCTGTCGCTGAGGCCAATGTTGCCAATGCATTTGATGCTTGACAATTGAACGAGTATAATTAACCCACATGGACGACTGCAAGTCATCCAGCACACGCAGTGGAGCCCGCAAGCGGACAGTAACAAGCTGACGTATGCAATGACGATTTGGACATTTAAAACAAAAACATCCAAATCAGTTACTATTTACTTTTTAAATTATTGGAAATTATTATGTGCTTTTTACTGTGAACCTACTGTGCACCTTTTGAATTTTTGTAACTGGCAAACCACGTTTTTCTTTTCCCTTCTTTGTTTATTCAATTAGATAAAGATAAGATTACTTTTTAGGATTATATAATGAGATCATCTCCTTCAGTTCGAATCATCTTCCTCAATCCTCTGAATTCTTCTCTTTCTCTTGTAATATTCTCTCCACTTGTAATAATAGTAAGTTTGTATCAATAATATCTCTATCATTTCCTCACTTGTGTAATTTGTAAAACCAATTGATGGAAAATAGAAGACTGAAGAACCACTTCAGGAATTCCAAAATTGGGAAGCTTTTGAAGATTATATGCAAACCCCTGCATATAAAAATGAAAAAGAAGATTTTGTTAAAACAGGCAATACTTCTACAGCTTCTACAAATATGGATTACTGCCACGTATTCATATCGAGTTTTTTCAAATATGTATTACTGCCCTGTTTAGAAAAGGTATGGATACACCCGTAGTTATACTGGTCTTAGACAAAAGATTCAGTAATCCCATGAATGCCATAATTAGAGGAATCCAATCCAATTTAGTAAATGGAGTTATTTTGTTTAACATAAAACCAAATTTCTTCATCTCTGTTGATGATCCAAATATTGAGGAATATGTCATTATAAAAATTCAAACTAAAGGGATAGGAATGAAAGATACCTCTAGACATAAGTCAATACATTGGAAAACAATCCATGAATTGACAACTCTAACACATACTAATACACAGAATGTGAATAGAAATATTATAGAAATATTTGAATCTCGACCATTTGTTTCGACAATACAGCCCAGATTAATCAACTGGAGAGATTTGGAAGTACCAAAACAATGGATACTACCCCAAATAATAGAACCACCTCCTGAAAAAAATGAAACAACGTTGAATTACAGGTCTCTGGCAATAATGTTTATTTTAAAAATAAACAATCAGAAAATTGGCAAAAGAATTTTCCTGACAATGATTGGGAAAAATTAAAAGGAAAAAACCTTTTAAAAGGCGAGAGTAGTAGTAATAGTAAACCTCCTATCGCTGTGAAAAATGAACAAGTACCAATATTACCTGGAACAAATTATCTAAAAGAAGATAATATAAAATCCAGTCAAATTTATCATTTCCAACTAGGAAAAGAAGAAATAATCTTCTCACCAAGCCATGGAAAGAGAAGATATACTCACGTATTAGGTTACTTCAATTTTCCAGGCTATAAACCATATAGTCTTTGCACATTAATATATACAGGAGCAACAAAATGTTCTTGTAGACCTAATGCTTTACCTCCAAAAAAATGGATAAAAATGAAAAATCCTATTGCTGTAACAGGCATCAATGAATGGGACACAAAATTTCATTGATTTAAAGGCCAAAAAAGTGGCTATATGGTTTAATGAAAATAATTTCATTATTCCAAAAATCTTATGCTTTTCAGAAATGCATGGAGATTTTATATTAGGCAACAATTTTATCTCAGAATATTTGCCTATAAGTATTGATGAGGGAACAATAAATTTAACCCTTAGTAAATATAGTAAAAATACCTTTACTACAACAACATAAATATAAGTGTGAAAGAGATTTTCTTCCTATTAAAAAAGGGGATATAACTCCTTTTATTAAAGCCCTTGAAGAAACTCATTGGCTTTATACTATATTAAATGATAATTTTAGTGAAAACCCATTAAAATTATGGGACAAAAGTCCAAGATATTGTAATCTCAAACTAAGAGATCCCAATGTCATTATAAGAGTAAAACCAATGATCTATACCAGGAACGATATAGATTAATTTGATAAACAAATCAAAGAATTATTGGAAATAAATCTTATTGAGGAAACAATAAGCCCACACTCTAGCCCCGCCTTAACGGTGAGAAAACACAATGAAGTCACAAGAGGAACAGCTAGAATAATTATAAATTATTAAAGATTAAATGAACAATTAGAATGTGATGGTTATTTTATCCCAAGAAAGGATGTTTTAATTAACCAAACTAAGGGAAAAAAGTTCTTTAGCAAATTCGATTGTAAATCTGGATTTTGGTAGTTAAAACTAACTGAAGAATCCAAGCCATTGACAACCTTTAGTACCCCTAGAAGACACTATCAATGGAATGTTATGCCTTTTGGACTAAATACAGCTCCGAAGTTATATCAAAGATGGATGGACAAAATCTTTAAAGACCTCAAAGATTTTTGTGTTGTCTATATTGATGGCATCCTTGTTTTTTCCAAGACCATAGAAGAACATAGATAAAATCTAACAATTATTTGTGAAAAATTCCAAAAACATGGAATCATTTTATCACCAACGAAAATTGATGTTGAAAAAACTGAGATTAATTTTCTTGGCATAATCCTAAACCAGGATGGCCTACAATTACAAGATCATATCATCTCTAAAATAAGAGATTTTAATGAGGAAATTTTGGATAAAAAATAATTACAAAGTTTCCTAGGAATCCTTAATTATAGAAGAAATTTCATAAAAGGATTATCTCAAAAGGAATTACCACTTCTTGAAAAACTTAAAAAGAATGAAGTTCTTACATGGAGTGCTAATGATACTCTTGTTGTTAAAACAATTAAACAAGAAATAATAAATAATTGTCCAAAAGTTTATTTTCTTAAAACAGGAGATAAATTAATATTGAAAACTCATGCTTGAGATAATTGTTGGGGTTGTGTTCTCAAAGCGATTCCTGCAGAATATTGGAATGAAAGCAATCCTTCCAATAATTTTGGTATACGTGGAAAAAAAAACCACTATTCCAAAATCAATTCAAAAACATGAATTGATATGTGGATATAATTCAGGAAAATTTAAACCAAATGAACTGGATTATACTATTTTTGAAAAGGAATTATTAGCAATTAAACTTGCTAAAATTTCATATTTTCTTAGCACCCGAAGACTTTATTGTCAGAACAGATAATAAAGCCATAAAAGATTTCCTAATAAATAAAAGAAATATTTTAGAAGGAAGAAGACTTAAATGGTTCAACCAAATTGCCATCTATACTTTTGAAGTTGAGCATTTAAAGGGTACTAACAATTTTCTTGCAGATTATCCTAGCAGGAACTATGATGAAAAACCTACTAACCAAGTAGAGTTTTTAGAAACCCACTAAACAAGTGGAAAATGTTAAATATTTTAAAATAACACCCATTAAACAAGTGGAATATTTTGAAATATATCTTATCAAAACCACTAAACAAGTGACTTTTTCTATTTTCACGATGGGAGATAAGCATCCAGGTGAAACAAAAGGAGATTGGGTAACTATTGCTAAAAAGGCAAAAACTCAAGCATCATCATCTACACAGCCTAAACCAAACCTTGTTTATGTTGTGTTCAGTGGAAGAAACCCATGCTTCTATGATAATTGGAACCAATGTTTTATTCAAGTAAACAAATTTCCTGGTGCATGCCATCAAAAATTTAATACTATGCTAGAAGCCATAACTGCATGTAAAAATTGGATGAAAAAACTAGGACCTCCTAATATGATTTACCACTTCTCCAAACTTCAGACCAAGGAAACACTTCTTGATACTGAAACCTATGATTTTCACAATCCAAGAATCCCCTGTGAATTGTATACACCCTTAAATGAAGCATGGAAATCTCATCTTCGAGACAGAAGAAAAGATTTTAGAAAAAACATGAGTATCCTTACTGACAAAATTGCTGAACAAACAGCAACTTTAAATAAATTTAAAAGACTGATCCTCAAAATTTTAAAAGGCTTAAACTATGAAAATGAAGAATTTTCTTTAGAAAAAATTGATACTTTTCTGGAATTTTCTGAATTACTGGAAAATGATTTTTCAGACAAAATCTTTAACACTGTCAGGAGAATTTGCCTATTTGAAAAAGTAAAGGTACTTCTCATACGTCCTCTATTTCAAATAGAAATTTTACCAAAAATTGTGGACCACGAGCAAAAGATAAAAAGTCTTTCACTCCATTTTGATCAAAGTTTAAATTACAGTGATGACATGCCAAAATTGCATTACGTTACTGAAGAAGGATATCCACCTTGGGATATTGAAACAATTGAATGGGGGTAAGTAAACAAACTAATCTTCTCAAGTGTAGCTTGTTTCAATCACTTTGAATTTTTACCCATGATTATCAAAACTATGATCTATCATGTTTTGACAAAAAGAAAGTACAAATATACTCGCTATTTGTCATTCCATATTACTAGCACAATTGGTTGGCGGTCACGAAAAAATTTCTATCAACCCTACCAGAGCCAATGAGGATTATGAATGGAACAATATTGAACAGAATCGGGAGATTGAACTTACTGTACTGTTGGACTAGTTGGATACAACGAGATATTGGTCACAAAACCTTATCAATATTTCAAATTATACAGGTTATTTTTATCGGGAAACAGCTTTAAAATTCATGGTAACTGATGGACGGAGACTATTTGTTACCGATTTGTCGATAAACTATACTACCTCGCTTGAACAACGAGCGGCAGTTAGGGAGTTTCTATATAATTTGAAAAACAAAAATAATTTAGATGTTACCTATGAACAATTAATCCATGCGGAAGAATATGAACAAGCACAACAACATGGTCCTCCAAATCGCAGCCCTAACGATAGTATGTCCTTTGACTCTGTCGCTGAGGCCAATACGGCAAATGCATTTGATGATTGGCAATTGGACGAGGATGATTAACCCACATGGACGACTGTAAATCATACCGCACACGAAGTGGAGCCCGCAAGCGGACAGTAACAAGCTGACGCATGCAATGACGATTTGGACATTTAAGATCAAAAAACATCCAAATTAGTTGCTATTTGCTTTTTTAATTATTTGAAATTACTGGGTTCTTTTTACTGTGCACCTTTTGAATTTTTATAACCTGCAGCCCACGTTTTTCTTTTCCTTTCTTTGTTTATTCAATTAGATAAAGATAAGGTTACTTTTTAGGATTATATAAGGAGATCATCTCCTTCAGTTCGAATCATCTTCCTCAATTCTCTGAATTCTTCTCTCTCTCTTGTAATATTCTCTCCACTTATAATAATAGTAAGTTTGTATGAATAATATCTCGATCATTTTCGTACTTGTGTAATTGGTATCAGAGCTTGTTACACCATGTTATCAAAGGTTAGTATTCTAATTGATCCAGCCAATGAATATTTTCTGAATGCTTTAGTTTGAAATGATATTTTTTATATATTTCAACAAATTCTTCAAATTGACAAATGTTACACAATTCTAGTTTAGATACTATGTAACACGCATCTTCTTGGAGTCTGGGTTCTCCAGTATATCCAATCATATTTTCTTTAATTATATCAACAAATCCTTTTAGTATTTCATCAAAGGATTTGAAGTTTGTTAGGAGCTCAGATTTTTGCCAAGTTCCATTTTCTGAGTTTTTCCATTGTTACAACCATTGTAAAACATCTCCTTGGAGTGTTGCACCAAGGTAGTCTAAAACAATTTCTTTAGACCATACACTTCTATAATTAGTAATGAGTATAGACATGGATTGTGATCACTCATTAATAGTTTGTTCTTGATCGTTAAAAGGTACATGCCTTAAATCAAGATAAATACCATGTTGAGATATATTTTGTTTGTTCAAATTATCTCTTCTTAAAAAAAAAAGATGTGGTTCGTCCTCATTCTTAGTATTACTTGTAGAAGCTGTAGAAGTATTGTCTGTTTTAACAAAATCTTCTTTTTCATTTTTATATGCAGGGGTTTGCATATAATCTTCAAAAGCTTCCCAATTTTGGAACAGTTACCATGAATTTTAAAGTTGTTTCCCGATAAAAATAATCTGCGTAATTTGAAATATTGATAAGGTTTTGTGACCAATATCTCGTTGTATCCAACTGGTCCAACGGTATAGTAAGTGCAATACTTAATTTTATACAAATAAGTTGTGTCTATCTGTTTTTTAATTAAGGTGAATTAAACATAGCAATAATATTATATTATTCCGGAAATCTTTAAAAGTTTTCATAAAACCCATATACCTATTATTGTTTCAAAGCCCATATTTTCGTTTGCCAAAAACCTACTGTAGATAGCAATCGGCGTTAGGAAAACTGGTTTTAGGCACCTTAAACAACATATAATAGGAGGTCTTTGGTACCAATGGAACCTGATAAGGATGCTCTAAATAATAATAATATTAATCTACAATGTATGTATAATAATATTGATCAACTTTGTTTAAGTTGAAATCAATACTATCTAGTTTTTTCTCTACATGGTTTTGGTTTATTATCTGACGTCTTTCAGTTCGTTTTACCTAACTAAAGACTATATCAGTTACGCTATTTAAAGTAGTACTTATTTTACTAATATCATTTTCGGATTTTTTATCAATATGCAAATTATGATTATACATAGACTCATCTTTTTGTAACCATGGTGCTAAACATTGTAGATTAATATTATTATTATTTAGATCATCCTTATCAGGTTCACTATCAATGGAATATTATGCCTTTTGGACTAAATACAGCTCCTCAGGTATATCAAAGATGGATGGACAAAATCTTTAAAGACCTTAAAGATTTTTGTGTTGTCTATATAGATGGCATCCTTATTTTTTCCAAAACCATATAAGAACATAGATATCATCTAAAAATTATTTGTGAAAATAATTTATTACGAACTGAAAGATATACTTACGCATATTAATGGATATTATATATAATTAAGTGTCTAGCACACACAAGTTCAAATTTTATCTTATTACCCTAAATAAGCATCTAGGTGATGAAGCAGATAAAATAAGGTACGCAAAAACGACAAGGTAATATGAGAAAAAATACCTTTCGGGTAAAACCTTTTAATCAGCATTATAGAGTTTTTACAAGATGCAACTACAAAACCTCTACAGAATATGGCTCATTTTAGAGTCATACAAAGGTGGTGGTCCATCTTCGATATCCATCGATCAACCTTTGTCTTCCTTCAGCAGTGATTCCCTCAAGAACCACAATGGTCAGCAGTGAAGAGAATCTCTCAACAAGAATAACTCAGATATAGAACTATCCACAGTTTTAAATGGATTCACATAAATCATTAGGAGGGATGATTATGAATTAAAAGGTGTTTTTGACCTAGAGAAAGTGGGAAATTTTGTAGCGGTATTCAGAAATTGTTTTTACAAAAATCTCTCAAACATTTTGTACGAAACAGGTACTTATAAGTCGCCGCAAAATTTGAGGCGGGGATAGTAGTTCTCACAAAAGCATGGGCTCGTTAGAATGAGATAATCATCCTGTTTGAACGATAATAAGGTCATTAGAACGAAATAGCTATCTCGTTCAAACGATCTTCGAACAATGGAAAATAGTACGCCCTCATGAGATGTGCGATCAAAGTAAACTTCAAATGACAACTTCAAACGAGAATGCATACTCGTTTGAACGAGATTTTCATCTCGTTTGAACGAGATGCGCGTATTTTAAATAAAATTTAAAGCCAGGAAAATGCCTCGATTTAAATTAAATAACTCTCAAATATAAGCGTAAATAAATTCAAAATCCTAAACTATTGTATACCTTTGTAGTATGAAGATCTTCTTAAATTTGGAGATGATGGAAATTCGGTTCTTAGTGCCTAAGATATGAGCAAATTATGCGTAGCCTAAGATATGAGCAAATTATACTCTTACACTATATTATTTCAGACGGTTGAGATACTTATGTTTGAAGTTGGATTTTCATTTATATTATGTGGATGTTTGATTTATACTCGTCTTGATTATTAAACTTAACTTCAATTTTTTATTCGAAAGTTGTTTGTGAATAAATATTTTTATGGGTTGATGGGGTGAATGGTATTAATTGACAAACAAGCCCATCTTCGGCGTATCGTGTCTGGACATCCTTTACGTATGAAAATAAGGATTGTTATAGTTGGTATCAAAGCGTCCAAGTTCTAGTGTCCCTAGAATCTGTGTTGCGTTCATTACGTTTTAGGTTGGATTCTTTAATATGTAGAGACTATGCTTAGAATTAATTATATTCATGCGTTTTACACTAATCTAAACCTTATTTGCTTTTAGATAGCTAACCGAAGGAGGGGTAGACCTACGTGCGTAATCGCACCCATTGCATATGAGGAGACACATCAATCACCTTAGTCCCCATCGGGGCAAGCTTTTATTACTCCAGTGGATATCGTTACCATCGTCATGCTTCAACACTTTCCACAATAACAAGCTTAGAAATAGCCACCACCACCGTAGCAGTTGGCAGTACCAGCCCAGGTGCTGGATTTAGTCTGGGACAGAGCTAAGGAGGCCTTTGTAAAGGTCCAACCTCTAGTGTTTATGGGCAGTCCAGAAATTTTAGTGGCGAGTAGGTGGGAAAAGAATAGTTAGTTGGACTTACAGATGGTGGAGTGTACTCCAGTACATAAGTAGATGTTGGCCTCGCTTCGGCTTGTGGGGTCCGCACTCCAGTGGTGAGAGTCAGTTAATTCAGCTGCAGAGAGAGACAATTTGATTATAGATGAGTTCTGAGAGACGTTCAAGGGGAAGTATTTCCCCAAGGTGAAGTAGTCAGAGATGAGGAGTCAGTTTATGGACTTCAACAAAGGTAAGAAGAGACAGGGAGATGAGACATCGAACCAACAGGGTAAGACGAGTGAAGGTAGAAGTCATAGGGGCCAACATATTAGGTTACTTCCATCTACATAGCATCATAAGTGATTACGTTGTTTTCATGATCGAAATAGGCAAGGTAGTAGGGGCATGGGCATCAGAGACAGGAATAGTAGGGCTAGCATGTCCATAGGCGTTAGAGAGATGCCCATTTAGAGAGAACTATTACACTTGTGGGAAGAGGGACCATACATCGAGGCGATGCTCTCGAGTTAATCACGCACCTCAAAAGCAGGGTGGTAAAAGAGGATATTCAATGCCACAGGGGTGGCGCCAACGGTTTCCAGCTCCAGGAGTTGCAGCACCCGCCTCCCCACCTCAAGGGCAGCCGTCACAGTTACAGTATGGACGGGTATACCACATAGCGCTCACAGAAGAACCAGTGCCAATTTTGGATATTGAGGGTATGTTCCCTATCTTTGGGTATGAAGGTCATATTTTATTTGACACGGAGGCATCTCATTCATTCGTTAGAACTGGTTTTGCACGTGAGGCTGAGATGATACATTTTTCTTCTGATATTATACATCATATATACTCACCCGTGAATAAAGGGACACCCATATGATCAATATGTCGAAGTATAGAGGTCGAGATAGGGTGACTCACATTTTTGACAAACTTACTGGTACTTAATATGCACGAGTATGATGTCATATTAGGGATGGATTAGCTAGCTACATACACAATTTGTGTTTATTGTTACAGTAGGTCCATCATCTTCTCCATTTCGGGGCACGAGATGTACCTGGTTGCGATGCCGCACCTTGGGGGTGGGTCGAGAACACACTTATACTATATTGAGGAGGAGACTTCTTCGGACGTCATAGTGTCACTAGATTCTATACCGGTAGTTAGAGAGTTTTCTGACGTACTTGGGGAGAATTCAGGGATCATCACCTAGTCATGAGATAGACTTCGTGATTGATTTGATTCCGAGCATGAGAAATATTGCCCGTACACATAATCAGATGGTTCCTTTAGAGATGAGGGAGCTTGGGGATCAGATTGAGAAGTTATTGGAGTAGGGGTTTATTAGGAGGAGTACTTCACCCTAGGATGCTCCAGTTTTATTCGTTAAGAAGAATGACGAATCCTTGCGACTTTGTATTGACTACAGTGAGTTGAACAAAGTCATCATATGGAATTAATAGTCGTTTCCCCGCATTAGTGATTTGTTTAACCAGCTGAGGAGTGTTGCGTATTTTCAAAGATCGATTTGAGATCGGGTTATCATCAGTTGATGGTCCGGGATCAGGATATCTCAAAGATGACGTTTCTTATGAAATACAGGTCATATGAGTTTTTGTTTATTCCTTTTAGGATAACCAACGCATTAGCGGTGTTTATGGACTTGATGAATCAGATATTCAGGGATTATCCGGATCAGTTCATTATAGTGTTTATTGATGACATTCTATTTATTCTTGGACTACGGAGGAGAATGCACGGCATTTACGGATAGTGTAACAGGCACTACGATACCACCAATTGTATGCTAAGTTTGAGAAATGTGGTTTTGGGTTGCGAGAGGTGCAGTTTTGGGGCCACATTGTGTTTAAAAGGGGAATATTAGTGGATTTGAGGAAGGTTTTACTTAGTGATGGATTGGGGATAACCCACTACATCCATCAAGGTATGCAGCTTCTTGGGATTAGCCACGTACTATTGTTGGTTCATTCAGGGTTCTCAAAGATAGTTGATCCCCTAACGAACTTGATGAGGAAGGCCGTGTCATGTCAATGGGATGATGCGTGTCAGCACGCATTTGATAAGTTGAAGACTCTATTAACTACAGGACTAGTTCTGGCATTACCTCGAGCAGGGATAGACTGTAAGGTCTTCACGGATGCATCTTTGAGGGGACATGAAGAGGTATTGATGCAGGAGGAAAGGTCGATAGCTTATATTTCAGGGAATCTAAATCCTCACAAGGGACACTACCCATCCCACGAGTTGGAGTTAGCAGTCGTAGTTCTTACACTGCGAGTATGGAGGCAGTATCTCCTGCACAGGACATAAGAGCCTATAACAATTATTCACGCAACTGGAATTGAATATAAGGAAAAGGATATGGCTAGAGTTTTTGAAGTATTAGCAATATGACATTCAGTACCGCCCTCGAAAGGCGAATATCGTTGTGGGTACTTTGATCCGCAAACTAATTTTGGAGTTGGGGGCAGTGTGGAAGGCGAAGTGGAATTCACTTCATTGGGATAACGACTTGACTCGTACATTTATAGCGGTTCTCACCATTACAACCGAGATTATTATTCGGGGTGTGAAGTCATAGGCAGAAGATCAGCTTTGCTAGGAATGGGTTAGACAGTTGTTAGTCGAGGGGGAAGAGCACTATTCTTTTAGAACGGATGGTGGATTGAGATTGTAGGGCGGTCTAGTTATCTCAGATGATGAGGATCTGAGGCAAGTTATTATGTCTGAGGCTCACTGTAAGGACACAAATTTCCAATTGAGTCCATATATAGTTTTGGCTCAATTCCGGACAAAAACATTTATTCATAGGATAGTATTTATTTGTAATATTCTCAAGCCTATGAATTATGTATTGAAGACGTAGCGGCAAAGAATTTAAAGCTTTATCAAAATGCCGGTTTGCGTGCCTCGTTTCTACGTCATCAAACTAAGGTTCCATGCTCCCAAGGTATGAATGTAATTATATGTATGTAGGAGCTTGGAACAATATGTATTGGGTGTTAGGTGTAATAAAAACTGCATTTTATTTTCAGAAAGAATCAATTAAGAACTTTAAAATAAGTATATAAAAGTTTCAGGGCCAAAATCGAATTTTTCAATCTTTCTGGTCGTTCGTTAGAAATGTCGTTCGAACGAGTTTTTTCGTTCGAACCAGTTTTGTCGTTCGAACCTGTTTCGTTCGAACGAGTTTTGTCGTTCGAACCAGGTTCGTTCGAACGAGTTTTGCCAACGACCCTAACTGGTCAGTCCTTCGATATGTCGTTCGATATGTCGTTCGAACGAATGCTCGTTCTAACGAGGTATCTAACGAACTTCTAACGAGCCCAGGCTGGTCACTCGTTAGAAGTCTCGTTCGAACGAGAATCAAGTTCGTTCGAACGAGATTCCAGCGGGAACAGTTATTTGGCAGTTTTTTGGAGTTTTTCCCCACTCCTCCACTTGGTTTTCAACCAACTTTTTTCATACATTATTATGTGCGGGTAACACATTTTCCAAGACAACTTTTCCAACATTTGTTTATCTCCAAAAGAGAGTTTGAGAGCAAAATTAGTTTAGGAAAATGTTCAAGTTTTGAGTGTTAATTTTTAATGAAAAATTCATACACACTCTAGTTTACACCCAATAATTGTTTATCCAAGTTTCTATATTTATATCAATTGCTTGGAGTTTTTGGCACCGGTTTTCTCTACCGAATTCAAGAGACGTTTCGGGTTTGCTTCTACACCCCATCACAAAGAAGACTTTTGTTGAGATTCTACCCACACGGAGAAAGGCTCCATGCTTGGGTGTCGGTGACCATATAAAGTCCCATCGGTGAATTCTGAGACCACGGTGGAGCTCCGTTGGTTATCCGCTAATTGGAGGTTGATACAAGAAGGAGCATCACGGCTTGAGAGGGTTCGAGTTTAGGAAGTAAGTCTTTTGTCTTGTATTTTGTAATACCGTTTTTAGTGGATTTGAGGCTAGGGCCGTCCCGAGGTTTTTTCCCGTTAGTGGGTTTTTCCTCGTACATCGCGGTGTAGTGTGACATTGTTTATTTTTATCTTGCTCAAAATTTAGAACGCATGCTTTAGGTTTAATTCAAGATAAAATTCGGTTTAATTCTCACACTATATTAAAATTGGACTTTAATTTAATATTGGGTAAAATTGTGTAATTCAAGTCACTTGCATTAATTTGGTTTGGCCTAACTTGGAAATATGAACAATCATAATTTAGGCAAATTCTAGGACTTGAATTATGTTTTAATTTGTTTTGAGAAATTAAAACTTGTTGTTATTTTTGAAAGTTAAAACCATCTCAACGCTTCCGCATTTATTTAAAAGGAAATTATATATTTTAATTTGATAATTATTAAAATCCGGGGATTCCGGCCTTTCAAATTGGTATCAGAGCCAAAAACGATAATTTATTTCGTTAAGATCCTTAATTTTTGGCTAAAATGGATTTTTCCCCATTTTCAAATTTTCCTATTTTTGATGGTTCTAACTACGCGTATTGGAAAGCGCGAATGAAATCGGCACTTAAATCTATCGATGAACGTGTTTGGATGTCTGTTGTTACCGGGTACTCCCCACCAACTCATCTAATTGAAAATGAACGTGTTCCCAAACCCATCGATAGATGGACCGAAAATGAGTTTAAGCTTGCAAATTTTAATTCTCGTGGTTTAAATGCCTTATTTAGCGTTGTCGCACCGGATGAATTCCGACGTATTATGACGTGTGAAACCGCTAAAGAAGCTTGGGATATTTTACAATTAACTCATGAAGGAACTAGTGTCGTTAAAGCTTCAAAACTCCAAAACCTCACCACTCAATTTGAAACTATCAAAATGGATGAAAAAGAAACTTTTGATAAATTTTATGCTAGAATTTCTGACATTGTTAATTCATCCTTTAACTTGGGAGAGAAAATACCTGACGACCGTGTTGTAAAGAAAATTTTGAGGTCTCTACCCGATAGATTTATTCCTAAAGTGACCATTTTAAATTCTTTACCCACTTTAGCCTCTACGAAATTAGAAGAGCTTGTAGGTGATTTACAAACCTATGAACTAGATATGTTTCCCTCTAAAACTGAAAAGAAAATTGAAAAGGGTGTTTCTTTAAAAGCCCGAAAAGAGGTCAAACAAGTAGTAGAGAGCGATAGTGATAGTGACTCGGAAGACATGGCTTTGTTTGCTCGTAAATTTAGAAAGTTTCTTAAATTTAACAAAGATAAAGTTAAAAATGATTTTAAGAAATTTGATTCTTCTAAACATGATAAAAACGAGAAGATTTCTAAAGCCGATAAGATCCCTAAACCTAGTAATGAAAATATTGATAGGGACGAGTCTAATAAGTGTTTTGGTTGTGAAGGTTATGGCCATAGGGCTTATGAGTGCCCCAATAAACTAAGGAAAGATGGTAAGCGACCTATTTCATATAATGCAACCCTTAGTGATAGTGATAAGGAAGAAAAGCCCGATTCCCCCACTAAGAAAAATTTTGTGGCTTTTATGGCTAGTCATGTGAGTGATAATGAGAACTCATCGATTGATGACACGATTGCACATGCCACTTCCAAGGTCATTGTTCATGATTCCCTTGTTTTTAATGATAGTGAGAGTGAAGAAGAAAGTGAGAGTGAAAATGAAGAAGAGGTTGATGTGAGTGAACTTCAAAATGCTTTTCATGAATTATATAAAGAATCTATTAATTTGAAAAGAACTAATTTGAAGTTAGAAGCTTGTTTAAGAAAGAGTGTCAAGGTCGTTGATGATAGTGCCTTAATAGAAGACCTTAGGACACATGTGAGGACTCTTCAAGAGAAGCTTGAATATGTAGAAGGCGAAAGAGATAGCCTTAGGGGTTTAATGGAATCCTTGAAAAAGGAGCTTCTTGCTTTTGAAGAGCGAAATGTTTTACTAGAATCTAAAATTTTAGAATTGGAAAATAAATTAAAAGATTCTAGTAATGTCAAATTTGATTTGGAGTGTCGTTCGGAAAAATTAGATAAAATGTTAGGAACGGTCCAAATTAAAAATGACACTTTTGGTTTAGGCTTCAATTCTTGTAATGATTTTAACCCTAAAGTCAAAACCAATGTTTTAGGAGAATCTTCTAGGAATGCATTTAATGATCACTCCTTAGATAAATCTTTTCGACATATTCTTACTTGTACACTTTGTGGTCGAAAAGGTCATCTTAGGAAATTTTGTTTAGATCTTAAACGAATTCCTAGAAAATCCCATAGTAAAGTAACCACGATAGCTAACGTTTCTACTCCCCAAAATAGTAATTCTTCATTAATTTGGGTTAGGAAATCCGACTTGGTTGCCTTACAAAATAGGGATTTTGATTCTCATTTACTTTCACATGCTTCCTCCCTTGCTAAATCTAATGGATGAATGTGTTAGTGGTTGCATACTTTAGCTTCTGTACTTCATGCTATATTCACATGCTAAATGTATGCTTGTTTAGTCATTTTCTAGTCATTGCCTTATTTCATATCACATGCTAGAAATTATGACTTGTTTATCTTTTTGTATTATATTTTGTGTTTGAATCGACTGCATAATATAAAAAGATTTTTGTTTATCATTTGTGTTTTATTTATTTCGTTTAAGCTTAATGAAAAATACAAATGATTTTTGTTTGTCCTTTTGAGTAAATATTTATTTTTGATTAAAAATGTTAAAAACTCAAAAAGATTTTGTTTTGTGTGTATTTTTTGTTTGACACGCTTTATGTGGCATATATTTGTGTTTGAATCCTATCGTTTACGCTTCCATGTGGCTAGAACTTTTGGTTTAGATTTTCAATCCTTATTATGTTCTTTACCATATTTTATGGAGTAGTTGGATTTTGTATTGTTTAAATGGATTCTATTTCTATATGCCTCTATTCACACATGCACGAGCTCTTTTGAAATCTTAATGTCACATGTTATATTTGAGCTTTTTGAGGTGTTCTCCTATCAATCTAGTCATCTACATATCTATGACCTAGGAGGACTAGTGCATGTCAAAATCCGTTGCATGTGAGATTTGTGTGAAAAATGAAAACATGATAAATTAATATATGCACGGGGAAGGGCTCCGAAAGGATGAATTAAATCCTTTGCGATAGTAAGCCACCGTTGATTGGATCTAAAAGAAATACGTGATCCAAAGGCCTAAAAACAGAATATTTGGCATTAAACAGAAAGCAATTGCCAAGGCCTATGTTTGTATGATATATTCCTTCAAAAACAAAAGAATATATATGCTCATTGAGGGAGAATTGGATGGTATATCAACGGTTTGCACAATGTCCGTTTATCCTAGTTGTCTTTAATGTCATGACTCTATTTGGTTTGTAGAATCATCATCATGCTAGGCTTGTATGCATTGTGTATGTTTTTTCATTGAGTTCAATCTTTATATTGTCACATGAGGTTATATTTAACTGTGATGAAGTTTGCAATCAAATGAGAACTCCGTGAACGTTTCTTAAGTGTTTGGGTCTAAATTTAATTGTTACTAGTACACACCCCTACACTTTCGTTTCGATATGACACATTTTTGCCATACGAGTGTGCAAACTTATTGTATTTTGTGTCATGTGTGTGTTTATATCTATCTATATATGAAAATACTTATTGGTATATTTCAAGTATATATATATATATATGATATTTGTTTGTCTTTGCCTTGCTTTTATTGCCCATATGCTTTCATGTCTTATCACTTTAAGCTTTCACATGCGGTTTATTAGTTCTTTATCCTTTGCCTATTCCAGAACAAAAAGGGGGAGAATGATGATAGGGGGAGAAATGGTATCTAATCCTATTATTATCGTATCTTAGTTTGGGGGAGATTTACCTTAGGGGGAGACGTCTTTCTAAGTAGGTCATGTGTTTAAAGGGAGAATTAATTTAGGGGGAGTAATTAATTAATTGCATTTAATATTTTGATATTCCCTATGCATTTGATGAGTTTGCTTAAGTGTGCAGGAATTATTCTAAAGCGGCATCTTTCTATGGCAAAGCGTTTGATCCTTGGGTTGAGTCAAGATTGGGCGGGTTATGTTTTGAGTCTAGTAGAGCTTGACGGCCCTTTAGGATGTTTGTTTGGTTTTTGTCCCGGAATAGCCAAAGGGGGAGATTTGTAAGGACACAAATTTCCAATTGAGTCCATATATAGTTTTGGCTCAATTCCGGACAAAAACATTTATTCATAGGATAGTATTTATTTGTAATATTCTCAAGCCTATGAATTATGTATTGAAGACGTAGCGGCAAAGAATTTAAAGCTTTATCAAAATGCCGGTTTGCGTGCCTCGTTTCTACGTCATCAAACTAAGGTTCCATGCTCCCAAGGTATGAATGTAATTATATGTATGTAGGAGCTTGGAACAATATGTATTGGGTGTTAGGTGTAATAAAAACTGCATTTTATTTTCAGAAAGAATCAATTAAGATCTTTAAAATAAGTATATAAAAGTTTCAGGGCCAAAATCGAATTTTTCAATCTTTCTGGTCGTTCGTTAGAAATGTCGTTCGAACCAGTTTTTTCGTTCGAACCAGTTTTGTCGTTCGAACCTGTTTCGTTCGAACGAGTTTTGTCGTTCGAACCAGGTTCATTCGAACGAGTTTTGCCAACGACCCTAACTGGTCAGTCCTTCGATATGTCGTTCGATATGTCGTTCGAACGAATGCTCGTTCTAACGAGGTATCTAACGAACTTCTAATGAGCCCAGGCTGGTCACTCGTTAGAAGTCTCGTTCGAACGAGAATCAAGTTCGTTCGAACGAGATTCCAGCGGGAACAGTTATTTGGCAGTTTTTTGGAGTTTTTCCCCACTCCTCCACTTGGTTTTCAACCAACTTTTTTCATACATTATTATGTGCGGGAAACACATTTTCCAAGACAACTTTTCCAACATTTGTTTATCTCCAAAAGAGAGTTTGAGAGCAAAATTAGTTTAGGAAAATGTTCAAGTTTTGAGTGTTAATTTTTAATGAAAAATTCATACACACTCTATTTACACCCAATAATTGTTTATCCAAGTTTCTATATTTATATCAATTGCTTGGAGTTTTTGGCACCGGTTTTCTCTACCGAATTCAAGAGACGTTTCGGGTTTGCTTCTACACCCCATCACAAAGAAGACTTTTGTTGAGATTCTACCCACACGGAGAAAGGCTCCATGCTTGGGTGTCGGTGACCATATAAAGTCCCATCGGTGAATTTCGAGACCACGGTGGAGCTCCGTTGGTTATCCGCTAATCGGAGGTTGATACAAGAAGGAGCATCACGGCTTGAGAGGGTTCGAGTTTAGGAAGTAAGTCTTTTGTCTTGTATTTTGTAATACCGTTTTTAGTGGATTTGAGGCTAAGGCCGTCCCGAGGTTTTTTCCCGTTAGTGGGTTTTTCCTCGTACATCGCGGTGTAGTGTGACATTGTTTATTTTTATCTTGCTCAAAATTTAGAACGCATGCTTTAGGTTTAATTCAAGATAAAATTCGGTTTAATTCTCACACTATATTAAACTTGGACTTTAATTTAATATTGGGTAAAATTGTGTAATTCAAGTCACTTGCATTAATTTGGTTTGGCCTAACTTGGAAATATGAACAATCATAATTTAGGCAAATTCTAGGACTTGAATTATGTTTTAATTTGTTTTGAGAAATTAAAACTTGTTGTTATTTTTGAAAGTTAAAACCATCTCAACGCTTCCGCATTTATTTAAAAGGAAATTATATATTTTAATTTGATAATTATTAAAATCCGGGGATTCCGGCCTTTCAAATTGGTATCAGAGCCAAAAACGATAATTTATTTCGTTAAGATCCTTAATTTTTGGCTAAAATGGATTTTTCCCCATTTTCAAAATTTCCTATTTTTGATGGTTCTAACTACGCGTATTGGAAAGCGCGAATGAAATCGGCACTTAAATCTATCGATGAACGTGTTTGGATGTCTGTTGTTACCGGGTACTCCCCACCAACTCATCTAATTGAAAATGAACGAGTTCCCAAACCCATCGATAGATGGACCGAAAATGAGTTTAAGCTTGCAAATTTTAATTCCCGTGGTTTAAATGCCTTATTTAGCGCTGTGGCACCGGATGAATTCCGACGTATTATGACGTGTGAAACCGCTAAAGAAGCTTGGGATATTTTACAATTAACTCATGAAGGAACTAGTGTCGTTAAAGCTTCAAAACTCCAAAACCTCACCACTCAATTTGAAACTATCAAAATGGATGAAAAAGAAACTTTTGATAAATTTTATGCTAGACTTTCTGACATTGTTAATTCATCCTTTAACTTGGGAGAGAAAATACCTGACGACCGTGTTGTAAAGAAAATTTTGAGGTCTCTACCCGATAGATTTATTCCTAAAGTGACCGTTTTAAATTCTTTACCCACTTTAGCCTCTACGAAATTAGAAGAGCTTGTAGGTGATTTACAAACCTATGAACTAGATATGTTTCCCTCTAAAACTGAAAAGAAAATTGAAAAGGGTGTTGCTTTAAAAGCCCGAAAAGAGGTCAAACAAGTAGTAGAGAGCGATAGTGATAGTGACTCGGAAGACATGGCTTTGTTTGCTCGTAAATTTAGAAAGTTTCTTAAATTTAACAAAGATAAAGTTAAAAATGATTTTAAGAAATTTGATTCTTCTAAACATGATAAAAACGAGAAGATTTCTAAAGCCGATAAGATCCCTAAACCTAGTAATGAAAATATTGATAGGGACGAGTCTAATAAGTGTTTTGGTTGTGAAGGTTATGGCCATAGGGCTTATGAGTGCCCCACTAAACTAAGGAAAGATGGTAAGCGACCTATTTCATATAATGCAACCCTTAGTGATAGTGATAAGGAAGAAAATCCCGATTCCCCCACTAAGAAAAATTTTGTGGCTTTTATGGCTAGTCATGTGAGTGATAATGAGAACTCATCGATTGATGACACGATTGCACATGCCACTTCCAAGGTCATTGTTCATGATTCCCTTGTTTTTAATGATAGTGAGAGTGAAGAAGAAAGTGAGAGTGAAAATGAAGAAGAGGTTGATGTGAGTGAACTTCAAAATGCTTTTCATGAATTATATAAAGAATCTATTAATTTGAAAAGAACTAATTTGAAGTTAGAAGCTTGTTTAAGAAAGAGTGTCAAGGTCGTTGATGATAGTGCCTTAATAGAAGACCTTAGGACACATGTGAGGACTCTTCAAGAGAAGCTTGAATATGTAGAAGGCGAAAGAGATAGCCTTAGGGGTTTAATGGAATCCTTGAAAAAGGAGCTTCTTGCTTTTGAAGAGCGAAATGTTTTACTAGAATCTAAAATTTTAGAATTGGAAAATAAATTAAAAGATTCTAGTAATGTCAAATTTGATTTGGAGTGTCGTTCGAAAAAATTAGATAAAATGTTAGGAACGGTCCAAATTAAAAATGACACTTTTGGTTTAGGCTTCAACTCTTGTAATGATTTTAACCCTAAAGTCAAAACCAATGTTTTAGGAGAATCTTCTAGGAATGCATTTAATGATCACTCCTTAGATAAATCTTTTCGACATATTCTTACTTGTACACTTTGTGGTCGAAAAGGTCATCTTAGGAAATTTTGTTTAGATCTTAAACGAATTCCTAGAAAATCCCATAGTAAAGTAACCACGATAGCTAACGTTTCTACTACCCAAGATAGTAATTCTTCATTAATTTGGGTTAGGAAATCCGACTTGGTTGCCTTACAAAATAGGGATTTTGATTCTCATTTACTTTCACATGCTTCCTCAGAGAAGGTGTAGATGATTGGGGTTAGGATACGGATTGTCCAGGATAGGCAAAAGAGCTATGTGGATAAGGGTCGGAGAGACTTAGACTTTCATATTGGGGATCAGATGCTGATTAAAGTGTCTCCCATGAAGGGAGTGATGAGGTTTGGGAAGAAGGGGAAGTTGGCTCTCTGATATGTGGGACAATTCCCTATCCTTGAGAGGATTGGTCCCATAGCATATCGGTTGGGATTACAGGATCACTTGGAGCAGATGAACGACGTCTTCCACATATCCGCACTACGGAAGTTCCTTATGGATGAGAAAATATACTAGCATATCGACATCGATGAGATAGGCTCCAGCCACACACTACCTACGAGGAGAGACCCATAGCCATTCTGGACCGTAGCGAGCGCCGATTTCGATATAAGGTTGTTTCGTTGGTACGTGTGCAATGGGGGCACCATAAGGAGGACGATTCGACTTGGGAGAGGGAGGACGACATGTGGATGGAATACCCAAAACTCTTCTAACTTGGTGCGTATTTTTTTAGATACCGAGGACGGAATCCCAGTATTAAAGGAAAGAATGTAATACCCCGTATTTTTTAGTACAAAATAAAACTATTTTATTGGGACAAAATAAAATTTGTAGGAACTAAATTAAATCGGGAAATTTAAATAATTAAGTAGGAATGAATTGATTAATTATTATTTCCTGCTATGTAAAATTTACTTTGCGTGATAATTAATTTCGGAAGAAAGTAATTGAATGTGTATTAAATAATTGATATATGCTGTGCGGCACAATTTAAAATATACTTCTTGAATAAAAATATTTGGGACGTACTTTGGGAGGTTTTACGAACTCGTTAGGATGTTTTAGACCCTTAGAAATGGTCTTGGCGTATATATATTTGTTGGGAGGTTATCATGCTAAGTGAATAAGGTATTTGGGCTCATTTGGGGCTTAAACTCATGGCTTAAGGCCCAACTCAGGATTCGTAAGTTAATTACCATTATTTAGAGTTAAATAACTCCCTTAGAATTACCTATAAGTGAAAAACGTCACTAATGCCGTTTAATACAAGATTAAACTGTATAAGCAACTCCGAAATGTTTGTTGGAGAAACCCTTTTCTTTTGAAAATAAAAATTATAAACAAGATGTGTTTACAAAGAAACTTATGTACGAGAGTAATTAAGACTGTGTAATCAGTTTTTAAAACAAAGGCAGTTTCAAAAATTCAGCACACTTATAGAATGAGATGAGTAGATGAAGATAATCAACACACATTTTTTAACGTGGTAAAACCTCTCCCAACAGAGGAAACATCCACGGTGACTTCTAAGTCACAAAAGTAAAAATCCACTAATAACAAATAATAGTTACAAACAATACAACATGCAAGCACACAAATCAACCTATTCTAAGTTTAGGAATATACCCCACTTGGTGTCCTTCTAACTTCTCATTGATCTGATTTGTTGATGATGTTCTTCCAGTTTGCTAACTTCCTTTGCTTTAGCTTCCTTACGTCGACTCAATGATCTCTGATCTTATACACAACACTTCCAGTGTAGTAGTGTGTTAAGTGTTTGTGTAGTGATTCCTACCAACATGCATGAACTCACACACACTTAGATTTACAGACAGTCCTAGTAAATTACATATAAAATCTATATGAAGTGATTTTGTTTTCTTTCTTTCTTACAAACTAAAACCCTTTTTGACCTTTAATATAACCCAGATTCCACGGATATCTCGCTTCAAAATCGGTCAAGATCTTAATCAATCTCTTTTTGAAAACATTTGTGAGATTGAAAATCTCCAAGTGTGAATCCAACTAGGTCAAGGTTAAGTTTTGTAAAAACAAAAACCATAAAACATTTTCAAAACTAAATCAGTAAAGATTTTCTTAAATCAAGTAGTAAATATGCAGATCTAGTGAAAATGTAACATGCAGAGTGTAGATCTAAAGTTTCTATGAAAAAGAAACAAGATCTTCACACGAATGTTTAAGTTGTGAACAAGATCAAGGACAAAGAGGTTACAGTTTCAAAAGAACAAACCACTCTCTCTCTCAAACACTCAAGGTTGTGTTTGGGGTTAAGTGTATACGAAGGTTTGTTTCAAAAAATGAAGTGTTTAGGGTTAGGGTTTGGTTTTGGGCTAATAGAGTTTTCTTTCTCTCTCTTCTCTCTTTTCTTTTCTCTCTTCTCTCTCACTTCTCTCTTATTTTTTTCTCTCAGAAAGACGAATGCCCAAAAGTCTTCTAAGGCTGAGAAGTGGAGGGTATTTATAGGGCTGAGGGAAGGTTCTGGATGTTCGAGGGAAATCAGGGGCTGAGATCAAGTCTTGCAAACTTTGACTTGATCCAAAGGTTATAAAACAGTGGTGATTAAAAATGATTGTGATTGGTTCATATGGATAGCACCGGGATTAACTAAGAACACATGCAGACCCTCGATTAGGAATGATCCAACGATCAGCAATCAACCATCCAACCTTCTCACAAAAGAAACACAAATAGGTACACCCGGAGGATGACAAGTGTTGGCTTGTGAGTGGCTCTCACACGCGCCTCTAAATTAATTACAGAAGGTACCCTGAAGTCTCTAGCGCTTTGAGATTCTACCCAACCAAACATTCGAGTGAGAAATGAAGTTTACAAAATAGAAAATTAACCCCACAAATTTTATAATCCCATTTTATTAATAAAAACATTTATTTAAAAAAAATGTTTAAAAATGTTTAAAAAATATTTAAAAATTCCCAAAAAATTATTAAAGCTCCAATTCAAGGGGAATTAAACACACACTCAATTTTAAGCAATATGAACACATGTATGCACTTCTAATTGTGTGTAGTGTGATTCAATTTTTACCTTCATGGATAATTGAAGAGAATTAGAGAGATAAGTTCTGAGGTTTTTTGGATTCTAAGTTGGACAACCAATTTTGTCACTATTTCCAAACTAGATGAACACTTATACAGTATAGACTTAAGCAAGTCAAAGGTATAAGGTGCTTCAATCTCCCCCTTTGGAAATATGAGACAAAATCTCCTTTGAGTTAGCTTAAAACTCGTAGGGAACCAAAAAAAAATAAAACCTAGTCCTATACAAAAGATACTATCTACCCATTTCCTAGAAAGTCAAAAATTACATAACTCAACTATTTACAAATTTTTACACTAGAAAAGGTAGACAACCAGTAGAAGAGATTCCTGCAAATATACACACTAAGATCAAGCAGTTTAGATGAAATGTGAACAAAATATTGAACTCATAAAACTCAAATTTCTCCCCCATTTTGTCTCAAATGGACAAAGGGTAAAACTTAAGGTCTTAAGAGTTTAATCAGCGCATACCATGCCTATAGAATTTCGCAAATACAGAAATCTGTTATAGTCTACAGGTTTAGTGAACATGTCTGCAAGTTGCAGATCAGTAGGCAGGTAATGAATTTCTAATTCCTTAGTCTCAACAAGTTCGCGTATAAAATGATGTCTTATTTTAATGTGCTTAGTTCGCGAGTGTTGAACCGGGTTTTTAGATATGTTAATGGCGCTTTGATTGTCACAATACAATGGTAACTGATCTTCTTTGATCCCATAATCGCTTAACATCTGTTTTATCCATAATAATTGAGCACAACAACTTCCTGCTGCTATATATTCGGACTCAGCCGTAGATAAAGATGTGCAATTCTGTTTTGTACTACTCCAACCAACTAAATTATTGCCGACATAATAACAGGCACCAGATGTACTTTTACTATCATCAGTACAACCGGCCCAATCAGCATCAGTATACCCTATGATGGTGCTACAGGTATCCTTAGTGTACCTAAGTCCAAGATTAAGAGTGCCTTTTATGTACTTTATTATACGTTTTACACTCAATAAATGGCTCTCTTTAGGGTTATTCTGGTAACGAGCACACAGACATACAACATACATTATGTCTGGTCGTGAGGCAGTTAGATAGAGTAGGCTACCAATCATACTACGGTAAAGTGTGGAATCAACTGACTTACCATTTTCATCTTTGCATAATTTAACAGTAGTACTCATAGGCGTTTTGGCAACTTTAGCATTATCTAAACCAAATTTCTTAACAAGATCTAAGGCATATTTGGTTTCAGAGACAAATAGTCCATCAGAATTCTGTTTCACTTGAAATCCTAAGAAAAGTTGTAGCTCCCCCATAAGGGACATGTGAAATTCCTTATGCATAATAGCAGAAAAAGATTTAACTTCAGAGTTTGAAGTTGACCCGAAAATGATGTCTTCTACATAGACTTGGGCTATAATAATGTTTTTGTTAAAATGTTTGACAAATAGAGTCTGGTCATTTCCTCCTCTCTTAAAACCCTTATCCAACAAAAAGTTGGAAAGGCGTTCATACCAAGCTCTAGGAGCTTGTTTTAAGCCATACAAAGCCTTTTTTAGACGAAAGACATGGTTAGGGTATTTAGGGTCAATGAAACCTTTGGGTTGTTCTACATATGTTTCTTCGGACAGAATTCCATTTAGGAAAGCAGATTTGACGTCCATTTGATAAGGTGTGAATTTTAAGTGACACGTTATGGCGAAAAGAAGTCGAACAGATTCAAGACGAGTGACAGGGGCAAATGTCTCACTGAAATCTATTCCTTCTATTTGAGAGTAACCTTGAGAAACAAGTCTAGCTTTGTTTCTAAGAATCACCCCATTTTCATCAGATTTGTTCTTAAAGATCCAACGTGTTCCAATAACATTTTTTTTTGAGGCCGAGGTACAAGATACCAGACATCGTGAATGACAAATTATAAAAGTTCTTCCTGCATAGCAGAAATCCAGTGTGTGTCATTCAATGCTTCATTAACATTTTTCGGTTCCACAAGGGAGACGAAACATGCATAATTAGCATAATTTCTTAACTGGGATCTAGTACGAACTGGCTCAATAGGATTACCGACCACGTTGTCAATGGGATGGTCTTTAGAGACCCAGCCAGGTACTTCTGGACTCTCAGTAGGTAATGAGTCATCTATTTCTGGTGAATCAGTTTTGAAATCATTTTCAGCTTCAACCACAATAGGTGATTCAGATGTCTTATTTTCGACAATAGTGTCGCTTACAATTACATTTATCGATTCCATAAGGGCCTTAGTACGCAGATTGTATATACGATAAGCACGACTGTTTGGAGAGTATCTTAAGAAGATGGCTTTATCACCACGCGTTTCGAATTTAGACAGATGTTCTCTGTCTTTACAGACATAACACTGACTTCCGAAGGTTCTTAGATATTTCAGATTAGGCTTCTTACCGTACCACAACTCATAAGGGGTTTGTTTAGAGTTTTTCCTAAGGTAAACCCTATTAATGATATGACATGCAGTTCTAATAGATTCTACCCAGAAGTATTTAGGTAGAGATTTGGCATGCAACATGACACGTGCCATCTCTTGAAGAGTTCGGTTTTTCCTTTCAGCAATACCATTCTGCTGAGGAGTTTTAGGGGCACTGAATTCATGTTTGTAACCGTTGTAGTCAAAATATTCAACTATTCATGTGTCTATGAACTCTCCCCCTCTATCTCTACGAATACGATTTACTTGTGCGTCCTTCTCATTTTCAATTCTAAGTAAGATTTTTAAAAAATTCTGAAACGTGTCAGATTTATATTTCAAGAAGGCAACCCAAGTGAATCGTGTAAAATCATCAACCATGACAAGGATATAACTGTGTCCACAGAGACTAACAGTTCTAGAAGGACCAATAAGGTCCATATGGATGAGATCTAGAGGTCTAGAGGTGAGGATGTCTTTAACCTTTTTATGCGAAGTCTTAACTATTTTTCCTTCCTGGAAATGACCACAGACAACACTTGAAATAGGTTTAATTTTAGGAATTCCTCTAACTATCTCTTGACTAGACAATCTACCAAGGATATCATAACTTAAGTGACCCATACGATTATGCCAGATCTCATTGTCATCCATTCTGACAATGTTACAGGTTTCAGAACTAGTCTTGACAGTATAATAATTATCAGGTGTTCTAAATCCTGTAATAATGCATTCACCTTTATCATTTAGAATTTTACAATTGTTCTTTGAAAAGGTGACTGTATGCTCAGAGTCACAAAATTGTGATATACTTAGGAGGTTGGCTTTAAGGCCTTTAACTAATAGAACATTTTCGAGAACAGGCATTCCTTCTTCTTTTAGGGTTCCTTTACCTATGATCTGAGATGAAACTCCGTCATCAAAAACTACTTTCCCACCAGCAAATCTGGTTTTGTTTAAAAGTTTGGTTTCATCTCCTGTCATATGTTTGGAACATCCTGAATCTAAATACCAACCAGATGAAGTGTGTTCAGCTTTTAAGGCAGTGATGACAATGTTACACTTCATTTGGGGTAAAAGATCATCTTTTCTAACCCAAATAGCTCTAGTTTTAATTTTGCGCAAGTTTGCCCTTATTTGATAAAATTTTCGAGACACAGCTTTTTGTCGAAAAACATTTGGAGCAGCAAACTGATTACTGTGAAAAATTTGAGCTTTTGGTTTAGGAAAGTTTCTGGGAGCCTTTCTCTTAAATGAACTCTTAGTTTTAGTCTTTCTATTTCTGTAGTTAGAGTTCTTACCAGGTTGTCTTGGAAGGACATAATTGTTACGATTTTGCCTAGAATAGTTAAAGTTCTTGTAGACAGAAGTGTTGTACACAGGGGTGTTTAGACGCCTAGCATAACAACCTTCAAAGGAATGACCATAAATGTCACAGTAGGAGCAATATTGATTGCTCGAGGGATGAACTTCCTTAGGAAAACTTCTAAAAATGGGTTTAACAGCATTCTGTTCAGAAGTCCTATTCCTAGGAGGTATGGTCTTATAGGTAGAATCAGCCTTTCTGATCAAAGGACAGACGTATTTAGTCTTAAGTGCAGTCTCAGCCTTAGAATTACTAGACTCTCCAATGTCTTTCTCTTGTTGCTTTTGATCAAATTCCTTTTTAATAAAATGAAAGTCTGGACATGTTTCAATTGGTCTTTTGCCCCCAGACGCAAACTTAATAGGTTCAAGATTTGTAGTTTGTGGTTTGTTCTTAGGGCAAAATCCAATACCGGTTCTATCATCAGAATTGGTCTTGGAGTCAACAACAAAGTCAGTAAAACAATTTGAATTGTTTTCAAACTTAGAAATTTTTTTGAAAACAGTAGCTGTCTTTGTTTTTGCTTCCTCCAGTTCTAATAATGTTCCCTTGTATTTCATTTCCAGGGTTTCATTAGTTTTAGTCAACTCTTTTAATTTTTGATCAAAAGTTTCAATTTCAGATTGATGAGTCAGACACTGGTTAGTGTACTCTTCAGCATTCAACTTCACAATAAGACTTAGATCATCTAATTTCTTAGTCAGGTCTCTAACAGTCTTCTCCAATCTAGTGCCTTTTTTAAGAGTTTTAGCATACAAAGTATGGATATCAGGGAGGTCATGTGTGTCTGAGTCGCTAAGTGAAGTGTGTGTAGTGACCCCTAACGATTCAGTTTTAGTACTCACGCACCCATTTGCATCGTCATTATCGAGATCACTTTGACTCACACACACGGTAGTAGAACTAGCAACATTTTCAGATAATAAGGCATTTAGGCCAGTAAAAACAGTATTCACACAAGCAAGAGTAGGAGCATCATTATCACACACAGGCATATCATCATTGTAAATGATCTTAGCATAATAAGGACATGCAAGGGTCAAGTACATTTGAAGATTCAAGTTCCTCTTCATCAGAGTCACTTGAATCATTACAAGTTTTACAGACATTGGCTCTATTGTGTGTGTTGGCTTTATTCAGATTAACTCTGCAATCGTGAGCAATGTGACCTAGTTTCCCACATCTAAAACATTCAGTCTTTTTAAGGTCTCTAGTGGGTCTGGAGTTGTTATCCTTAGGATGCTTGTCAAGTCCTCTCTCATGAGGTTTGGGATTAGACAGAGTAGGATAATTAGGCTTGCCTTGTTTAGATGCCTGTTTGTTTCGAAATTTGACAATTTTCTTAAATTTTTTAGACATCAAGGCAATCTGATTATCTAGTTTGTCTATATTGCACTCCTCATCAGAGTCCGAGTTGGTCAAATTAGACTCAAGTTTGGGTATCTTAGAGGCAAAACTCAAGTTAGAGTTGGGCTATTTTCTTTGAGAATGATTTAATTATTTCTTAAAGTCTAATTCCATTTCCAGAGTCCTAAGTTTGCTACTGAGTAACTCAGGGGTAAGGTTTTGATCATTCATTTCCTCAATAGCATACCTCTTACTGTCAAACTTTTGTGGTAATGACCTTAGGATTTTTGAAACAATTTCATTTCTATCATAAGTAATACCATTGGCATGCAACTTAGTGACTATATCAGTCAAGTTCATGTAAAAATCATCAAAAGACTCAGAATCAGACATGATCAAAGAGTTGTACTGCTGGATAAGCATTTGAGTTTTAGCAGCTTTAACTCTTGAGTCTCCTTCATAGGCAGTGATTAATGTGTCCCAAGCTTCCTTAGAAGTGGCACAAGATGAGATTCTTTTGAACTCATATTCATTAATAGACATAAAAATGGTATTCTTGCCTTTATTGTTATTTCGAGAAATGGTTTTCTCTTCTTGGGTAAATTCACTTAAGATTTTCTTTACCCTCTCATCACTTCCTTCAGTGGCTGGTTTAGTAGGATAAGTGTATCCATTTTCAATAATGTCCCAGACATCATCTCCTAAAGTCCCTTGGATGAAGGCAACCATTCTTACTTTCCAGTAAGCAAAGTTGTTTCCATCAAAGAGTGGAGGTCTGGACAGATTACCAAACCTTTCATTCTTCTCGTCCATAGTTAGGTTTTTCAGAAAACGATTTCAGAAACACAAGATCTTTTGAAATAAAAGTTAACAGGGCTCTGATACCAATTGAAAAACGTCGCTAATGCCGTTTAATACAAGATTAAACTGTATAAGCAACTCCGAAATGTTTGTTGGAGAAACCCTTTTCTTTTGAAAATAAAAATTATAAACAAGATGTGTTTACAAATAAACTTATGTACGAGAGTAATTAAGACTGTGTAATCAGTTTTTAAAACAAAGGCAGTTTCAAAAATTCAGCACACTTATAGAATGAGATGAGTGGATGAAGATAATCAACACACAGTTTTTAACGTGGTAAAACCTCTCCCAACAGAGGAAACATCCACGGTGACTTCTAAGTCACAAAAGTAAAAATCCACTAATAACAAATAATAGTTACAAACAATACAACATGCAAGCACACAAATCAACCTATTCTAAGTTTAGGAATATACCCCACTTGGTGTCCTTCTAACTTCTCATAGATCTGATTTGTTGATGATGTTCTTCCAGTTTGCTAACTTCCTTTGCTTTAAATTCCTTACGTCAACTCAATGATCTCTGATCTTATACACAACACTTCCAGTGTAGTAGTGTGTTAAGTGTTTGTGTAGTGATTCCTACCAACATGCATGAACTCACACACACACTTAGATTTACAGACAGTCCTAGTAAATTACATATAAAGTCTATATGCAGTGATTTTGTTTTTTTGACCTTTAATATAACCCAGATTCCACGGATATCTCGCTTCAAAATCGGTCAAGATCTTAATCAATCTCTTTTTGAAAACATTTGTGAGATTGAAAATCTCCAAGTGTGAATCCAACTAGGTCAAGGTTAAGTTTTGTAAAAACAGAAACCATAAAACATTTTCAAAACTAAATCAGTAAAGATTTTCTTAAATCAAGTAGTAAATATGCAGATCTAGTGAAAATGTAACATGCAGAGTTTAGATCTAAAGTTTCTATGAAAAAGAAACAAGATCTTCACACGAATGTTTAAGTTGTGAACAAGATCAAGGACAAAGAGGTTACAGCTTCAAAAGAACAAACCACTCTCTCTCTCAAACACTCAAGGTTGTGTTTGGGGTTAAGTGTATACGAAGGTTTGTTTCAAAAAATGAAGTGTTTAGGGTTAGGGTTTGGTTTTGGGCTAACAGAGTTTTCT
The DNA here is from genome assembly GCA_949130495.1 of Sambucus nigra. NCBI lineage: Eukaryota > Viridiplantae > Streptophyta > Magnoliopsida > Dipsacales > Adoxaceae > Sambucus > Sambucus nigra. The sequence continues at coordinate 44,271,510 of OX422215.1, read as the reverse complement.
TTCTCTCTCTTCTCTCTTTTCTTTTCTCTCTTCTCTCTCACTTCTCTCTTATTTTTTTCTCTCAGAAAGACGAATGCCCAGTCTTCTAAGGCTGAGAAGTGGAGGGTATTTATAGGGCTGAGGGAAGGTTTTGGATGTTCGAGGGAAATCAAGGGCTGAGATCAAGTCTTGCAAACTTTGACTTGATCCAAAGGTTATAAAACAGCGGTGATTAAAAATTATTGTGATTGGTTCATATGGATAGCACCAGGATTAACTAAGAACACATGCAGACCCTCGATTAGGAATGATCCAACGATCAGCAATCAACCATCCAACCTTCTCACAAAAGAAACACAAATAGGTACACCCGGAGGATGACAAGTGTTGGCTTGTGAGTGTCTCTCACACGCGCGTCTAAAATAATTACAGAAGGTACCCTGAAGTCTCTAGCGCTTTGAGATTCTACCCAACCAAACATTCGAGTGAGAAATGAAGTTTACAAAATAGAAAATTAACCCCACAAATTTTATAATCCCATTTTATTAATAAAAACATTTATTTAAAAAAAATGTTTAAAAATGCTTAAAAAATATTTAAAAATTCCCAAAAAATTATTAAAGCTCCAATTCAAGGGGAATTAAACACACACTCAATTTTAAGCAATATGAACACATGTATGCACTTCTAATTATGTGTAGTGTGATTCAATTTTTACCTTCATGGATAATTGAAGAGAATTAGAGAGATAAGTTCTGAGGTTTTTTGGATTCTAAGTTGAACAACCAATTTTGTCACTATTTCCAAACTAGATGAACACTTATACAGTATAGACTTAAGCAAGTCAAAGGTATAAGGTGCTTCAATAAGAACCCTAGACAACACCACTTAGAGGGATGACGCAAGAACTCACAAGAAGGAATTAAAGAAGGAGATTCAAGAGAAATTCAAAGGATCAACCAACATTATTATGGCAAAAATTTTACTGCATACTTTTTTTTGTCCAAAATGATTATTAAATCATTGTGATGTATTTCCATGTAGAATTGTGGATTTATAGGATTTGCGGTAAGTAATCGATGAATTGAATCTTATTTATAAATGTTTGAGATTTAAAAGTAAGGTAGGAAAATCTAAAAATTAGAATGGGTATAAATTGTACGTTCAATGTTAGGAAAATTCAAAAATTAGGACTCTATTGGAACTCATTTGATTATTTACCTTTAGAGAACTATAGAGTATATTAAGGATCTAAATTTCTGATTCCTAGCATGTTGTAGAAATTAAAGAACTTATGTTAAAATATGAAAATACACAAACCTCCCTTATGATTTCAATTCTAAAATTTGGGACTTGAACTTGACATTAAATCATGTAATAAATGATCTCAAGGGGTTAAACAAAGTTATGAAAACCCGAATTTAAAACTATATTGAGGGGGAAGCCTTTAGAAATTTTGATTGGGAAGATAAGAGGATTTTTTACCTTAATAAAAATCTGGGCAGAAAGGTTGGTTCGCCCCAGGTCCGAACCGGTTCGGTTTGTGGGAGTCCGGGCACGGAGTCAGCCGTTGGGTCCGGGTGATTTTTAGAAGTTTATACGAGTTAGTGAAACTGTGTTTGGTCATTCATAGAATTCATTAAAAATAAAAATATATCACTATTTATCGGAGAATGACTAAGTTAACTAGATGGTTAATGGTACTTCTATAAAGAGGAACTATTTAATAATTCACAAGTAGGTTAATTATTAAATAAGATTAAATATGAAATATTGCTTTCAGGTAGCTATGTGGAAATTATAAGGATAATTACTTTTACATATGCTAATATGTAACTGTATTTTGTGTGGACATACCGATGTTCGCGGGTTGTCCTATCGGTCGGGATTCACGTCTTCGAGACCGGAGCACACGTCGACATAAGTGGGCTAGAGATAGTGTAGGTCCTATTTTAGGTACTACGTGGCAGCACCACTTATAGGTGTTAAGTGTTGAGGTTGGGATCCTTGTGACACCGCTTGGTATGGATCGCGCAATGGTATAATTGCGTAGGTATCGCCCCACTTGCTTGTGTTTTGTTTTGTCCATTTTGGAAAGGAAACTCCAACGAACTCACCGTTTGAGCACGAATAGGACACTATAAATAGATGCCTTAGTGTCGCATATATAAGGACATATATGAAATTCATGTAAATAAAGGAGAGAATTCCTAATTCTAATGTTGTGGACTAAAATACATGCCCAATACTATGGGGAACGAATGCTATTAGATGTTATCTCCTTACGGGTAGTATGAGGGGGTAAAATTGAGAAACAATAACTTGAACGTATTTAACTTTGTCTCAGTACTTCACTTTTCTAGATGCATCTATATATTGTTATTATATTTATTTTGTATCCATATTGGTCTATGGGTGTGTACTCGAGTAGCACTACTCTTAGGTGAAGGGTGCGGCACTTTATGCATGAGAGTGACAATGGGAATAATCACTTTGATTTAACTATACTTTTGTACTATAAACATAAGTAAGTTAATTCTTGCACACTTCAGGGTACTGACCCAAATTTTAAATATTTTATCCCCCGAGGTGCTCCTAAGAAGGGATAGCATGACTGTTGATAGATCAGCCTCGCTTTGCTCATCGAAGTTCAGAATTTTGATTCTAGATTAGGTTGCTACCCTATTTCATTTGTTTTCCTTTTCTTTCGGGATTATTGTATGAGCATAAGCCCGAAATCTATTTTATTTCAGTTAGTTGAGATACTTATGTTTGATGTTGAATTTTCATTTATAATATGTGGATGTTGGACTTATACTCATCCTTATTATTAAGTTTTTTTTAATTCGAATGGGGTTTGGAAATAAAGATTTTTATGGGTTGAGGTTGAGAATGGTATTTGTGGTGACAATTATTGTTCAACACAAAGAGATAAGAGAAGCACAATCACCAAGCAGAATAAGGAATACAAAATGCCAATCACACAACAAGAGATGTACGTGGTTCGGCAAAAATGCCTACGTCCACGGTGGTGCAGTCAGTATTATTTCTATATACTCCAGAGAGCGATTACAGAGAATACAGTGCGTGTCATATGCTCTGGACCTAGGGTTTATTATATACATGTCCATTTTCAAGGAGTGGGGGTATTGGACTCCCCCACGTTTTCCATCTTCTCCTAGAACCCCTCTTAACGAGATCATGGGAGAAGACTAAATCATAACCGATTAAGATATGGAGGGTCTGGACTTTGTGCCGCTACAATTGGGCTACTCGTCTAGGCCCATCATTCTAATTTCGGGTACCCACAATTTCCCCTAAGTTTGTTGGGCCACGCTTTGGGCTCAATAAATTTAAATAATTTGTAATAATGGCTCCTTTGTACATCGTGAAACTCTTCCCAAAGTTTGAGGACTGATTTAGGTGGCACTTGCTTCGTGGTCTGTGCACTATGATTAGTAACACTCAAAAGTTATTCAGAGCAGTCGTTTATCAATCGTCGTTTCAAGCTTCTCAGTACTCTTCCATTTTCTGCGAGTCCTAGCGATTCACGTTCTCTTCTCCCGGACTTCATTCTTATCGCTTTCGATCTTCCTTATCATTTGGGCGTGTGATTCTTCATCGTTCAAGTCGAACTCTCATCTTGTAAGTCCCCTGTGTCTTCTCTTTGAATTTATAGTTTTTTAGGGTTTTCCGATGTCAAAGATTGGTAATAGATCAGTGTCTGAGTTTAAGAAGTTTTACAATATCCCAGAGTGGGTAGAGATTGAGTGCGCCTCTGCCACTAGAAATGTTAGAGAGATAGAGGGTGCCCATTGGATCCATGTCTTGTTACTTTCCCAAGGGGGACTTACTTTTCCTCCCAGCAATCTATTCTTGCACTTCTTTGGTTATTTCAACATTGTTCCTGCACAGTGTTCGCCTATTGTGTGGAAGATAATCAATGGTATCCATAGAATAAACCAGCTCTATAGAACCAAATTAGGGCTCGCCGAAGTCTGCTTTTGTTATTCTTTTTCTCAAACTAGTTCTGGTGTCCTCTATCTCAAAGTCAGGAGTCCTGAGAGGGTATTGGTAGTAAACCTACCTGATTTCCATAAGGACTATTGGCAAGATGGCTTTCTTGCTAGAAATTGGCAGTTTTCCCCCCAGACTGAGGGGTCGAGGTCTGATAGGTTCTCTGTTCCCTTTTATGTGGAAGAATATATAGGTAGTCTTTGCTATGTTCTTTCAATTTCTTTACTGATTTGTGATCTTTCTAACTCTTCCCTGTTTTTTCTTCAGCGAGGTCGAAGAACTTGGAACCTGCTCTCAGTGAGGTTTGGCTCTTTGAGTTGGTCAAAGATTGGAATATTAGGGAGCCCCTAGCTAATAGCGAGCATCCTCGGTCTGCTTATTTCTTTCTTGAGAATAAAAACGTTAGTTTTAGTTTTATAGCGAGGTCGGTAGATAGCATTCCCGAGTTTGGTACCTCTGAAGAAACTGCTGCTGATCTTATTCAGTTAGACGAGGAGCAGAGCAGTTCTGAGAGTGATATCTTAGGAGGTGCTGGAAACAATTTTCATGAGGGGAGTTCCAGTAGTGATAGCTCTTCTGATTCAGAAGAGGCTTTTGAAGCCCGAGAACCTTCGAGCACGTCTAGCAGCTCAAGCGAGGATATGGTTCCTTCAAGGAAAAATTTGATTCGGGATGACGATGATGATGATCATGTGCTCCTCGCTCAGAGGTTAAAGAAGCATAAGTCTAGTACTTGAGCTGTTGCTACTGGCTCTCAGTCTACTACTCAGGAGCTGAAGAGGAAGAGGAAAGAAGAAGAACAAATGAGAGAGAGAGAGAGAGAGAGAGAGAGAGAGGGGAAAAAGGAAGAGGAAATAAAGAATATGGAAGAGAAGAAAAGGATGGAGGAGAGGAAGAGAATGGAGAAGGAGAAGGAGGAAGAGAGGAGAAAAATGGAATCGAGGACGAAGGATGGGCAAGCCTTAGTCCCGGTATCTGCATTGCTCGAGGGGGCCTCAGTTGCCATTTCTCCTCAATTGGCCCCTGCACTACTCGAGAGGGTAGTTCTTCCTATAGATCGCCAAAGGGCGCTGAGGTCTGATCAATTGGCCCTACAAGCAAGTCAGATGCTAGCCTTGGTAAGACCTTTTCCTTTTTCTGATTTTCTCTTTTATTTGCAGTTTGTGACTGACTTTGCCGTGCTATATCATTCTCGCGATGAGCTGGTGAAGAAAAATGTCAAGTTGGAGCAGCAGAATGCTGCCTTGAAGTTGAAGGGTATGAAGCTCGAGGCTGATTTGAAGGTTATTGATCCTGCCTGGGCTTCTTTCGACCTGGCCCTTATCGAGGCCAATCGAGAGAGGGAGGCGGCGGTTATAGAGCTGAACGAGCTGACGCAAGCCTATGACCTGGTCTGCTTGAGCAAGTTGGCTGTCGTGGAGGAGAACAGAGTGCTGACCGAGCAACTAAAAGAAAAAGATTCTCAGGCAGCTACCATCAAGGAGGACTATTATAACTCAGGGTGGGATGCTGAATATGAAGATGTCGAGGTTCAGATAGGCTACATCAGCCGTCTGAACTTTAAGAAAGGTTGGAATAAGGCCTTCATAGATGCTGGTGTCGATGTTGCCTCTCCTCTGTTCGACGAGCATGACCCGGGTCCGAAGCCAATTATGGAGGAAGCCCCTGCACCAGCCCCCAAAGGTGATGATTCTGTCTCCCAGATGGTTCTTGCTGATGCTCCACCTGCTCAGGCGATAGAGGTTATCCCTGCTGAGGGAGGCGCTTCTGCTGCCACTGACAAGGGGAATCAGCCAGCCTCTTCTGATCATCCTGAGGTTGCTGGTTAATTTATCTTTAGGGTTGCACTTTATTTTTTCTATTTGTAATTTTCCCTTTGTCCCTTCAATGTATTCTGATTCTCTTCGTATTAATGAAATGAGAAGGTTTTTTATTCCCTTAGTGTACTGAATAATTTTGTTCTTCGTTGCTTTTTTATTCCCTGTAGTCGATTGATGTTGATGATTATATACCAGCCACTTCTCAATTGGGAAGAATTCTTGGACCTGATGTAATCTCTGAAGTTCGTCATACTTTTGTGAGGATTTGCAAATCTCTGCGATTGAGGAACAAGCACTTTATAGAGCAGACTGATCTCGTCGTTAAACTGAAGGACAGGCTCCAGGAGATGGAAGAAGTTGGTGCTTTAGTGCGAGAAGAGGTGAATACACTCCAAGCAAAACTTCTAGATGCTTCTGAGATCAACCAGGTTGGGGAAGTTCTTCAGCAAGAGAATGAGGCTTTGAGGAGAGAGGTCTCACGACTTAGGGAGCATGCACCGAGCATCATTCCTGTAGTATTACGAGGTTCCTCCTCATCCCGAGCTAGAACTGGCCCGAGTGACGTTCCTCCTGTGCTGCGAGGCTCTACCCCTCCAAACGTTCCGCGAGCTGGCAGGAACACCAGGAGTTCAGCTAGGGAAAGGGAAGAGCTTCGTGGTGATGTCTAGCGAGTGTATGTGATTGCTGCTGGGCTCCAGAGGGACGTCAACCGGTTGAGGCATTTATTTAAGAAAGGACCTCGACGAGTATGGGATGATGGTTACAATCAGGGTTAGCTAGATGCTCCAACGAGGCTGATAGAGTTTGAAGAGCTCGCCTTCATCAGGGGGTGGTTGAGTGCCTTGACGGAGCTGCAAGTCCCGAGAAACTCGATGCTCTGGTACCGTCATGAGATTTCTCCTTCTACCCTGATGCCTAACCCCTTCCGGAAAGATGATCAATGGATCCCCATCGATGCCATCCCTTGGCAGTTATTGGAGTTGGATGCGAATGAAGTCGAGGAGGAGCTAGTTCCTCATCCTGACGATGATCGAAGAGCCCAAGTGACTGATTATCTCGTTCGGAGGCCTCACCTTCACTAAGATTCTGTCAGTGGTAACTCTGTGTATTTTGTATTGAAGTGATGTAAAGTTGATGTTTTGGGCGAGCTCGCCGATTAAACATATATTGTATTTGCTGTAAATGTGATGAATTAATATAAAAAAAATTAGGCAAATTTGTCGACTAAACAAGTATCTTATTTTTTCCACATCTTTGCTCAAAATCTTGAGCCTATCTTGGATGACTAGATTTATATGTTCGCATTATCAAGTAAGTGTCCTTCCAGTCCAATATGCCAACGAGATACCATTCTGCCTCACTTTACCTTTTAGGTTGTGTCGTCACACTCCCTTAGGCCTAAGTGTGGCAATTGGCGAGGACACACCTGGTGTTGGATGCTCTATCCGATCAGGATTTTATTCAACCAAACATTATTTGGTGACTAATTTTTACTTGGCCATATTGCCTAAGGATCTCCTGTAGGGCTTCATATATTGTCAGGGGCAATGCTAAGAGGTCTTTCATATTTCATAACGAAAACCTGAGGAGGGTGATTTCCCTACTATAGTGTAATGATCAGTGTGCATGTTACTTGGAAAAGGTGTGTGGGTAATAAAGTTTATACATTGACACCTCGTAAAATGCAAATCAGTTAACTGATACTTCGTAGAATGCAACTGCCAAACAACTTTTTATTAATGATAAGGAAATGAACTTCCAGTTTCATAATTAAAGATCAAAAGAAGAATCTACAAATAGAATTTCTTAAGGTTGGCTACATTCCACGCTCAGGGTATCTCTCTGCCTTCCATCATTTCTAAGTGATAGGCTCCCTACAGATCATCTCTAGTTATCTTGAATGGTCGTTCCCAGTTTGGCCCTAGCTTGCCGTCTGATGGTTTTACTTCGCTGCCGAGGACTTTCCTCAGGACATAGTCCCCAACTCGAAATGTCCTTGGATTGACCTTCTTGTTGTAGTGCCTTGCGAGCTGCTACTGATAGCTTGCTAGTTTTACTGGGGCCAGCTCGCGGTGTTCATTGTCTAGGTCAAGCTCGGTGAGAAATGTTGCATCATTATTGCCCTGGTCGACAAGGCTGGACCTCATTGTTGGCAAGCCTGCTTCCAAGGGGATGACGTCTTCCATTCCATACGTCAATGAGAACGGGGTTTCCCCTGTCGCTCGTCGTGGAGTAGTACGGTAAGCCCATAGAATATGTGGTATCTCATTTACCCATGCGCCTTTGGCTCACTCTAATCGTTTCTTTAATACGTTGATCACTGTTTTGTTGGAAGCCTCGGCTTGGCCATTGCTCTGAGAATAGGCCACCGAGCTGAAATGGTATCTGATTCCATGCTCGTCACAGAAACTCTGAAAGGAGCCGCTCTCGAACTGCCTTCCATTGTCAGTGATGATGTTTCTGGGGATGCCAAAACGGGTGATTATATTCTCTATATGAACCTTATCATATCTGTATCTCGGATGTTCGCTAGGGGTTCCGCCTCGATCCATTTGGTGAAGTAGTCAGTTGCGACCAACAGATACTTGCGATTGCTGGTGGCGGTAGAAAGTGGTCTTACGATGTCCATTCCCCATTGGGCGAATGGCCATGAGTTGGACAGTGATTTTAGGTCGCTAGCTGATTGGTGGACTATAGGAGCGTGAAGTTGGCATTTCAGGCATTTGCGAACATGCATCGTAGAGTCCGTTTGCATATATGGCCACCAATAGCCTTCTTTCATTGCTCGAAAAGCCAGAGACCTTCCTCCAATATGGCTTCCACAGATTTCCTCGTGAAGCTCATGTAGAACTTGCTCGATATCCCTTGGGTGAACGCATTGAAGGTAGGGACCGAAAAAGGATCTCTTATATAGCTTGCCCTCTGGAGTTAAGTGAAAATGAGCAGCTTTTACTCTTATCTGGTTAGCGGTCTTCTTATCATCTGGGAGCATGCCATCCTTTAAATATTCCTTTAGAGGGTCCATCCAACTGGGTGCTGACTCCATTTGGAGCACCTGCTCCATGCCTGGCTTGCTGTTACGGCTAATGCTCGGATGAGCGAGGAAATCGATGGGGGTTGTTCTTTTTAAGTCGAAATCAATTGCTGAACTCAGGGCTGCTAGGGCATCAGCATCGCTGTTCTGTCCTCTGGGAAACTGCTGGACATTGACTTCTTCGAAGTTAGCCATTAGTCTTTTTGCTAAGGCGAGGTAAGCTTCCATTCTTTCGTCTTTTGCATTATAATCTCCACTTATCTGATTGGAGACTAACTGAGAATCGCCGAACACCTGTACATGCTTTGCCCCCAAAGTGTGCGCCTTTTGGAGGCCGGCTATTAAAGCTTCGTATTCTGCTTCGTTGTTGCAGGTTGCAAATCCAATCCTGATTCCTTGTTCAAGGATTGTATCCTCTGGAGTAATGAGGACAATGCCTATTCCTGCCCCCTTTGAGTTGGAGGCTCCATCAACGAATAATTCCCAGATTCCCTCCGTCGCGTGGTTCCCTCTTTGCTTTGCTGATTGAGGTTGGTTGCAAGGCTGCTCGCCTGTGAATTCGGCAATGGAATCAGCAACGACCTGCCCCTTGATTGCGTTCCTTAGTTGAAATTGGATATCAAATCCTTCGAGCTTGACTGACCATTTAGATAGTCTACCCGACAAATCCGCCTTCCTTAGGATTGCCTTAAGGGGTTGCGATGTAAGGACGATGATAGTGTGGGCTTCGAAGTAGTGCTTCAGCTTTCTTGAAACCACTACTAGTGCAAAGGCGAGCTTCTCCAATGGTAGGTACCGCTGCTCGGCATCTAATAAGGTCTTGCTCGCGTAATAAATGGGATGCTGGATTCCTGCAATTTCGCACATCAATGCAGAACTGATAGTGTGGTTGGAAACGGAGAGGTATAAGTACAAGGAATTTGTTTCCTGTGGTATGACGAGCAGTGGTGGGGAGCTGAGGTAAGCCTTGATCTCATCCAATGCCCGCGAGCAATCTGGGTTCCATTCTACCTTTTTGTTTCCCTTTAGAAGCTGGAAGAAAGGCTTACACTTCTCAGAGGACTTAGAGATAAAACGTTTTAAGGCAGCGAGCATACCGGTGAGCTTCTGTATGTCCCGAATTGTTCTAGGAGGTTGTACCCAGTTTATTGCATTGATCTAGTCTGGGTTAGACTCGATGCCACTCTTACTGACCAAGTACCCAAGAAATTTTCCTGACTGGACACCGAAAGAACACCTGCTTGCGTTAAGTTTCATTCGGTACTTCCTGATGATTTCAAAGGTTCTTGATAGGTCCGAGAGGTGGTTTTCTTTCATCCTTCTTTTGAGGAGCATATCGTCGATGTAGACTTCCATGGTGTCTCCCATTTGGTCCTTAAACATTTTCGTGACCAGTCGCTGGTAGGTTGCCCCTGCGTTTTTTAGCCCGAAGGGCATGACCTTGTAACAGTACAATCTAACGGTGGTGATGAATGTTGTTTTGTCCTGGTCTGAGGCGTGCAAGGGGATCTGATGATACCTTGAGTATGCGTCTAGAAAACTCATTCTCTCGTGAGCTGCTGTGGCGTCCACTAGCTGATCGATTTTTGGAAGAGGGAAGCTGTCTTTAGGACACGCCTTGTTAAGGTCAGTGAAGTCAATGCAGACTCTCCACTTTTCGTTACTCTTGGTAACTATTACTGGGTTGGATAACCATTTGGGGAATTGGACCTCCCGTATGGATCCTGCATCCAGCAGTGTTTCAACCTCTTTCTCCACGTCCTTCGCCTTTTCGGGTGCAGTTCGTCGTGCCTTCTGCGCGATTGGTTTGAAGGTGGGATTGACGAGAAACTGATGAAAAACCATGCTAGGATCAATTCCAGGCAACTCGTATGGTTCCCACGCAAAGACGTCTATGTTGTTCCTTAGCTGGGTCGTTAATTCCTTCTTCTACTGATCTGTGAGAGAAGCTCCAATCAAGAAGACCCTGCTATCGTCGCTATCTCCAGCTGCGACTTCCTCCAGGTCCTCGACGACCCGTTCGGAGGGGAGGAGCCTGGTCTCCTCTACTCCGGGCCTTTCGTACTTTATTTGTTATTTCGAAGGTATCAGACCTTCTTGTTCTTCAACTTTCTCGCTGGGTTTGTCAGCCTTTTTTTCTGGTCTTGGGCGGATGGCTGCTATTAAACATCTTCTTGCCATCGCTTGATCGCCATGGATATCCATTACCCCTCGCTCGATCACATTCTTGAGCTTCTGATGGTAGGTCGATGAGATTGCCTTTATTGCATGCAGCCACCCTCTGTCGAGGATAGCCTGGTATGGAGAATCAATGTCGACCACCAGAAACTCGATCATTTTGGAGGCATTTCCGGCCCTTACTGGAAGCACGATATTTCCCAAGGGCATAGTCACTTTCCCAGCGAAACCAACTAAAGGGACAGTAGCTTCCTTTAGGTCGGCGATGCTTAACTTCAATTTTCTGAATAGGTCGAGGTACATTACTTCGGACGAGCTTCCTTGGTCGACGAGCAACTTGTCGATGTCATAGTTAGCTATTCTGAGAGTAATGATCAGAGCATCATAATGTGGGGTTCTCACTCCCACCAGATCTTCCTCTATAAACACGATATGCTTACTATAGTCGACGTCATCTGTTCGCTGGCGTTTTCCTGATAGCGTCTTCGCTGGGTCGATCTGAAAAGCTTGCATCACCGCTGTAAGCTTTTTTACCTCCATTCGAGATGAATTTCCTTGGATCTGTTTCACGTCAGATACCCCATGAATTACTGCGAATTCATGGCCGGCATCATCTTCGAGTACGTTATTAGGTCTTGCTTCTCTATGGGCAGTAACTTTCTCTGCCTTTTTTCCATGAATTCGTCAGATGCCCGGACTGGTCCATCTCTTCGAGGTGGGACTTAAGAGCTTTACAATCCTCAGTCTTATGTCCTCCCTCTTTGTGAAAAGCGCATCTCAGCGCATTGTTCCTCTTCGAGGGATCTCCTCCAATCTTCCTGGGCCACTTGATAAATGGCTCGTCTTTGATTTTTGCGAGAATTTTGTAAATCGGTTCTTCGAAGACGGTGTTGACCGCCTAAAATTCTTTCGACACATCATTGTTGCCTCCGTTCTTGGAGCTATTTTTACCCCCATTTTCCCCCCTTTCTTTTGGTTCTCAGTCTTGTCACTGCCCTTGGCAGCGAGCTTAGTTAGACCGTTTTCCCCTGTGCTGAGGGGGGTCACATCTTCCACCTTGGCATATTTCTCGATGCGGGCCATTAGGTCGTCGATGGTCATGGCTTCTTTCTTTGTCAGGGATTGGTACAGAAGGGAAGAGCTGGGTAGCCCAATTTTGAAAGAGGCCACTGCCACTTGCTCCGAACAGTCCTCGACCTCGTTGAATAACTCCCAGTACCTCTTAGCGTAGTCTCGGAGGGTCTCTTGACGCATCTTTTTCATTGTTAGCAAAGCATCCATCCTTTTGGGATGGGAGCTACTAGTAATGAATCGGGCCGTAAAGAGCTCGGCCAAGGACTTGAAACTCCTGATGGATCGGTGGGGGAGACTTTCGAACCATTTCTGCACCACGTCATGCAGGCTCGAGGGAAAAATTCGGCACATTAGTGTGTCTCGATGGTTCCAGAGGGTCATGGCCTGTCGGTACTGAATGACGTGATCAATGGGATCAGTCTTACCATCATAAATTTTGAACCTTAGAATAGAAAACTTCTTGGGGGCTTCCTCTTCTTCTATTTCCCTCGAGAAAGGTGATTTCATCTGAGTTTTGAGAGCTCGCCTAGCGAGTTCTCGGGTCGATCTGGTACCATGATGTGCAGGGTGTTGGTCCATCTCCCTTCGGACCAGACTTCGTATGTTTTCGTTGCTGCGATCTGGGATCCTGTGATTGCGAGCTAGTCGCAGTTGCTCGAGCAGGTCGTCCTCTGACTTGTTTCCCTCAGCTTTCTGGGATTCGCGCCTGGGGCTCCTTCCTCGGCTACGAGACTTACTCACCTGAGGGCTAGGAGTGCGGTATGGACGTTTCCTGGTATCACGATAGAGTTCTATCTCCATTCTTTCTAATCTTCTTTTGAGGCGAGCATTCTCAGCTTCATGCTTGCGAGAAGACTCCCTCTGCTCGTGGAGCCTCGCCTCATATGCATCAATCATCCTGGATATCTGTGTGGACCTCGTTGGTCCTTGGCTTTCCTCTGAGGCTGGCCTTTCTAAGCGAGCCCTCTGATCTGAACGCCGAACTTCAGATCTAATACTGCGAGGAGCAGGTGGTTCTTAGATATCTCCTGCCTGGGGAGCATTACTACTGTAACCAGACATTTCGAACTCTTTTCTTGGTGTGGGCTTTCTCAGGGAAGATAAACGCTTTCCACAGACGGCGCAAATTGTGGTGACAATTATTATTCAACACAAAGAGATAAGAGAAGCACAATCACCAAGCAGAATAAGGAATACAAAATGCCAATCACACAACAAGAGATGTACGTGGTTCGGCTAAAATGCCTACGTCCACGGTGGTGCAGTCATTATTATTTCTATATACTCCAGAGAGCGATTACAAAGAATACAGTGCGTGTCCTATACCCCGGACCTAGGGTTTATTATATACATGTCCATTTTCAGGGGGTGGGGGTGTTGGACTCCTCCACGTTTTCCATCTTCCCCTAGAACCCCTCTTAACGAGATCATGGGAGAAGTTAAATCATAACCGATTAAGATATGGAGGGTCTGAACTTTGGGCCGCTACAATTGGGCTACTCGTCTAGGCCCATCATTCTAATTTCGGGTACCCACAGTATTAACTAACAAACAAGCTCCATCTTCGGCGTATCGTGTCTAACCAACCTTTACGTGAGAAAATGGGGTTTTAATGGGACCTTATCTATTTTTAGCAATTTCAAGATTGGTTCGGGTCATGCTCCTGTTTTATGTGTAATGTCGTATTTTTTTTATCAATATTCATGTTTTCGTGTCTTGTTAGTCTTAATATGGTATCAAAATCATGAATCGTGAAAATCGTGTTATTCTTTATATTACCGTGGTTGGTTCATATTGTGTCCGTATTTTAATGGGTCTCATCGTGTTATATCTGGTCAAATACGACCCAAAAACATGCTTTGTTATCCATACCTATATATGATATAGGTGTCCCACATGTTCCCCACAATAAAAACAATAATTTGACACAATTAAACGTGTTGTGTCCTTATTAGCACTAAATATGAAAACGTGTTACACTTCGCACTTGATATTGTTTATCTGTTTGTAAAACGTAAGAGATGTATAGTGATATTGCACCTATCAATAAAAGTTATCTATTATAAGGTAATCACTTTTTTAATTTCTAAATTATTAAGGAATTAATTACCCATTTTCCTTTCTACATAGTTCTATCCTTGTTAGTGTTGAGTATGAGCAGTTTTGTGTTAATCTTTAAAAAGAAAAATAAGACAAACGAAGAGTTTTCTTTGCCTAAAAAATTATATTTGTTTATGGGGCATTTACTGAATAGTCACTTGAACATTTTTTTTTAAAACACGTTTCGTCCAAGTTTTTTTATTTTGTTCCAAAAAGTTTCTCACCACATAAAAACACAAAAGACAACTATTTTAAGTTTAACCCATTTAATCCCTCAAATACTTATTTACCCAATATTCTCTAATTTTTAAAGCTCCGCGCTAGCGGCACCCCCTCCCCTTCGCATCTCCCCCTACCTCGTTCCCCCCCCCCCCCCCCCCCAAACTGCCGGAGCTCCGGTTGCCCTCAACGGAGCTTCGACAGTGGGTTTGGACTAAAAGAGTCTTAAAAGGTTTGGACACGCATTTTTCAAGATTTAGTGTTTTTCTTTTCGTTTCGTTTCTTTTTAGTTTGGTGAGCGGGTGGCGGGTATTGTACTTAGTTATAAAATTGTATTTTTATGTAGATACTTTTACAAGTTCTCAAAAATTAAGGGAGGCAATTACAAATATCATGTTAACAAATGGTATCAAGTATTTTCATTTCTCCGTTCACCATTATTGATTACCCATTTAAATGATTAAGTGTTCCATCAACATAACCTTTTTGAATTGTTTGTAACAATATAGGGTCACAATCTGCAGGCCAGGCAAATGGCTGTTTCAATCATAATTGTCTGATTAAATAGAAAAATGAAAACAATTTTAATAGCACCAAGCAAGAGAAGAATTATTAACATCCCATCTCATTAATCATAACATGCAACTACATGATGAAGACCTTCTAACCATAAAATTGTAACACTTCTGCCTGTTTGTCTCTGGTAATGTGTATCCATGTGTATATGGACCATAAGTGTTTTTTCTCCCTCCACCGCCAATTACATTACGTGAATGGCCCTTCAACTTTACACATTCTAAGAATTTGATCCCTAATTTATTTTGGAACATACCGAATAGTCCTTTAAATATTTTCCATACACATTTAATCCAGTTTTTTATTATTTTATTCCAAACATTCTCTTACTACATAAAAATACTCAAAAAAAGGACACATACTAAACTTTTTACCCACCTCCCTCCACTGTCCGAGCTTCGGTGAGCGCTGTCGGAGCTCCGACAGTGAGGGGAGGTGAGAAAGGGGTGCCGATAGCGTGGACCATTAAAAATTAAAGAATATTGGGTAAATAGATGTTTGAGAGACTAAATGAATTAAATTATAAATAAATATTTTTTAAAAAAATATATATTTATATTGGGGGCTATTTAATAATTGACTAATTTATTTTTGGTCATATAATAGAAAGTCATTTCATAACTTTTTATTTGATGTTTAATTCAGAATCCTTTTTCTCTTGTTATTATAAAAAGTTTCAATCTCTCTCTCTAACCCGGCTTCATGTTCTCAGTTGACCACATCTCCTCTCATCCCATCATTTTTCTTGTTGTCATGTTTCAATTAGATATATTTGAGATTTTATATAAAACTTTTGTTCTTCTAAAGTCTTATTATATATATTTTTTATTTTTATTACTTTAATACATTCATAATTACCCAATTTTGTTTTTAATTCATTTCACTAATTTTTATTGACTTTAATACATTTTTTATCCCTAGATTAGATATATTTGAGATTTTAAATAGATTTTTTTTTTCATGTATATTATTGGCATATATTTTTTGGCTTTTTTTACTTTCATTTGTCCATGATTATTCTATTTTGAGTTTAGTAACTTTCATTAATTTTATTGATTTCAATGCAAAAATTGACTTGTGATACATATTTTTGTCGCGAGTACATTTTTATGTCACTAAATATCATCATAAGTCAATTTTTGCAATGAAATCAATAAAATTAATGAAAGATACTAAACTCAAAGCGGAGTAATTATGAACGTATTAAAGTAAGTAAAAAACTAATGTTTTTTATAAATTACAATTTAATTGTGTTTTAAAGTTTTTTGTGTGTGTTGTTGTGGCGTTCAAAGTAGGTTGGTATGTTTGATTAGGTACATTTTAGGTTTTAAGAAAATATTTTGTCTCACAGTGAAACTCACTTTACAAAAAATTAATGTTTCTTTTTTCCAAGTTAAAGCCACTTTTGAGAATTGGGTGAAATTCAGATGAGGCTTGTCGACTTACCAAATAACACTCCAACTGTGGCATCTAATGATTGATACCCTCTACATTTACCCAAAAAAAATAATGGGGTTTCGACCATTTAGTCGTCACAAATAATTTTTAGAGACTATTTGTTCCGCCTTAAATTTGAATGATAATGATTCGGACATAAGATATAAAACTAAATATCATCTAAGCTCTCAAATAATTTTTTTAGACATTTAAAGACATGCACAAATTCATTTATCCATTTTTCTCTCTTAATTTGTACAAAACCTCTTCCACTCATCTCCCCCCGATACCTGTCGAAACTTCGGACACTCCGTCGCCCGCCCGGGGGGGGGGGGGGGGGGGGGGGGGGGGAGGATAGCACGAATTTTTAAAAATAAAAGACTACTGGATAAATGGATGTTTGAAGAGCCAAATATTTAAAAAAATTATTGTCTTGATTTTAGAGACAAAAAATTGCTTATTAGGCACTAAACTATAGAAATACCAAAAATTAAGTAATGGCAAAAAAGCTAGTAGAGAGACTTTGAAAAATAAAAGAGTGGATTAATTCTAAAATGCGCTTTATTTTTTAAAAGTATCAATTGTTCAATATATGTTTATTTACAATTTGACAATTTAAGTACATTAAGTGCAACAATATCACCCTCGTATCAAAATTAAATGTGGAATCTAATAAAAATAGAACTATTTTTTCACGTTAAGTCGTTTTAAACCCAACAATATCTTATTTTAAAGTCCAAACTTGATCTAAATTGATGTTAATGTCATTTTATCTCATCATTAAGTTAAATAATCATTTTATTTTGAGGTCAATCTAATCCATAAATTTTTATTTGTCAAAAATAGAAGCCAAAATCAATCAAAACCATTTGAGATTTGTAAATCAGAAAGGACAGACCTCTCTTCGCCTAGGCCTCCCTCCACCACCAAAACCTACCAACCTTCCAATCAACACACTCGTAAGTCAATTCAGTTTGGATTTTATTTGATTATAGAAATTTCGTTCAAAAGATTTGAGATTTAGCGCGATAGAGATGAAGATGGTGGGGGTGGGGGTGGGGATGGGTGTGGAGTTGTCGAGGGTGGCCGATGATGGGGAGTTAGGGTGAGGTTGTCCGTGGTTGCATAAGGGGAGTCGTCAGACAGAAAGAAAGAAAAAAATCCATTTGTATTTTAGATTTTTTATGGGTTATTGAAAGGATTAACCAAAAATAGAGATGAATGAGCTTGAAAAGCGTAAATGTATTGATACAGAATGAAGCAGAATTTTAAGAGATTTTTGGAAAAGGTTTAAAATAGAAAAAATAAAGAGATATTAAATGCTCTTGACACGTGACGCTTTAATAAGAATTTAAGGGTACAGTTTCATATATACATATATACATAGATTATGTTATATTTAACTATTAAATCTAACAAAGATTGACATTGCCACTTGTTATAAATTATATACTCATGGCTTCCTTTTTTTGTCATGTCTATAAGGAAATATATTCATACTTTTTGCACAATGCCTTCCAAATTTTAGGTCCGGCCGAGTACTTAATTTTTACATAAAAATAGGTCAACAAAATTATTACAAAGGGCAAAGTTCTTGCATCACACATGTGACAAAATAAACTTTAAGAAATTAATATAATTGAATGGGCAATTGAAGCAAACAAATTCGGGGTTTCGTGTTGCAAACCACAGGCTCAATAATTTTCTTTTAACTTTTTGTTTTTGCCCCATCTTTTTCAAACATTTTAAAATAGACATATTAGGTATAGTGCTTGACTATTAGGACAAAAGTTGATAGTGACCCAAATTATATTAACAAAACAGATGACCAAGATAGCCTAATAATACTTGGGTATTTGAAGAACAAGGCTGTATTGGAGACCAAATATATGACATGTCGACTTATATTGACACAAATCTATCGCAAACCTAACTGAATTTTTTGCCAATGATCTTTATATTTTGGTTGGGGGAATGCATTATCCTCACATTTTACAACTCCCATTAATATCAATACTTATTTCTAAATTTTGTAATCCGAATTATATGGATTTTATTTTATTTTGAGCTCTTTGTCACTCGAACTTTCAGTTTTCAGAGTTAATCTCCTGAAACTTTTAATACGATTACAATTAACCTCTACTGTTAATTCCCTTAACTTTTTAGATGGAAAATTTAGTTACGCGCATGTCACATGACTGATAGTGAGGACATTTTCATCCTAACAAAATTTTTTAAAATAAATTTTAAAAATTACAGCAAAAACATTTAAAAATCAAGAAAATATTAAAAAATATTTTTAAAATATCAAAAACTTGGATTTTATTATAAATTTTTACAACATTTGGAAACTACGAATATATGCTTAAAAATTATGAAAATTAAAAAGTATTTATTCAAAAAATTTAAAAATACTAAGGAAAATATGTAAAAGAATAGGAAAATACAACAAACTAATAAATAATATTTATAACTGTGGGGACCAGAATTACGATATCACATGACCTGCACATGTTCGGGACAGACCCACAAGCTTCTTGCACATCAAGTTAATTAAGAGTAGTAAAATTGGGTAAAAAGTAAATTTGTATGTTTGGCCAAAAATACAAATAATTCCGTATAAACCCTTTTGTGCTTTTTCAAATTGGTATCTCACTCACTATTAGAAAATGACAATTAAGGCCAGAAGCTTTAAGGACAACTTAAAAGCTGTCCTTTTAAAAAACGTATAAGGGACAGGAAGATTTGGCTGTCATTTATAATAGTCTAAAAGGACAACAAATATTTTATGTGTCCTTAATAACAGACTAAAAATAGTTTTAAGGACGGCACAAAATTATTGTCCTTTAAAATAACTCTAAAAGGACATCACTTATTGTCCCTTAAAATAATGCATTTCCCTCTTTTATTTTTTCGTTCCCTCTCTTTTCAAAAAGTACAGCATTTTTATTATTGTACCTTATAAGACAGCAAAAAGTACAGCAATTTACCGTCCTTTAAAATAATTCATTTTCTGCTTTTTATTAATCACAGCAAAAAGGACAGCATTTTATTCTCGTCCTTTATATTGTAGCAAAAAGGATAGCAATTTGAGGGTGTCCTTTTAAATATTCACTTCCTTTTTTTTAATTGGGTCAAATAAAGAAATAACCTAAAACAATATAACCCAAATACACTCAAACACCATCAGCCGCTCCTCGTTCATCTCTCCCTCTTCTCCGAAAACCCTCTCCCCCTCACCGTTCTCTCCCTTCTCTCTGAACTGCACCGCCATCACCGCTTCTATCAAATCGGTTCGGTGTCGCTGATCACAACTCAGGTTGACGTTCCTCACAACTCATTCTGGTGCCGCTCTCGTCTTATATCAGGTCGGTGTCACTTCTCCTATATCAGGTCGATGTCGCTCCTCCTATATCAGGTCGGCGCCACTCTCCTCCACACTCAGTTCAAGGTTTGTCGTCAGATTAGTTTTCTTAAGAGAAAGTTTTCGATTGTCTCTAATCGAAAATATATATTTAGATTAATGTCTTTTTCTGGGGGTTTCGATTATTTCGTTAGATTAGTACATTTGGAATATACATTATATATATCATTCCTCGCATTGAAAACTCTAATCTCTTGTTTCTTTAGTTTTAGAGGTACGCCCATTTTATTTCACCATTACTTTACGCTTGCAATATGTTTCTTCAATAGTTGTAGTGATCCAATACCATTTGCTATTTCACCATTACTTCATAGTGAACATCTTCAGACATGGTTAAAGGATTATGTAAGTAGGTTTATTCATTTTTGAATTCTAATTATATTTCTATATCGTAGTTTCTTATTTATTGAAATATTAGGTGGATTTATTATCAAAAGATACCGAATTATCCAGTGAAATATTGAGATTGACATTAGGTCCTCTGGAGGATGCATTGAGCTTTAAGTCTTACATTATTCGAGGGTTTTGATTTCAAACAAAGGAAGTTGATATTCATCGAAAAACTCAGAATAGTAGAATTATTTTAAAAGCAGAGCAAAAGAGCTACGCAAGTCGAAGAGACTCTAATCCTCTGTTTGGGGATGTCACTTTCTATGGACAAATGACTGAAATTATTGAAATTATTGAAATTCAGCATTGTAATGGAAAAATTTTGTACTATTCAAATGTAATTAGATAGAAAATCGATTGGCGAAATGGGTAGACGAGTTCAACTTTACATTAGTAAATTTCAGTCACTTGTGGCACAAAGATAATCGATCAAGCGATGAGCCTTTTATCTTAGCATCCGAAGCAGAACAAGTGTGGTATGTGCAAGATCCTTTGGAACCACATTGGCATGTAGTTGTTCATATGAAGCCTCGAGATAGGTTTGATAGTTATTCAACCGCGGATGAAGAATTAGATGCCCATCTATTTGAGCCGTTTATTATGCAATATTTGAAAGATGATCAAAACATATCTCGGGTGAGACAAGATATAGATGAATCCATAATTGATACATCTATGCCTGATGGTGACGATTGTGAGGATGATATGGACGAAGAATGAGGGTTGATAAATTCTAAATTAACATGAATATATGTAAGCACTATGACATATGACATATGTTTCTCTTATTTTAATCATATATTTTTTTTTTGTAACAGATTCATTATGGTCAGACCCTTGTCTGCTAGAGGAGCGACACATGCATCAACCCCCATCTCAGATTCAGGTATACAAATGTTTATTTCTCTACGAGTTCAAATATTGCACTGAACAAAATTTACGAATTTGCGCCACTTTTTATATGCTTGTGTTAATAATATATTTTCAATAGGTAGTATCGATAGTACACCCTCTCGTGCAGTGGAAAATGATTTGCAGTTCATCTCACATGAGGGCAGATACTAAAAGATATAAACAATCGGATTTTGTAAATATTTATATATGCTTACTCATTGCTATTGTACAAGTGATGCTTGTGGTACATCCTCTCTTAAGAGGAAAGTTTGAGGGAGTTCCAAACAATGGAATGAATGGGGCAACGGTGAGAAAAAAATAATTGGATGGGATGAAGATTGCCAACCAATTGGACCATATGCTAAGAAATTGGCGAGTCACCTCGTCTATTATGCACGCCAAGGGGATTTTTTTCCTTTGACTTGGCCTGCTTGGACTAAAATGGATCAACAAAAACACAACTTCATTTGGGAACAAGTGCAAGTAATATTAAATTAATCTCATTTTAGTCAAATTGATTATTTAGAATCATTAATATATCTAAGTAATGCATTTTTGTTCTTAGATTAACACAAATGCACCAGACAATTACCAAGACCTAAGTTTGCGTAAGATTGGAATTCAAGGGAGATCCTTTAAGCACGAGACCAAGATGAAGACTATACGGAATTGAACACAGATGCGGAGCGTTTAGCAATTACACCCCCACAAGTCAAACCGAATCAATGGAAAGTCTTAGTGAAACTTTAGGGTCAATAAGCATAAAAAATATCACATCTCTTTCTTGGTTAGAAATTTTTGAATTACATGTATAAAAATAGTGGATGTGGGGGCTAGTTTGGGTAAGGGAGGGGTGTGAGGGGTGTATTGAGTTCGGGCGGGATTTGTAGGGGAGGGTGGGCGTTATTTTGAATTAGTGGAAGGTATTTTATATGTTTTTTTTAAGTATTGATGTTAACATTGATGATTAAACATGTTGGATTACATGTAAAAATAAAGGAAACTCTGTCGAAATTTTTAAAAAATAATACATTGTATCGGTGGGGCGAGTGGGTTTTTTTTTTTTGTTCGGGTAGGGTGTGGGGATATTTTGAGTTAGGGCGGGATGTGTGGGGGAGGATGGGGGATATTTTAAATTGGTAGAAGGAATTTTATATATTTTTTTTAATTATTGATGTTAATATTGATGATTAAACAGGTTGGATTACAAGTAAAAACAAAGAAAACTCTATCGAATTTTAAAAAAACAATACATTGTATCGGTGGGTCAGGTGGGGCTTGTTTTTGGTTCGGGTGGGATGTTGGGATCTTTTGGGTTCGGGAGAGGGTGGGGGTTGTTTTGGGTTAGGGTGGAAGGTGGCAGCTATTTTGGGTTCGGTGGGATGTGGGGGGCTAGTTTGGATAATGGAGGGGTGTGGGGGATATTTTGAGTTTGGGCGGGATGCTTGGGGGAGGGTGTGGACTGTTTTGAATTAGTGGAAGGGATTTTATATATTTTTTTTAATTATTGATGTTAATGTTGATGATTAAACTGGTTGGCTTACATGTAAAAACAAGGAAACTCTGTCGAAATTTTAAAAAAATAATACATTGCATCGGTGGGTCGGTGGGGGTTATTTTTTTATTTGGGTGGGGTGTGGGGATATTTTGGGTTTGGGCCCGAGTGTGTGGGAGAGGGTGGGGGTTGTTTTGGGTTAGGATGGAGGGTGGAGGCTATTTTGGGTTTGGTAGGAGGTGAGAGCTAGTTTGGGTAAGGGAGGGGTGTGGGGATATTTTGAGATCGAACGGAATGTGTGAGGGAGGGTGGGAGATGTTTTTAATTGGTGGAAGGTATTTATATATTTTTTTTTAATTATTGATATTAATGTTGATGATTAAACAAGTTAGATTACATGTAAAAACAAAGGAAACTCTATCGAAATTTTTAAAAAATAATACATTATATCGGTGGGTCGGGTGGGGGTTATTTTTAGTTTGGATGGGGTATGGAGATGTTTTGGATTTGGGCGCGGGTGTGTGGGGGAGTGTGGGGGTTATTTGGGGTTAGGGTGGAAGGCAACGGTTGTTTTGGGTTCGGTGGGATATGGGGGCTAGTTTGGGTAAAAGAGGGGTGTGGGGGTGTTTTGAGTTCGGGAAGGATGTGTGGGGGAGGGTGGGGGCAATTTTGAATTGGTGGAAGGGATTTTATGTATTTTTTTAATTATTGATATAAATTACATGTAAAAACAAAGAAAATTCTGTCAAATTTTTTACAAAATAATACATTGTATCGGTGGGTCGGGTGGGGGTTATTTTTGGTTCGGGTGGGGTATGGGGATATTTTGAGTTCGAGCACGGATTTGTGGGGGAGAGTGGGGACTATTTTGGATTAGGATGGAGGTTGGTGGCTATTTTGGGCTCGGGGGGATGTGGGAGCTAGTTTGGGTAAGGGAGGGGTGTGAGGGATGTTTTGAGTTTGGGCGGGATGTGAGGGGGAGGGTGGGGGCTGTTTTGAATTGGTCGAAGGGATTTTATATGTTTTTTTTAATTATTGATGTTAATGTTGATGATTAAACAGGTTGTATTACATGTAAAACAAATGAAACTCTGTCGGTTTTTTTTCAAACAATACATTGTATCGGTTGGGAGGATATACAAGCAATTACAATTAACTTGAAATGTCATTAACTTTATTTATTTTCACTTGCAGCGGGTGGAAATTAGGAATATAATTAACCGTACATATTTGTGTTCACACCCTAGAATTGGGAGAACTTCAATTACCGAAATAAACCAACAAGTTAGTATTTATGTTCTTACTTTAATATGATTATATATATGTTCGTTTTGGATTTTGTTAACACGTTTTCTATTTTTATATAAATTAGACGATTTCAAAACAAGAGCCCATCGACAAATTTATTGTTTGGAGATTGACACGTAAGAAAAAGGATCTCACATATGATGCCGATGATGGTGCGGCTGGCTGAGAGGTATATATATGTGTGTAATTGCAATATAAACGACTTACTTACATTACAATTTTTATTTTGGTGGATGTTTGCAAATTTAAATTACGAAAACAGCTATATGTTTTTTCTCTCAATTTGTAGGAAATGACTAAAAGACGATTGGATTTGCTACCACTGGATCAACAAACTAGGATTAAAGTGAGGCATGCTATATTTGAGGACGTGATAGGACCTGACGAATATGGACGAGCATTGTGTATGGGAGTATGTATTAAACCAACTTCTTCGCGTTCAATCACATCATCTCATTATTATCATAGTGAAATTGCTCAACTAGAGAAGGAGGCCATTGAGCGAGATAATCATTATTGGGAAGAGGTTGAGGTGCAAGAGAATTGTCATCAAGAAGAAATTGATATGATGCGTGCATATTTAGAAAATGAGATGCAAGAAAGATAGGGAGGGTCAAGAGAGAAACTCTGGCATAAGCTAGGATTGAAATCGCGTGTATGATAAGAGAGGAGGGCATCCCACTACCACCACTACCAGCTGCAGCAACAGTTAATACCTCTGATAACCACGCTTGACTATGTATCTATGTAACTAACTTTAAAGTGAAAATGATGATTTGAAAGTATGTGGTGGTGTTTATTTTGTGGACTGCGATTCGATACTATTTGGTTTTGTTATTATTTTAAAGGTTAAATGTTGGTATAATATGACTTTGCATTTTTATTTTTTTAATTTACTTTAATTATATTAGAAATTGAATTTAGGTTGACTACAGTACAGTTTATAAAAAATATATATTCATCTTTTAGTCTACAACTGTCTCTTAAAATATTAATTTGGCGCCACGTTTTAGGGGCTAAAATTTATTTGGGATAGCTAATTCTGTCCCTAGTACTCCATTTTAAAGGACAACAACATATGTCCTTATAAACATATATTAGTATTTGGATTTAAAAGGACGGAGCAAAAAGGACGTCTTTTTTGTCATAAAAACTCAAAAAGAGCAACAGTTGATGTCCTTTTGCCTTTTATGACGTCCACCTGAAAGGACATCTCTTCCTGTCCTTATCACTATCCTAAATACTATTGGGGATAGCAAATGGACTTTGGGGACAACAAATTAATTATCCTTAATTGTCAATTTTCTAGTAGTGACTATTGTGTGAACTTATAAATTTTGGATTATATGAATAATTTGTATAATAGGCTACCTATTTTTTATGGGTTAAATTATGCATACTATAAAGATAGAATGAGGTCTACTTTAAAATAAATGGACGAGAGGGTTTGTCTTATGTGTGAATGAGGGTAGACACTACCCACTATGACTAACGACAATATCGAAGTCTTAAACTTGTCACTGATTGAATAGAGGTTGATTTTAAATCAAGTAATTTTAACTCCCGCTGCTTGAATGTAATTTCTGGAGCCGTCACCCTTGACGAGTTCTGTCGCATAATGATGTGCGCCATGTCTATGGAATCATGGGATACCCTCCAAGTCACTCACGAGGGTACCAATGCTGTGAAAGATTCTAAACTATAAAATCTCACCACACAGTTTGAAACTATCACTATGCTAGAATTTGTGACTTTTGATGAATTCTATGCTAGAATATCTGATATAGTCAATTCTACTTTTAATATGGGTGAGAGAATTCTCAATACGCGCGTTGTGAAAAAGATTTTGAGATCCTTGTCGTTCCATTTTTTTCCTAAATTCACGGTTTTTAATTCATAGGGATTTTTAGATAAGCTTAGGTTAGAAGAACTCGTAGGAGACCTTCAAACTTATGAAATTAACATGTTCCCTAAAATTTAAAAGCCAAAAGAAAAATGAATTGCTTTGAAAGCTCAATCAAAAAAGAAAGAAGAGGACTCTTCTGATTCCGAATTTGATTTTGATCTTGATGATCTTTCCCTTTTTGCGAAAAAGTTTTAAAAAAAATTCAAGCTAAGAAAATAAAATACTTCCAAAAAAATAAAGGGTTTGAGAAAAATAAAGATTTTAAATCGGGAGAGAAAAATTTTGAAAAGGCGAGAGGAAAGTACCCTAAAAAGGATGAGGAGACATGTTATGAGTGCGAGGGTAAGGGTCAAAAATCTCATGAGTGTGCTACAAGGTTAAAGAGACAGGACAAAGGCAAAGCTGCCTACAATGCCACTCTTAGCGATAGCGAGATCGAGTCAAAATATGAATCACTGCATAGATGTAACTTCATCGCATTCATAACCAATCATGTTTGTACATCGAGTACACCTCACGTTGATGAGGAAGTTTTTAATTATGATGACCTCGACAGTGTGTCTAGTTATACTAGAGAGAGTGATGGAGATGATGATTTAAGTGAGGAAGAAAGTGGCCTTCGTCGAGCCTGCGCTGAGCTTTACACCGAGTCCTTTAAAATAAAAAAGAAATATAAAAATTTAGTTCTTAGCATGTTACCATTAAAGAAAGAGTTGAAAGAGTCGAGAGAGAGAGATTCCTCGGTGAGAGTTTCTTTGGGAGAGAGAGTCGTTTTATTGGAGAGGAAAAATCGTGACTTGGCCAATAAAGTGGCTAGTCAAACGAGAAATCTTCAAGCATCATTAGAGACTCGTGAGAAACTTGAAGCCCCTGTATCCCAACTGGAGAAAGATTTTGAACATTCCCATGAGGTTCAGGTTACTATAGAGGATACATTGAAGAAGGTAGGAAAAATGTTCCTAGGTCCCGCTTTAGGTTTTAGGGAAACTCAAGGAATAGGTTATGATGATACATCCACTTCCCATGCTACACTGGAAACGATTCCTAATTTTGTGGTGGATCCTTATAGGCCTCAACCTAAACCACCAAAGAAAGTTTAACCAAAACGAGCA
The DNA here is from genome assembly GCA_949130495.1 of Sambucus nigra. Taxonomy (NCBI): domain Eukaryota; kingdom Viridiplantae; phylum Streptophyta; class Magnoliopsida; order Dipsacales; family Adoxaceae; genus Sambucus; species Sambucus nigra. The sequence continues at coordinate 44,244,547 of OX422215.1, read as the reverse complement.
AACCAAGGTAGACACAAACAAGTCGATCTTTGCACATATCGTAAAAGAAAAGGCTACCTTAGGGAATTTTTCTACAAGTTAGAAAGAACTACACATACACATACTCCCATGCACTACAATAGCAACTTTTCTAGTCTTAAAGAGCAAGTTAAGTTCTTAGTTAGTATGTCTCAAAGCTTAATTTGAATAATTTCAGAGGATGACTATGCCTTTTGAGAACCCTTCAAACGCTACGACTAGAGCCAACAATGATAAGGGCAAATAAAAGGTTAGCCCAACTTGGGTACCTAAGAAATATGACAAAGTCCTTGATGTTCACGTTGCTCTCAAGATTTAAAATAATTACCAATGGTATTTTGATAGTGGGTGTTCTAAGCACATGGCCAGTGACAAGCCAAATTTTATTTTACCAACCTTGTGGATCGCAAGGAAGACAAAGTCACTTTTAGAAATGAGATTAGGTGTAGAATTTTAGGACATGGTTGCATTTAGATACCCGGATTCCCTAAGCTATAAAATGTGTTGTATGTCAAAGAATTGAAAGTGATTTGATTAGCATAAGCCAACTTTGTGATGCAAAATTTGTTGTTAAAGGTTTGATCATTCCGAGTGTAACGTATATGATCAATTCGGTGAACTATTACTACAAGGAGTGAGGACCTACCATAATTACTATAGGATCATTCCTAAGTCCTCTTCTGTGTGCAACAATGCCACAGTCTCCTCTATAGACCTTTTGCATCAAAGACTAGGTCTTATGAACTTTAGAGATCTTGAGATATTAGTGAAGAAAGACCTGTTACGAGGCTTACCATTACTTAGGAATCTAAATTCCTCAGTTTGTGGTCCTTGTGAACAAGGAAAACAAATTTGAAGTCCCCATTGGAAGTTTAATATAATTACCACCTCTCGAATTTTGGAGTTTATACACATGGATCTTATGGATCCTACATGTACAAAGAGCACTGGTGGTAAGAGATAAATTCTCTTGATGGTCAATAACTTTTCGAGATACTTTATCGTAGGTTTTCTTAGAGAAAAGTTTAATGAGGTTGAGTTCATAACAACAAAGTGTGGTGTCCTATAAAACTAATACGGTGTCACTACTAATCAAATGCATAGAGACAACGACCTTATATTTAAATAAGCTGGAGTGGATAGCTATTATGATGGAATGGGAATCAAATACAAGTTTTTGACTGCTCGTACTCCTCAACAAAATGAGATTGCTGAGAGGAAGAACCCGACGATTCAAGAGATGGATAAATCCATGCTTTTGGGGAAACACGTGCATAGACCCTTTTAGGCAGAGGTGGTTAACACTACATGCCATGCAATGAAGAGGGTATATCTTCGTCCATACACATTATATATGCCTTATGTATTTTGGATAGGTAAGAAACCCAACCTATCGTATTTTCGTGTCTTTAGGAGTCCTTGCTACATTTTAAGAGATAGAGATCACTTAGAAAAGTTTGAATCCCAGAGCGGTGAGGGGATATTTTTAGGTTATTCGTCATTGAGTAGGGCAATATCTATGGTTATGGACTCAATAAATGTCAAGATTAGAGATGAAAAGCCACTAATGTCTATTGATGACCCTAACCTTGAGTATGAAAATGATGCACCCTCGATAACAATCCGATAATTCCTCGTACTACCTCGGTGGACCCACGCTTGATTTAATGGATCCACCCTTTTGAGTTCAAAAAACTCATGACCCTTTCGCTGTACTTGGTCATCCCACACTATGTGTTAAGTCTCACGCACAACTTGATAATGTTGTCAGACATCTCCTTAGTAGAGCCCAAGAACGTGAAATAAGCACTCAAGGATGAGCATTGGATATCTGTTATGCAAGATGAGTTGCTTTAATTTTGCAAGAACAATATTTAAGAATTAGTCCCCCGACTTAGCGAGACTATTATGATTGGTACCAAGTTGATTTATAAGAATAACATGGATGAGAATGGTACCATAGTTCGCAATAAGGATAGGTTAGTCATTCAAGGCTACACGCAGATTAAGGGTATAGACTTTGACGAGATATTTGCTCATGTAGTTAACATTGAGTTCGTCCATTTACTACCCACTATAGCATGTCATCTACAATTTAAGTTATATCAAATGGATGTTAATAGTCCCTTCCTTAATGGCATTCTACAGGAGGAATTATACGTGGAACAACTAAAGGGATTCGAAGACCCAAAGCCCCCAGGACACGTCTTTTATCTTAAGAAGGATCTGTATGGTTTGAAACAAGCAACACATGCTTGGTACGAGAGTATCACTTCTTATCTCATATCTCTTGGATCTAAGGGAGGGAGAGTGGATAAGACGTTATTTCTAAAGAGAGAGAATAGTGCGATCTTGGTTGCCCAACTCCATGTGGACGAAGTATTATTTAGATCCACTTACTCCCGAAATGCTCATATATTTGAGGGGCGGATGAAAAGTGAGTTTGAGATGAGCATGGTTGGTGATCTTAGGTTATTATTAGGTCTCTAAGTGTGTCAACTTAAGGATAGGATATCCATATCTCGATCCAAATATGCGAGGGACCTAATAAAGAAGTTTGGTTTAGACTCCTCTAAGCACTCAGGCATCCCTATGAGTACATTGACTAAGCTTAGCAAAGACACTTTAGGTAAAGATGTAGACCAAACCCTTTAAAAAAGCATGATAGGTAGTCTTTTCTACTTTACCACTTGTCGTCCCGATATTAACTTTTGTGTTGGAGTTTGTGTAAATTATTGAGCGCACCCGAAATAATCTCATTTACTCGCACTTAAACATATCATCAAGTACATGAGTGGCATGCTTTCCTACAGTATTTGCTATTACTTTTCTATCGATGATCGTTTCCCCCTATTCGAATTCCTATTGGGTCGGGGATATTAATGGTTATAGGAGTACCTCGGGTGGGTGTTTTTACTTTGGGGTGATCTTATCTCTTGGTTGAGTAAGAAGCGTAACTCCATATTTTTATCTAGGGGCGAGTATATAGTCCCCGGGAGTTGTTTCACTCAACTCTTATAGATGGAGCAAATGCAGGAAGATTATGGGATTTCCCAATGTTAAGGACATAAATTTCTAATTGAGTTTTAATGTAGTGTTGGCTCAATTCAGAACAAAAAAATTTGAGTCATAGGATAGTAATCAGGAGTATCCTCCAAGCCTATGACGTTTGAAGTTTAAGTTGAAGACGTAGCGGCCAGTATTTCAAAGTGAAGATATCAATTTGTCGGGTTTACAAAGTGCCATGTTTCTACGTCATCAAAAATGGTTTCCAAGGTCCCCAGAGGTATGAATGAACTTATATAAATTTAGGACCTTGGATATTTAATTGGGTGTATTTTGTTAAATATTTTTATCGACTTTATTTTTCTCAGAAAATATTTTTTTAGAACTTTTCATAAAAGTTTTGGGCTTAAAAAGATTTTTATATTTTCTGTAAAGTCGTTCGAACGAATCAGGGATCTCATTCGAACGAGATTGCCAGGTCATTCGAACCAGACTTCTAACGACTTTAGCACTTTTCTCACTGACTATTCGTTAGTAAATTCATTCGAATGAAAATGTCGTTCGAACGAGATTTGGCGGGAACAGATTTTTGATAGTTTTCCTACTTTTTCCACTTATTTTCGCCACTAAATTTTGGCAAATCATATATGTACGGGAACCAAAATTTTTTAGACAACTTTTGATAACTTTTAACACACTTTGAGAGAAAAAATTTCAGAGAAATTTCTGAACATCAAAAGTTTAATTTTTTGTGTTTTTAAGAATTCATGAGCTAATCTCTACCAAAAACATATACACCCAATTGTTTAAGTGTAATCCAAGTTACTAGTGTTATATATTTACTTGGAGAGTGTTTGGCACCAGGTTTTACTCTACCTATGAAGAGTTTGTTTCAGTTTGCTTCTACATACCATAAAGAATAAGTTCATTATTTTGTTGCGGCTTACTTACACGGTGAAAGGCATTGTGCAAGGGTTGACAGTAGGCATGTCCCATCGGTAGATTCCGAGACTTTGGAGGAGTCCGTGGTTATTTGCTAGGAGGAGGTTAATACAAAAAGGAAGCGTCGAGGCTTGAAGGAGTCAAGTCGAGTGTTGTAAGTCTTTTTATCTTGTATTGTAAAACCGTACATAGTGAATTTGTTAGGCAAGGCCGTCCGAGGTTTTTTCGTTTTGGATTTTCCTCGTACATCACGGCGTAGTGAGATTGTGACTTTTTAACTTTTGCAAAAATCACCTAGAACGCATGCTTAGGGTAAAAACATAAAACTTGGTTTAATTCGCAATCTTGCTTAAAATGGTGTATGTTTAATTATTTGGATAATTTTAGTTTAAGTTAATTTAATTCAAGTTGGCACTAAGTTAATTGGTTAATATTCTTGTCTACTTTGTTTAAACTTGTTAATTAAATTAATTTGGTTTGAGTGAATTTAAAGTGTGTGTGTGTTTACTTTAATTCACTTTGTAGTGTTTAATTTTAATTCCTTTTAAGAAATTAAAATTTGTGTTTAATTTAATTTTTCATCTTTTAAAGAAAATAAAATTAAATAAATCTTGGAAAATTCAATTTTGTTGGTAACCATTTATTTTTCGCACTTGTTAGGAAATTAACTTTTATTAAAAAGAAAGATTTTTTTTTAAATTGGGGGTCCTACGTTCCAACAAGTGGTATCAGAGCGGGAGCGCTAATTTATTGCGTTAAGATCCTTTTAGAATTTTATTGTTAAAAATGGAATTTTTTCCATTTTCAAAATTTTCTGTTTTCGATGGTTCCGATTACGCATATTTAAAAGCTCATATGCGTTCGGCGCTAAAGTCCATAGACAAGAGGGTTAGGTTGTCCGTAGTTAACGGGTGGTCCCCACCCACATATTTGATAGAAAATGAACGTGTCCCCAAACCCGTAGATAGATGGAGTGAGAATGAATTTAAACTTGCTAATTTTAATTTTTGAGATTTAAATGACTTGTTTAGTGCGATCACACCGGATGAATTCCGACATATCATGACGTGCGAAATCGCTAAGGAGGCTTGGGATATTTTGCAACACACTCATGAAGGGACAAGTTTCGTAAAATCTTCTAAACTCCAAAACCTCACCACTCAATTTGAAACCATCAAAATGAATGAAAAAGAAACATTTGATGAATTTTATCCTAGACTTTTTGATATAGTAAATTCATCAATTAATTTAGCAGAGAATACCCGACGATCGAGTGGTTAAGAAAATTTTAAGGTCCTTACCCAATAGGTTTATCCCAAAAGTGATCATGTTAAATTCTTTGCCAACTTTAGCCTCCACAAAATTAGAAGAACTCGTAGGCGATTTACAAACCTATGAACTGGACATGTTACCCTCCAAAAATGAAAAGAAAATTGATAAGGTTATCTCTTTGAAAGTCCAAAAGGAGGTAAATCTAGTTTCGGATGATGAGAGTGACATCGATTTTGATGAGATAGCTGTGTTCATTAGGAAATTTCTTAAATTTAATCAAGACAATATTAAAAAGGATTTTAAGAAATTTGATAAATCAAAGTATGACAAAGCTGAAAATTCTCTAAAAAGCATAATGAAGATCTTAATAGGGATGCGTCGAATAGATGTTATGGTTGTGAAGGGTACGGCGATAGGGCTTTTTAATGCCCCACTAAACTAAGGAGAGAGGGCAAGCAACCAATTTCATTTAATTCCACCCTTAGTGATAGTGATAAGAAAGAGGGACCCGATTCCCCCATTGAGCGCAACTTTACTGCGTTCATGTCTAGTCGTGTTAGTGAAAGTGAGATATTGTCCGACGATGACACTTTAAAACATGACACTTCCAAGGTCTTTATTTGTAAAGCTAAAAAATATGATGGTAGTGAGAGTGGAGAAGAGAGAGAAAGTGAAAGTGATGAAGAGGTTGATGAGAGTGAACTTCCATTTGCATTTAGATAATTATATGAAGAATCTATTAAATTAAAAAGAGCAAATTTAAAGTTATAAGCTAGTGTAAGGGAGCGTGCCAAGGTCGTTGGTGAGAGTGCGTTGGTTGATGACCTTAGGACACGAGAGAGAACTCTTCGAAAGAAGCTTGAATATATAAAAGGCAAGTGAGATAGCCTTAGAGGATTAATGGAATCTATGATAAATGAGCTTCGGAGTTTGAATAGAGAAATGTTTTATTAGAGTCTAGAATTTTAGAATTATAAGATAAATTAAAAGACTTTAGTATAGTCAAATTTGATTTGGAGAGTAGGTCCGCTAAATTAGATAAGATTTTAGAAACCATCAAAGTCAAAAATAACACTTGTGGTTTAGGCTTCGATTCTGGTAACGATTCCACTAATAAATCCAAAACCCATGTTTTGAGAGAATCGCCTAGGAACACATCTAGAGGTCAATCCTTAGGTACTACTTTTCGACGTGTCTTTACTTCTCACATTGTAGTCGAATGGTTCATCTTAGAAAATTTTATTTTGATCATAAAATACTTTCTAGGAAATCCAAAGGTAAGGTAAACGAGGTAACCAAGATTCCTAAATCCCGAGGTTGTCATTCTCCATTAGTTTGGGTTAGGAGATCGGACTTGGATGCTTTACAAAACAGGATTTTTTATTCTCATTTACTTTCACACGATACCTCCCTTGCTAAATCTAAAGGTTGAATGTATTAGTTGTTTGCATGCGCTAGCGTTTTGTGCTTTATATCATATATCCTTGCTAGTGTATGCATGTTTATTATTTTTTAGTCATTGTTTTATCTCATATCTCATGCTAGAATTATGATTTTAGTTTATCTTTTGTATTATAGTTCTTTCGTGTTAGTTTGCATTATATGAAAAATACAAAAAGATTTTGTTTATTATTTGTGTTTTACCTTTCTAGTAATTTAGGCTGAATGAAAAATACAAATGATTTTTGTTTGTCTTTTGAGTAAATACTTTTGTGTGTTTCGTTAAAAAGTTTAAAAAAAACTCAAAAAGATTTTTTTGTGCATTTTAATTTGACACAGTTTATGTGGCATATACTTGTGTTTGAATTCCATCCTTTTCACTTCCAACTTTTAGTTAAGATTATCAATCCTTAAAATGTTCTTTGTCATTCATGCATGGAGTAGTTGGATTTTTTATTGCTTAATGGATTCTATTTTTATATGCCTCAATTCACACATGCACGAACTCACTTGAAATTTAAATATCACATGTATATTTGAGCTAAGTGAGATGTTCTCCTATCAATTTAGTCATCTACGTTTTGCTATGACTGTGGAGGATTTGTGCATGTAATAACCGTTTTCCGAATGTAAAAAATAGAAAAATATGTTTATCCGGTGTAGTTGTATATCAATGGAATCGGGTTGCGAAAGACAAAATTACGTAGTGAGAAAAGACACCATTGAATTTTAGGCCTTAAAAAATGTGGCATTGAAAAGAATATTTGCCAAGGCCAAACATAGTTTTGTTAATATATTCAAAAGAAAAAGAAAAATTATGAGTAGTATGGTTGGATGTATTAACGGGTTTTCACGATGACTTTGTATCCTAGTTAAGCATTTATTGTCATGACTCTATTGATTTGTAAATTCATCGAAATTCTAGGCGTATGTGCATTGTGTATGTTTGTTCAGTGAGTTCAATTTATATTGTCACATGAGGCTATATCTAAATTTTATAAAGTTTTTCAATCAAATGAGAACTCCGTGAACATGTTTTAAGTGATTGGGTCGAAATTTAATTATTACTAGATCACACCCCTACACTTCTGTTTCCATATGACACATTTATGCTTTTAAAGTGTGGCAAACTCATGTTATTTTTCAATTGTGTCATTTGTGTATTTATATCTATATGTGTGTACTTATGCTTAGTTTTTATCTATTGTGTATACATATATATGATATTTTTGTTTGTTTTTGAGTCTTTGTCATGTTAGCTAATTCATTTATGCTTTTAATTCTTAATTGGCATCTTTGTTTTTGCAAATTTTGGTTGATATCCCATGCTTATGTTAAATACATTTTAGTTGGTATCATTTATTTTATCGCATCACAAGTTGGTATCTATTTATCCTTGTTTTTTATTAGCTCAAGTTATTATTTCCCATAAGCTTTCATGTTCTCATCACTTTACGCACCATTATGTTTTTACGTGCTTTCCCATATTTATATCCCTTATGTAGTTTTTAGGGGAAGATATAGTACTTAGTTAAATTGGGGGGAAATGACTATTTTAATTAATTATATCACCTTTGTCTATTCCTGAACAAAAATGGGGAGAATGATAGGGGGAGAAATGGTATTTAATCCTATTGTCATCGTATCTTAGTTTGGGACATTTATCTTAGAGGGAGACGTTTTTCTAAGTAGGCCATTTATAATAAAGGGGAGAATTACTTTAGGGGGAGTAGTTATTTTAATTGCATTTAATATTTTAATATTCCCTATACGTTGAACGTTTTTCTTAAGTGTGAAGGATTTTTAGCGGCATCTTTATATCGGCAAAGATAGTCATCCTTGGGTTTTGATTTAAGCTTGTATTTTCTATTTTGGGTGGGATATTTTTTAGTCTAGTTGAGTTTGACGGCCCTTTAGGACTTTTGTTTGTTTTTCTCCCGAAATAGACAAAGGGGGAGATTTGTAAGGACACAAATTTCCAATTTCGTCTTAATGTAGTGTTAGCTCAATTCTGAACAAAAATATTTGAGTCATAGGATACGAATCATGAGTATCCTCCAAGCCTATGACGTTTGAAATTTAAGTTGAAGACGTAGCGACCAGTATTTCAAAGTGAATATATCAATCTACCGGGTTTACAAAGTGCCATGTTTCTACGTCATCAACAATGGTTTCCAAGGTCTCCAAAGGTATGAATTCACTTATATAAATTTAGGACCTTGAATTTTCAATTGGGTATATTTTATTAAATATTTTTATTGACTTTATTTTTCTCAGAAAATATTTTTTTATAACTTTTCATAAAACTTTTGGGCTTAAAAAGATTTTTATATTTTTTATAAAGTCATTCGAACGAATATGGGATCTCGTTCGAAGGAGATTCCCAGGTCATTCGAACGAGACTTCCAACGACTTAAGCATTTTTCTCACTGACTTTTTGTTAGTAAATTCGTTCGAACGAAAATGTAGTTCGAACAAGATTTGACGGGAACAAGTTTTTGACAGTTTTCCCACTTTATCCACTTCTTTTTCCCCACTAACTTTTGGCAGATCATATATGTGCGGGAACCAACATTTTTTAGAAAACTATTGATAACTTTTAACACACTTTGAGAGAAAAACTTTGAGAGAAATTTCCCAATATCAAAAGTTCAATATTTTGTGTTTTTAAGAACTCATGAGGTAATCTCTACCAAAAACACATACACCCAATTGCTTAAGTGTAATCCAAGTTACTAATTTTATATATTTTCTTAGAGAGTGTTTCATACCGGGATTTACTCTACCTTTGAAGAGTTCATTTCAGTTTTCTTCTACATCCCATAAAGTAGAAGTTCATTATTTTTCAGCGGCTTACTCTCACGGTGAAAGGCAATGTGCGAGGGTTGACGGTACCCATGTCCCATCAGTAACTTCCTAGACTGTGGAGGAGTCCATGGTTATTTGTTAGGAGAAGGTTAATACAAGAAGGAAGCGTCGGGGCTTGAAGGAGTCAAGTCGAGTGTTGTAAGTCTTTTTGTCTTGTATTGTAAATTGTACTTAGTGAATTTTTTAGGCAGGGTCATCCGAGATTTTTTCCGTTTTGGGTTTTTCTCGTACATCACGGCGTAATGAGATTGTGACTTTTTATCTTTTGCAAAAATCACCTAGAATTTATGCTTAGGGTAAAAACATAAAACTGGGTTTAATTCGCAATCTCGCATAAAATGGTGCATGTTTAATTATTTGGGTAATTTTAGTTTAAGTTAATTTAATTCAAGTTGGCACTAAGTTAATTGGTTAATATTCTTGTGTAGTTTGTTTAAACTTGTTAATTAAATTAATTTGGTTTGAGTGAATTTAAAGTATGTGTGTGTTTACTTTAATTCACTTTGAAGTGTTTAATTTTAAATTGTTTTAAGAAATTAAAATTTGTGTTTAATTTAATTTTTCATCTTTTAAAGAAAAGAAAATTAAATAATCCTAAAAAATTAAATTTTGTTGGTAACCGTCTATTTTCCGCACTTGTTTGGAAATTTACTTTGATTAAAAAGAAAGATTTTTTTTAAATTGGGGGTCCTACGTTCTAACACCCATGGCACAATGACTATTTCGTGTGATAATAAGAATGTGATTCATATATCCGGTAATCCAGTCCAACATTACCGCACAAAGTACATTAGGATACGTGAGAATTCTATTCGTGATCTCGTTGAAGAAAATCTCGTGTCCTTGAGCTTTGTGAGCACTGAACACCAATTACTCGATATTTTTACGAAACCTTTAGATGCACTTAGATTCGAGAATATTAGGAAGTATTTGGGTATTTGTTCCGTTGATTGAGTTCGGATACTTTATCTTTTGTGGGGTGCCTATCATGTTCATGTCGTTTATCTCTGTTGTTAGATTGTATTTTTATGTAGTCATGCGTCTTTATGCTTTTTGATATATTTTGAAAATTTCAAAACGATTTTTGGTTTTAAAGAATAAGTTTGAAAAATCCAAAAAGATTTTTTTAATACAATTTTTGAAAAAGACAAAAAGATTTTTTTATTTTCAGTTTTCACCATATATGGATGTACATTTAAGATGTTCGAATCATCCCTATATTCTATACATTCATGCGAATTTTTCATGGACTTTTTATACATGGCTTCATTTCTTTAATGTGCTTAATAATATGAGGCTAGCATGTCGTTGTTCATAGATGATTACTTTCTCCATGCTAGGCTTTTTATCACCTTTATTGCACACGCGCATGGACTTTTTGAACATTCTACTTACTTATTATGTGTCGAATACGGTGTTCTCATCTCAATACTTTTAAAAAAATGAAACAACTGTATTAGAGATAAGTTTAGCTTTTAAGAATCATTGTCTGAATTTTATTTTTTTTGAAAACTTTGTTATATGTTACGCAATGTAAAGTGGCTATGAAGGAGAAAATTCCCTTTACGTTAAAAGATACCATTCGCAAAAAGATCCATAAAAATTAGTGGTACATAAAAACAGAAGTGCTAAGACCATTTTTATTTCATTGATGCTTCGCTACATATGAGCATTATGATATATTCAAAAACGTTGAGAGTGAATTCTTAAATATGTGAGATTTTGAGGGTGTTATAACTTAAAAGATTAATAGGTTTGCACAACGTACTCTTTTAAAAAGCATTAAATAGTTTGGCGTTATTGATTTGAGAAGCATTTAAATTCATGGCATTCTGCATAAGTCGAGTCAATTTCATCTTGTTCGACATTACTACACAAAATGTTGAAATTTAGTTCTTTCTTTAGAAGTATCTCATTGACTTCATGCTCTTATGTTATGAATGCCTATGTTGATTTACCTATGAAAAATATTCACACAATTATGTTCCGCTTTCATGATTCGAATATTTTAGTGTTCTTCCTTGTGATATATTTTTACCCATATGTATTGTTTATACATATTTTTTATACTTGAAAAAATTAAAATAATTCAAATTTAATTGGCTTTCTTCTTCAAAATATCGTCGAATGTGCTTAATTGATTATCTTTGTGATGTTATTTCATTTGGTTTTATGTGATGCTTATTATTCATGATTAGTTTCAAACTTTTTTACTATCGCGAACAAAAAGGGGGAGAAAAAATTGAGGGGGAGTTTATTTTTTCTTAAACTCGTACGCGTCACGGTATTTCTTTTGCCTCATGTGTATAGGTCATTCAGCCTTGATGATGATTTCATGGACCACATAAGATGCAGACTTTTAGTTGCAGAATTATACATTATTTGCGTTTGCGTTTCTTAATTTGGGAGGGCATTAGTTGTACTAGTCTTCGGGGTTAATTTGGCTGCGGTTTGTGTTTTGTATCGAAATAGTCAAAAGGGAGATTTGTAAGAGCAAGTTTTATAATTGCTCATTTTATTTTTATTTGTCTTTTCCCATTACACCCCACTACACCTTCATAATCATTCTCAAGTCTTCGAAGAGAAGAAACATTGGTAAAATTAGCAAATATTAAAGATCGTTTGTCACAACTTTACCCGAGAAGAGTTATGAAGTGGTTTGATAAAGCTTTAAATTTTCAGGGGTTACTTTAAAAGATTTTGCATTTACAAGTTTTCAAAATGTTTTCAAACATTTTTTTGGAATTTTTGAATAATTCGTTAAGTCGTTAAAATGAGATTGACATATCGTTCGAACGAGTTGCATAGGATCGTTAGAATGAGGTTCCCACGTTCGAACGAGATCTAGAAAGACGCATTTTGAGTTCACTCTAGAATATGGTTGGAAGTTTCATTAAAAATAGTTTGAACGAGATCTGGAACTAATACTTTTGGTTAGCTCTCGAATGTCGTTCAAAGTTTTATTAGAAATCGTTTGAACGAGATCAGGTACATCGTTCGAACGAGGTGACATTTTGTTCAAACGAGTATGCGTATTTTAGTTTCTTAAAAAAATCATATCTAAATCTGTAATTCCTATCTTTTTGCAATAATTTTCCCTGTAAATAGTGATGCAGGATTAGACATTAAAGAAGCCTCTTTAGAGTTCTTTTTGTGATCAAACTCAATACATTTTTCATACAAACCCCTTGGATCTTTAAGGATAACTTTTTTAAATCAAGAAGAACACAATCAAAAGTTCTAAATACTTATAGAGATTTTTTCTACAGTTGATTTATAGAGTCAAGGTTCTAATGTTGAAGAAGAACGGAATCGAGTATTTTAAAGGTTGATCAATAGATACCGAGGCAAGATCTGCTTATTGCGGACGATACTGGACTATCATTTTTAATTGAAGGTTTGAAGACTCTTGTGCGTTATACTTAACGAATATCTAAGTAGTTTGTAACTCATTATGTTTATGTCAAATTCTTTAATAGTGCTAAATTAAAGATTTTTCCCAAGAGGGATATTCCCTCAATTTCTTCTTCTTGTTGTATGGTTTAGAATGTGGCTTTAATCAATTTTGCATGTATACTTTAAATTAAATTAAGATAAAATTTGGTAAAAAGTGAATTTATGTGTTTGGCCCCATATAAAAGTAATTCCGTATAAAGCCCCTTTGTGGTTTCTCATGTATAAACCAATCCTCGCCCTTAGAAACTACTCTGAACGCCGATAGTAAACGGGGAGAACACAATAACCAACCTGAGTCTTTGATCGAAAAGGAGAAACATGACCTGAAGAGGGTGAAATGGTGTCCTCCACAAGCATCGAAGCTAGTGGAACGGAAGAAGATACACTTATCCTCGTAGGCAAGCTACCTGACAACCATAATAAGAACGAGTCATTCGTCATCCAAAAGATTAAACCTCTACCCCTATCCAAGATAGAACGATAGAAGTAGAACCAAGAAGAAGAAGGGAGTGAAGTGTGCCAAAACAAAATAAGAAGTGGCAATTTAAAAGAAAGCATCAATATATGGTAGTGGAACAAACTTCCTAACAATATAAATGAACATCTACATTAAATAGGTTGCGAGCTGATTGAAGGGGTGATCGATAGGTCAAATTCCCCTATAGATAACCAATCGATTAAACATTCAAACCCAAGGGTTAACTGATCATTTAACGCTCACCTAAGGGTTAGTTTATCAATTAAATACCCCCTCCATTTCAAAAATCCCATTTTCCCCCAACTCTCCACTTATCGCCCCTATACCTCATACTCCCTTAAGAACATACAGACCTATTCTCTTTTATCTCCAATTTCAACGAGGATTGTCTGCACATGCACACTCTTAATCGACCACCTATGCGGACTCCCTGATATGGAATTTGGGTACGGTACGTTATGTCCTGTCACAAATGACCACGGACCTGAACCCCAGAAAAATCCACAAAATTACTAACATCCCAAACCCAAAACAAAAGTTCAAAGGGTCAAAAAATAAAGAACAATACCCTAAGGGAATAAAATGCTAATAGGAATAAGCAAAAAAGAGAGCCAAACACGCCCTCTGGGTCTTTAAACCGATCGGTTAAAGTCCCCTCAATTCCTTTAACCGATCAGTTAAATCCACCCCCACCCCCCCTCGCAAATCAAAAATCGATCAATTATCTCCCCCATAGTCATCATTACGAGATCTTTAAGAATCATTTCACAGCCATATATGTTTCCCACCCCTCGGATCCACCATCCAAGAGCTTTAATCGATTAGTTAAATGCCTGAGCAAGACCCCAATAAATAGATGTCCCCACCAAATATGAAAGGGACACCAAAACTCAACCTTGATTCGGTTTTTTAACTTTCTTCTCCCCTAAGCATCGAAGATAGTCGATCTCATTCTGAAAAGTCCCAAAGAATTTCATACTTCGAAGAAGTCACTTTTCCCCTGGGAAAGTTCGTACTTTTAAAAAGTTGCGTTAGTCCCGAAAAAGGTTCGCATCAGTGAGGGAATGGGATCAACCACGACACCAACTGCGATCCGTAGTTTTCTGGGTTTGGTGGGTTATTATCGTCGTTTCATTAAGGGTTTTTCAAAATTGTTGGCCCTTTAACGAACTTGACCAGGAAAGGAGTACGATTTGTTTAGGATGAGTCCTGCCAGCTAGATTTTAATGAGATGAAAGATAAGTTGAGTTCTGCTCCTGTACTCACGTTGCCAAAATCAGGAGTAGACTATTTGTTCTTTACGGAAGCATCTCTACAAGGATTGGGGGGTACCAACAGGAGCATAGGGCCATTGCATATGCATCTCCCAAGCTAAAACCCTGTGAAAAGAATTATCACATGCCTGATTTGGAGCTTTTCGCGGTAGTGTTTGCCTTAAAAATATGGAGGCATTACCTCCTTGGTGAGAAAATTAGTCTTTTCACGGACCACAAGTCATTACAATATTTGTTCTCACAAAATGATCTAAATATGCGGCAACGTCGGTGGTTAGAATTCGTAAAGGACTATCAATTTGATATTCACTACCACCCAGGCAAGGAAGATGTAGTAGGTGATGCACTGAGTTGCAGACCCGTGGGGCAACTAGAGGAAGTGTGGAAAGACAAATGGAAAGAACTGGGCTAGGATGATTCTATATCAAGAGCATGAATGTCAGTGTTGACCGTTACGCCTACCATAGTGATGCGAATAGTAATAGCGCAAGGAAGGGATAAAGATTGTCAGGACCGGATATGTCAATTGTTGACCGAGGGGACGGAGTCCTGCTCTCTTAGTTCTGAGGGTAGGTAACATTTCCATGGAAGACTTATAGTCCCGAAAGAAGGAGACTTGAGACGTGTTGTTATGACAGAATCCCATGGTTCAAGATTTGCAGTACTCCCAGGGGGAGACAAAATGTACCAAGATATGCGCCGTCAGTATTGGTGGGTGGGAATGAAAAGGGATATTTCTGAATTTGTCTCCCAATGCGCCACTTGTTAATTGGTGAAAGTGGACCACCAGAGGCCGACTGGATTGTTGAAACCGTTACAAATACCGGTGTGGAAATGGGAGAGTATCTCAATGAATTTTATCACTGGATTGCCAATGTCGCAAAGTGGTCTTGTTTTTTATTTGGGTTATTATCGATCATTTAACCAAATCGGCACACTTCCTACCGGTAAGGATGGATTATAATACGACACGTTATGCCCAGCTTGTCATTGCAGAAATTATGAAACTTCATGGGGTGCCTATCAATATAATCTCGAACCGATATAAAATTTTTGTATCCAATTTTTGGCGAAGTTTCTAAGAGCCAATGGGGACTGAATTGTGTTTGAGTACATCATACCATTCACAAGTTGATGGGAAAACGAAGAGAGTCGACCAGATGTTGGAGGTTATGCTACGAATTTGCATTCCTGACTTTAAAGGAGGATGGGAACAGTACCTTCCGTTGGTCGAATTTGTATACAATAATTCATACCAATTCACGATAGGTATGATACCGTACGAGGCATTGTATGGTCAACTGTGTCGATCACCTGCTTGTTGGTTGGATGTAGGAGACAATAAGCTCCTTGGACCTGAAATGAAAAAAGATACCTCTTCAAAAATTGAGCTTATTCGAAATCGCATACGAATTGCACAAGATAGCCAAAAGAGATATGCTAATGCAAATTAAAGGCACATCGAATTGGAAGTGGGGGATCAAGTTTGAGTGCGGGTATCCCCGATGAAGGTTATAATGCGATTCGAGAAGAAATTCAAACTTGCATCGCGCTATATAGGCCTTTTCTCGTTATTGCAAAGGTAGGCCCCGTGGCATATCAACTTGCTTTGTCGAAATGCCTACAACAAATTCATAACGTGTTCCATGTTTCATCTTTAAAGAAGTATAAAAGATGCGAGGGAGCTCATTGTCACATTCCATTGGACGATATCGAGTTACAATCCGATATTTCATATGAGGAAAAACGGGTTGCCATTCTAGACCACGGAGAGCTTAGACTAAGATCGAAAGTGGTGCCCTTGGTCCTAGTCCAGTGGGGACACCACAATGCCGAGGAATCAACTTGGTAACGAGAGGACTATATTCGATGGAAGTACCCACAACTCCTTTTACCTGGTACATTTAAATTTTAAGGACAAAATTCCCTTGTAAGGGGGAGAGTAAATAACACCCCTTATTTATGAGTAATTATTTTTACATTAAATTGCCTTGTGGGTTAATTATATAAAATAAACGAAGTTGAAGTAAATATTACTTTAAGTAATTTTAGAGTTAATATTTATTGAGTATTGCATATTTACCGTTAAGTAACTTAAATAGTGTAATATTATGTGATTATGCGTCATTATGTTTGGAGCGACGAATTTGATGTACATTTCGATCGGCTTATTATTATTATTAGAAAGTCAATATGAACTTGGAACAAGAAATAATGAACTATATCCCAGATATCAGTTTAGAGGGTACGGTTAATCCGTGAATGGTTGAGATAGTCAAAATAAGTGTCAGGTGTGTTTTTAGGTTCCGGGGTAATTTTGACTAGTTATAACTTAATTTATGATGTTACGAGTCATTTTAAGTATGTAGTAGCATTTAATGTTGGACATAATGTATTTGAGCATTTAACCCTTGAAAGAGCATTTATTTCTCATTTGTGTCTCTAAACCTAGAAAGTTAGAGAGAAGAGAGAGCATGAGAGGAAGAAGACAAAAGAGAGAGTTTAGTGATTTGGGCTTGGAATCGTTGCAACGAGAAGTTAATCTGAGGCTACTACCTTGAGACAAGTTTCTAACTTGCATAAATATATGATTGGGTGTGAATAATTTGTATATATAGTTAGTATTCTTGAGATTTAAACCATTTATGGATTTTGATGATTTGGTTGTTTAAATCTAAGGGTTTGGGATCTAGACTTGATTGAATGAATTGTAGTAGTTAAATGTCTTGTGGAAGGGTTATTAGATGATGTTGGGTTTAAAGGGAAAAAAATAGTTTTAGGAATTTGGGGTTAACATCAACCCATAGTCACAACTGGGCATCTCGACCAGGGTGAATCGATTCGCCTTCCTTAGCAAATTGATTTGCTAAAATGGTGGCTACAGGTTTGAGGAACCGAATTGATTCGGGTTAAGGCCGAACCGATTTGGGCTTAGACAGAAGGTTGGTTTTCTCAGACGAATCAATTCTCTTTTTGTGCGAATCGATTCACTTTCAACGGCGAATCGATTCGGCCCTAAGCGAATTGATTCGAAAATCCTAGTGTTTTATGAAAAATTTTCAACTAGGTTTATGCTCCTTTTCTTTTAGGGTTGAGGCTTAGGAACCTTCTCATATGATGTATTTAACAGTATTAGGGTCTCACATAAGGGATATTAATGCCCTAGGTTAGTAAGGGGGTATACGGGTTTATTTCGGGGACTATTTAGAAGAACTTAATGCCTCATGTCATCAAGTAAACGAGTCTAGGACTAGGGTAGAGTCGGGTAGTATCGTTTTGGACCTTCGGGGACTAGTATAAGAGTACTTATACTTTGTAGCCTATATCATTTTGCACATATGGTTTCGAAAATAAGAAATGTATATTTAATTTTTGTATCTTGTCACTATGGCACGTACATACATACCTCTTTAAATCCTATCATAAGGGAAGTTATGCGAATGAGGTGAATCCCCTGGCTAATGATGCAGGGAGAATATAGTCCTCGGGCCATGGTACCGGTTGTTACATTGTATAATTGTTTTATTCGAAGTGAGGTAATTCCAGGTATGGTACTCACTATCGAAGGTATATGGCCGCTTCCCAGGCGTTGCGATTTAGGATACCTAGGTGGTCATGAACATAGGCCATGGAAGATGATAAAAATTATGGGCGCATTCTGTGGGGTGACTCCCAGAAAGATGGTCTTAGAACCGTTATATTATCATTGAAAATGTTCTCACAGAAATGGTATGTCACATAAAGGATTTAATGGAACTATAAATCAACTTTATTTCATATGATCCTTAATAATAAATTGACTTGTGAATATATATATTACAAATTGGCGAGTTTAGCATGTTGAATAGAGTTAGGTTACTCTTCGTAATTAGATGGGTAGTTTAACTTATAATGAAATGTATGCGTTAGGATGTGCACTTAAAAGAGAGGTGAGGATGATTCATTGGGCAAATAGCGAGCTTAACACATTTATGATATTTTGCATTCATAACTGTTATGCATTTTATTCACATGTAAATCATATCAAACTAGGCCCTGACCCGTTTATATTTTTCCTTCTTGTGTGGTTCTTATTTATGTTCAGGTGCTCTGCCGCATGGGCGCCCGCTTTAAATCTTTCCTTTCCAGCGTTAAGGAGATACGACATTTTTTAGATGTTGTAGGATTTTTGTATTAGACGCATCACTCTCTTTTGGATATTCTATATATGACCCATCTGTATATTCGGGCGTGTTGCCCAAGTCTATTATAATACTCGGTGTAACCTTTTTGTATTAGTCTGTTAACCGATAGCTTATTCAGTCATGTTGTGTAACAATTTTGCTAACTGTTAGATGTGTGTGTGTGTGTGTGTGTGTGTGTGTGTATATATATATATATATATATATATATATATATATATATATATCGAACTCTTACTTTATATTGGATGATCAAATTGTTTTTATCAAACTTGCAAAATTATATGATATCCATTTTCAAAATAATTGGTGGTTGTCTAAGACTATTATTATGCGACAGTGATGCTAAGAATAAACCATTTAAGATTCCTATTTTTATTGGAGTAGCGGTCTGGCCACCTCTTATTTTAATAAGCGGGGTGTCACACGGGTATGAACTTTACAACGATTATATTTTAAAGCCTTGTTTTTAACCTATCACCTCTGTTAATTGACTTGATAAGCTCATATATTAAAACGTTGCTAATAAAATGATACAACGACTAAATAAAAAACATGAAAATATAATTTCAAAATCATTCTGAGGAAAGTGTCTGTGTGTCGAGCCAGTCTGAAACTTAGCACAAACCAAATATTAAAATCCAACAATTCCCATCGCTTTGCCAAACAAACAAATCCCATCTCCACGGCGGCACCTCAAATATGTGTTTTCATATCAAATACTTGTCAAACGTCGACCTTTGATTAGGCATACTCTTAACATATAAATATATTAATCCAACTCAATGGAAATGTTATATTAAGGATTGGGCGCCATAAATACAGTAATGTTATATATTGTATGCATGGTATCCCGTCTCCTACACCCGTAAATATGCCTCGTTTCTTAGAATTATGTTGGATTTAATCCCAAATCTCCTTGGGTACGAAGTTGTTATACCGAACTAAACTCGTGAATCCCAAGCCTCATAATACGTCTCTTGGCTTATTATATCTTCGGGATGCATCCATCTCTAGTCTAAACACCCCCATTTATAATTCAAACCAAATATTGGTGATAAGCACCCAAAAGTGTTTAAATAATACCCCGAATAGACGTATTTTAAATGATAACTCTCGACAAAATTGGGTCTTATGCGCGTAATTGTCTATTGTGCAGGCTTGATTGTAGTTGCGATGTCAAAAGCTCTAATTCGAGGCAATTTGTAGTTCAAATGAGGCTAAATCACCAATTTCGTAACCCTAACCTAGCCCAGACCTGGCATAAACCTATCCCGAACCCGATATGTGTTGAGTTTGTATTTTTATTATTTTTTTAGAATTTTTATTTGAGTCATTTTAATATTTAGCAATTATTTTAGATTTAATTAGAATTTTCTCGGATTTATTTTCTATTTTTATATTTCTTAATTTCGATTTTGATTTTTATTAGTTTTTAATTCATAATCTTTATTTTATTTTTTTTTATTTTTTTTTATTTGTATTAGGATTAGTTTTTAGGAGTTTATTTTTAGTTTTATTGGATTTTATATTTTTAGTACTTTAGTTTTTAGTTTTATTAGATTTTTATTTTCTATTTTTATTTCTTTTATTTTATTATTAGAGTTTTATTTTATAGATTAGGAATTTAATTTTAATAGATTTTATTTTATTTATTTTTAGTTTTATTAGATTTTATATTTTTTGAGATTTTAGTTAGTTTATTTTTTATTTTTTTTAATGTGTACAAACTTACACACACACACCATAACTCCCTACACCCTCACCACACAGAAATACCACCTCCATCACTATTCCCCCACTAACCATAATCCTTCTCTATCCCTCCATTAAAATACCCACACCAAAATCCCAACAACCTTTCTCTCACATCCAACATTAAGCTTCACTTCCATTACATCCAACACCCCATTCCAAACCCACTACCTGTTATCCAGTCCCGAACTCGGACAACCCATGTCATGAACACCACGCCAGCAGCAGACCCGATTTCGGACAAAGACTCCCATACCCAGAGCAACCCCCACAACCCGACTCCCTGCTCTTACCTTACTCGAACCAACTGTATCGACCCATAAACCCAAATTTCCATAACCCGAAACTCGGACCTACAGCGCAACCCATACCCAAATTGCAATCCACCCAAGTTTTATACCCAAAATCCAAACCTATAACCAAAAAACCCATCTCCATCCATCAACACCCCATTTCGGTCGGAACTTAACCCACGGTAATAACCCGAATTCGAATCGTGTCCAACTCGGAGTTGTCCAGTCCAGTCACTCCCCACTTCGGACACACTACTGCCACACGATCCCAGCACCTGTAACCTCAATTCTTTCACCGTGTCCCATCAGGAAGCATAGCGGATTTTACCTTCTATACATCATAAACAAGCCAGAACAAATCCACAAATCCATTTTAGAGACCAATCCACTCTAAACTGCAATTTTTCAGTCCCAACTCCTAAAACCTGCAAACCCAATCTGTCAAATAAAAAACTCACATCTTTAACTTTTCACCCCCCATTTTCGAAACTACCCTCATCATTATCTTTCAATTTTACCCCCTGCCCCATGTGTACCAATAAGAAAAGGAAGATACTCTCATTCATTTTAGAGGAGGGACTGTTAAAAAAATGGGTGAGGACAGGAAGCAAATAGAGTGCGAAGTGATAAAAAATAATTGTAGAGATAAATTTATTAGTTTAGTGAGAGAAAAGAGTGACAAAAATTTGTAGCATCAAAAGAGATTTTGTGTTATATATTGATTAGTTGAATCTCTTCTTTCATACTCATATGAACTCATTATTTTATTTTATATCTTGGAGTTTCGTTATGGAGCGCTAATCTCCCATTTCAAGGGATGAAATGAAGCCCCCATGGAACCAAGTTGTCTAGTTTCTTAATTTTATTTTTGCTTAATTTCCTTTGATTAGTAACTTTAATTACTACACATGTTTTTGCATTGAGAAATGGAAAACCATCCTTGGAAAAGGATTGAAGCTTGTGTTAAAATTTTATTGTTTTGGTTCAAACTAAGATAGGCTTTCCAAAATGATCAAAATTATATTATAAGTTTCTTCTACTCTTGTCTTATTTTGTTTAATTAAAATTAGTTGGGTAAATTTTCCCTAGCGGGTGTTACACTTGAGTAATTTTAATTTATTTGGAGTAGAGTTGTAGCAATTAAAAATTACTTTTCTATAATAATATTTTCCTAATTCATTAGGATAATGAGAATTAACTTTTGAATTAGTTGAATATTTTGGAAATCAATCAAACTAAAATAGTTCAAACTAGATTGAATGTGTGAAATGGGGGGGTGGATTTAGATCTCTTTATTCTTCTTACTATTATCTCTTACTTAGTTATCTTTCACTCACTTTTTTTTTCACACGCCTTTTAGTGTTTCTTTAGATTATTCTCCAGTTTAGTTATCTTTTTAGTTTAGGTATTTCACCATAAAAAATATCGTTTTAATATAAAAAAATCTTCATAAAAAAGTAAGAAACAAAGAAAAAGAAAAAAAAAATCAAGAAAGATAAATAGCTTGAAAATTAGATTACATGACTTTACTTGTGTTTCATTCCATTAAGTTGGATTGACACCCTTACTTACCTTATACTAGTCTTGTGATATTTTTGTAAGTAATTGAAGGAAATTGTTGATTAGAAAGGCTTTGCAACAATGACACATACACTATTGAAGCATTTTTCTTTCTATCCATTGGAATAATGTTGGATTTGATCCCAAGTCTCCTTAGGTACGTACGTATTATATAGAACTAAACTCGTGAAGCCCAAGCCTCATAATATGTTCTCGGTATATTATTTCTTAGGATGCATTTGTCCCCAGTCCGAACTTCCCTTACCTCTACCTCCCTAGACAAGTATCTCTAAAATATGACATCCTTAATGCACACCCGCAAACTAGTTTGAAGGACAATACCTTCTAGCTAGTGATCACCTGAATATCACAATATGATATGCGAATATTAGTGATCTTCGGTTCCACTCCCATTCTGAGCCTCCACCAAATCTAACTTCTGGACCATATATAGCTTCTCTCCCTTCCAAGACAAATCCTATACTTGCACACCCATCATGTTAAAGCACGTGAACAACTGAACTATATAGGCTTTTATCATATGGCTACACGATTATGTAGGCACAATATCGAGTCCTTCTCATGATATCGAGCCTCGACAATCTATATCATGACGTATTGTCCCCACAAAGATGCATCCATCTCTCTCTTACACCCTGTTTCATACATACTACAAAAGAGATACCAAACTATCACAAAGCCGCGATTTCTCGCACATTCCCATACAATTGTTCAAAAGCGTACATACTATACAAAACCTAAATATAAATCATGGATTATCTGTCCACCCACTTAAAAATAGTATTCCCCATTGAGATGTCAAAAGAAAAAGGAGAATATTCATAGTTGTTAACACTCTCATGATTAAGCGATTCATTATTTATATAAGTCTCATACCTTGCATGATTATAATTTACCTGAAGTGCAAGTGTACCAATTGAACCAACTGTGATCTTACAAAACTCAAGAGTACACATTTCAAAGGACAAAAAATAATTATCCCTCACCCCTCATCTCCCTCATTCAAAATAAATGAGATATATCCAACTATCTCAAGCCTAGTCTTCCCGCATAAACCTACACAAACGCTCAAACGCATATATAAAATCCCAACTATTCTTTGGTACATAGGTGTAATATCGAGTCCTTCTCGTGAGAAAGGGCCTCCACAATGTATGTCTCGATATGCAACTCAAATTATACATGACATCAAACATCTTCCAGGGTTAAAGTAACTTTGGCACACGTCGAACAGATAACCCGACCTTGTTGGATGCAACGAACCGAGAAATAATCACTCCCGTACATTCACCGTCAACACTGAGCTCCCCTCGGCCTTACACTAAATGCCTCTCATGGTCTGCAATGCATAGTTTCAAGACCACAACCTTTTCTCACACGCTCAAACACATTAAAACATACACACGTGAACTAAGCCAGCGAAACATACAGCGTGTCCTATCTTCGACGTGTCAGCCTGATCAATTGCACATGGAAAATAAGGGGTGTGACACCTCTACAACCTCATAATTTTTTCAAATGAAAATACCTATAAAGCCTTATACCTGTCTCGTATAATTTCTTTACACATTTATGATAAACCCCATAAAATATCTTTAATAAATCCTCTTTTCCTCCTTTTAGTTCTATTTTATAATCAATTCCATGTGTGTGTTTTTGTCAAAGTCATATATAGTTTGTATCTATAAATGTGTTGATAATTATATAGAGTAGTTTCATATATATATATATATATATATATATATATATATATATATATTGTACTCTCTCTGTCTCAATCATTTTCCTCTTAATCTTATGTGTAACAATCTTATGTAATCCACTAGTGTTGTAGTGTTTGTCCCCAGAGTTTCAAGTAAGTTAAGATTACTTAGAAGTGTCATTCCATTACAATCTTGTTTGAGTGACTTCTTGGGGATCTGTTGATTATAGGAATAAATCAAACAAAAAAAATATTACCCAAAACATAAATCCTTACAAGGCATAATTTAGGGTTTATCTTTAAGATTTCTCTGGCTTGACCTCATCTCAACACGAATAGTATTTGATGCAGAATAATTTAGAACACCGGCTCGATGTACCTTATGATCTTCTACCATATTTCCTATATGAACTATCACGAACAGAAGGTTGAATCATCCTTCGTGATCACCTTCTTCTCACATTTGCTATATCATCTCTCTCTCTCTCTCTCTCAAAAATATGAATTGTGTTTTATGAGTTCTAAGAGCGATGAACTTATAAGAACAAGAAGGCCTTAGGTGCATATATAGGCTACAATAGGGACCCTAAGGAGAGAAAACGATGTGTCTCGTAATGGGCCTAGGAAAACCTAATCTGACCCGTATTCCAATCCTAGTCCATTGATTATAATTAATTCCACTAAATAATTATAATTAAAACTCCACTCCTCAATTCAAAAATATATTTCCATCTTTCTTATTGATTATTTAATTCTCCCCGCATTAAGATTATAGATACCCATTAATAAAATAAATTGCTGACAATTTATTTGATTAACTTATTTACATCCTTGAGTGGTCCAACTTAACTTATTTATTGTATTATATTAACATAATCGACCTGCAGGGTTTGACAGGTACAAAACTTATAATCATATTAAGGGGGTATCACCAATCTCTACACAGAGATGTTGATTCCATCCATAAAAGACTTTCATCATAAATTAATCAACACTACCCAATCTATTAGGCTTACTAATCCAATAAAAAATCACACTGGATATGTCAAAGAAATAAATAACTAGTGCATGTCTCCATCAAGAATATCATTATTAAGATCCTTAAGTAAATTTAATAATCATGACGTGTACATTATCGTATAAAATCAATACAAAGGCAGTGACCTCGTGATGGCCCTGTTCAATACACACAAACTGCATAATAAGTTGAAACTGTATTGTTTTCAATAATCAAAATACACCTATTAAAATATTGTGCTATAACCCTACCGATGAAGTGTCCGTCTCCATTTACGACCATGAACGAGGAAACTTGTATTTCACAAGAACTGGTGATCTGATCCTTCATGTGTGAGTAATACTCTCCACACCACATCACCTACTATGCAGAATAAAAGACACAAATAATATATATAATAATGAAAACATTATGACCATTTATGATTTTAATTAAAAAAAAAACAAATTCATTAAATAATCAATTCATAACTAAAAACTATTACATAAAATATGGTTTTAGTCTACTAATACAACAACTCTAATGTCTTTAACTTATGATAATACCTTAGGAGAAATTTGTCATAGCCAACAAGTTGTCATATCAAATATTATTACATATACAAAGCACCTTCATATTGGACGTAGGCCTTCAAATGAGGATTTGAACCACTCTTTATATTGTATCATCACTATTAACACTATAAACCATATCCATCGTCCAATTAAAGTGATCATCTAGTGAGCTAAAGTGTCTTATAATTTTAAGCACCATCAAATTTAATGTTGAGAATACAAATTAACTTAAGCTATGTGAAATTATTATGGTGATTGAATGTTAAGTGTCGAGGCGGTGCATGACATAATACGTCGGGGGTGACATGTCTGTCATGATACGTCGGAACTCGTTAGGCGTGACGTGTACGAAAATTGTACTAAGCCCACGTGAATTAAAAATGCTCCACCTAAGCTCATCCTCAGTCCAGTTTGACATAGGTTTTAAATTCAAGATATTATTCGCGGTGACAGTGGGAGGAGTCCAACCTCTTTAAAAAATAATCCAAACTCTCTCATCGATTGGTTTTAAATGTGATTTCATGCGAGCTTTTCAGTAAGCATAATTAGACTCGTCAAAAATTGGCAACCGATTATATGAGTTTTCCTTCGAAAACATTGAGATAATTTTTTTTTAAAAAACAGATTTTTCAAAAAAAAATTAATATCACACATTTTTTGTAGAAAGAAAGGAATACACAATAAATTAGTATAACCTGCTCTGATACAAATTTGTGAGAGTAGTGCCGTGTGCGATGTCAATTGAAATAAATTCACAAATTTTTAATTTAAATTTATTTAACTGGAGTTAATTTTAAACCAAATTAAATCAGCCCCTAAACATCCAACTACGTGTGTGTGTGTGTGTGTGTGTGTGTGTGTGTGTGTCAAACCATCACAAATAAAACTACTAACTAGTAGATTTCAGGAAAAAAAAACCTTCTGGGTAAAACCTTTATTTCACAAGAATATTTATAAAGATTACAATGAAATCCACAATGAGTTAATCGTAGAAAACCTACATAGACTGCAGCATATAGTCAGCAAGAACGGCAACTCCAATTCAACCCAGGAATACCCTCAAGCACTCTCTATTGACATGCAGTCGTCGTCAGCCCAATACTTCACTCAAGAGCACCTAGATCAGCAGTGGAGAACTTTTCTATAAGAGAAACTTGACACAAGATGTGTTCTTGGGTTCCAAAACAACACACATAAACTATTGGGATCTTGTGAATTGAAAACAAAAGGGATTAAAGCCTAAAAGATAAGACAAGCGTTTCTACAGTAGCATTTTCGTAAAACAATAATCTTAGGACTTCTGATAAAAAACGAAGTTAGAAAAACCAATTTATAGAAAATCTAAGGGGGCAGGACGCTCGAACGAAAAAGTAATCTCGATCAAATGGGGACACGAGTACCTCGAACTAGCTTCGCACGAGATCCACCTGTCGTTTGAACGACAACCCCTGTCGCTCGAACGATCTATTAAAAAAAAATCTTTCTCGAGAAAATGCTCCGCCTTAAAACTTCGGGAAAAAATTTTTTGATGAAAAACTCAAAAAAGTTCCCTCCAACACTTAGAAAAAATTTCATAAAAGATATCTCAGTATTCTAAGTGAAATGATAAGGAATTAAAACATAACCTTTACAAAATTTATCTCGCAGAGGCTTGAATGTTGAAGAACTTTGATATTCGGATCCATCTTGATGCTTGAATGATCTTGAATTATTCTCCGACTGTTGTAGCGGTATACAACATACTCAATTGATACCGGACAATAAAAATATTGTCCTTACAACGTATATACTTAATACAATTGCACATCATGTATTCCACCTGTATATAAATATCTACACCGTTATATACGTATCATATATTACAGCATTCACACACAAGCCGTATATATATCCATCCTCCCGAGTAGGCACTCACCGGATGTTCTCTAAAATGATATCACCACAGGTATACTCATCCACCGGGACACCCCGATCAGTTAGCTTCCCGAATCAATGAAACAAAATAAACATAGCAGAGGCGCCCATAGTTCCTTCACCGAAACTCAAACCGAATCATACCCAAAGCGGTTCACCTCTGAAAAAATCACACAATAAAATCTTGGACGACTATGACGTAGGGACTATACTCACCATACTTTCACTAGACAGGGAATTCACCCACATCGCGCAACCCCCTGTGACAAGTACTAGAGGGGTATGTATTCCTAGAAATATTATTGACCCCAATATTTATAAAGCACACAAATATACAAATATAAATATATATATATATATATATTTAAATTAAACCCGGATAATATGTGCCAAACTGCCATAGCAGTAGCCTAAAAATATACGAGTCAATTTCCCAACTTTAACTTTAATAATTTTCACTTTAATAAATTTAATTAATCTGGTGTCACTCAACCAAAATACTCGGACACTCTCCCTTGGCCCATAATTTACTCCTTAGAATTTATAACCAAAATTCTAATATCTAGATTTCACTCTTGTCTCCATATAATCTATTATACTCTCCTCTTTTTTTTAAATCTCTAAACAGATGAAAAGGATATAAAAACCTAATGGAACTCTCTTTGTTACCCCAAAATCTCCGGCCTAAACAGAATAAGCGAAACTGCACCATATATCATCACGTCGTTCGAACGACTAACCCTGTCATTCGAACGACAGGCTCGAATAAGGCCCAATGTCGTTCGAACAAAGACGAGGTTTATTTTTCCTCTTATTTCTTCTTCAATTCGTCATCCATGGATGTTTCTTTACCGTTCCTACCCATATTTTGTTCTTATTGTAAATCATTTACAAACCAAGCAATTTCTACTAAATTCATACTAAAAATTTCATTCACCATTCCAACACAATTAATATAAAATTCCAATATTTATAGTCCACGATTTATCACCTCTAAACTCATAGTTTCAATTACAAAATTTTCATAACACCTCCATCTAAACTTTACCAGTTAAACCATTTAAAAATGATAAATTTATGGGTTCCAATCACAAACCCAAATCCCCCCCCCCCCCAATAGTATCCTTTAAATATTAATCTTCCTCAAAATATATATACGTAATACTTCCATAATTTTGAAAGAACCCAATTTACGTATCCATCCAACCCAAAAACAATGGATTTTCCACACTCACTATGATATGAATTGATTATTATTAATTTATATTGAAACAAATTAACCACTTACCTATATATGATCTATAGAGTGTGATTCCTTTGGTGTAGATGATGATTCTATGAAGAACACACTCAAATTTCTTTGATTTGGCTCCCCAAAATCTCTCTTCTTTCTCCCTTTTTTATTCTCTATAGAACTACGATTTTTCCTTTGGAGTTGTGTGTCACAATTCCTCTAATTTGGCTTTTATAATATTTTCCTTTTAGAATTGTGTTCACCCCAAACTCACAAACTTAGGTTATGTGTTAATCCCGAAATTATGCTTGTGGACCAAGTTAAAATGGCCCAAACACCCTCGTGTGGGCCCGTCATACATAAAAACACCCCGAGACCCATTTACTTCCCTCGAGTACTCTTTTCAAACTATCTCAACCTATCCGGAATCAACCTTGCACTCAGAATTATCATCCGAATTACTTTATAACATTCTCCAATTTTGACCTCAAAATACAACACATGTGAAATCTAAGAATGATCCGAATTTATTAAATCTCAATTCATCAAATTAAATAAATCGTCCAATTTAAACAAATTCTCCAAATCATAAATTTGACTTTCTCCAAACTAAAATAAGTTCTATTTCACCCAAAAATCAATAAATTCAATGTCCTCAAAATTACGAGGTGTTATATACCTCCCCTCTCACAAAGGAATTCCGTCTTCGAAATTAAGATAAGCCTAGTACTCAAAGCTTCGAATATCTCCCTGATCACATACCTCTAAGATCGCTACACCTATCTCTCCCACTTTTAATCATGAATTTTTTAAATTAAATTAATAACCAGGCCGCCCATACACCCTGTACCCATGCTTATCCACACAAATGATACCCGACTCTACCAGCCTTAAATCGTAATATAGCTTCCAAATCACAGTTATAATTACATACCTGAATAATCATCGTATTACCCAACCCATATAACAATGGCCAAACATCTCCCTACTTCCAACGTTGCGTTAAGTTTCATGTGTGGGACGTCTCGCAATGCGAAATCCAAATAAGGATCCTCCCTGATGCACTACTACCTAACATTATCGGTCGTTGACATCCGTTAAGCCCTCAGTCCATAGCACGTACCCTCAAATACCTGTCTCTTAACACAAAAGTATACATGCCCACTCTTATGCTACAAAAGACAACATACAATACTGCTCCCTTACTATCACTAGTTTCTTAGCACGAAATAAATCCCGAGCTATATCTCCCTGCTCGAAAATAAGCTTATCCACCCTAAATCACTTCAGTAAACGTCCCTACTCCACGCGATCAAAATTAACAATATAAGCATATTATTATACGTCGATTATGCAACACATTTTAACATATATACTCGTATATATAAGTTAGACCCTATATCAGGTGATACCTAGAAAAATAATCCATACCCTGGTACAGTGAACACCAAGTCTTACTATAACTATCCGCTAGAGCTCGAAACCATCGCTAACCAGTCAAACCATGGAAATCATCCACTCTACTTCCATAATTCTCGAAATTAGTAACCTCTCGTGTAAAGCAAACATCCTCTTAGTGTACACCCCCACTCTCTCATGGTTAACACTAAGGAACCCCGCTACCCCACGGTAATATATATATATATATATATATATATATATATATAGACACACACACACACACATAATATGGCTATTACGGCAAACTCACCCACTAAATTCAACTCACTCGCGAATTCTAGTGATAAAAATCTTACGTTGTGACGTCCCCAATGTCACTCGAAACATAACCCACGATCATAGGATAAAAAGTCAATTTACTGCCATACTCTAGCTGTTTTTCCTGATTGTTGGGTTCCTAGTCAAAATTCTCTCGTCCGAACTCACCCATGAACTACTGAAGTTGTTATACATCCAGAACCTCATCTTGTAGTTGCCCCTGCGTCTTTCAGGTCAATCTCTCTTCATGTGACCTGACTCTCCATAAAAGAAACACTTTCGATAAAATCTTCCCTACCACTTATCATGTCTCTGCTGGCCTCCCCCAACATTCCCTTGGCCATGGCGGCCCTGAGGAGAAAAGTGTTGTTGCACATCAGGACCCTGCTGGCCTTGTTTAAAATCCTGGTCATCCTCTTGATATCCCCCATATCTAAATCTTTTGGTAGAATTCCCCTATCGGGAGTCCTTCCCCTACTACTTACCATCCTACCGATGTGCTCTGCTAACAGTACCCCCACCTACCTTGCCCTGCTGGAGGGTCTCACCTACTCTTTTTGCTTCCCTTCACGTGGAAGCGATAATCTTGGTAGTGTAATATGTAGCATTTACGACATCAGTATACGTCACCGATGCTTGGTTGTCGATCAAGTGCTACCTAATGCTCCAGGTTAATCCATCTATAAACCTTGCTTTCTTTCGTTCCTCGTTACTCACCTCGTCTCGCACAAAATTAAATAAAAGGGTGAACTCCTCCTCATACTCTACTGCAGAGTGATCACCCTGGTTCACCTCACTGAATTTCTTTTGCATCTCGGTCTCCACTGCTAGCAGAAAATACTTGCGATCAAATCGTACCCAGAATTCAATAATCGTCATCATATCTCTTTCCTCGGCGGTGGTAGATGACTCCCACCAATGTAGTGATGCTCCAGCAAGTCTGAAAGTAGCTAACATCTATTTCTGAGTCTCACTACACTCCACCATTCGCAGGTGGCGCTAAATATTCTTCTTTCACTCGCACACCTCAACTACATCAAAGCTACATTGAAACTCGGGTGGGTGGCCCTTCTGAAACGACTCTCTAACTCTTTGCCAAGTCGTTGGCCTTGGTTGGGCCTGGACCACCGGTGCCACTAGCCACTGCGGCTGTGGTAATGAACGGTTGTTGTTGTCATAGTTGCATTAACTGCCTGGGATACTATCTTTGCTACCTGTGCAGTCGTCATCCTCCCTGGTGTTGGTTGCGGCTACGGAACCGCTAGTTCCTGATGAGTCTCCCTCTCCTCATCCCTTGTTGTTTCTCTAACCAGTCTACCTCTCCTAGGTGGCATCTAAAATTTCGAAACGAGTTGTATGAGTTCACCGTTCATACATCTTTCATAGTATAAGGACGTAAATGCGTATACGTAAAAGAATACAACAATCCTCACATAAGGCTCTACATCAAAGAACGCTAAGCCAAAACGTAGAAAAGACGTACAGATCCTACGGACACTAGAACCTAATGTTCTGATACCATCTATGACACCCTACCTAATTAAATACCGGGTGATCAGTTCTTTATTAAATTAAAAGAGGTTTTTCATCTGGTTCATTCTTAGCATCACTGTCAAAAACTTTTTAAAATTTACTAACCACCTAGTATTCACAAAGCCGATGTCAAATTTTTATCTTTTTATTAAACAATAACAACATGCAACAAAATGTAATTTAAACCATTCACACAATCACTGAGTCTAAATAAATAGTGCACAAATAAATAAAAGACTTGTCGAATAAATCATCGGCTAAAAATTCCAAATCTAAACTAATAATTCAATAGAATGAAATTTGAATACCAAGTCTGATTGAAATAAAATAACTTGGGCAACATGCCCAGATGAAACAACTAAACTGCATCCTACTCTATGAATAAAGTAATCGAAGCGACTAAATCCAAATCCTGCAAGCATCCACACATGCTGCAGCTACGCATCCTTAGAATAGATCGTCAAGTTTGGCATCCTTGTGGCTGGACTCCTAAAAGGTTTTGAAAATATTTTTCAAGTACGGGTCAGAGCCCAAATTCTTTTGAAAATATTTTGAAAGTGAATTAAAATACAACAATTAAAATGCATGAATGATCTACATATTTAAGTTAGTGTCGCACTCACTTGAGATACTACTCACCCCTCATCTAAAGTGCACACCTAACGCTTCCTATATAACCCTCCTAGTTACACTACCCCGTCTAACTAGACTTATCCTGAAGCTTCTTGACACTCTACTCTATCCCGAGTAAGTCGTACTTCTACTTCACAAGTTATTTATCACATTAACTTAATTAATCATCTTTAACTGGACTATATAACAATCTCACTAGTTATATACAAGTAATCCCTTTTACTTTATGTAATTCGCTCAGATATAGTTATCTACTCTCTTATATATGTATATACTTAATACAATTGCACTTCATGTATTCCACCCGTATATAAATATCTACATCGTTATATATGTATCATATATTATAACATTCACACACATGTCGTATATATATCCATCCTCCCGAGTAGGTACTCACCGAATGTTCTCTAAAATGATATCACCCCATGTATACTCATCCACACGGACATCTCGACCCGGTTAACTCCCCGAATCAGTGAAATAAAAATAAACTTAGCAGATGCGGCCATAGTTCCTTCACCGAAAGTGGAACAGAATCATACCCAAAGCGGTTCACCTCTGAAAAAATTACACGGTAAAATCATGGACGACTATGACCTAGAGACTATACTCATCCTCCTTTCACTAGCCAGGGGATTCACCCACATCGTGCAACCTCCTGTGATAGCACTAGAGGGGTATGTATTCCTATAAATATTTTTCACCCCAATAATTACAAAGCACAATATATATATATATATAAATTAAACCCGGCTAATCCGTGCCAAACACCCGTAGCACTAGCCTAAAAATATCCGAGTCAATTTCCCGACTCTAACTTAATTAATGTGAACTTTAATAAATTTTATTAATGTAATGTCACTCAACCAAAATACCCGGACACTCTCCCTTGGCCCGTAATTCACTCCTTAGAATTTATCGCCCCAATTTTCAAAATCCAGATTTCACTCTTGTCTCTATATAATTTGTTATACTCACCTCTTTTTTTTTAAATCTCTAAACACACAAAAAGGATATAAAAACATACTGGAACTCCCTTCGTAACCCCAAAATCTCATCTCCGTCCCAAACAGAATAAGAGAACTTGCGCCATATATCATCACGTCATTCGAATGACTCACCCTATTGTTCAAAAGACAGGTGAGGTCGCTTGAACGAGGCCCAAGGTCATTCGAATCACACCTGGGTTTCTCTCTTCTCTTCTTTCTTCTTCAGTTCGTCCCCCATGGATGTTTCTTTACAGTTCCTGCCCAGATTTTGTTCTTTCTGTAAATACTTTATGAACCAAATGATTTCTACTAAATTCATACCCAAAATTTCATTAACCATTCCAACATAACTAATATAATCTTCCAATCATTACAGTACACGATTTATCACCTCTAAACTCATAATTTCAGTTACAAAATTTCCATAACACCTCCATCTAAATTTTACCAGTTAAACCATTTAAAAGAGATAAATTTTTGGCTTCCAATCAAAAACCCAAATCCCCCAATAGTATCCTTTGAATATTAAATTTTGAAAAACCCCAATTTATGTATCCATCCAACCCAAAAACAATAGATTTTCCACACCCACTATGATACGAATTGATTATCACCAATTTATATTGAAACAAATTAACGACTTATCTATATATGATCTTTAGAGTCTGATTCCTTTGGTGTAGATGATGATTCCATGAAGAACACACTCAAATTTCTTTGATTTGGCTCCCGAAAATCTCTCTTCTTTCTCCATCTTTTCTTCTTTATAGAACTAGCGTTTTTTCTTTTAAGTTGTGTGTGTCACAATTCCTCTAATTTGGCCTTTATATTATTTTCCTTTTAGAGTTGTGCTCACCCCAAACTCTCAAACTTAGGTTTTAATGTGTTAATCCCGAAATTATGCGTGTGGGCCAAGTTAAAATGGCCCAAATACCCACGTGTGGGCCCGGTCATGCCTAAAAATGTCTGAGACCCATTTACTACCCTCGGATACTCTTTTTCGACTATCTCGACCTATTAAGAATCCACCATGCACTCAGAATTGTCATCCGAATTACTTTATAACATTCTCAAATTTCGACCTCCAAATACGACACATGTGAAATCTAAAAATGATCCGAATTTATTAAATCTCATTTCACCAAATTAAATAAATCCTTTAATGTAAACAAATTCTCCAAATCATAAGTTTGACTTTATCCAATTTAAAATAAGTTCTATTTCACCCAAAAATCATTAAATTCAATGTCCTCGAAATTACTAGGTGTTATATCGGCACTAAGAAATAGAAATAGCTTTTATTCTTTACCAAAATTCACAATTACCAAAAAATATCTGAATAAAATTGATTTAATACATGAATACAGAACTGAATCATCATAGAATGCTCATGAAGTAAAGATAAGTACAAACTGATATAAATAAACTATTGGGCTTATGCCCATACAAGTCTCGATATGAAACAAGATGTCCAAATGAATAAGTACAACGTATACTAGAATCAATGGAACGGAATTCGATACATCCAATGCAACTACAAGTCTAACCCACCGTTAGTCCTGATATCCCTGTTTATGAGAAAACTCGGGGGGGGGGGGGGGGGATATTTATAATTCTAGGTAGGAGCCCTAAAGTTTGCAAGGATATTTCACCAATAAATATGCAAAACATAACTAACTCGTACTTCACGTCTCTCCATCGATGCTCACATGTATTAAGTATCCCACCTCTCATCTAGAAAAGTCATACCCATATCCTCAAACAAATACCAATTATGAACTCGATTGTCTAATCTGATTTGTGATGATAAAGCTATCTAGCTATGCATCAACTAAAAGTGAGTATTTACACCTAACATCCCAGACCTCGGATTAACTTTATAATGCTTCCCACTAAGTTCTATATAAATTCGATGCATGTTTTTATGTCATATAAAGTTCCTTAACCTTAGTCTACCTCGTCGGACTATTTGATTTTAATTCACACTAATTATCATCTAAACCATTAGACTATAAGTTTCATTCTCATTAATTACTATCTACATTCTTAGACTGCCTAGGTTTTACTCTCATTAATAATTGTCTATCGTATTAGACCATTAGAACTGATTTGTGTTATGAATTATCGACATCTCTATGCTAATCCGTCTTTGTTATCATTAATAATTGCTTACATCTATAGACTATGAGAACGAATTCTCATAAAAGGCACATCACAATGTGTATATAGATAAATACATATGTCCGTATATATATATATATATATATATATATATATGTGTGTGTGTGTGTGTGTAGGACGCACAAAGGCATCTATCTTTGGCATCCAGTTCATGCTCTATCGGTAATACCCAAAGGAGTTCCTCGTCCCAAAACGGGTAACAACAAAACACAAATAAGTGGTGTGGTACCTACACAGTACACCAGTTTACGGTGGTAATAAAGGATCCCAGCGTTTACACTTACCTCTTGTAAGTGGGACTGCCACGTAGTGCCTAAAATATGACCTAACACTACACCTAGCCTACCTGTGCCGACGTGTACTCCGGTCCCAAATGTGCACACCCCAACCGATAGGACAGTCCATAAACCCAGGTATGTCCACACAAAATAATATAATAAAACTATAATCCAATATGTACAAGCAGTTACTCTATAACTAATTCTACCCATGGAATATCCATCCATATAAATATAGCCTTCTCGGCTTAACCATAACATTCTAGTTAGTAATTACATAATCCTATATTAAGTCAGTATCCTACGACTACTCCCCAATTAAATATTAAGTCACATATAATGCCTCATAGGCTCACTTATCTATTTACTTGATTATTTGCTTCACCATATATATATATGTGTAGTTATCCCATATACTTCTTCCAACTTAAGTAGTACTTTGTTCTCTTAGGTACAAGCTTATATGTATATATATAACGAGTCAACTAAAGTGAATAAGGGTTATATGTACATATTTAAGAAATCAACTAATATGAATAAGTAGTTTTAGCCTAACTACTATCATAACGGATACTAATCATGTAGATTTAGCCCATTAGACTTAGGATACATTTTTACTTAATTTGATGGACCTAACCATTAGTTATATTCTCAAGCATTCAGCTTATCTCAAATAATTATTTCTTTTATTTCAACTTACCTCATCTTAGTCATAATATTATCATCGTATCTTTTAGGGTCTTATCATCTATGTTCCCCTACTAAAATTACCCAATCATTTAGGTTCATATCTGCCTTCTAATATATTTTTTTCATATAGCTTTATTCAAGAACCCTACGTAAATCATCTTATTCATATAGTTAACTTATACTTTAAGTCATCACGCAGGCATCACCATATCATGAACCCATCCCGGTTTAACGGTGTATATAAGTTCATAATGATATTCCTAGTATGTTTTGATAACCTTCACCCCTAACTTGGTTCAATGACCAAAGCCTGAACCATCAACAAGAATCCAGCTAAAATTCATAACAGGTCCGAATATCGATTTTCCTTGGAGGCCGAATTGATTCAGATCTGGGAAGCAACCGAGATCTACTAAGAAATCTTACACAAGATTTTTATAACCAAAACTACTTTCATTAAAGATCATTATAATGATTCAATAACCTAAAACGAGGCATGGATATAGTTTCTAAATCATCATAGGGTCATTCTAAACATGATTAAAAGTCTAGTTAATTCCTATATTATCATCAAATCCCCAAGATCTTTCAAGAACCTATGAACATGCAAGTTCTATATTTCATCCTACCCTACAACAATGATTTTCATATTAGTTTAGAGAGTTATACAATATGTTTTATACAATAAATCTCCAATTTAAACAACATGCATACAGATCTAATATTAGGGGTTACAGATCTAAGCATGGATCATATGATTATCATTAATTTCTGCACTAATCAAAGGATATCTAGATATGTAGCCTTAAAACATGATTGAATTATATTCTGGACATGGATTCAACAATAATACAAGAATAGAACATTTTGAATAACAATGTCAAGAGAATCCTTACTTAAAAATAGTAGGGGATCCTTTATGTTCTTCCTCCTATGGTGGTTCTTCCTCTTTCCCATAATGTGTAGTCTCCAAAAGTGTGTGGGGAGGATATGGGGTGGTTATTAAACCATAAGGCTGATTTTAATCCTTTAAATAGCATTTTCCTTTAACCTAAATTCGGAGGTCTTTATAGGTCCAGACTTAATACCCCTAAAAAGGTTTCCATCCATACACGGTTTTGCTTGGAACTTTGCCCAAGGTTCCACCTAACCCATAGGTCCATTTTTAAACACTTAAAATGCGTATTTAAGTCACCTAATCATATTTAAAAGTCTATATACACTTTATGCATTTATTAGTATGTCCCATCATTATCATATACATACATCCATAATACGACTTAATTAAATCAACGAGTCATCAATTTATCGGCGACTATCTTCATTATTCGCAATATACTGTCATACCATAACACTTGTATCACATTTATGAAATATTATAATTAAATAAAATACTCTAATAAAATTAAACATATTCTTTAATTATTACACCAAATTAAAAATCAATACAATTATATAATCCGAATAATAATTTCCACAATTTCAGTTAAATCAATATAACTTAAATTTAATACTCATAAAAATGCCAGGTGTAAGGAAATTGTCCGTCACAATTAGTTATGTCATATACCTCTACAAGTCGTTCGAAGGATTGAGAAGCTTACATCTATAAAGACGAATCTGAATGTCAAGAAGACTTCAACATTCAAGCCCAACAAGGATGATTTTGGTAAATTATGTTTAAGTTTCATTTACATTTCATTTTAAAAGTGTTGGGATATTTTTTATAAAAGTTAAAATGGTTTTTGAATTTTTATAAATGGTTTTTATTTTTCAAAAAACATTTTATCATAAAAGTTTTGGATAAATGTTTCTTGATCTCGTGAACAGTTTTAAGTTTTGAGGTTTTCAACTTATTAAAAAGTCTAAAGTTTTTTGGGGGGATCAGTGACTGTCATTCAAACGATATCACATCTCGTTCAAACGAGATGGAATCTCTCTCAAACGACATCGTTTCGTTCGAACGAGAGGACTTTTATCTAACACGTCACCACCTTGATTTTTAATATAAATTAAGTGTCAGACTTCTGAATTTTGTGTGGAGAAAAAATATTTTTCAAGAATGCGTTTTTATACTATTCTCCAACCATTTGAGGGTTCATATCTTTTGTTTTACAATTCACAATCCCAATTGCTTTTGTGTGAGTTGTTTTATGGAACCCAAACCATAGTTTGCTATTGTTTATACTTTGTGGAGAGATCTCTACAACCGAGGGCTGCGTGCTATTATGGAGTAAGTCTCTGCGGAGTTTTAAGATTGCGTGTCCTTGTGGTATAGCTACATGTGAGACACTACTGATTTCTAGTCGTTGCTTTGAAGGTTTGACGAAGACACCATGCGTTACACTTGTGGGCGATTATCAAGTTGTTTGTAAGTCAATAGTCTTGTAAACTTGTCAAAGTTCTAGAAATAAAAAGATTTTGCCCTGAGGGGATTTTTCCTGAACTTTGTGTCACATAATTTACTTATGATGGTTTTACACTTGCACGCACGTATCTATTTGATTTTAAGGGCTAAATTTATTTAATTCATAAATTGATACTAATTAAATAAATTTGTGATTGGAATTTGCGCAACTATTTAAATCGGTATCACACATAAGGTTTTACAAATTAGTATCAGAGATTTAGTAAAAGCGAGTGCATACCTTCACAAATTGGTATTAGAGCAGGTTTCACAAATCTATTGTGAATTCCTATTTTC
The DNA here is from genome assembly GCA_949130495.1 of Sambucus nigra. Taxonomy (NCBI): domain Eukaryota; kingdom Viridiplantae; phylum Streptophyta; class Magnoliopsida; order Dipsacales; family Adoxaceae; genus Sambucus; species Sambucus nigra. The sequence continues at coordinate 44,204,831 of OX422215.1, read as the reverse complement.
TGCAAAAATTATGTGATATTATTATTTTGAAAAATCTATTTTTTGAAAGTTTGTCGTAATGTTTCCAAATGAAAACTTATATAGTCGGTTGCCAATTTTTGGTCGGTCTAATTATGCTTACTGAAAAGCCCGAATAAAATCCCATTTAAAAGCAATCGATGAAAGAGTTTGGGTAATTTGTGAAAGATGTTAGAATCCTTCCACTGTCACCGCAAATAATGTCACGAATATAACACTTGTGTCAGACTAGACTGAGGATGAGTTTAGGTGGAGCACTTATAATTCAAGATGGCTTAGTGCAATTTTCGAACACATCATCCCTGATGAGTTTCGATGTATTATGACATGCACCACGTCTAAAGAAACATGGGATATTTTGCAACTCGCCCACGAGGGAACTAACGCGGTCAAAGAGTCTAAAATTCAAAATTTGGCCACTCAATTTGAGACAATAACTATGTTAGAGACTGGATGTTTTGATGAGTTTTATGCACGTTTGTCTGATATTGTCAACACTAGTTTTAACCTAGGTGAGCCTATACCTAATGCACGAGTGGTTAAAAAGATTTTAAGATCACTATCTAAACATTTTATCCCCAAAGTGACTGTTTTGAATATCTTAGGAAATTTGAATCGTCTGAAATTAGAAAATTTGGTAGGAGATCTATAGAAGTACGAAATTGACATGTTTTCCAACACTGTCAAACCTAAGGATAGAGGAATAGCGCTTAAAGCCCAATCTAAGAAAAAGAAAGTGAGTTTTTGTGAGTCCGAGTATGAGGATGAGTCTGATTTTAACACAGCCCTGCTTGAAAAGAATTTTAAAAAAAATTCTCCAGGTTTTGAAACAAAATTCTTTCAATAAAAAGTTTTCGGAGAAAAACAAAAAGAAAGACAAGGCCAAAGAAAGCGGTGAGAAGGAGAAAGAGAGTGAGGAGAATTTGGAAAGGGTAAAATGTTTTGAGTGTGAGGGGAGAGGGAACAAGTCGTTTGAGTGTCCCACTAGGCTTAGGAGAGAGGGAAAGAAAGTTGTCATGCCAGCCACCCTTAGTGATAGTGAGGGAGAAGAGGGAGATGAGGACGATGAGTCCGGTAAAGGTTTAGGACATGGGATGTGTGTTGCCTTTTTATCCAGTCACGAGATAACACCCACTTTGTCCCATGACAATGAGGACACTTGTGCACGTGATACCCCCGAGGAGGTTTTGAGTGTTTCTAGCGACTCTGAGAGAGAGTGCACTAGTGATGATGAGAGTGAGCTCCAGATTTCATTTTGATAGTTGTACGCCGAGACCTTAAAGACTAATAAATTGAATAAAAAGTTGGGTCTCAAGGTGAAAGATTTGGAGAGAGAGATTGAGAGTTTGAAGGAATTTGAAGCAAAAGAAAGTCAACTCAAGAAAGTGAAGGTTTCTTTGAGGGAGCCATTGATTGCTTTGAATAGGGAAAAGAGTGAGCTTATAGCCCGCGTGTCACAATTAGAAACAGATTTTAAGCACACCCTCGAGGCTAAAGTCACTTTGGATAACGCATCTAAGAAGGTGGGAAAGATGGTTCTTAATCCTGTTTTGGGGAGTGATGAGAGATTAGGAATAAGTCATGATGGTGCGTCTACTTCTTTTGTTGCACCCGAGTCAGTTTCTACTTTAGAGTTAGATTCACATGACTCTCGACCCGACCCACCTAGGTGCCCCATACCTGTTAGGAGAGCGCGTAGGAGACAGTCTGAGAGAGGTGTACCTAGGCCGGTTTATGTTTTCCCCCATTGCAAAAATAGAGGACACCTTAGGGAGTTTTGCTTTAAATGGGGTTATGTGTCACACTTTACTCCTACACATGTTCGCACACATGCACCCACCCATGATACTTTTCTTAAACATAATGATAGAGAGTTTGAACATATTCGAGAGCAAGTAAAGTTTTTGGTCAAGACTTCACATGACTTGATGGATTTGTTTCAAAAGATGTCACCATCTTTGGGAAACTCCACCGCACCTACCGATTAAGGTCTAAACGTGTTTGCTATCATAGGTTGATTTGCATGATGTTATCTTATGCCTATTGCTAGTATGTGCCATTTGTTTTATACTTTGTTAGCATTTTTTTTTCTTATTTTTTTGGTACTATTTTGGCACTATTTTGGATCTGTTTGCCCATTCCAGGAACTGTTTTTACGAAATTTTCTCACTGGACAAAACTGCTTGACATTCTAAGTAATCTGTGGCATTTTGCTTTTCTCGTTCTAACGAGAACTCATCTCGCTCGAAGCCTTCTTGCGAGATCCTATGTCGTTCAAATGACAAGGAGTCTCATTCGAACAACCCCTGAAATTAATTATTTGTTTACAGTCCCCTGGCTTATATTGATATATTTTTAGGTGATGCTGGGTTGTTTCTTAACAGTGTTTGAAAAAATACAAAATGATTTTTTATTTATTTTGATAAAGTTTTTGAAAAATCGAAAAAGAGTTTTGTATTTTGTTTGCACCATATATAAATTGACACTTAGTATGACCAAGTCACAACTTCATGCCATATCCATGTGACTATTTGATAGTGTTTTGAGACAATATGTTTTGTCATTCATGTGCTTTACAAAGTTTGGAGTCTTTGCGATGATATAGTGTTACTACCTACATGTTTGACTCATTTGTCTTTTATTGTACATATGTACGGATTTGTTTGACTTTTGTGCTTGTCTATCACATACTGGTTGAGTGTTTTCATCTCAATTACGTCTATACAATGAACCAAATGAGATAAAACTTGACAAAAAGTAGTGCGTGATATAAACCGTTTGTAAGTTTATGTGATTTATTTTGAAAAACCAAAAAGGGCTGCGAAAGGCATTTCATTTTTTCCTTTTCGATAAAGTTACCATTCAAATGGATCTAAAAAGGTGAGGAATTGAAAATTATCCAGGGTCCAATGAGGTTATTATGCCAAAAATAGGGCAATAGATTTTAGTTTCATCACCTCATAAGAAAAATAAAATGCATTATCTTTTAATGAGACAGTTTTGTATGGAATTTATAATGGTTTGCACGTCCTTGAAAGTCATGAAAAAGCATTACATAAATTTGAACGTTATTGGTGTGGAAATCATTTATACTTTGATTTGTTGATATGATTAAGACGATGTCATCTAAATTCAACAATTACACACCTAAGGACTATTTTGATGCTCATTCGTCAGGAGTACACTTATGCATAGTGCACACATGACATGATTGAGTTGATTTTTCTATCGAATCTGTTCACACCCATTTATTCTGTATCCACGATTTGGTTGTCTTAGTGTAAATTTATGGTGTGTGATCTTTGTAACATCCTTTTTTACTTTTTTGTATGAAAAATCTAAAAAATCAAAAATAGTTTGTTTACCTTGGTTTACCGTGACACTACGATTTGTTTTATTTGATTTATTCTTTTCCTTGTCTATTTCGGACAAATAAAAAGGGAGAGAACGAATTATGATTTTATGGGGGAGTTTATGTATGGGGGAGAACTGATTACACTTTCATGTTTATTCTTTATATCATTTCAAACTCGATACGTCACGAGGTATTTACTTTGTCTCATATGTGTAGTTACAATTGAAGATTTTTGGATTGTACAATCTAATGAGAAAAGCTTGAAATTTTTGAAAAGTTTATTGTTGAAGCAAAGTTGGAAGACTTGTCATTTTATCTTTCCACCTTTGTTTTTGGGAGGGTAGATTTGTATAGGTCATTTTAAGTTGATATTAAGGATATTTTTATTTTGTATCGGCATGGACATAGGGGGAGATTTGTAAGAACATTTTCCATCATAATTAGTTATGTCATATACCGCTACAAGTCGTCGAAGGATTGAGAAGCTTACGTTGACAAAGACGAATCCGAATTTCAAGAAGACTTCAACATTTAAGCCCAACAAGGATGAATTTGGTAAATTATGTTTAAGTTTCATTTACATTTTATATTAAAAGTGTTGGGATATTTTCCATAAAAGTTAAAATGGTTTTTGATTTTTTTATAAATGGTTTTTATTTCAAAAAAAAAATTATCATAAAGTTTTGGATAAATATTTCCTGATCCCGTGAACAGTTTTAAGTTTTGAGGTTTCCAAGTTATTTAAAAGTCTAAAGTTTTTTGGGGGGATCAGTGACTGTCGTTCAAACGAGATGGAATCTCGATCAAACGACATCGTGTCGTTTGAATGAGAGGACATTTATCTGAGACGTCACCGCCTTGATTTTTAATATAAATTGAGTGCCAGACTTCTGAATTTCGTGTGGAGAACAATTGATTTTCACAGAATACGTTTTTATACTATTCTCCAACCATTTGAGGGTTCATATATTTTGTTTTACAATTCACAATCCCAATTTCTTTTGTGTGAGTTATTTTATGGAACCCAAATTATAGTTTGCTATTTTTCATACTTTGTGGGGAGATCTCTACAACCGAGGGCTACCTACTATTGTGGAGTAAGTCTCTGTTGAGTTTTAAGACTGCGTGTGCTTGTGGTATAGCTGCGTGTGAAACACTGCTGATTTCTAGCCATTGCTTTGAAGGTTTGCTGAAGAGACCGTGTGTTACACTTGTGGGCGATCATCAAGTTGTTTGTAAGTCAATGGTCTTGTAAACTTGACAAAGTTCAAGAAATAAAAAGGTTTTGCCCTGAGGGGATTTTTTCTAAACTTTGTGTCGCGTAATTTACTTTTGATGGTTTGACACTTGCACGCATATAGCTATTTAAGTTTAAGGGTTAAATTGATTTGATTCATCAATTGACAATAATTAAATAAGTTTGTGATTGGAATTTGTGCAACTATTTAAATCGGTATCACACATAAGGTTTTACAAATTGGTATCAGAACTTTATTAAAAGCGAGTCCATATCGCAACAACTCGTTCAAAAGAGAATTTGATCCCGTTTGAACGAGGTAAGGAACTTTGAAAATTAATTTTTTTTTAAAGAAACTGAATTTAAATAAGCTTTGAAAAATAAATTTAAATAAAAATGCCTCGATTTTAAAACATAAAAACTCATGTTCGTTTAACAAAAATAAAACATGCCAAAATAAATTCAATGAATAAATTTAAATTCTTACAAACTCTATACCGTGTGGGATGTAGGGAAGTCTTCAAACTTGGAGATGCTTGAGTTCGGTTCATTGTGATGATATGTAACGGAATACACAAAACCAGTCTAAAATATAAAAAGGCATATACTATGAAAATTATCAGAAAATTTGTTCTTACAAATCTCTCCTTTTGGCTATTCCGGTAAAAAAAAAACATAATCGAACATCAAATTAAAATATAAAATTCCTTTTGACAAAAAGCCTACTACCCTTCCCAAACCATAGAAATAGAATGGTATAAGACATTTTCTTCAAATCTCTACTTATTCTTCCCTTTGGCAACTTTGTCTTCATCCAGTGTGTCTTGATTTTCGCTTTAAGTACCTACACACATGTGACAAAGAAATAAACCTCGTGACGCATCGAGTTTGAAATAGAAAATAAATTAAAAACTTTAATTAAATTCTCCCTCATAAACCAAACTCACTAAATATCACTTTATAATTTTCTCTCCCCTTTGTTTTTATCTGAAATAAATAAATGCGTAAAAATGTAGGGCGTGAAATCAAAGCATCGCCTAGAAGATAAGATATCATTATGAAAAGATAAAAATCAAGCAAGTGTAAAGATAATCTCAAAAGCCATCAAAATCAACTATTTTTAAAAAATTTAAATTTTTATCAAAAGACTCGTTTCACAAATATAACATACAATACTATATATAATATATGCAAAATATATCAAAGAAATTTCAGCACACATATATAGGTATAAATGACCACAAAATATGACACAAATACATAAGATTTACACACTAGCACGGTATCAATGTGTCCAAGCGTATGGAATGGAATGAATGACTGTGAACTAGATACAAATGAATTATAATCCAAATAATCAAATGCGTTCAAGAAGTTCTCAATTGGCCACAAAACTTTATCAAACTAAGCTTTAGCCTCAAGTGACAAATAAATTTGAACTTAAAGAACAAAACAAGCACAATACACACAAGCCTAGAATATTAATGATTCTACAAATCAATAAAGTCATGACGGAATAAATATGATTAGGATTCAATATGAAAATGTGTTGGTCTTCAACTAAATCTCCATCAAATAATAGATAAATAAAAAAATTTATAAGGATATTGCTTTTGAAATATCTAGTAAACAAACTAAGTAGGCCCCTATTTGGCAATTTTTCGATTTTTATTGGCTTTATTTTTCTTGACGCTCTTGCCAACGGTGGCTTTCACGCAAAGACTTTGTCTTTGCCCTCATGAGCAACGATTCTTATATGCACAAGTCCCCCATAGTATCAAAATATGAAGATGACGGGATTGATGGGAGAACACCTCACATATCTCAAATATACATAGTGAAGTTGACATCTAAAAATCTCGTGCATGTATGTGCAGAGGCATATATAAAGTTGAATCCATACTGCAAATCAATCTCGATACAACTCCACGTAAACATGACTAAGAACAATTTAAGTGTCTATAACCATAATAAAATGTACTAACCACATGGATAGTATGAAGTGAATTGGATTCAAACACACCAATATGCCACACTAAATGTGTAAAACTAAAATACACTAAACATCAAAAATCTTTTTGTATTTTTCAAAAAAATTGATAAAAGTAAAATCTATTTGTATTTTTCAATAAGACTCCATAAAAGAAAAATGTAATATAAAAGATACACATGTCATAACACTAGCAAACATATATCATGAAGCATAACTGGAGTATGACAAATAAAATCATGCAAGTAATCATCCATAAGATATAACAAGTGAAGATTCATGTGCAAGCATACCAGAATCAACTAATTTAACATCTAGCTACAGGTCTCGAATTGATTCGGGCCTGACTCGAATCGATTAAAATGGAGACAATGCTAAACTTATTTGGGTACAAATCAATTTGGCTCTGCCCCGAATCGATTCGCACCTTGTTTCCTCAAATGTCTTATTTATCACATGTTTTCCATTTTCCACATACTATATATAGCTTTTCCTCTTTCCTTTTGGGGAGATAGTTAAATATATTTAATAACTAAGATAAGCTTCTACTCCTTTCTCTCTCCTAGGTTTAAATTCAAAGCTTTGCTTTCTCTCGCACCTATTTCATTTATTAGGTAAAAGTTATTTGTTAATTAGTTTTGTAAGCTTGTTGGTTTGTTATAAAAGATGTGGCTTGCATTTTATTGGAAAAGATTTGGTTGTTACCTCTCTTGAGTGGTATCTTTTTTCTTGTTAATTCTAGCTTTGATTATGTATGTCATGTTTAATATGAGTATATAATTGTTATAGGTTAGGGATCATAAACCCACCATGGATGATTGAACTTCAAACTTAGGGTTTGATTTTGATTCATTTTGATTGAAACTCAAGTGTTGATATTAGACTATCATATAATCTTAACGTTCCTTGTCATGCAATGGTTGTGTTTAAAGCTTTACTACAAACGCAACCCATTTGTCACCATAACTAATTGAACCTCAATCTTCCATTGTTGAGTTTGATATCTATATGGTTGATGTTTGGTTTCAAATGGATATGATTAATTATAATTGAATTGAATCAAATTCCATCATTTATTTAGCTACTCCAAGGTTGAAAAATGATCTCTAATCTCTATTCTTTATTTTAATCACAAGTTCATTTGGTTCTTTTCGTGTTTGTTGTTTATAGTCATCGTTATTTTACTAATTCACACTTGTTTTAGTGTATGCTGGTAATTATTAGTTTCCATTCACCACTCCCACTCTTATTATCTTTTTTTCTTTAATTTTATGATGTATACTAACTTTATATAACCCTAACATGTTCTTTTCTTAGAGTTCAATCCATGTGGAAATCGATCCCAAACTTATTCGGCTATTATTTGTTGCGATTGATTTACATTTGGATCAAACATTGTTTTCATAGCATCAGATCTCTATTACTTTCTTTACGAGATTTTATTTTTAATGAATAAGATAATTTTAAATAATTGTCCCAATATTTCACACATTATGACACTGCAAGGGTATTATTGCTGAATTTATCTGGCACCCTTCTTTGTTGCTTTTCCTGAATTTGGTCTAGTAAATTGTCAATGGTTTTCCTATCTTATAGATTCATGGAGATGGATTACATTTTTAGGCAATTGAATTAAAAAAAAATGGAGAATTTGGGCATAAATAAATGCAATTTTCAAAAGAAAAATGATTGGAGAGTTGTTCCTCATTGGGCTCTTTTTTTTGTCCTCTCATTTTCAGGTGCTACTTCAAAACTATTATTCTTAATTTGAATTAATGGGAAGTTCATTGGCTGAGATTTTATTCCAAAGTTTTACTATGTGTATCACTCTCAGTATTTAAGTTTCTTTTATAAATAAAGAGTGGGGGCTTATATAAAATGTAAATATTGAATATAGTGCCCTTGTTTATGTGGACTAATTTTGTATATGTTCTATGGACTTGAATAGTATGCTAAGCATAATTGAATTTGTTTGAATTAAGGACGTGTTAAAGAAGGATATTGGGTCCTTAAAAAGAAATATTTTTTAAAATATGTATTAATGTTACTAACGGACTTTTACCGTTACAAAATCAGACAAAAGTATTATAAAATTTGTGTAATAGCTTAACAATTATCTATTAATAAGGTAGAAATAGTAACAAAAAATCCATTACTAAATCATAATAAGTAATGGTAAAATATCGTTCGTGACTTCATTATTAGTAATGGTAAAGTAAATCCATTATTAGTAAGAGTAAATATTTATTACTAATTTTTTCCATGCCTTTTCTAACAGAAAATGATCGTTACAAATTATTATTGTAAGGTTAAAATACAGTTATTAAAATGGCGTCTTGGTGTAGTGCCTTATAGCTACAAACCTTTCAAAAATTATAAATATCAGAACACATATTACATTCTCTCATTAATTAGGAGAGATGAATTACTTGTTTATCCATTCACTGAACTTCCTATGCACAAAGATAGCGCTAATATCAAATAAATGAACAAAATGTTCATTATAATCTAATGTGTAGGGTCATACATGTAAGGTTACTACGATATATCAGCTCAATAAATTCATGTATTGACAGATGTGCATAATTATTTACTAACAAACTATTTTCTTCCATTAAATGTTCTAGAATTGATCACCTTCATTGTACATGTCCTCTAACACGTCTTATATATAATTATTCAAGCAGCTTAGGGCTCGTTTGGTTCGAAGTTTGGAAAGAAAATTTAGAATTAAAAATTCCCCTCATCTTAAATTATAATGCTTGGTTGAAAATTTGGGGAGAACTTAGACTTTCCACAAAATTGAAATTTTCCTTTCCCCTTTAAAATGGGGGGAATACTATATTTCTGAAAATTCTATATTACTTTTGTGGTGAGAGAAAAATTATAAACTCCCTCACACACACATATACATTCTCTCTGTCTCTCCCTCACACACACGTACTCTCACACCACACTTGCTCTCTCTCTCTCTCTCTCTCTCTCTCTCTCTCTCTCTCTCTCTGTCACACACACACACACACTCACACACGCACACACGCACACACAAATCAAGTAGAAGGATATTCAGTCAAATGATATTTATTATTAATATAGAGAAGTAATTTTAGATGCCGAAAAAAGAGAATTCATGTTTGAACCAAACAATGAAAAGAAATTCAATCAAGAATTCTTATTCTCTTTCCAAACCTCGAACCAAATGAGTCCTTAATAAAAACTGTACTTGTAGTAGTAGCCATAACATGTGTTAATTCAAAGATTATACATTGTCCAAGTTACTACTTGTTATAAACAGTTAGACAACATATACTAGAGTAGTAAAGGTCTCACATTCGTAAAAATAAAATCATGACCCAACCTCTCTAAATATTCTTTCCACCCAAACATATGATTATAACTTGCCCAAAATTATAATATTAGACCACATAAAAACAACGGTTAACATTTATTACAAATAATATTTATATACAATCTAATAAGTGGTTATAAAACATGTCACATAATACTCTATGAGTCTCATATATTATCTCGTGGCAAGCTTGTAAAGAGTTGAGACTTTCAAATGTTTGATTTGACCTCATAGAGCCATTTCCAATGGTTTTATAAAAATTAATATACTGTAAAATTTACACTAAGTATAATTTTTACTCCAACAATAATGTAAAGTTTATTATTAGCTCAACAAAGTATAAAATAAAGGTGCAAAATGCACCATTACAAATAATCATATCAACTTTTTTATTCATATGAAATATTTTATCCTTTAATTGACACATTCAATTATTATAAAATTTACATTTTTCGAACGGATTTTCAAGATTTATCGAATTAGATACATATTTAATATCAAACGATTTACAAAAATACCCAATTTAAATGTTTTCGTGTCTCGTTGGCCTTTTCAAGTATACTGTTTAATATTTTTTTTATTCAAGTACAAAATGAAGAAGTGTTAAATTTTAGTGTAAGAATGTATATAACCATTAGAAATGCTCTTGATGAAAGATTTTGCGATCAATTTGGCATTAAAATGTACAATGAAGTATTTTTTTCATTTATAGAATTTAGAGGTCAACTATTTTGTTTATTCAAAATTAAGCATTGTGAGATACAACTTTACACAATTGTGATTCGCCCCATACCATCTGTACAACTTCAAAGGCATATATAAGTTTTGAAATATAATTCGCTTTCTATAAATATGGTGATAGGTATGAAAAGTAGTTTCACAAATCTCATGATGTACATATACTTGTTTGTAAATCTATCTATATGTGTGTGCATATATGTATGTATGTATGTATAATACTACGACGGACGTAGCTAGGATTCTTGGAGAGTGTGGGCTAATCTAATGGTAATTTCTGAGGGGTTGGAGGCGGGAACCCCCGAGCCGATTTTTTTAAAGGTTATTTTTGAGTATTTACCAAATAATTATTGAAATATTTATTTAATCTAATGAAAAGAGAAATAATTTTCGTTAAGATTAAACCAATATTCAACCCCCTAAATTTATATATATAATATCCCTAAAGTCAATTACAATTTAATCCTAAAACTAAATTTAGAATTTAAACCAACAAACAATGACACTAAAGGAGAAAAATATTAACCCTTTTATGTAAAATTAAAGGGAGAATTTACGAGTGAAAATTAGAGGGGTAAAATATAATTTAATATTTAAATAAAATTTATATGATTGACATCATAAAAATTCATTCAAAATTAAATCAAAATCTAAAATAATGAATTAAATAGAGAATGAGAAGAGAAGTCCTTTCCTTTTCTTTTCAAAGAGTTGTTTGGAAAGAAAAAGAATACAATAGTTTTTTATAATTACTGTTGATGTAAAAAATTAGATTACTCTAATAATTCAATCACAGATAAATAAATGAGACAAAGAATTTTAAAGTGGTTCAGCCTTATATGAATGGCCTACGTCCACTGTTGTGTTATTGCTGAGTGTTTGGGAATTCTCGATTACAAGTACTCTCAAGAAATTCCGGTCCTTTTGAATGAGGGTGATACAATGTATTTATAGCCTTTAGGCTGTACATGTGAAAAGGTAAACAATTAATGCCCTTTAAGAGTATACGCTTGTATGATACGCATTCAATGAATAGTTGAACTGTTGATTATCTGGAAATCAATGCTGTAGCCGAGATGCAGATCGGACCGTCTTAGTTGCTCGTCGTTCAGGAGTTCCTCGGAGTACACTTCTTGCTCGGAGTGAGTATGACTTGGTCGGAGAAATAAACTTCCTCGTCGCTATTGTGCAACGTAGATCGACACGTGTCTTCTTATTATTCGTCTATATCAGCATACTAATTTTGGTATTAACAGAAGCCCCCAATGTTTCATATTTCAAACTTTAAGGAGTATGGAACATTCTTTCTCGGTATATGGCAATATTAAATAACCTTCCTTGCTTTTAGGAGCATTTTCTCCGTATTCGAATTCGCAGAATCCGCCTTTTTGAATTTTTATAAGCGCTTCGATCTTCGTGTACTTTTTGTCCTTTTAGCCGCCGGTAGCGTAATAGTTTCCTTTGTGTAATCATTTCTTTCGCCGTTTCCCAAGACAAAGTATTTAAACTTCATAGACAATCCCACCGTCTTCTACCTTTTCCAATTTCTGCTTTCGAGTTTTCTATAGTCTTTCTCTCTCTTGTGCGTTCATCCTTTTCTTCATTCGTACTCAACAGATCTCCCTTCTTCCTGTAAGATCTTCTTCCTTCTTCTTCATTTCTTTTATTCACCATGGTTTATGTTATTGAATCTCTTGAGAAATTCCGTTCTGATTTTTCTATTCCATCTTGGGTAACTCTGGAGGATCTTTCTGAGCCTTCAAATTATTTTCGTTTGGCTGAGGGACATTGGTTCCCCAGCCTCTTTATTGCTGAATGTGGATTTTCTTTTCCACCAAACCCTTTGTGCTTAGAGTTCTGTCATTATTTCGACGTTGTTCCTGCAAAAATATCCCCCAACACATGGAGAATAGTTAATGGGGTGTATAGGTTAAATCAAACTCATGGAACCCGTATAGGAATTCCTGAGATTATGTACTGTTATAGATGGGTTGTTCTATATAATGTTTATTATTTAAAAACTAGATTTTTCAATAGGGCTTTAGTAGTCAACCTCCCTGATGCTAATAGGGATTATTTTGAACATGGGGTAGTTATCAAAAATTGGCAACATGCCCCTTTTGTTGGAGATGAAGTATATGAAGGTCCCAGATGCCCTCCATATGGCAATGGGATAGGTTATTTCCATTTTATTTTTGAAATTATGATTTCATTTTGTTTGAATAAATGTGTGATTGCCATTTCAATATGTATTTGTTTGCAGTTGACAGCAAAAGAAAGACTCCAAAAGAAACAGAAGTTAATATTATTAAGCATTTGAAACATATCTGGAGTTTGCATCAGAAAGTTGCAGACGAGCACATCAGGTCTGCTTCATACTTGTTGCAGTATAGGAGCTATACATCATCCTTTACTGCTCGTCCTGTGGTTAGCACTAGTGAACCAGTGCCAGTTCCTGAGGACTCTTCTCCAGAATCTCACATTCCTCTGAGTCAGAAAATGGCCAAAAGAAGAGTTCCTGCCATCTTTGAGGAGACTACCTCTGCTGGAGATGGAAAAAGAAACAAGACTGACGTTCCAAAGTGGACAAAGAAATTAGATGCTGCCCCTTTTGTTGCTCCTTAGAAGGCTGCCGAGAAGCCCCCAGTGGCTCCGAGTAAGAAGGATGCTCCTGTGGAAGTGATCATCATTTCCCTAACCAAAAGTTCTTCTTTAGTTGAGACTGTTGAAATGCCACCGAGGAGACTGAAGAAATCCTCCTCGGTCAATTTGGCTAAAATCGCTCCCCAGCTCCAAGTTAGTGGAGCTGGGGTTCCCACTATTATTCCCCCGAGCTCTGCTATGAGCTCGGTGAAAACTTGGACCATTCCTGAAGTCCAAGGAATTGAGGAGAATATGTCTAGGGATGTGCTTACATCCCTGGCTACTCGTCACATTACTTCAGTAAGTTTTTCATATTCTGAATTTTCTTTCTTTCCATCAATACATGTATCTCTGTGCTGACTTATCATTATCTCCTTTTTTCAGCTGGTGAGTTGTTTTAACACCATAGTGAAGAAGGATGAAGCAATTAAGGCTTCTAGCTCCTCGTCTGGAGTGGAGGATGCTTTGTTGGGGTTAACCAAATCTTTAAAGGATTCTCGTCAAAAGTATGACGAGGATAGAGCTGCTTGGGAGAAGAAGTTGGCTGTGGTTGGGGCAGAGAAGGTGCAGTTGGAAAATAAAGTGAAATATTTGGAGAAAGAGAACAAGAAGTATGCCGAGAAGCTCACGAGCTTTGGGGAGCTTGAAAATAAATTTAAATTGGCTGAAGAATAATTATCCCTTCTGCGTGAAGTGAATCGCCAGAAGGAGGAGGTAGAAGCTAAGTTAAAGGCCACCGAGGATCTCCTATCTAAGAAGCTCTCCTCGGAGAAAATGAAAAGGAAAGTGGCAGTGAAGAAATCTTTTCGTACTGGTTGGGACAAAGGATGGGACAGGGGGTAGCAGCAATGATGACTCAGGTGCAGTATGGGAGTTTGAAATACTTCCGAGATGGTTGGGTTGCTGCCCTGCAAGAATTGAAGGTTAACGAGGACTCAAAGCTGTTTCAACGGCATCTTCCTGGTCCCCCTCCTAGAATTGAAGATGAAGAAGAGGACGAAGCTACCTCCGAAGAATCTTCAATGGCAGTGGGTGATCCAATCCTTACTCAGCCTGCTGACGACGAGTTTTCATCTCTGCCTACTCCTCCTGAACAAGTTCCAGTTTTAGCCGACCAACTTATTGTTCCCACCGAGCAACCGAGCTCCTCGTCCCAGCCTCCCGAGAAAGTCTTGGGAGATAAGGAAAAGGTGTGAAGTTGTTCGGTATTCTCTTTCTGTTTTTCTTCTTTACCAAGTGTAACCAAGATCTTTGTAACTATGCCCTATGATCTAATAAAATTTGAGTTTTCCCCTCTATACGATTGTATCTTTTCTATCTGTACTCTGTCTTGATCTTCTTTTTGATGATTGTCTTTTCTTTCTCTGTTAGTTTCTAGCCAGGATGGAATTGCTATCTTCCAATGATACAAAGCTGATGCAGCAATGTAATGAATATTATAAGGCTGGTCACACAGAGTTAAGTGCACCAGAAGTTGCTGACATCCTTGGTCATGATGCTTTAGAACAGGCAGTGGAAGCTTATCAGTACCTGAAATGTTTACTTGATCGTGCTGTAGCCAACAATGTGGCTTATTACGAAATGATTGAAGACTTGCAAGGTACTCTGGATGAACTTCAACAGCAGTATAAAGAATCAACTGCCCTGTTGCATGAGGGGTATGAGAAGAGGTATCAACAGCTTTCTGTCGAGAAGGGCCACGAAAAGCTCCTTGCTGGGTATGATGTGAGGGAAAGAACCCTAAAAGGTGAAGTTAAAGCATGTAGACAGATTGTCGAGCTGCTGGAGCAAGAGAATAACAATTTGCAGAAAGAGCTAGCACAATATAAGTCTGCAGCTTCTTCTTCAACAGCTGTAATCCCAGTGACCGACGAGGGCTTTTCATTTTTAGAGGTTGAGAATGCCAAATTAAGGCAAGAGTTGGACACCTTGAGAAGGTCGGGTACCTCTACTGCTATTCGGGGACGAGGAAGGGGTTCTCGTGGACGAGGAAGAGTTGCTCAGGATGTTGTCGAGGAATAAAGTACTCCACCTACTCGGGGTCGATCAAGAACTCTTCGTCGTACTGTTGAAGAAGCTCGTACTCAATCATCGTTGGAAAACCAAGCATTTCAATTGGTGGCAAAAAACCAAGCTTTATCTGAATTGTCCAAGAAAGTTAGAGAACTGGAACTAGAATTCTCTGCAAAGAAATCGGTGTTGGAGACTAATGAACTTTTCATCCAGAGTCTTCACAATAAGCTTGATAGGTTAACATTTCAATACCACAAACAGCCCAGGGAGTTCTGGATGGCAGGATACAACGAGGCACTATTCCATTTAGATGCTCGTATCTAGAATGCCAATAATGAGGGCTACAAACAAGGCTGGCTGAATGCCTTATGTGTGTTGAAACTCGAACAGGGACATTATTTGTGGGACTACTATGATCCCGGATTGCTCAACTTGCCTGTGCCACCGTCCAATTTGGACATGGAATGGATCCCAGCTCGTGCCATTCCTCAGAGCTTAATTGCGAAGTATCTCGGTGACTACAGTTTACATTCTCAGTTCGATGTATCTCGTCCCGAGCATCTATTGGACACACCTTCAATAATGAATGTCAGAATGCTGAAGGATTTAAACTTCATTAATTATCCTCAGTCTTTAAATGATCCGCCTGCTGGCGAAGAACCTGTATCGAAAGCTGAAGGGAAAAAACCAATAGAATAGGAATTTTTGATGTAACAGTTAGTATACATATCCATATAATTATCAATGTAACTTGTAATTTATTTTGAATTTTATGAAATATCTTCATTTTTGTTTGCAAATCTGTATTGCTATTGTCTTGTACTTGTCAAACACTTTATATTTGTGCTTGCATAATAATATTGTGTGGTTCATTGACCAACTTAGTAATAAAAAGTTACAAGTATCAGTAATGTTGCTCAATCACTTAATAATAAAGTAGTGAGTATAAAAATGTTGAAAATTTTTCCAACCAACCAAGGTTGTTAAGTTGTGCTTGTCGACCAACTACAGTTAGTGGGTTTTTATCCCCGACCGGCCATACTTTGTTCAGTTTGGGATATTTTTTCCTCGTCGACCAACTACAGTTAGTGGGTTTTTATCCCCGACCAACCATACTTGGTTCAGTTTGGAATATTTTATTCTTCGAGAAACTTTTGTATTTTCTGGAATAATCTTACCTCCCGACCAACATAAGTTGGCATTTGAGAGCATATCTTGTTTCCTAACCAACCGAGATTGGCATTTTTAGGAGTGTTGTTCTCGCCCTTTTACCGACCGGAGTTGGTCTGAGTTCAAACTATCATGTCCACTTGCCCTTTTACCAAAATTGGTCTGAGCCAGTGTCAGCCTCCTAACCAAAGGAGTATGGTTTGTTCTCGCTCTTTTACCAACCGGAGTTGGTCTGAGTTTGAACTATCATGTCCACTCGCTCTTTTACCAACCGGAGTTGGTCTGAGCTAGTGTACGCCTCCAAACCAAAGGAGTATATTTGTTCTCGCTCTTTTACCAACCGGAGTTGGTCTGAGTTTGAACTATCATGTCCACTAGCTCTTTTACCAACCGGAGTTGGTCTGAGCTAGTGTACGCCTCCTAACCAAAGGAGTATATTTGTTCTCGCTCTTTTACCAACCAGAGTTGGTCTGAGTTTGAACTATCGTGTTGTTTTTACTGCCGAGCAGCGTAGTGTTACACACTAGTATTCCCCGAAAAACTTTCAATAAAAGGAGAGAAGATGGCGAAATATCATCGTTTTATTCATATTGATGGAACTGCTTTACATTTTACATCACTGATAATACTTGTGTAGGTGTTCCGCATTCCATGAATTCTTAAATTCCTCTCCTTCTAGAGTTGATATTCGGTAAGTTCCTGGTCGAACAACTTCTGTAACTCGGTAAGGTCCATGCCAGTTTGCTTCCAACTTATTGTGCTTCTGAATGACCTTCTTTAGCACGTAATCTCCTTCTTTTAAGTCGCATTTCTTCACCCTCTTGTTGTAGAACAGAGATGTTCGTCGTTGGTAAGCAGCATTTCTAATGGCTGCCTCTTCTCTAACCTCCTCGAGCATGTCCAAATCTAATCTCCTCATTAAATCGCTGACGGGGGAATTGAAATTCAGCACTCTGTGTGTTGGAAGACCCAACTCGGCAGGTATTACGGCCTCACTTCCAAATGCTAGCATATATGGTGATTCTCCAGTTGCTGCTCGGGGAGTTGTTCGGTAAGCCCACAATACTGACTGTAGCTCATTAATCCAATTAGCTTTAGCCTCACTTAACCTCTTCTTCAAACCATTTAGTAATGTTCTGTTCGTCACTTCAGTCTGCCCATTGCTTTGAGGATGGCCTGGTGCTGAATGAACCTTCAAAATGTTTGACTGATGACAATAGGCGGCAAACTCCTCGTTATCAAATTGTGTTCCATGGTCTGTGATGAAGGCATGAGGGAGACCATATCGGCAGATGATGTTCTTCCAAACGAACTGGTACACCTTCTCGTATGCCATATCAATAAGTGGCTCAGCTTCTACCCACTAAGTAAAATAATCCACTGCGACGACCAGGTACTTGAATCTTCCTCGGGTTGTTGGCAGCGGTCCAACCAAATCCATTCCCCACATGGCAAATGGCCAAGGGGAAGTTATGGGTGTCAACAATGCTTGTGGAGTTCGTCTGATGGAGGAAAAATGTTGGCATTTATCACATTTCTTCGCATAGGCTATACAATCAGCCCTCATCGTTGGCCAGTAGTATCCCTGCATCATCACCCTTTGCAAAAGAGTCCGACCTGCTACATGAGCTCCACAGGACCCTTCATAGATCTCTTCAATCAATTCTTTCACCTCGGAGGGATGTACACATCTTTGCAAACCTGCCATAATTTCTCGTCTATACAAAACACCATTAGTTAGTACATACCGAGCAGCCTTAAACTTTAATTTCTTGGCAGCGAGCTTATCCTCCGGTAATTCTCCCTCCTCAATATATGCCCTGATGGGATCCATCCAAGATGGTCCTAAATCAAGGGTAATAATATTCATCGTCAAGTCTTCATCTATGCTCCGACTTTCTAATACTTCAATTGGTATCGTTCTTCGCAGCTCGGTACGAGTAACGGATGCTAGTCGGGCCAGTGCGTTTGCTCGTGCATTCTCCATTCTTGGTATTCTGATCAACTGAATGGCATCAAATTCTGCCAACAAATCCATCGCCTTTGCATGATACTTGACCATTAATTCTCCTTTAACTGCATATGTTCCCATCATCTGATTCACAATTAATTGAGAATCACTGAATACCATCACTTGTTGCGCTTCCATAATCTTTGCTAAATTAAGACCTGCTATCACGGCCTCATACTCAGCCTCATTATTGGAAGCTTTGAATTGGAATCGTAAGGCGTATTCCATGTCAATCTCGTCTGGGGTGTTCAAAACAACCCCTGCTCCACAACCTGTTGTGCAAGATGATCCATCTACATATAATCTCCATGTAGGTAACTCGTCTTCAAATTTCTTATCTGACAAGGTTCCTCGGTGAAATATTTGTTGTTTCCTTTCATCCTCCCCTGATATTTTTCACTCCTCGTCGATCATCTCTTCTCGCCCTTTTACCAACCGGAGTTGGTTTGAGCTCGAATTTGATGATCCTTCAACATCCACAAGCTATTTTACCAACCGGAGTTGGTCTGAGCTTGTGTTTGATGATCCTGTAACATCCACAGGTTGATCAGCGGGCAACTTTTGTTCCTCGGGGGTATCAGGATAAGTAAACTCTGCTATAAAATCTGCTACAGCTTGCCCTTTTAATGATGATCTGGGTTCATACACAATATCATATTCACCGAGCTCTATTGCCCAATACATCAGTCTCCCTGATTTTTCTGGCTTATGAAGGGCTTGTCTCAATGGCATGTCGGTATAAACGACGATGGTATGGGCCTGGAAATATGGCCTCATTCTTCTACTTGCCTCAATTAATGCCAATGCCAATTTTTCCAGCTTTGGGTACCTGATCTCTGCACCTCGGAAAGCCTTACTTGTGTAATAAATTGGCTTCTGGACTCCATTATCCATTCTGATTAATGCCGAGCTGACTGCATTCTCTGATACTGCCAGGTACAAGTACAACTTTTCTCCCATTACTGGCCTGGACAACAGTGGAGGTGCTCCCAAATATTTCTTCAAGTCTTGAAAGGCTTTTTCACATTCATCATTCCACTCGAAAGTTTTTCGAAGTGTTTTGAATAATGGGAGGCATCTATCAGTTGCTCGGGATACAAATTTGTTGAGCGCTGCAACTCGTCCTGTAAGAATCTGCACCTCTTTCTTCGTCGTTATAGATCGCAACCCTAAAAGAGCTTTGATCTTTTCTGGATTCGCCTCAATGCCTCGCTGGTTGACGATGTATCCGAGGAACATTCCTTCTCGTACTCCAAATGTGCACTTCGTCGGGTTGAGCTTCATCTGGTATTTATCCAGTTGATCAAAGGTCTGACCTAAGTTAACTGATGATCAGCAGCTTTCTTGCTCTTTGTCAGCATATCATCGACATAAACTTCCATATTGCAACTGATTTGTTCGGCAAAAACCTTGTTCATCAGCCGCTGGTATGTCGCTCGTGGATTTTTCAAACCAAAAGGCATAACATTGTAACAATAAGTTCCCCTAGGGGTAATAAAAGAAGTATTTTCCCTGTCTTCAGGTTTCATTTTGATCTGGTTGTAACCAGAGTAAGCATCCATGAAGCTGAGCAGCTCGTGCCCCGAAGTAGCGTCCACTAGCTGGTCAATTCTGGGCAATGGAAAGTGATCCTTTGGGCATGCCTTGTTGAGATCAGTGAAATCAACACACATTCTCCATTTATTATTTTTCTTCTTTACCATCACCATGTTGGCTAACCAGTCTGGATATTTCACATCTTCAATGACTTGAGCTTTCTGGAGCTTCTCGACCTCCTCTTGTATAGCTTGATTCTTTTCGGGACTAAATACTCTTCTTCTCTGCTTTACAGGCTTAATCTCCTTATTCACATTGAGCTCATGACATAAGAAGTTTGGATCTATTCCTGGCATGTCTTCATGACTCCATGCAAAAGTTTTCTTCCTGTTTCGCAAGAAATTTATCAACTCCTGTTTTATTGAGGCATCCAACGTTGAACTTATCTGGGTTATTCGTTCAAGGTGATCGTCGTCCAGAATAACATTTTCTGTAGATTCCACCACCTGTCCTTTTACAAGTTGGGATTCATCTCTGGGATCCAGTGTTTCAATTTCTGTACCTTCATCCACCTGGTAGGTAGTAGTCTTTTTCCTTGACTCTTCAAGCTCCTCTTGCTCGGCAGATGAATAATAGCATTCCCGAGCTACTTTTTGATCACCTTTCACAACTCCTACTCCAAAATTTGTTGGGAATTTTAAGCACTGATGTACTATAGATGGAACTGCTTCGAACTTCTTCAAACCAACTCTTCCCATGATGATGTTGTAAGCTGATTGCACATTTCTATCCATCACAAAGAAGCGTATTCTTTCTGTTCGACAAGCAGGCCAAGTTCCAATGAATATATCCAACTTGATCGTCCCAAGTGGAAAAACTTTCTCGCCAGCAAAACCCAGGAGGGGTCTGTGATAAGGCTCCAATTGAGATAATTTTAAATTTAAACTGTCAAAGCATGAGTAGAACATGATATCTGCCAAACTACCATTATCTACCAGAACCCTTGAAATCATTACTTCTTTCATCCTCATTTTGATCACCAAAGGGTCGTCGTGAGGGTAAAGAACACCTGCAAGGTCGTTTTTTGAAAAACCAATGACCAGCTTTTCTTTGTTTATCTTCCTCGGGCGATCCTTCTCAGCCAAATTTATTCGCTGAATGTACGAGCAAGCTTGAGCCTCTCCAAGGTAAGCTTTTCTTTCTGCAGTAAGGTCTCCTCCTCCTGCATCTCCTCCTGTAATGACATTACAATCAAATGACCCAAAGCGTATTGAAAATCCCCGTCGTTCTGGTTCCCTTGGTTTCTTGGGAAGATCGGGGTCATCATCTGGATCATCTTCCTGGTCTCTCTTCTTTTTCTCCTCTGCTCGACGAGGAGATCTGGACCTCTCTCTAGTTCGGTCATTATTTCTTCTTTCACCTCCTCGATCAACATACTTTGCTAGTTTCCCTCTTCGGATGAGTGTTTCAATCTCGTTCTGAAGAGCTATGCAATTTTTGGTCATATGGCCATGATCCTTATGGAACTCGCAATATTTTTCCCTATTCCTCGTGTCAGGGTCTGACCTCAGTTTCTTTGGCCACTTTACTTCCTCGTTATTCTTGATTTCTTCCAAGACATGATTAATACCCATTTTCAAAGGAGTATAATTATCGAATTTCTTCAGGACTTCCCATGACGACTTATTATTCTTGGAATATTTGTCACCGCCATTGTCCTTATGCTCTTTCTTCTTAGATTTGTCGCCTTCCTCCTTGGTCTCTTTATCCATATTCTTCTTCGCAGCCATAGCCTCCTCGGCATTCATGATTTTAGTCGCTTTTGCCATCAACTCTGACATAGTTGTAGGTGGATCTTTGGCCAAAGTATAATACAACTTGTTAGGCAATAATCCACTCATCAAGGCGGTGATTGATGTCTTCTCTTCATAATCTATGACTTCCAGCTTCTCGTTATTGAAACGAGTTATGTAATCTCTAGTACTCTCACCAGATTTTTGTCTAACACTTAACAAGTGTGCTACTCGTTTTACTGGTTTTGCTCCAAAACAGAAATTGCCAATGAACAACTCGGCCAACTGAAAGAAAGTTGAAATCTTACCCCGAGGAAGATTGTTGTACCATATCTGGGCAGATCCAGTAAGAGTTCCTGAGAATGCTCTGCATCTCATCTCGTCGGGAACAGCATAGATGTCGGCAGCAGCTTGATATTGCTCTATGTGAAGAACATGATCTGTCTCTCCATCATATTTGGGGGTCACCACAGGGGCTTTAAACTTTGACTGTGTAGGAAAATCCACAATAGCCTTGACAAAAGGTGTCCCTTGAACAAAAGTTCGTTGTAGGGGATTCTTCGCCTTAGCCATTTCTCCCAATCTATCCTCCAACCGCTGAATGGACCCTTTCCACGCATCATTTCCTTCTTCGGGCTTATTAGTTCGAGCAATTGATTGTTCTGAAGTGGCCTCTTGAGATCTATCTTGACGAGCAACTGGTCGTGATTGCGATGATCCTTCTCTTAGATCTGATGGTTGTCGAAAACTCCTCGACATGGTTTTAAGCGGACTCCTATTCCTCCTAGGACCTAATCGACTGAAAAGAGATACCCTGCTCAATCTCTCAAAGGCCCTGGGTCTCTCTAGAGAGAGAGTGATACGTTGCTCAGTATCTGTAGCCCGCATTGACGAAGTTCGCCCAGGTTGATAAGAGAAATCATCAGATTCCTCATTACGATACGCATCTGTACGTTTGGATCGTGAAGAAAGTAAATAGGTTTGCCTCTGACCACTTCGCTGTCCCGAATGTGCAAGTGCACCGCCATGAAGGGTTTGTATGAGTTGTCGCATTGTCTCTTGCATGACGGTTTGTCCTTGAGCCAGATTCGTCATAATTCCAGCCAGATCTGGAGGTGCAGAAGGATTTGGAAGATTTCCAGCATTTCCAGCGTTTCGATTGCTAGATTCCGGATTATCTGCCATTGATGATGAATGATTTTTGGTGAAAAACGATAATAACAATCGTTCCCACAGACGGCTCCAATCTGTTGATGTAAAAAATTAGATTACTCTAATAATTCAATCACAGATAAATAAATGAGACAAAGAATTTTAAAGTGGTTCAGCCTTATATGACTGGCCTACGTCCACTGTTGTGTTATTGCTGAGTGTTTGGGAATTCTCGATTACAAGTACTCTCAAGAAATTCCGGTCCCTTTGAATGAGGGTGATACAATGTATTTATAGCCTTTAGGCTGTACATGTGAAAAGGTAAACAATTAATGCCTTTTAAGAGTATACGCTTGTATGATACGCATTCAATGAATAGTTGAACTGTTGATTATCTGGCAATCAATGCTGTAGCCGAGATGCAGATCGGACCGTCTTAGTTGCTCGTCGTTCAGGAGTTCCTCGGAGAGTTGGAGTTCCTCGGAGTACACTTGTTGCTCGGAGTGAGTATGACTTGGTCGGGGAAATAAACTTCCTCGTCGCTATTGTGCAACGTAGATCGACACGTGTCTTCTTATTATTCGTTTATATCAGCATATTAATTTTGGTATTAACAATTACCAAACCCCATCTTAAATTTTCAAAAAACTTCATTTTATTCCTGGAATTTTCTTTTGGTACATATGAATTTATTTATTTTTGTAGGGGCTCAAGCCCCCACTAGGCCCCATGTGGCTCCGTCCATGCTCTCCGTCTTAAATATATTTATTTTATTATTTTTTTAGATTAATCTTCTTATAAATGATGAACATTGTTAAAATGCAATATATGCACTCGAATCATTACACCCAATAAGACTGCTAGATGAATATCTTTGGAATTTCACATAATTTTGTATGATATTTTCCAAAATGAGACTCGTAATTTGTTTGATGGACAAAAAAAACAAGGCTTTGATATATATATATAGGGGCCCCTCCTGTAAGGACACCTTATGGTGTAGACTTCGGTACATACTATTTTTTTAAATAAAAAAATGATTTTTTTTATGAAACTTAGTGGATACGATCTTCACGGTGAAAATGTCATCTCCAATTTTTTTCGTCAAAAAATTCAATACAAAATCATTGAGATGAGGTGATATGTAAAAAAATGGTATAAATATGCGTTTTCGACCGTTGAAATGTTGACGATCATCTCATCCACTTTTTGATTGAATTTTTTTATGAAACTTCATGGATATGATCTTGACATTAGAATATCATACCCATTAAGTTTCATCAAAAAATTCAATCATTAACGTGGTTAGCGCCGACCCAATATTTCAACGTTTGAAAATGAATATTTATACTACTATTTTACATATCCTCATGTCAACGGTTCTTTTATTGAATTTTTTGATGAAAAAAATTGAATTGATCTTTTCACAGTGGAGATCTTATCCACTAAGTTTCATCAAAAAATTCATTTTTTTTATTATTTAAAAAAAATGATATATACCAGAGTTTATACCATAAAGAATCCTCACATGAGACTTTATGGATACACACACACACACACACACACTAATATGAATGCTTTCTTTTAATATTTTTATTTACTTAATCTCCCTTTTTTAATATGATATTTGACTTAATCCTCACTTGGTTAATCTCTGTGATATAACTCCTCGACACGAGAGTGTTATCTCAAAATAATAAAAACAGGGAGAAGTCAAAATATTTATTTGACGCTCATCTCTGTTTATATTGTCAAATTAGGTTAAACTCTCTATGTTGAAAGCAAAGTTAAAAGATTATGATAAAAAATGGTTAAAATTATGCATTAAAAATTGGAAGTTGAGTCCAAATACCCCTTCTTTTAATGTGCATTCTAATTTTGAGTCGAGAAATCTATTAACTAGGATCAATTTTAATTTTTACCGAATTTGTAGCATTTCATATGACAAAATAATATGAAAGTAAACACACTTTTCTCCTATTAAAAATGTTAAACAAGGACGCATACAGAACATGTTTTCCCCCGATTACCCCACTAGATGTCATTAATATTGAACCAAAATGTAACTAGAAGTTATTACAATTTTTATAAAGTACAAAAGTCCTATAAACACAAAGGGATCATTTAATTACAAACGAAATAAATGTACTACTGTGTCCCAAAACATCTATACAATTATTGAGAGCTTGTCTATAAGAGTTTTTCAATTCAATTAATGTGGATGTTCTCTCTCTCTCTCTCTCTCTCACACACACACACACACACACACACACATATATATATATATAGGGAGTGATTATCCCCATTTCCAAAAAGTCTTCCCCCACACTATTTTAGTGTCAAAGAACAATTATACACTTGTACATTTACAAAATTTAATTGATTTTTTTGCTTTCAACTAAAATAAATGCCTTTGAAAAACAGTTAAAATTTTGTATTTTCAATAAAAATATATTTTTTTTAAATTGTTTTTAATAAGAATCCGTTTTAAAAACAATTTTTTTAAAACTTTTCATAAATGATTTTAAAAAAACATTTAAATTGTTTTAACAAATTTGTTATATGTTTTCTTAATTAAAAAATTGTTTATAACAAATAAAAAATTGTTTTAAATAAAAAAAAAAACTGTTTTTACAAAATATTACCTTTATTATGTACATATGGAAAGTAAATAGTGCTTTTATGTAAGTGTAAAATAAATAAATAAAACGGAAATAATAGAGCTTTTTTAAAAAATTCTAAAAATTACAAAAAAATTAATTTTACAAAATTGAAAAATAAAAAAAAACTTTGAAAAATACTAATAGATATTAAAAAATAATTAAGAAAATAACTGTTTTCAACTAAAAAACGAATTCCAACATAAAAATTATTTCATATAAAATAAAAACTTCTTTTACAAAATAGTACCTTTATGTACATTTGAAAAGTAAGTAATGCCTTTAGAAAATATTGTCTAGCAGGAAAAAACAACTGTTTTTCACCCAAAAAAATGATTTCCAACAGTTAAAAACTGTTTTTCACCCAAAAACCAAAACTACTTTTCACCAAAAAAAAAACACTGTTTTCAACCAAAAATACTAATAGATATTAAAATTGTTTTTTACCAAAAAAAAACTCTTAAAAATACTTGTACATATTAAAAAAATTAATTTTTTGTTTAGAAATAATTTTTTTTAATAATTTTTATTTCGGACATTATTATTTTTTAAATAGTTTATTTTCTCTAGAAATTATAATTTTTCTCTTGGATGCCATTTTTTGAGTGGAAAATAGTTTTTTGATTTGTTGGAATTCGTTTTTTAGTTGAAAACAATTTTTCTTTCTTTTTGAAATGCATTTTGTTGCTGATTTGTTGTTGTTGGAAATCATTTTTTGGGTGAGAAACATTTTTTTCCTGACAAACATTATTTTTTTTAATATCTATTAGTATTTTTCAGAGTTTTTTTTCTTTTTTGCGTTTTTCAATTTTGTAGTTTTTTTTGTAGTTTTTTGAATTTTTAAATAAAGCTTTATAATTTTCGTTTTTTTTTTATTTTGCACTTACATAATAGCACTATTTACTTTCCATATGTACATAAAGGTACTATTTTGTAAAAATATTTTTTATGTTTTATAAACATTTTTTTAATTAAAAAACATATAACAATTTTTTAAAACAATTTAAATGTTTTTTTAAATCATTTATGAAAAGTTTAAAAAATTTAGAACAGATTCTTATTAAAAAAAAATTAAAATATTTTTATTGAATATACAAATTTTTAATTATTTTTCAAATGCATTTATTTTAGTTGAAGGTAAAAAAGTAAACATTTAGATTTTGTAAATGTGTAAGGATATAATTGTATTTTGGCACCAAAATGGTGTGGTCACTGGAAGACTTGGTGGGTGTGGGGATAGTCGAGCCCTATATATATATATATATAATATAATATTATTTTTGTGCAAATCATTCCGTATTTTCACGGTGCAGATTATACATGTGCCACCTGACGGTGCGCCAGAGAAAAGAGAAAGAGTGCTTATAATTTAGTCAATAATTTCAAAATTCATCGTAAAGTGACTCGTGTCCAATTTGCATTAGGGCTGTGTTTCGGCTGGATCGGATCGGAAAATGACCTTTCGGAAAAAATTTCAATTTTTTTGGAAATAAAATATTTGTTCCAATTTCCTATCCAATTTTTTCGGAAAATCAAAAAAGTTTGCGAATTCGAAAAAATCGAAAAATCGGAAAAAAATCGGAAAAATTCGGAAATTCAAAAACTATACTAAAAATTCAGAAATTTTGGAAATTCCAAAATTTCAAAAAAATTAATATAGGATTTTCGATTACTCGAAATTCTCATTTTAAAGAAATCGAAAAAAAGATTTAACCCAACATGTAAATATGTAAGGATTTAACCATTTTTTTCATTTGTGTAGAGGATAGAGGGATATTCTTCTTTTATAGATGACTTTTTTGGGTTTCTCTTCCTCTCTCAGCCGATCTGGGACACATGAGAATGTAAAAAAAAATTAGAAAAATTGGAAACCGAAAAATATTTCGAAAATAATTCGAAAAAATCGGATCGAAAAAATCGAAAAATCGGAAATTCATAATTATTTCCAATTTTCAATCCGATTTTTTTCAAAAAAAATCGAAAATCGAAAACCTTATATACATTCCAAAATCGAAAAATATCGAATCGAATATCGAAAAAATCGAAATGTTCGGAAAAAAAAACACAATCCTAGTTTGCACTGTTAAAACCAGGTGACACATTAGCAGCTAGGGGTGTGTTTCGGATGGATCGGATCGGAATAGGGGTGTTCGGAAAAAATTCCAAAACTTTCGGAATTTTAAAATCCTTTCCAATTCGGAAAAAATAAAAATCGGAAAACCATTTTTTTTCCTATTCGGCTGAATCGGAATCTTCGGAAATTTCGGAAATTTCGGAAATTTTTTTATTCGGAAAAATCTCGGAATACTCGGAATTATCAGTTATAATATTTTCGGAAAATATCGAAAATATAATTTTTGAGAACAATGTTTTTAAAATAAAAATAAAACACTCCACATTAGTGTTATAAATAAGAATGGACAACCATAATGGAAGTAATAACCAAAGAAATGGAAGAAATTAAAGTTAACAACTTTTGGAACGAACATTTTTGTAGTTATACATAAAAATGGATAGTTAAGTAGTCTTATACATCAAATTTAACATTCAATTGTCATTCTCCAACGTCTACTAGCATCAAATTTAACAACTAGTTTTATAACACAATGCACTACACTATCTGCTCGGGGGACAAATAATTCGATGCTATAGCCAACGTCTACTCGCACTACACTAATTCGATGCTATAGCCAACGTCTACTCGGAAATTTCGGAATATATTTTGGATAAATCGGATCGGCATGATATTGGAAAATTCGGATCGGAAATTCGGAAATTCGGAATTCATATATGATTTCCAATTCCATTCCAATTTTTTTTGGAAAATTCGGAATCGGAAAATTTGGAAATCGGCGATTTTAAATGGTGCCATAATCGGAAAAATTCGGATCGGAAAACGGAAAATTCGGAAGTTCGGAAATAACTGACACCCCTATTAGCAGCATATATATATATATATATATATATATGTATGTGTGTGTGTGTGTGTGTGTGTGTGTGAGAGAGAGAGAGAGAGGGCCGTGTGCCACAGCTAAGAGGTGTCTCAATAGTCAAGTGTTGTCCCCCCTTTTCTGAGTAATGTTGGATTGTTGGGGGATGTTTATCCTTTCTTCAATAACAACTACTAAATGAAAGCACCACAATTATACTTGTCCACATTTGAGGAACAAAATAATTTACTAACTTAATATTGATAATCTAGTATATTACAGAAAGGAAACTTTGATTTTACTTCTGTATAGATAAATAGTTAATTTATTTATTTATTTTACTATGACACGTTGAATTTTTAAAAAATATTTCTTTTCAATGTGGTTATGCGTGTATGTGTATACACAAATTTTTTCTTTAATAAATATGTAAATTGTTGTAATGTATTTGTGTTACGTTTGTATATATACGAAAATGTAATGTATACACTAAAAGCGAGCAATTTAATGTCGAATAAATTATGTTAGTGGAGTAGAACCAAAAATATTTATTAGCCCAAGGCTGAAATGAGAAACTCCCATCATAAAAAGGTCCGAAATCACAGAATTGTTTAAAATCTCTCGTGATTAATTGTTGTTCCTTTTTATATATTCATTCGCATTTTAGACATTTAACTATTTATCGTGGGAATTTCAGAGGATTAATCATGGACTATAAAAATTTCCCACGATTGAGCTGTCATTTGTGAGAACATTCGCAAAATTACCAATAATGCTTCAACCTCATGGTAACTCACGAATTATAACTTTTTATTCTCCACCCTGCCATTGTGGGTGCTCTAAGAGCAATAAAATGAAAAATAATATATAACGATTAATTTAGCTTTTATATACCTTATTTATTATTTATCCTTTTAGTTTAGGGCTATCAACTATGTTTGTAAAGACGCACCATTATAGAAATCCATGTATAAATACAAATTTTACAATACACGACATATTTTAGCTCATGATGATTATTATTATTATTCAGTTCTCACTCTTTTTTTATTTACATTGTTATATGATTATGTTGCGAAAATATTCTGATAAGAACGCCCCGATTAAAATTTGACAAAAGCATTAACCTAAAATAATTTTTTTGCCATGTTTATATATAATAGGGATCTAATAGAGAAAACACACAATTATGTCTCATGTATTGTTATTATGTGTTTTTGAAGATACTGAAAGACAAGAAAGTGAAGCTTAGAAAAAGTTTTTACTTTAATTGGTTAATGAATGGAAATAAACAACCGTACAACCACAGTAAAAGGACAACCATTCCAGCTATTAAAAGAAATTTAAATAGTACTTCTAGAAGACTGGGAAAACCCTAGGTTAAGGGGGAAGCATCTCAAGATACTTTTCACTTTTTTATCTTTAAATTTAAAAATAAATAAAGAAAAATAAAATAAAAAATAAAATAATACAGGTACGGATATCAGCTACGATTTGTCAAATATTCTTGGCCTAAGTGGCTAACAAATGTTTTTTAATATTAGAAGAAAAGAGAGAATATTGAAGAAGAAGAAGAAGAAGAAGAATAATGGAGTTGTACTCTTCTCAAACTTGCTTTGGATAATTTGAGTAAAAAAGTGACCATCTTCATTTATTATATTATATGAATGTAACATAGTTGGAGGTGACAAAAAAATATACATAAAAAGAGACAATAACATCTATAGTATAAATATGTGAAACTTTGAACTCAAATTACTAAGAACATGTGTAATGTAGAGGTAGAATTCAACAAAAATTTCAAGTTTCTAAATGGAATAGTATGTAATGATAGAAAAGACAAAAAAAATTAAGTTCGTTAATGTGTAGTATGGAGAATAGCTACGAATTCTGTAAATTTTTCCTATGAACTTTATTAGTTTGTAGTAATTCTAACGAACTTTATTTGTTTGTAGCAATTCTAACGAACAAATGAAATTCGTATCATATATAAATAATCAATTTTTATTATATATTTAGGTTCTTACGAACTACATTAATCCGTAAAATTCATACGAATAAATGTTGTTCGTAAGAAGTATTTTATTTTATTTTTTACGAATTTTTAACTGTTGGATCCCAAAATAAAATAAAAAAAAACTCAAATATTAATGTGGAGTGATCCCTCACTATGTCATATAAGAAAAATATCATTGTATCCTATCGTGTAAGGAATTTTTTGTAAATAATTAAGAATGATATTTTATAGCTTAAGATAGTAAGTAGGATAACTTTTCCATATTATGTAAATATATTGGTAGACTAGTGTATTATAACAAATCATTTTGTTCACATTACATGGGAAAAAAACTATCAGTTAATATGTTTTATTATTATAAATACGTAGAAGTGTAAATGAGTCGAATCGAACTGAGTCGAACAGTCGTAAAATAAATAAGGATTACTTGGATTTTGGCCCCCATTTGTTTTTGTTCATTTGGGGATTAACCCTCAATTAAAAAACATTGTTGGACAAGTTTTAACTTTTAGCGACATGAAAAATATGTGTTTCTAAAAATATCAAAAAAATTAAAAAAGTGTCGCTAAAAGTGAAACACAGGTCAGTTCTATGATAGTTGTTAATTGGGGTTAAAATCCAAACGAGTATAACTAATAGAGGCCTAAACCCAAATAACCCAATAAATAACTAAAATCATCTACATTCAAGTTGAACCATAAAGATAACACACTTAAAAATATGTTCAAACATGATTCATTTATCTAGGAGCCTATCTTGTAAAAGCTTGTATTAAAACTAACATAATTCGAGATTGAGTACCTTGATTAATTTTACACCCGACTTCGAAAGAGGATTTGTGAAAGTTTCAACAATTTGGAAGCATGTGTTTTTGTAAAATTCATCTTTACTTTGTCTCCTGAGATAATGCTGTAATTAGACATAACCACTTGATTCTTAAAAATTTAGACTTAGCTTCTCGAATGTACATTATTCCACTTGTGCCTTATACATTGACTCTTTTGTACATTATGCATACAGTGAATAAGTCTAATTATTAAGAGGGTTATTTGAGATTTGCCCCCACTTATTCTTTGTAATTAGTTGAAATCCTGTAATTTTCATTTCTTGGAATTTGCCCCCCCAAATTGACCTTTTAGTAACGTAAAAAGTGTCATGAAAAATTTTACTAAGTATTTTTTGCTACACTTTTTCTATCGATAAAAGTTATTTTTGAAATCAAACCCTAAACAATACAAATGTTAAGAATGAAAGTCAAAAAATGAAAAAATAATAAGGGCTAAACCCCAAATCACCCTTAATAAAAAAAATATTTCTAATACAATATTATCATATTATAATAAAAATACCCTTTTTTTTATACTTAGTTAAAACTTATTATTTGTCCAAGGTAGGGCTCGTCCCATTATGCCACGTGGCATGAGGTCTTTTTGGACTTTTTCCACATGAGATATGACACATGGAACGTCACTATCAAAGAGGAGAGTGGGTGGGTAGTGATGGGCTAATCACCTTCAGACAAGCCTTGATTAAAGTGCCATTTACTTATTAACCATATTTTTCATCTTAATTACAATACAACCATTGCTAGCTTTCGTCTCATCAATTATTCATTAAGTAAATGCCAAAAGTACCCCTTGGTTTTATAACTTATTTCATATGCATCCAGATTTCTTCTCCTCCCACTTTATTGGTTACGTAGTTAAAGAATTGGAAAATTTAGGCGTTGTTTGGTTTGCAATTATAATTTTGTTTTATGTGTTTAAATATAATTTTGATAAAAAATTTCGTTTGACAATTTGTTTTTAAACACAGAATTATAATATTCCTGTGTTATAATCAAATTTTTCAGAAAACAGATTTTGGGTGTTTCATAACATCTGTTTTTTTTATTTTTCAACTCAAAATTATTCATTCTTAATATTTTAAAGCAATTATACCTTAATATATAATATACATACATAATACATTAATGTGTGTAATTCTTATAAATAAAAAATATATATGTACATATACACAAAATTACGTATGGAATAATATAAAGTTAAATAATATTATCAATGGATACATGATACTTATATATAGTTTTATACATATATTATTAATGTATGGAATAATATAAAATATACATATAATACATATGTATTAAAAAATATTATCAATTCATGTATGTATATAATTTTATAGTGAATTATATATGCGACATCATTATAAATATATATATATATATATATATATATATATATATATATATATATATATATATATATATATATATATATATATATATATAGAGAGAGAGAGAGAGAGAGAGAGAGAGAGTTAAACTCCCTAACATACCTCATTAAATATACCTAAAAATACATGATATTAAATGTACGTGTATATAATTTATGATGTATGTATGTATGTATATGTATAAATTCATGTATTATGTATGTATGAAAGTTATATATATATATATATAAACTCCACAACATACCTCATTAAATATACCTAAAAATACATGTTATTAAATGTACATGTATATAATTTATGATATATGTATGTATGTATACATTCATGTATCATGTATGTATGAAAGTTTTATGTATGTTTATATGTACATACATATATATCTATACACACACACACACACACACACACACGCATATGTATGATATAAATATACATATTTGTCAATTTTGTCAAATTTTCAAAAAACTGTATTTAAAAACAGTGTTTAAATCGAATTTTCTGAATAGAGAACCAAACAGGCCCTTAGTTTTCCTCCACCCTAGATATTTTTTTTTTTAGGTTAGGACAATTTTAAAATGTTTAAAAATAAGGTCCATCCTTATTCAACTGTTCAAGAAAGTCCATCTATGTGTAATACTATACGTGTGATTCGATACCCCTCCCCCTTCCCTCCTTAACCATACCATGACAAACCACTAATTAAAAAAATTGAATTGCTAAAATATTTACTCAGGGTGAGAACTGCCATGCTAGAGGTGGGGGTCGTTTGAGGGGGAAGTGTAAGAAAATATTTAATTGATACGCGTGTCCGTTATCACTAACGCGGATCAATTATGACATAGGAATTAAAATTGATGGGTTGTGAGATAATTTTTGTTAAGATCCATTAAAAAGTTCACTTTTAAATCCACTTGTGATCCTCTCTCTCTCTCTCTCTCTCTCTCTCTCTCTCTCTCTCTCTCTCTCTATATATATATATATATATATATATATATAGAGAGAGAGAGAGAGAGAGAGAGACACTCATACAAACTAAATATATATACCGCTCGCTCAAACCATTTTTTAAAAATATTTTTGAGTAGAACTTTTTTATGTAGTATTTAAACATTTCAAGGGACTTGTATAAAAAAAATCCGCTCAAAATAATTTTTTTTGTCATTTTAAAAAAAAAAATCAATCAAAATTTCGTAGCTTTTAAAATACTTTAAAAGTTGTAAAAATTTAATCGATTCTTTTAAAATAATAATAAAATATTATTTTGAATTGATTTTATTATATGAATTTCCTGAAATATTTAAGCATTATATAAAAAATTAAAGCAAAATATAAATTTTTTTACTACGTTAAAAAAATAAATATGTATATTTGATCGGTATACTTAACATGTATAGAAGTTTCACCTATCTGCATATATATATATATATATATAAATACAGTACGTTAATGATTGTGAGTTGTCTGGTGTTGCCATAAATCTGTTTTTAGTACTACCATTTTCCCATGATTCTTTACTCTAGTGTGTTTTATAATTTTTGTGAATGAATTTGAAAAGATATTCAGTAAATAGCTAAAGTTGAAGATTGGTGCACTTTTAGAAAAGGACATAACGATGTTCTCGAGAGAGAGAATTTTATTAATTTATTATAATATGTACTTGAATTGAAAAATATTATTTTATTTATATATTAAAGGACAAAATGACCATTTTACAAAGTCATTTAATCAATTCAATTGAATTTGTTCGACCATAGAACAAATATATAGTGGAGGTGAAATACTTAAATAATTTAGAAAAGAAAAAAAAAATCTGTTACAGTGGTTTTGAAATTAAAAATAATAGTATGTATAATTATTGGAAAGCTAATATAATCATGTGTAATAAATCTTATACTACGGAAGATAAGTGTAACAACTTCAAAGACTAATATGTCATTGAATTCATTAAAGGCCAAATTTATTTATTTAGTTAGTTTGATCAAGGTTTTAAAAAATGCGGAACGTGATCGTGTTGTGGAGGTCAAGTATTATTTTTTAGAAGCCTAGACGGGCCTTAGGGGTAAAAAAGTGTGAAAAGGTATTTAGGCCTTTTTAAAAATATTTTAACATTTTTAACTATTACAACGCTATTAAAAATACTAAAATGGTACATACCTTAAAATATGTTTGAATATGTGCAAAATAAAATATTACTTTTTTTAAATACTAAGAAAAAAACAAAAAAATAAAAATGTGCATTTTTTTTTAATGAGAGGGAGAGAGGTTTGGAATACCATTTGTCTTTTAATTGTTTTGAATGAGATATTGCCCGATTTTTTTTAAAAAAAAATCTTTAAAAGGCGATATTGTTTCACTAAAGCGTTTTTGTTTTAAAAAAAAATGTGCCTTAAGTTTTTTACCAAGAATAAGGTATAAAACGTTTAAGACGAAACGTTTCTCCAAACTCTCAAGCCTAGGCGTCCCTTCTATAACACTGATTTTACTTATAAGAGGTAAAATATTATACTGTCAATTAATTATGTCAAATCATATCCATATCATGTATCATGTATCATGTAATGTCTAGTTCGTTAAAATAATTATAATTTGTACATCACCATTTATTCTAAATGGTTTACAACACTTTATACATTTCAAAACATAATTGAAATCTTTGTCACAAGGCATTTACTTTTGATTGAATTCAATAAATGTTATCCAGGTTATAGTTAGAGTTGCAAGCCTGTAACAAAACAGCACCTTAAATTCCACAATAACACTTTGAGGAGTATCAATCAAGTGACCTTTGTAAATGCACCTACTCATTAACTCATTCATAATAAGGCATTTAGGAAAGTTAAAAGCTTATTGTCACTTGGCACAATAATTTGATGTCAACTTTGATGTATTTTTGCTTTGAAGGCAAAGGTAATTTGTGGGGCACAACTCCTTTAGAATTATTAAATATACATGGTAATGTGTTTGATCTTATTTATTTATTTTCAAATCAATAGTTTAAATTTAAATTATATTTTGAGAACTAATTTTCAAGTATATTTGTTTTCAACACATACTATTAGTAATATTATGTAATTGTAATAATCTATTTTGAAATTGTTGATATAAGAACTTACGCCTTCATATTATTTTGAGCACGATGCCTCAATATTTAACATAAATGAATAACTGGTATTAAAATAATCCACCACTAAATTTTCTAAATATTACATTTATTGTAAAAACTTTTCAAGAAATAATAAATACTAGTGGTTAAATATTATTGTAACATTTTAAGAATTAATAACATACCATTATTATTAACCAAATGTCAATAGTGACTGATCTAGAAATTTAATTTTTGGGGTTGTCATTATTTTAGGGGTTTTCTTGAGATTATAAAGAAAATAATTAATTAAATATTTTATTTTTACGCAATTAAATAATTACTCAAATAGTCAACAGACAACTTTAAAAATTTAGTTTCAACAATGAACAAAAACAAGATAATGAACCAATTCAAAAACTAAGGTTAAAAGTTAGGCCACATTAACAAAATATTAGGGCATAAGAGAAAATAGAGCTAGAATTTTGGTATCTTTGAGACTTAAATTTATAAATTTAAAAATAATACCCTATACTTATTTAACATGTATGTACTTGCTAAATTTTGTAAAAAGTTCAGTTGTGCCAACCTCCACCCCCTTATGGTGAGCCATCTCTTATTAGTATAAGGATAAAAAAACTATGTATAGTAAATTGTAAGAAAAAAACTACTAATTATTTTAACATTAAGTTATATTCAGTTTTATTAATTTGTGTGGAAAAAAAATGTGAGCAAACATATGGTACAATTAC
This sequence comes from Sambucus nigra, assembly GCA_949130495.1. Classification (NCBI taxonomy): domain Eukaryota; kingdom Viridiplantae; phylum Streptophyta; class Magnoliopsida; order Dipsacales; family Adoxaceae; genus Sambucus; species Sambucus nigra. Next base: position 44,168,147 of record OX422215.1, on the reverse strand, counting down.
AATTTACATACAAAACTCTAAACCACTTGATATTTCAATGATGATTGTTTCTAAAGGTCTTTATTAGGATATTCATGAGTCGGATTGATTTGGTTCCACTACGAAACTTGAACTAGGACCAAGGTAGTTCGGTTCACTATTTTTAGAACTAGACCCAAACCGACTCTATGCTAGAACCGAACCAAACTGGACTAGTGGTTTATAGGTCAGGTTGGGTCAGTTCACAGTTCTTTTTATTTTCACTACACAATTCAAACATATCATGATAAGTCCCAAACTTCATCAAGCTACCTTAGCCATTGGGCTCCATGGTTACTTTAAATAGATTGTAGACATGTAGTTCGTGATTCTATGGTTGTTTTGACCTGTGATTTTGTTAAAAATAACTATAGAGCATAACAATTTACAAACTATAAATATGTTCGATAATAAACAAATAGACATACATAATGTAAGAATAAAAACTTTGAATAAATACATATAGAATAATCAAATATGTGAAAAATAAGAGGCGTTGTTTTGTGGCTTTTGGTTTCAGTTTCAAGTACCAGTTTAGTTTGTTTGGTTTAAGCGTAAAACGAACAACCGAGCCTTTCGTTTTTTTAGTTTTGGAACCAAAATCTGTTGGAATCAAAATATTTTTTGTCCTTACTATAATTTTTAAAAAATAAGCTTTGACTTGGCAAGTTATTGAGAGAGAAAGAAGAGTTCGATTTTGCATCCTTCTTGCATTTACTAGTCCCACATCGGTAGCGTGGTTCAACATGATGTAGTTCATCTACACCTATTTTGGGACTAATGATTAAGCCCTTTGTTCTTTATAATTTTGTGTATGTTGGGTGTAAGTACTTCTTGAGCCAAAACCCACACGAGCATGCGCCACCATTGTCGTCTGTTCGACCAACCCATATCCATATCTTAGGTTGGGTGTATTAAATTTTTTGGACAAAAAATAATTGATTTTTTGAACAAAAATTCTGAACGAAATTTCAAAGATATATAGACTTATATACATATTATTTTTCTGACTGCCGAAAGTGGATTATTTCTTTACTGCCGAAGGTGAAAGTCTTTTCAACGGCTCTCCTTAAACTCCTCCCCAATTTCCTCTAACCGTCCCCTTCCTGTTTTCAGCTACAAAAACAAAGCTTTAGCTTTGGTTTTAATACGAAATAAGAACACGAAATGTTCTTTCTCTCTCAGCAAAACATTTTTCAGAACAGTTTGCTCCTTCCCAAATTGAAATTAAGATATTGAGCAACTAATATTTAATGAATGTCAGTATGCCATATAACTACAATCAAAAGGTATATAAGTCATAGTTGATTTTGTACTTGTTTTATCCTGTGAACGACGTGGTTGTATACTGTCTACACAAAGATGGTGGGGTCACGAAATGCCTTAAAGAGAGCGACCTAGTTCGCTTATCCCAAGAATCGTCTACTACATTTTAATAAACAATTGGGTAATGTTGTTTGTTTTTATTGGGTAGTAAATATTTGGATTTCATACCATAGAGTTCATACTTACGATAATCGTATGAGGTAAAAGTTTAATTTTGAGTAGTAAACTAAAATAAAAGATATATTTTGAGTATTCGGTTTCTCGATAAAACTCTTTGCTGTAATTTATAATTATAATATATAAAGTATACCAACAATTTTAAGACATTTTATATCTGTCACGGGGATCGAAAAAATAACTTTATGCTACCATTGGTATTTTCAATTTAAGAAAGGAGCTTGGATTATTTGTTTCAGTTAAATTTCCATTTTGCCTTTATAACTTTTGAAAATTATAAGCTTTGAACTTGTACCTCTTAAAATTAAAGTTTAGCCCCCAGAGTTCTTAAATATTATATTTTGATAAGTAGAAAAAAAAATTGGGTATTTAAGTTAATTCGAAATCGATCAATAATTTTGTGAGAAATTAGAATTTGAACAATAATGAACCCCTCCATAAAAAACTCTTAAGTATGTCAATCTTATTTTTTAGTTATGAATGTAAAATGTTATTTTACACAAGTTGTTATTGTTGAAAATTGAATTGTCTACCTTTTTAGATAATTCATTTGAATCCACATGTGGTTAAAAAAATCAAATGAAAATTTGATATGTAAAAACAAATGAAAATTTATTATATGAAATTAAAAGAAAATTTGATATTTGAAAACAAATAATTTTTTTATATGGAATCAAATTAAAATCTGATATAAAGGTTTCGAAGGGTAAATAATAAATATTTGTGCCTTGCGTTATGTTTACTAGAAAAAAAGTATTTAAATATTTTTTGAAGTGTTTATACGAAAGTATAGTTCATAGTTTTCAACCACACTAAAGAGATTGATGATGGAAAGAAAAAAAAATGTGAAATTTTATGTTTTGAATTTTGTTGGAATATCATCTCAGTTTTTCAACAATATATACACTGAAATTACGTAAATTTTTGTATACATATAATGACAACAAAACCCTATTTGGATGAGATGGTTCCGTAATTTACATAAATTAAAAAAATAAACAACAACTACGCATAATGTATGAGAAAAATTCAAATGGAAATAAATCTCGGACGGCCCAACCTCATTGTCCACTATGCATAGAATTATAAAATAGGACATGATAGAAGACTTACACAATGACTCGATGCCCTCGCAAGTTTTGATGTTCTTCGTTCCTTCAACCTCTACTTAGTGACACGCAAGAGTTCACCCACGCCTCGAAGTCCACCTATAGGGCTCAGGAACCGTCACGCATACGGAGTCCGCCGTATGTAAACTAACGAGCACGGAATCCTCTGAAATAAATAATTTTTAATAATTTAGAGAATGAACACGATGCCAAAAAATCGATCTCAAAACATAAATATATGTAAAATATTGGATCTAGACTAATTGGGTGTAAACATAGATTTTTGTTTTGAAAGTTAAATCATAAACCATAAAAAAAAAAATCTTGGAATTTTTGGAAAGGTATATCTCTCAAAGGATGGTTAAAGTACTGTTTAAAACTGCTATCCTGCACTACTTAAATAGATGGAAAAGGAAGTAATGGAGTTAAAAAAATTGCTAGAAAAATTGAATTTTTTAAATTTGCGTCCGGCTGTTCGAATGAGGTATCATTCTCTATCTAACGACATACTCTTTTTCGTTAGATAATGGATTTAACAAGAATTCAAATGAAATTCCAGGGAAGTCAAGTTTTTCACAATTTTCCTCGTTAGAAGGTCGTTCAAACGAGAGTACTAATATCCTTTGAACAACCTTCGAACTAGTTATGTAATAATATTCCAAAAAGATTTTAAAAAAAAGTTCGTTGAAATCTCATTCGAACAAGGTACCCGTTCTAGTTAGAACGAGGTGTCCATTATTGTTAAAACAACTTATTTAATGAGAAAACAACAAAGCCTAATTTTGACTCGTTTGAAGTTTCGTTTGATCTCGGGTCTACCGAAACCCAAAATGACTTATAAAAAATATCTAAAAATATTTTATCATTAGATTAAAAATATATAGTAACACCTAATAATAAAATATCCAATGCTCAATATAAAATATGCATTCATACATGAGAGATCCTTGGAACCCCAATTGTCACGGTCAATGACCGTGACACGTCCGTGACAACTTTGTCGCGGACTTGTCACGGTCAATGATCGTGACAATTCTGGGCAGAATTTAAAAAAAATCTGCTGGGCAGTATGGCCACCGCCACTGCCCAGCAGTATATTTGTACATGTTATAGCAACGTTGTACCTGTTCCAAACATCATATATCCAACACAAACTAAAGATAATGCAAATATATATTCATGACAGTATAATCCAAATCTTCAAAGTAAAAATAATATACATGACGATATAATCCAAATATAATTAAAATGGACAAACTTAAAAATAATGTTACTACATGTCTTAGATAAAACTGAGGAGGTGAGTAGGCCACACGACATACGAATTGACGCACCCACTAATATACGTCGTGCTGCATTGTTCGCGCAACCACAATAGGGAGTTCTCCTTCCCGGGTATGACATGCGTGACGAGCACCCTGGACTCCATCTCTTGAAGCACACGTCCATGGACTAGTCCACCCTCGACGATGTTCGGGTCCCTCAATCCCCGCCCTATCCGCTGGCCATCAAATATGTCCAATATGAACACGCTCGGCCAACCAATTATCGATAATGGTCTGTTGGAGGGCGTCAAATAGGGAAGTGGATCATCGAAGTACGAACGTGTCGGTGATGAAGCAGCGAGGTCCACATCCTCGTCATCCTGCGCCTCGTCCTCCCTCACCTCCTCGTCCTCCCGCACCTCCTCCTCCACCGCCTTCTCCTTCCCTTTCCCTTTCCCTTTCTCTTTACGGTCTCCACCCCAACGTACGCTTCATGAATGCGTACATATCTTGGACCGTCGCCTCCAAACGGGACAGCTTCGCGTCGTGTGAATCCACCGTTCGAGCCAACCCGGTGTCGCTCGTCTCCAATCCGATGATCCTAGATTTGGCCACCCGCGAGCTCACTCCCCTTGTCCTCCCCTTGCGATCAGAGCCAAGCACTTGGCTGAGTGCGTCTGTGGACAAAGATGCCTTATCGGCATCAGACTGCGACTCATGCACTTCCTTAAGCTTTGCCTGAAACGACAAAAAGCACATGATTAGTAAAATAAGTAAACTAAAAAATTATAACGTAATTAACAATAATTAAACTGTCGGATTACTTACAATCGTGGCCGCGACGCTCGGGGACACCTCCTTGTCCTTCCCCTTCTTCGTCCGAAGAGCCACATAAGTATCGAGCCTATGTGGCTTACCCCCTGGCCCACTCCCTACCCCCTGAAATAAAATAAAGTAAAGTAAAATTAGTATCGGCCCCGCAAAGTAAAATAATATCCAATAATATATTTCTGTAGTTATAGATAAATTAAATATTACCTTCATCCTATGCTCCACCTCAGCGTAAGAGGTCCGGCCGGAGTAGTGCACGTCCGTCTTTTTAGCCCGATTTTCCCTCCCCGATTGGCGAGATGCCAATTGTCGATCCTCGATCTCATTGTCAATGAACTTTTGCCATTGTGCCAATGAGATCGGCTCCTTGGGCGGGACGGATCCGCGCCATTGTAAAATGGTCTCTCGTGTTTTTCCAAAGTACCGTGTCCGCATATTTTTTTTCCACGTCTTGTGTTGCTCCCTCAACTGCTCGAAGACGGAATCGCGTAGCTTTGGATCCAAGTTGAATTGTTCCTGTCCAACAAATACAATGTTAGTTGCGAATAAATATAAATATAAATATAAATATAAATATAAATATAAATATAAATTGAAATATTCATATAAATATTACCTGTAGTGCCGCCCAAACAGCTAACTTGAGCTCATACGGCACCTCCTTCCAACTCATAAACCCCGGGCCGATGACCGTCTTTAGCAGCTCGAGGGATCTCGCTAAAAGCTCCGACTTGTTTTCGACGGTAATCCCAAATTTTCCATATTTGGGGAGCCTAGGGGCGGAGGAGCCCTCGTCGCCTCCGCTACCACCGAACCCAGACGACGACATCATCATAAACAGCATCATCATCTTCGCCCTAACATCTGAAGGAGACATTTTTGCTGTAAAAAAAATGTTATTAGTACAGATAGAAAAAATGTTATTAGTACAGATAAAAAAATGTTTCGTCTATATTATAACGTATGTGTAAGTTCCGTCAATACCACCCCCGCCACACGCACACACACACACACACACACACACACACACACACCACCCCTACCCACCCCACCCCACCCCACCCCCGCCACACGCACACACACACACACACACACACACACACACACATATTTTGAATGAAAATATCAATTATTTATAAAATTGATGTCTACTTGCTTTGCAATCAAAGGTATTTATCTTTAGGGGTTTGTAAATTTAGGATTTATTGTAATATGTATTTTGAAAATAGGACAACAAACATTTTATTTATGATTTTAGTCCCTATTTTTTAATAAAACCGCTGGCGCGGACCCATATTCATAAAACGTTAACCAATCATAACATGCCACGTGTCCCTTTAATTTGAAAATAGGGACAAAAAATGGAAACAAAATGTTTGTTGTCCTATATCCATAATCAATATTATTTTAAGTCCTAAAATTACATAATCTATTATCTTTATAAGGATAAAATTATCTTAAAATGATTGGTAGGGAATGTCTATGAGGTGGATGATAATTTATTTGATATTTTATTTTATTTCTTTTGGTTAGGTTATTAAGACTTTATTTGAATTGATATCTTAGTAATTATTATTTAATATTTATTTTGAGCAATTATCTTATAGTAGGATTATTATCCTAGAAACAATTCTATCAATTCAAATAAATAGATATCAATTCAAATACATGTCTTGGATATCAATTCCCACTAGGGGTGGCAATTCGTGTGCGTCGTGTCGTGTTCGGGTCGTGTCATGTCGGGTTCGTGTTAAGTATTAGTCAACCCTAACCCGACCCATTTAACTAATCGTGTCAGATGAGCAAACACTAACCCGACCTATTTATTATCGTGTCGTGTTCGGGTTGACCCGCATAACCCATTAAGTAAAATATAAAATAATTTTTTTCTTCTCTCTTAACCAATCATAGCACTCATACGCCTACAATAACTTAATTTAATTAATTTCAAATTCTTGCAACACATAAATAATTTATCATCCGAGTTCGTGTCGAGTTCGTGTCGGGTATCGTGCCGTGTCAAAAATTGTCACCCCACCCCACCCCTGCCCCCCTCCACCACCACACACACACACACGCACACCCCACCCCACCCCACCCCCTCCCCCACCACACACCACCACACACACACACACACCCCACCCCTAACCACCCCCTCCCCCACCCCCTCCCCCACCACACACCACCACACACACACACACACACCCCACCACACCCCACCCCACCCCCTCCCCCACCACACACCACCACACACACACACACACACCACCCCTAACCACCCCCTGCCCCACCCCTCCACCACCCCCTCCCCCACCCCTCCCCCACCACACACACACACACACACCCCACCCCACCCCACCCCCTCCCCCACCACACACCACCACACACACACACACACACACACACACACCACCCCACCCTCCACCACCCCCTCCACCACCCTGCCCCACTCCCTGCCCCCCTCCACCGTCCCCACCCCCTCCCCCATCCTGCCCCACCCCGCCCCACCCCCCACCCCCTGCCCCCCTCCACGCACACACATACACACATATATATATACACATACACACAAATATACACACAAATATATATATAAATGAAAGAGAGAGAGAGAGAGAGAGAAAATGGACCTGAAAGTAGAGAGAGAGAGAGAGAGAACAGCGTCGAGAGAGAGAGAGAGAGATGGAGGGAACGGCGCGGAAGGGAAAAAAGAAGGGGGGGTAGGGTTTTTGCTGAGAATATTGTCACGGTCGTGTCAAGGTCTTTGACCGTGACAAGAATTTAAATAATTGTCACGGTCATTGACCGTGACAAGTCCGTGACAAGTAAATTTGTCACGGGCTTGTCACGGTCATTGACTGTGACAATTCGTTGTCACGGTCGTGTCAAGGTCAATGACCGTGACATAAAACGCGTGTTTTTTTGTCACGGTCAATGACCTTGACAAGGCTGGCCGGCTGAAAGGTGACAATTTGCCCATTTTGGTGTAGTGTGCTCTATGCCAAAATGGCTGCTACATTTTGGAAGCATATAAACACCGCTTGGTTGCTACATCTAGAATCATATAAACACTGCTAAAAGGGATAGAACCCCACCCCGACTCGGATGTCGGTGAGACTGCGGTGGAAATTTTAAAAGCCTATAACGTTTGTTATACCCGACGGACAGTAGCAATAAATGGTGGCTACTGCCAGCGGAATAACAGTATACCATGATCGAGTTACTCGCTAGATCTTTACTGCTCTAATACCATATAGAAATGAAGAAAATGAAACAATTTTTAAAAGAGACAAAGAAGACTTTTTATTCCATCTTTCATAATTTACAACGCAACACCCAATTGGGTTTCATAGCTGCTACAATTACTTAACAATAGGAACTACCTAACAACATAGTAGGAACTAATCAGTTAATGATAACAACTATCTAAAATGAGGTTGACTGAGTTTTAAGTAAGCCATACAGTTCGGTCAATTCGGTTCCTTGTATTTCTCAATAGACAACACACAAAATCAAAGGTTAAAATATCGATAGCGCACAAGGGTAATCAGATCTAAAAACTTGACTAACGTCGTTCGAGTCACTTACGCTATGTCATTCGAATGAAATTTACCCTGTCGTTCCTTGCCTGTATTGCACGACCCTTCGCGCGACCTACTATTGTAAGTCAATAGCACGTCGTTAGATGCACCGCATTTTACGACCTTTCTCATGATCTTCACACTGTCATTCGAACGACAGCCCTTGTCGTTTGGACGACCCTTTTTTATTCTTCTATTTATTTTTCTCCAATCTTATCCATAATTATAATTAACTCCACCTCAAACACAATCCATATATAGTTTTAATTAAATCTTTAGGGCGGGGTATTATAAACTTCCCTCCTTAGGGAATTTTGTCATTGAAATTCTCGATCCATCAATCCTCAAGCTTATGGGGTCCGCCAACTTCTATTCTAAGTCCCATAAATCCTCCAAGACAAACTATCGAAGTACTCAACACTAAGGTCACCAAATTCTCAATATGCGATATACCCTATTACTCACCATTTCACTGGCAATGACAATACATAATCGACTTCGAGTCTCCACTCGCCTTATGACCAAATCCAAACTCTTCCTAGAATTATTTATGCTAGTACTTAAGACTTACCAGAGCCCCTATAGGAAAACCATTTATAGACATAAACGCTCACCCAAAGCAAATCATAATACAACCAACCGTTATACATACTACCAAAATCACACTTGTTTAGGACCGAGCATCTTGTGTTACATAAACTTCTAGGTTATCCTAATTATATAACTATATTAACCAAACCCGGTTCACCGTGCTCTCACGGGCCTAACCGCACCGTACCATGACATGGAACCAATCAGATTCACCACATAGGTGAGAATACTGATTCCCAATTATCGAAACTGAAAGGAATCAGGAGAGTCAGAAGGAGCAAACCACTGTCCCGAGAAATCTCGTTCATAAGCGTCCATCCCTGATTTACGAAAGTAAACCCACGTCGTGCACTTAAAATCATGACACGCATCCTCAAAACTCTTATCGAGCACCAGTTCTGTCCATATACACTGACCTGTGTCGCTAGCCATGACGAATCGAATCCTAACCATTCATCCTTATAATACGAACATAATTTACGAATCGATAGTCCTTTAAGAATTCAATGCTCGACTTCCCTCCTTGGGATTAAGTCCCTACCTCATCCTCGACATAAATGAATCATCCCGATTGGCGAATACCTCATGCCTTAGTCATTGATCTTTCCCAATCACTATTGACGACGTTACTAACCTACTGTAACTAGGATATTATCTACTTTACATATTGTGATCAAAATTTTAAACTTCCATACTCATTACCTGGTTCAGGAGAGACACTCACCTAACCGTGTCCCTATTTGACCACACGAGATTGCCACCAAACCTACCGTCAGTTTTCACCCACACAATACGTGACGACCACAGCCATCGTTATTAACATTTTAATGGTAGTAAGTACCACATCGAGCTATTACTTCTAACTCATAATAACTTGGCAAGGCGTGCCAATAACTAATCCTTCCATTAATAAGGCTACCCTAGCATATATAATCTACACCCCAACATAACAATCATATTTCGATGCTACTCCACCTTAATTGCCATTTTCTGAATTTTCCACATACCTTCATCACTCTAAGACTCGAATATGTTTCCTAACACATCCCAAAATTGAGTATCACTATACCCATATTAGTCATTCCATGACATCCTAGCAACACTCTTATAACGACACCACTATCGTCCTACCTTAGGGATTGTACCATCATTTTGTGCCGATTTGAAAGCCACGCCCGATACGTACACTACACGACCCTCAACCTGGAATCATCACCTGCCCCTCAACATAATCGTTGCTAGAGTGCTAAAGCTCCTTCACAACAAACTTAATTCCTCCTAAGAACACCAAACATATTTCACGTAAAATTCCCAAAACCTGATAAGGTTTCGTTGTCCATGCATTTATCACCATAGGTGCACTCTACAAACCCTACAATACTTACATTGATATTACTTGGTACTCACAAAGACACTAGTCTACGAGCTTTTAACTATAGCACACCATAATTTCCAAACGCCTCAAGGCATCAAAACATTCGATATTTATCCTCAATGATGCCACATAAAAATTTTCCTATGGTTACCTCAACGTGCCTATGAACTACTCACACGCTAGGATTACCTCGCACCTAGCCACGACTTCGGTGTCTAAATCGAGTTTCAAAACTTATATACTACTCTTACCTTTATTCCAAACGACTATGACTATAAGTCATGCACAAACCATAATTAATGCTACTGCGGGTCATGGTAGGGTACAAGACGTCGCTCGTAACCTATAAACCTCAAGGTTTGCCTCACCCAAATCCTCAATGACTGTTCAACTATGGTATCTAAATTGACGTGCTAGGTAAACACCACACCATGGGTTTACCTACAAATTAACGCAACTATAAATCTTGGTAGGATACGGATGTCGAGTATTGCCTATAAATACCAAGGTCCATACCACAGACGCCGCATGAGATCCTTTTCCTCAATATCCCATTATAATGAAGATACACCCAACCTAAGTCCTCAACCAAAGGAGCTAATATGTTCTCACCCCAAAGTCAATAATTATGAATGTCATTCATCTATTTAGTCTCCATACATGAGATACACAACCTTTACCAATGGGTCACAGCCAACACTACTCAATATTTCCACTAACAAGGCTACTCTCATCACCAAGGTCATTTCACATGACATCTCATACAAGGTACGACATTACCACTATCATTTTACACAACTTCATTTGTTCACCAAACTTCCATCAATTGAAATATCACCCCAATGATCAAATTTACCTAATTACATCACCGATATTAACTACCCATAAGCGTCGTACCTAATGGTTACATATACCTTTTAATCACCAATCATTAGTGCCTAGTCTAGACACCATAACCATCAACTTCTACTGTCGACTACATGCAACTCGTGCTACTTACCAATTGGGCGTCGTTTCATTCTATCTACACCTTACTTGGTTCTATGCCATTAAAATTTCAACATAAGCACGACACACTAACAATCACAATGTCACCATTATACGCTAACATGGACACCCATAAATTACTATAATTCTAATTAGAAATGCGAAATTAATTAATAACTATCAACTTGATCACATTCCACTTGGTACTAACTTGCTTATTGTTCGTACCCCTTTGACTTTAACATCGAGGACACGAACTAAACCATCGTCGAACAAGCATAACCGATCCAAACCACACCGACGTCGAAAGATCTAATACCGACCTCACCATGTCACTCCCGAAAGAAAACTTGAACCTAGAGCTCTGATACCATTTGTAACGCCCCGATACAGATTTATGGGTTACCCGTGAGTCAATCTGGTCCGACCCGTGAAGCATCCTTTATCTTTGACTCATTTGAGTCTTCATTATATAAGAGCTCATATAGTTTGGAAATAGGGATAAAATTGTGTCTATGCCTAGATGAACCAAAAAGCCTCAGAATCTTCATACCTACATTGATATTCCTCAACAACTTCTTTATGGTATATCACATACACCACACACTAGGACTGCATACATATAATCTTTCATTCACATAACGACCTTGTGTGAGTTAAATCCCCTAATATGGTTTTAAATAATTTTTGGGATTTAATTAATATTTTTTAAGAATTTTATATTTTTTTGGAAATTAAAATTGGAAATTAATAAAGTTATTGGGTTGATTTGTAAATATATTTTATGCCTTAAATCTATCTTGGGTAGATACCAAAAGCGACAGAAACATTTGTGGGTGGAAATCGATTTTTTATAAACTCAAAAACACGCGTTTGAGAGTTGATCTTGAGCCTACACGTGTTGCACACAGAACAGGTCGATTTGTATTCCTTATCACTTACATACCTATTACTTATTCTGGACCCTTGGATCCTCTTAATCTACGGTCTGCATGTGTTTGGATCTAATCCCAGTGCGATGGTTTTAACCAATCAGAGTTGGACTTTTCACCGCTTTCTGTGAACCGTTAAATTTGCATCATTTTAACTTCCATTAATCTCAGCCCTTGAATTTGAACCATCATTCCAAATCCTTGTATCACCAGTATAAATAGATGCCTTGGGTGAGGCAATTAGAGACTTTTGAGATTTCCTCATTTGAGAGAAAAAATAGAGAGTAGAGAGAAGATAGAGAAAAGATAAGAGAGAGAAAGGAAACCCTAATCCAAACTTCGTCAAACCCTGTTCCAGAAATGCTTTTCTGAGATATTAAACCTGAGAGTTTAGTTCATGATTTTGAGAAGATAATCCTCTCTTGTTCTTAATCATCCTTCCAACTTAATCACGTTGGTAGATTTTTCAGTTTCTCAACATAGAAATTTGAGATCTCGTCTCTTCGATACAAATCACATAGATAGTTCACTGTCTTGATTTCTTATTTCGAGAAATCTTATTTGTTGGTTATTTTAAAACTGATTTTATGTTTTCAAACCCTAAACCAACAATATTCATTCTGATTTCATTTTACTCAAACTATCAGACTAAGATCTAGTTTTGAGATCTTGATTGGGGATTGCACTTTCTATATAATATTTTTAAAACCTGAAAGTGTTAGGATCTTGGATATTTCTCAACAAGATTCCCTCTTGATCTGCAGATATTTTGAAAGGTCTAAAAGTTTGATTTAGTTTTGACTAAACTGATTTTAAAATTTCTTGTATATCTAGTGATTTTGTAATTTGTTAAATCATTATGGTTGTATTAAGTGTGAGTGTGTTGCATGCTTATGTTAGAGAGCACATCACCACTACCCTTTCACTCTGCCACACTTAAAGTGCTAGTTGTATGATCCTGAAATTATTTGAGTCAACGTAAAGACTGGAACCAAGTAAAGTTACGAAGCTAGAGAGAACATCAACAAAAACAACCTTCAGAGAAGTCGGATCTAATCCAAAGGAGTTGGTAATGATTCTGAACTTAGTTTAGGTGTGTTTGTGTGGTTTGATTATTAAACAGCTTGTAATTTGTTACTATGATTTTAGTGGATTTTCGTTTTGTGACGTAGAGGCCACCGCGAATGTTTCCCATAATGGGTGGGGTTTTACCACGTTAAAAATTACTTGTGATCTTCCTCATTTTCTCATCACCTTCTTCCTAGCAGTGTTGATTTAATAGTTTAAGTTTTGTTTTTCAAAACTGGTTCATTCTAGAGCTGAAATAACTCGTTCAAACTCTTTCAAACTATTTTAAAAATCTTTTTAAAACACATTTTATGTTAAGTTTTATTTTGATTAAAAGAGTTTCTTCAACAAACAGTTCTGAGCCATCATTACAAAAAAAAGTAGCTTTTGAGACGGTGGCCTAACAGTCCCAAAAGATGGTTTATCCATCTCAGATAATTTTTGGGACGGTATTTGGGACGGCTAGGGGGGTCTTTTTGATAGGGGGTTATAAATACTTTTTGTGACGCCATAACCATCTCAAAAGATTTTTTTGAGACAGAAACAGATCCGTTTCAAAAACTCATCATTTTATATGACCCTTTTGAGACGGTAAGGGAACTGTCCCAAAAAGGTGCTTTTGAGATGGGAATTAACCAGTCTCAAAAGGTTACTATTTTCAAAGACCTTTTTGAGACGGCAAGAAAATCGTCTTTAATATATTTTTGGGATAACTTTAACCATCTCAAAAGAGGCGAAGATATCTTAAAATTTTAGCACCAATATATTAGGGAGAATAAAATATATCGGTAAAGTTTTATACATAATTGAATTACATTTGAGACAATTTATTAAAGTGTCACCAAATGACCAAAAAAATATAATACATAAGATGATTTTCATCTAACACAACGAATCATTTTCATTGAACAATAGTTAGAGTTCTTACAAGCATCTCTAAATATTCATCAAAACAAAAATTATAACACTAAGTTCAAACATTCGACTTGACAATAAAAATACATTAAATTCCTATACTCCAAAACATGGAATGCTTTTAGCAAATTAACCCTGCAATCTTAAAGTGTACGACCTCCAAAAGCACTTATTATCATTGTATGTTCTACAAACGTTGTCACCTACAAAACAAATAGTGCCATTATGTCAAAATTAATATCCCACTCATCACAAACAACATAAATTTTAAACTACGATATATTTTTAATAAATCTCTAACTACTATTATTTTTAAAGAAAATCGACAAAGTCTCCTTTTTTTTATTCATGAAAATCACAGGTAGTCAACCTGTATTAAACATTAAAACTGATTCTAGGAATACTATACACCAACTAATAGCAAATTCTCACCGCCACCATAACAATTCTCACCGCCGCCATTGAAAAATTAACTTTAAAAGAGAGAATTTCTCACCAACTACTAAACAACTACGACAAACCTAAAATAACCAATAACTACTATTTTAAAAAAATAAACAGAGTCTCCTTTGTTCATTCATGAATATCAACCTGTTTATAGGTTATAATTCACCCAAACAACTCACTAATTAATTACCACAACATGGTAACATGTAACTTTAAAATGGAGAATTTTTAATTGTATGAGCTACATCAATCTCATAATAATAAATAATAATAAATATGTATTATTACCTAGTCGGTACGAGTCATTGAGATACTATTTTAAAAAAAACATCAATCTCATATGTATGTGTATGAATTGGCAAGTAGAGTTTTGAACATACTTGGTTGACCATCTTATACTTTTTCAGTATTACTTCCAAAGAGGAAAATCAAAGTATTAGGCAACAGTGCGATAAACTTTAAATCAAAGAATCAGTAGCACTGCCCATCTTATACTTGTTTAGTAGCACACCTATTTAGTAGCATTACACATCAGTAGCACTGCCCATCTTATACTTGTTCAATAGCACACCTGTTGAGTAACACACCTGGTTGCACTACCCATCTTACAACCTGTCATCCAAATTGGCATTCTATTATCATTCCAAGAATGCCTATTCAGTGATGTCCTAAGTACGAGTTTTGTGCGTAATTCTATATGGAGTCTGTCTACATTTTAGGCATATATGCTTTAATATAAAACACAACGATGCGTATTGAAATTTGGGTGAAAACAACAGACCTTATTTTTGCCAGCATTGGTTTGGGTAGCAGTGCCATCAGTAGCCATCTCGGACTCCTTCTTGAAGTCATCCTTGAGGTCAACCACTATGCTCTTGCTCTCCAAATTAAAAATCTTGATACTCGATTCAGTTGCGGCACAAAGCCAGTACATGTTAGGAATAAAGCTTTGAAAAGAAATTAATATTTTTTTTACTGAAAAAGATTACTATATTCCCATTTAAAAAATGGACCAAATGCCTCAACATTTTAACAACTAAATGCTAACCTGAACCCCCTTTGCATTAAGTGAAGAACTAAAACTAGACTCTCCCAAAAGGCAAAGGAGGCTGGGATAAGTCGTAATTTCCTTGGACTGCACTCGAAGGCTTTATAGGACCGCTTCCACTCATGAGTTAGGGAATATTTTTTCTTCGAAAAGGTTATTATGCACTTCAAAGATGTCATACTGCTACATATATAGAGAATGCTTGTAATGACGAGATTGATGAATTGTATTCAACTGAGTAAAGTTCATTCTTCAATGGTGCAAGACTGAAGATCGGCTTCTTCTTTTGGTGTCCGTCCTGAACGAAAATTTTAAGATGATCTGAGGTAGAGCAAGATATAGATGGCCTAATCTTTCTGCTTTTGTCTTGATCGGTGATAACACGTAATTTGCAACCAACATCCACAATCACAAGATCCATCAGATCTCCATCGAGTTATTAATGGGGAAGGCACTCGTTTGGTAGGTACCCCATGAATACCACCCGGAAGAATAATTACTGTGGATTTGCATTTTCACCAGTAAACCTATTTGGTGTGTAATGATTGTTATATCACTCTCATCTCCACCGTCACTTTTCTCACATGGATCCTTCACAACAATGGCAACTACCTCCCTGTATGGCACCAACTCGGGTGTTTCTTTATCTGTCTGTCCATGGTCAACACTTTACAAAGTTGACTCTCTCACAACAAATTATTCTTGAATATATGAGTTGAAAACTTTCATCTAGCCCACCATGCTATAGCCAAAGCCATAAACTTTCCCTTTAGAACCTTGATTTATCCACCCCCGATCTTCTTCTTAATTTCATGAACAGAGTAGAAGGCATAAATCAGGGTGGAATTTTCCTTCTCAGATATTCGTATTTTTTCACTGAGGCAGCAAGGATGTCACTGTTATTATCAACAACAATTTTAAATAGAGGGAGTCCATTTTTAATTATAATCTGCAGAAGAGCTTGAATACTTAATGGACGCATGCGTCTTATTCTGAGGCAATTCGCTCACATAATCCGAATGTACTTTGGATGGTTGAGGAGTCTCAGCTGAATGGGTTCCCTTGGCTTCAGCAGTGGGTCCAGTAATATTCTCATAGGGCTGGACCTGGATCTATTACTACAATTGGGCTTTTCACCACTAAAACTGTCCAAACCAGTAGAACCTTCAGACCTTATTGGGACCGACTTGTAAACATGTTGAATTAAGAAGCAATGAAGTTGGCCAATAACCTGAGTCAAACTTGATTTCTACATGAAAAGCTAAAGCTGCCCAGTTTGGGCGCAGCAGTTATCCCATCTGGTATGGCCTGAATCCTATCTGCCAGTGCGAGGGCCAAATTATTATAGGCAGCAAATTGTTCAGGTGAAAGCCCTTTAACCTGTAGCAGAATAGAGTATCAAAGCAAAGTGAGCCAATAGTATTCAGTTTAATGCTTATCAAGCTAGCCAATAGCGAAGCCTGACGATGGTAGTAATTATAATCTTTCACATTCCAATGCCCTACTAAGCTAACTTATTAAAATACACTAATAACTAAAAATGTTAAATAGTCCTCATTTACTACCCATATCATTTTTACATAAACATACACAAATAAAAAGCATATTTTATTTGCAATACAAAGTTTCTCTCTTGTTGATGTGGCCCACATCATTGTCCCAGTTTCTCAAATAATTAAAACACTTTACCACAAATTTTGTTATGTGAAAGAATGAGCAACCACGAGACATGGCTGGGATGATGAAATCAACATGTTTACTAGTTGCAACCCATGTTTTCTTCAATCTGATAATGAATTTTCCTTCTCTAATGTAGTAATTTTATCTGACTCTTTCCTTTCGCCTCTGTCAAGCATTATCTCAGAATAATTTCTCCTATAAAGAGTTTTAAAATCTTAGGGAGTCGCATGAATTTTCCTCCATAAGGTCTTTCTTCATAAGATGAATTATGATGATAACCATGTGAAATGGGTTGCTTCTTCCGAGGAGTAAGGCTTCTAGTCTGAGTTGTAATTGAATTTGTAGTGGAAGATGCTTTCATATTCCCTCTTATAGGGATACGCTTTTCAGTGTACTTCCACTTCTCTAGACGTTCCCAATCAAGAACTTTAAAATTCAAAGCCTTCTCTTAGAGCTTCCCTCCTCTCTCCACATGTTGGAGATAGCCCGACCAATTTGATATGTGCTTGACAATCTCATCATCTACATTTATTTCATGCTTATTAACCTATGGCTGCCCAAATGTAATTTCTGCTTTACGTTTATCTTAAAATTTCAAATTTTGATTTGCTCGGGGTGATAGAACCTTCTCCTTCAGAATTTTTGAGGTTCGTTGTCTTTTTGAACTCATATTGATCTCCATACTATATCCCATGTCCCTGGAAGGTCTCATCTCAGATCTCATGGTTAGGTTGGTTGTGTTAGATGCTACACGAACGTGCAAGAGAGTGTAGCGGTTATTTTTCTAAATACTTGCATATACTGATAAATTCCAAAGGGAGGTGATTCGTTTTCAACCTTATGTAAAATCCTAAATCCCACATCAAGCAACATAAGCCACTAGCCAATAATGAGAAAAAGTGATACATATGCATAATCAACACAAAATTGTGTTGGTATGAGTTGGGTCAAGAAAACCCACAGATCCAACCATGTACAAGAAATAAACTACATTTCGTGAATAAGATTAGAAGACATACCACCCAATTAATTGTTTATTACTTTGTTGCTTATTACTAAATAAATTTGAAGTTTAAATTTCAGATGAGTTCAAGAACGATCAACATAAGATCCTTTTCTTGATGTCGCAAATGTCCCTGACGAGAGGAAAAAATGAACTTAATCATAAAGAAACTAATAGAGTGACAAAATAACCAAGTACTACTGGCAAACGTAATGGAAGCAATTGTGATTTCTAAGCAACAAAATAAATAAGCAACTCATCTCACCCTAAGGTTAAATATCTCAAAGGTAGTATTAACGTTGATCAAATGATTCACTACAAAGAGTTGCCTATTATTTATAGTATGTACGCCCTGTATGCAAGGCCTTAAAACTTAATCCAATTAAGAGTTTGGTCACTCCAAAGTAAATAAATGAATTAAAAGTGAATATATAAAAAGGAATTTTAACTTCTATACCATCAAGTGAGCCATTAAATCTTTCCATCTTTTCAGCAACATTGTCATTGAGAACTTCATATAAGCTGTTGGTTTCCCCTATTTTCCCTTGGATACACTTCTAGGTGATTATTCATGACAAACTTGAGAGACAATTTATTTGGAGATCAATTATCAAAACATTCAAAATTTGGTTGAAAAAATTATGTTAGCCAAACAAATATTAGAATACCTAAAGAATATGGAACTAATATCCATACATGCAAATATTACTCCAATTGTACATGGAACTTTGAGGAGCACATGTCAAATTCCAGATGAGTTCAAGAACGATCTGTTGCAATAGAGTAAAGCTGAAAAGTGCAATAACAACCAACAACTTAATAAGCATCAAAGTGATAAATAATTAATGTTGATCTGCAATTAACATAAATACATATAACATTAATGTGAAAAGTGTTTCTTCACCTTTTACCTCCTCCTTTATCCGGGCTTGGGATCGAAATGTTCATATAAATATTGGCTCCTATATTTGTTTTGTTCCTCTGGGTTTTCATTGGGCAAGTGTATTTTGTTGCTAGCTTTAAAGTTTTTGTTTTTGGAGTTTAGTACTTGATTGAGTTAATTTTTGTCCCATGGCCGTAATGGAAGAAACAATATGCGTATTTGGACATGTTTCCTTTGTTTCCTGTGATGGTTTATGTCCTATGGACATAACTTGATTGATTTCAATATTTGAATGTTAATAATTTAAAATTGGAAATTGTTGATTATTGTGCAGACATGGGGATTTCAGATCCATTAAAAACATCATGATAAGGACCGAAATTAGGATGTTTTTAGTCAGACCTGCGGTTCAGTGTGTACTAGGGGTGTTCGCGGTCCGGTTCGGTCCAGTTTTGGAGTATTTTTGGGATCGGACAGCATTAATCGGTCCTATAAAATTACGGACCGAGATCGGATCAGAATTATCGGACTCGGTCCTATTCGATTTTCAAACGGTCCGTGTTCGGTCTCGATCCTATTCGGTTCATACTAATAAAAAACAACACATTTTTTATTATTAAAAACAACACTTTTTTTTGTAAAACTGCATTTTTTATTAAAAACAACAACTGTAAAATTGCATTAAAAAACAACACTTGTTTTTTTTAATGGCATATATCACAAAACATCAAGCCAGAAAAGTCTATTTTTATGAACAGAAAACAGAGTGTGAGGAAGTGGAAACAGAAAACAGAGTACCCATTTTTATATACCTTTAAAACTAACAGAAAACAAAAAATTTCTATACCTTTAAAAATAATCAAACTACTTCAAATGAAGAAATAACCAGGTATCATATAAACTCTCAACATAGACACAAATGGTCAGAGAGTAAAACACACACACCAGACAAGTTCAAATGATGGAATTAAAAGGTTAAAAACATTGACACAAATTGCAATCTCAGTGTATTACCCTGGGTAAAACAAAAAAGCATTGACAGATTCTATTTCCCTCTTCTATTACATATTTATTCAACTAGAAACAAGTGTTCCATTCTTTTTTCTACTGTATCTCTTCCAAATCTCATTTCAGTTTATCCTTTTAATAAAAAAAACTTGCCTTTTTGTACCTAGTTTTAAAACTAAACTAACAGAAAATATGGTTAGTGAGTTACCTGAGTGTTGCCTGCCGCCGCCGTGTTACCCTACCTAACAGAAGGGTTTGTTGCTGCCGCCGCCATGTTACCTGTTTGCTGTGCAGGAGGACATAGGGGAGGGGAGGGGAGGGTTTAGTAGGGGGGAGGAGGGACGGGTTTCGTAGAGGGGAGGGGAGGGACGGATTTCGTACAGGGAAGGGGGTTGTCTGCCGTCGACGAAGAGGGAAAGAAGGGAGGATCTCGTAGAGAGAGAGAGAGAAGTAGGGTTAAATGTTTGGGACTTAAACTGACTTGGGGTTTTGAAAGGGTGTGTTGTGTGCGCGTGTGACGAAAATATATATATATATATATATATATATATATATATATATATATATATATAATGAAAGCGGTCCGGTCCGGTCCAAAACCGTTTTTTATAATTCAGGACCGAGACCGACCCGAATTATGCGGTCCTATATATTTTTGGACCGAATTAAAAAAAATCGCAAAAGTATGTTCGGTTCGGTTCGGTTTTTTCGGTCCATTCGGTTTATTCGGGTTCGTGCACACCCCTAGTGTGTACAGTATGGAAACCCTTAAATTGTCACCAAAATCTATATTCTGGCATACAAGATTATTATGATCCATGTATGGAACAGAAGTGAACCTGATTATATCTAGATGGAAAAAAAGGATAGACAATAAGAAAAAGGGGAATCTAATATTGGTCTATAGTTAACACTTTATTGGAAATCAACACTCCCTTATCTTCTATGAATCACGGACAAGGCACGGGTGTTGTATCCAACACGACACGGACACAGCGACACGAAAAATTAAAAAAAAATTGGACACGACACGCCGGGAGAGATGGATACAAGTAATTTATTTTAATAATATTCCATGGGTCTGCCCGTGCTTTGCTTCCTCATTTTCAAAATTTCTTTGGTATTGCCATGGGGGAGTTTGTAATAAGGCCTGTCGATTCCTTGTGATCTCATGGCATGCTGTATCTGAATCGGAACCCACTATAGTTCAATGCTAAATTAACCAACAACAAACAGATCAAACCCTAATATCCTAGAAACTCCAAACCACTAAAATTAAACCCTAACTTTAACCAAAAAAAAACTAATCAAACCTAAAATAAAAGCCAAAACCTCTAAATTGATTGTGTAAACCCTATATTATTTTAGTTTAGCAAATTGGAAGAACAAATTACAGAGGATGTGTGTGTGAGTGCACGAGAGAGAGAAGGGTGATAAAGAGATGGGAGAGTTGTGGGGGAGGTCGTCCGATTTAGGTGACGAGATTTTTAGTTTTTTTTAATGTGTTTGGCGGGTCATAAATCTTTTAGGAGGGAAGTAAAAAAAATTCATCTAAAGAGTTATAGCATATGAGATAGGTATACATTTGTCGTCTCAAAAGATACAGCATTTGAGACAGGTGTACATTTGGTGTCTCAAAACGTATAGTACTTAAGACGGGTATACATCTATTGTCTTATTAGGCATACTTTTAAAGACGGTTAAAAATAACTGTTTCAAATGATATTAGTTTTTGAGACACCTAATTTCACCCGTCTCATAAACTAGTTTTAAGAGACCAAACTTCAAGACGTCTCTAAAGCTTGGTCTTAAAAGCTACTTATTTTGTAGTGCATTTTATTGTTTAACTTTGTATTAAATGTCTTAAGTGGAAGCTTTTCAATTGGTATCAGAGCTTGGCTGTTTTAAAATCTTTTAGATCCGGTGTTTCTGAAATTATTTTTTTCAAAACAAAAGTATGGACGAGAAATTTGAGAGACTAGGTAACCTGTCCGGACACCCTCTCTTTGATGGAACCAATTTTCCTTACTGGAAGGTAAGGATGATTGATTTCATTCAAGGAACTCTGGGAGATGAAGTCTGGGAAGTTATAGAAAATGGCTATATTTTTCCTACTAAACCAGCAGCTGAAGGAAGTTTTGTGAGAATTAGGAAGTTACTAAGTGAATTCACTAAAGATGAGAAACAAAATTCACTATGTAACAATAAAGGCAAGAATGCC
This sequence comes from Sambucus nigra, assembly GCA_949130495.1. Classification (NCBI taxonomy): domain Eukaryota; kingdom Viridiplantae; phylum Streptophyta; class Magnoliopsida; order Dipsacales; family Adoxaceae; genus Sambucus; species Sambucus nigra. The sequence goes on along the minus strand of OX422215.1, from coordinate 44,145,682 downwards.
ATATTTATGTCTATTAATGAACATGAGTCTAAGAGGATCTCATCTTGCACAATTTCTAAGGAAGCGTGGGATACTCTTGTAACTGCACATGAGGGTGATACGAGAGTTAAAGCTGCCAAAACTCAAATGCTTATCCAATAATATAACTCTCTTGTCATGTTTGAGACTGAATCCTTTGATGATTTCTATATTAGGCTAACTAACATTGTAACTAAGTTATATGTAAATGGTATAACCTATGATAGGAAATAGATTGTTTAAAAAATTCTAAGATTACTTCCACAGAAGTTTGATAATAAAAGCTATGCTATTGAGGAAATTGATGATCAAAATCTTACCCCAGAACTTCTCAGTAGTAAACTAAGAACTGTGGAAATAGAACTTGAATTAAAGAAACAATTGATCCAAACCAATAAAAAGTAGGGTAATTCTAATCTTATTTTTTCATCTGAGTTGATCAAACCTGACCTTGACCTTGACTCTGATGAGGACTGTGACTTAGATAACTTGGATAATCAGATTGCTCTTATGTCTAAGCAATTCAAAAAAATTGTAAACTTTAGAAACAAAGTTTCTTCTAGACATGGGAAACCTAATTACTCCAACACTTATAATAATAGGCCTCATGAGAGAAGACGTGACAAACAAAAGACTAATGATCACAAGAGACCTCAGAAAGACCTTAAAAATATTGAATGTTATAGATGTGGCAAATTAGGACACATGGCTAGTGACTGTAGGGTTAACTTAGACAAAAACCCCAAACATAATAGGGCTCAACTATGCAAGACTTGGAATGACTCAAGTGACTCTGAAAATGATGAACCTGAGTCATCAAACTCTTATGACCCTTGCATATCATTATTTACTAAGATAATCTACAATGACGATGATGAAACTGATCATATGATAAATAATGTTGCGCTTGAGAATGATTGTAGTACTGAAAATCATGTGTGTGTGAGTTAAAGTGATCGCCTTATTGATGATGCCAATGGGTGTGTGAGTCCTAAAATTGATTCGATAGGGGACACGACACACAACTCACTTAATGACTTCGATAATGAGGACCTTCCTGACATCTACATACCTTACACTAAAACACTCAAGAAAAGAGCTAGACTAAAGAAGCTTTTCAAAGATCTTTCCATGAAATTAGAGTCCCCAAACCAAATTGTTAAACAAAATGCTGAAGAGTATACGTCTTAAGATTTAACTCATGATGAGGAAATTGTGACACCCCGACTAATTAAATACCGGGTAGCTACTCCTTTATAAAATTAATTCAAAATGCCAAGTTGGCTCATTTAATAGCATCACTGTCGAAAACATTATATTGTTACTATCCACCTAGTATTTAAAAAGTAAGTGCCAAATTTTAATTTAAGTCTGATTAACATGCAATGAGTAAAATGAAGAAATAAATAACATCATTCACCATACTAAAGTAAACTGAATAACCATCACAATAGAGTAAATAAAGTCTGGAGGAAAAACTCCTCACTACAATCCCATAACTGAAATGAATAACCGAAACTGAAATAAAACATGCTAAAGTCTGAAAACTGAAATATAAAAGATGTCTCTAAAGAAATGGGCAACATGCCCTACAACTGATAGATGGTGACTCTGGAATCCAAAAGATGGAGGCGTCTACATGCAAATCCCTGTAGCTTCCACAAGCAGCTACAGCTCGTCACCTTAATGAGTACCTATGCTTGGTGTCCTTGTGGCTGGGCACCTAAAATGGTTTTACAAAGAAAAAGAGATTTGAAAAGCAAGCGGGTCAGCGCCCGAATGTGGAGTTATTTTAAAAACCTGCAAGTGCTTTAAAAACATTTAAAACATTAAATGCAAGGTACATGTTAGGACGTGCACTCACATGATATTCTCACCTCTCGTCTAACTGTGCACTCCTAGCGCCATTACCCATCTATAACGACCCATACTACTAGCTAACTGACAACATAACTAGCTAGACTGCCAAAGGTTCTACCCATATTACTCGGTTCTATTTAACATAACAACGCTCGTAATTAAATAGAGGTTTAACGTAAACTCAGTTACTAAATATGCCAATGATATAACTATCAGTTAACTCATTATATAACTTGAAACAATACCGAAATATTTTTACAACATTAACAGGAGGATTTCCATTAGTTTAATGTATATTATTCACATCATAAATATACGATACAAGCACCCCGCAATCTAAGCTATGGTGCACACATACTCTGCTATCCATCCCGGTACATCACGTACATAAGGATCACATATTTCGAATCTCTCAGGAATAGTTCAGATAACACAAATCACAAATAGTGGAGGCGAACACAGTCACCATCACATGGGTCACGCACATACCTACGCTCCCATGGTCAGCGGACTTATTAATATCACAATAAGTCTTTCTATGACCTATGTTCATCAAGGTACCAGTCTATATCCCCCCCGTAGGCACACAAGGATTAGAGGGTCCTAAGCGAACGTAACCTCCCGTGATAGCAAGTATGGTAGGTATGTCATACACACAATCCATATACAATACTAAGTAAACACACATCTTAGTAATACCGTTTTTTAATCGTAGTACGTATCGCATTCTCGCACTAACTATAATTATCACAATTCGTAGTATTCCGGTTTGTAATTATACGCGCTATAATTCATCCTCACATCGTAGTAGACACTCACGTCTTACCCCAAATGGTTTATTGGATATAACTCTCGTATATAATTTACTCCTCTCAATAACCCAAAAGTCCCAAATCTATCCTTACATCATCAAAGAATGTTAACTCTACCCTCGAACCAGTTTCCGGGACTCCAAAAATCAAAACAGTCCAAAAAGGACCAAACTGTCAACTCGTTAGAAGTCTCGTTCGAACGAGGCTTCGAACGAATTTGGACTGTCAGGTCGTTAGAAGTCTCGTTCGAACGAGGCTGTTCGAACGAGATCCCAGTTCGTTCGAACGAACTGACTCTTCTAACGATATCTCGTTCGAACGAGATATCGAACGAAAATCCTACTCGTTAATAACGACTGGTCAACTCGTTAGAAGCTCGTTCGAACGAGCTCGTTCGAACGACCTGGGGCTGCTTCTAACGAGATGCCAGTTTCGGCCCAGAATTTTCCAAAAATCGTTTTTCACCATTTATACACCTCCAATCTTCTCCAAAATACGTCCCAATGATTGATTTAAGATATCTAAACAACTCTAAACACAATATAACCTCATCCTATCACATTTATATGGATTAACTCATCCTAATCATCCATCAAATTTGCAAATATTAAACTTTCCCCCCAAATTATTCATGAACAAGAACCCTAATTTATAAACCCTCAATTCATCAAATTAAATCCGTTTTTGTTTCACCCAATCATGTATAATCATCATATAATTTCGTCCCATACTATTCTACGTGCAAATGATCCTTAATAATCAAATTCTAAGTCCAATTAATCATGGGTTTTCATTTATCTTCCAAGAACAATTTGTAAAACATCAATTTTTCTAACATGGAAAGAACATCCTTTGAAATTAAACATAGTTAAACCACTTGCCTTGTTTGTCTCTGAATTTGGTGTGGATTTGGTGTAGAATTTATGCAGAATTCCTCTCTCTCTCTCCTTCTCCAAGCTTTCTTCTCCAAAAGGCTATGGTGGCTAGGGTTTGCTTTGGGGAAACTTATGAAAACCTAATTTAATAAACCTCCGTAGCTTGTTGGGTTAATAAGGGTTGGTTGGGTCAATTCCTTATCAGATTACAACTCTCAATTTTCGTCACTTTTAATTACCCAAAAATACCAAATTACTAAAATACCCTTTATGGTGCCGGAATGGCCTAAAAATACCCCGGGACCCAAACTATACCCCCGACTAGTGTTTTCTGACTATCTCGACCCTTCCGGACGCGTTGGCGCACTCAAAACGACCATACGGAGTATTGATTTTAAATTCACTTTTAATATCAAAATATTATACCGTGACGCGGCGGTCCCACGCGTCTCAACAAAATTTCTAAAATGCCGTATATAAATCCCACGACAAATTTTATAATACCAAATACATATATAATCATATATGCACTTAATCAAATACCAATTCACATCACATTAGTATTTATAACCCGGATTAATTTCCAATTACTACGCATTTAATTAATTAAACCCAAAAATAAATATAGCCAAAAGTACGGGGTATTACATACTTCCCCCCTAATAACTGAATTTCGTCCCGAAATTCGAAGCTAGAAAGTACCTGCTAAAAACAGCTCTGGATAACGTTCGCGCATCTCATCCTCGCGCTCCCATGTGGACTCCTTGACATTGTGATGTCGCCACTGAACACGCACTAACGGAACTATCTTTGACCGCAGTTTCCTCTCACTTCGGTCCAAAATAGCAATTGGCCCCTCCTCGTAGGAGCTATCCGGCTGGAGATCGATGTCCTCCACAGAAATGTGAGAATGAGCCAAATCATCTCTAAGGTATTTCCTCAGCGAGGAAATATGGAACACGTCGTGAATCCGATGCAAGTGCTCCGGTAGTCCAAGTCTATACGCAACCGGTTCGATCCGCTCAATAATAGGAAACGGTCCCACATACCTCGGTGCCAACTTCCCCTTCTTCCCGAAACGCATAATCCCCTTCATCGGATATACCCAGAGCAAAACCTGGTCCCCCACTTGGAACTCCCTGAAAAATCTCTTCGCATCAGCATAACTCTTCTGCCTGTCTTGAGCTACCCGAGTGCGACTCCGAATCAACTCAATCCTTGCCGAAGTATCCCGAATCACTTCCGGCCCAAGTAGTTTGTTGTCCCCCACCTCCAACCAACATGCTGGGGAACGACAAGGCCTACCGTACAATGCCTCAAACGGAGCCATGCCAATCGTGAACTGATAGGAGTTGTTGTAAGCAAACTCTACCAGTGGAAGGTACTGCTCCCATCCACCCCCGAAGTCAATAATGCACATGCGTAGCATGTCCTCCAACATCTGGTTGGTGCGCTCTGTCTGCCCATCGGTCTGCGGATGATAAGCCGTACTCAACCGCAATTCCGTGCCCATGGCCTCCTGGAAACTCTCCCAAAACCTCGAAACAAATATCTTGTCTCTGTCAGACACGATATTCAGGGGCACACCGTGAAGTCTCACAATCTCTGAAATGAAAAGCTGGGCATACTGTCCCGTAGTGTAGTCCGTCCTTACGGGTAAGAAGTGAGCGACCTTGGACAACCTGTCCACAATTACCCAAACGGAGTCGTGACCCCTCTGCGACGTAGGCAACCCCGTGATAAAATCCATGGATATGCTCTCCCACATCCACACCGGAACCTCCAACGGCTGTAGCAATCCTGCTGGTCTCTGATGATCCACTTTTACAAGCTGACAAGTGGCGCATTTCGAGACAAACTCAGCGATATCTCTCTTCATACCGCTCCACCAATATTGTCGTCTCATGTCTTGGTACATTTTGTCCCCTCCGGGATGTACCGCGAACCGTGAGCCGTGCGACTCTGCCATCACATCGTGCCGCAATTCTTCCCCTTCCGAAACTACTAATCTCCCATTGAAGCGTAATCCCCCGTCTGAGCTAACGGTATAGGACTCGGCTCCCTATGCTAGCAATCGAACTATCTGCTCCTGACAGAACGTGTCATTAGCCTGTGCCCGTACTACCTTTGTGACAATCTGCGGGGTAACGGTCATCACAGACATGAAAGATCGGTCCACTGCATCCTGGTGTCCCAATTCCTTCCACTTAGCTTTCCACACCTCTGCCACCTCATCTGCTGGCCTACGGCTCAACGCGTCTGCTACTACGTTAGCCTTACCCGGGTGGTACTGGATGTCGAACTGGTAGTCCTTCACAAATTCAAGCCACCTACGCTGCCGCATATTCAATTCCTTCTGCGTGAACAGGTACTGTAGTGACTTGTGGTCCGTGAACAGCTGAAACTTCTCCCCCAAAAGATAGTGCCTCCAAATTCGTAAGGCAAATACCACTACTGCCAACTCCAAATCATGTGTGGGGTAATTCTTCTCATGAGGCTTAAGCTTACGTGAAGCATAAGCTATGGCCTGTCTCTCCTGCTGCAATACACCTCCCAGTCCTAGCAAAGACGCATCGGTGTAAACCAAATACTCAACTCCCGGTCTCGGCAATGCTAACACAGGTGCTGAGGTCAACTTGTCCTTCAATTCATCGAATGCCAACTGACAGGCATCACTCCAAATGAACGGCACACCCTTACGAGTAAGATGTGTCAAAGGACCTGCTATCTCTGAGAAACCCCGAATAAACCTCCTGTAGTATCCTGCTAAACCCAAGAAACTACGAATCTCCGTCGGCGTCGTGGGCTGTCCCCACTCCCTCACCGCTGATACCTTTCCCGGATCGACAGATATTCCCTGATCGGAAATAATGTGACCCGAGAACTGGACTTCCTTCAGCCAAAACCCGCACTTCTCATATTTTGCATACAACTCGTTCTGACGAAGTGTCTGCAAAACTTGCCTCAAATGCTCGGCGTGCTCCTCCTCTGTCTGAGAGTAAACCAGAATGTCATCAATGAAGACAATGACAAACTGATCTAGGAAATCTCTGAACACCCTGTTCATCAAGTCCATAAACACTGCTGGAGCGTTGGTCAAGCCGAAAGGCATAACCCGAAACTCGTAAGAACCATATCTCGACAAGAATGCGGTCTTCGAGACATCCTCCTCCCTGATACGCAACTGATGGTATCCTGACCTCAAGTCAATCTTCGAGAAGAAAGAAGCTCCTCTCAACTGGTCGAATAAGTCATCGATTCGAGGCAACGGATACTTATTCCGTATCGTGACCTTATTTAACTCTCGGTAGTCCACGCACAATCTCAGTGAACCATCCCTCTTCTTCACAAACAAAACTGGAGCGCCCCAAGGTGAGGTACTCCTGCGAATAAAGCCTTGTCCCAACAGCTGCTCTATCTGATCCCGTAGCTCTCTCATCTCAGCTGGAGCCATACGGTACGGTGCGCGTGCTATAGGTCTCGTACCCGGTAGCAAATCTATAACGAAGTCTATCTCCCGACTGGGTGGTAAGCCTGGTATCTCCTGAAACACATCTGAATACTCCCTGACAACCGGGATCGAATCCAAAGGAATTACAACCTCCTTAGAGGTATCCTCCTCTATGTAATACAGATGAGCGGTCGATCCTCCCTCTGGGCGAGGCATCGCTACTATAAACATCTCCTGCCCCGGAATGGCAAAAACAATGCTCCCGCTGAAGCAATCAATCATGGCCCTATATGCTACGAGCCAATCCATACCGATGATCACATCATGAACATACATGTCTAACACTAACATGTCTGCAGGCAATACCAAACCACCAATCTCTACCCCCACTCCCCGGCATATAAAGAAAATAAGTGACCCACTCCCTAATGGTGAGTCAACACACGTCACTGTGCTCTCTGCCGTAGCTAACAATCCTAAAGATTTCGCGAAGTGTGTAGCTATAAAATAGTGTGTAGCACCCGTATCAAATAACACCCGACCCATAGTGCCATGGATAGGAAACGTACCCTCGATCGCGGGCGGTGCCTGTGGAACTGCAGCCTGGTGAACGTTGTAGACACGTCCATACTGTAGCTGCCCCTGTTGAGATGGGGCTGCTGGAATGGGTGGCAAAGCTGCCATCTGTGGCGGTGCACGAAGAGCGGCGGGAAACATAGGTCTCTGTGGCTCCTGGCGAGCACCCTGCTGCTGCTGCTGTGGGGCCCTGCCCCTATCAGGACAATCCTGCTTCTTATGGCCAGTCTTGCCACAAGTAAAGCACTTCCCTGGAAGTTCCCTCCCCTCTGCCCCTGCTGCCCCCGGCCCTGGTGGCCGTTACCATTCCTCCCTTGGCCCTGCTGGCCCTGATGAAACTGCTGCCCATTCTGCCCCTGCTGGCCCTGATGGCCGTTTGGACCCTGATGGCCCTGGCGGAAACCTCCCTGACCCTGCCTGTAGTTCCCTGACCGGAACCTCTTATTATCCCCCTGCTGGGTACCCTGCTCATTCTGCCTCTGCCCCTGACCCGATTGTGCCCCGCTGGCACTATGTCCTCCAGTCCTGCCCTGATGGCTAGACTCCCCCGACCGCTTGCCCTCGGCCATATGAAAACGGTGGTCCTGGCAGTGCAATAATGCAGCGTTAACCACATCAGAATACGTGGCCAACGATAGGTTCCCTAGTAGATGCTGACGGATCCTCCAATTCAGCCCGTCGGTGAACTTCTCTATCTTCTTCTTCTCTGTTGGAATCTCGTCTGGAACGATATTCAACAGGTTAGTGAACTCGGCCTCATACTCGGCCACTGTCTTGCCCTCCTGCTTCAAACTCATCAGCTTCCTCCTCATCTCTGTATGAACTGCGGACGGAAAGTACTTGCGGTCAAACCGCACCCAGAACTCCTGAATCGTAAGAGTATCCCTCTCCTCCGCGGTGGTAATGGACTCCCACCACTGCAGCGCAGATCCAACTAGCTTGAAAGTAGCTAGTACCTGCTTCTGAACATCAGTGCACTCATGTATCCTCAAATGTCTCTGTATGTCCTTCTTCCATTGGCTCGAGACTACCACGTCTGAGCTACCTGCAAACTCTGGCGGGTGTGCTTTCTGAAAAGCGTCACGTACACGCTCCCAAGCAGACGGGAATGCATTAACCTGTACTGGAGCGGCAACCGGCGCCTGTGGTGGTGCCTGCTGAATAATGGCAATCGCGGCATTCACCGCTTGAGCTACTATAGCTGCAACCTCAGCGGCGTTCAACATGCCCTGAGCTGGAGCGGGCTGGGGTTCGGGAGTTGCATTCCTGGGAACTCGTCGTGCACGTCGTGGAGGCATCTGAAATAAGAACAAAGTTTATTAGTTCACGGTTTATAAACTTAAAATAGCTGAAGAACGAAGCATACACAATAAGAGTACAACAGTCCTAAAATATAGGGCTCTATATCAAAGAAAACGTAGCGGAAACATAATAGCCGTACAGATCCTAAAGGACACTAGAACCTGATGCTCTGATACCACCTGTGACACCCCGACTAATTAAATACCGGGTAGCTACTCCTTTATAAAATTAATTCAAAATGCCAAGTTGGCTCAGTTAATAGCATCACTGTCGAAAACATTATATTGTTACTATCCACCTAGTATTTAAAAAGTAAGTGCCAAATTTTAATTTAAGTCTGATTAACATGCAATGAGTAAAATGAAGAAATAAATAACATCATTCACCATACTAAAGTAAACTGAATAACCATCACAATAGAGTAAATAAAGTCTGGAGGAAAAACTCCTCACTACAATCCCATAACTGAAATGAATAACCGAAACTGAAATAAAACATGCTAAAGTCTGAAAACTGAAATATAAAAGATGTCTCTAAAGAAATGGGCAACATGCCCTACAACTGATAGATGGTGACTCTGGAATCCAAAAGATGGAGGCGTCTACATGCAAATCCCTGTAGCTTCCGCAAGCAGCTACAGCTCGTCACCTGAATGAGTACCTATGCTTGGTGTCCTTGTGGCTGGGCACCTAAAATGGTTTTACAAAGAAAAAGAGATTTGAAAAGCAAGCGGGTCAGAGCCCGAATGTGGAGTTATTTTAAAAACCTGCAAGTGCTTTAAAAACATTTAAAACATTAAATGCAAGGTACATGTTAGGACGTGCACTCACATGATATTCTCACCTCTCGTCTAACTGTGCACTCCTAGCGCCATTACCCATCTATAACGACCCATACTACTAGCTAACTGACAACATAACTAGCTAGACTGCCAAAGGTTCTACCCATATTACTCGGTTCTATTTAACATAACAACGCTCGTAATTAAATAGAGGTTTAACGTAAACTCAGTTACTAAATATGCCAATGATATAACTATCAGTTAACTCATTATATAACTTGAAACAATACCGAAATATTTTTACAACATTAACAGGAGGATTTCCATTAATTTAATGTATATTATTCACATCATAAATATACGATACAAGCACCCCGCAATCTAAGCTATGGTGCACACATACTCTGCTATCCATCCCGGTACATCACGTACATAAGGATCACATATTCCGAATCTCTCAGGAATAGTTCATATAACACAAATCACAAATAGTGGAGGCGAACACAGTCACCATCACATGGGTCACGCACATACCTACGCTCCCATGGTCAGCGGACTTATTAATATCACAATAAGTCTTTCTATGACCTATGTTCATCAAGGTACCAGTCTATATCCCCCCCGTAGGCACACAAGGATTAGAGGGTCCTAAGCGAACGTAACCTCCCGTGATAGCAAGTATGGTAGGTATGTCATACACACAATCCATATACAATACTAAGTAAACACACATCTTAGTAATACCGTTTTTTAATCGTAGTACGTATCGCATTCTCGCACTAACTATAATTATCACAATTCGTAGTATTCCGGTTTGTAATTATACGCGCTATAATTCATCCTCACATCGTAGTAGACACTCACGTCTTACCCCAAATGGTTTATTGGATATAACTCTCGTATATAATTTACTCCTCTCAATAACCCAAAAGTCCCAAATCTATCCTTACATCATCAAAGAATGTTAACTCTACCCTCGAACCAGTTTCCGGGACTCCAAAATCAAAACAGTCCAAAAAGGACCAAACTGTCAACTCGTTAGAAGTCTTGTTCGAACGAGGCTTCGAACGAGTTTGGACTGTCAGGTCGTTAGAAGTCTCGTTCGAACGAGGCTGTTCGAACGAGATCCCAGTTCGTTCGAACGAACTGACTCTTCTAACGATATCTCGTTCGAACGAGATATCGAACGAAAATCCTACTCGTTAATAACGACTGGTCAACTCGTTAGAAGCTCGTTCGAACGAGCTCGTTCGAACGACCTGGGGCTGCTTCTAACGAGATGCCAGTTTCGGCCCAGAATTTTCCAAAAATCGTTTTTCACCATTTATACACCTCCAATCTTCTCCAAAATACGTCCCAATGATTGATTTAAGATATCTAAACAACTCTAAACACAATATAACCTCATCCTATCACATTTATATGGATTAACTCATCCTAATCATCCATCAAATTTGCAAATATTAAACTTTCCCCCAAATTATTCATGAACAAGAACCCTAATTTATAAACCCTCAATTCATCAAATTAAATCCGTTTTTGTTTCACCCAATCATGTATAATCATCATATAATTTCCTCCCATACTATTCTACGTGCAAATGATCCTTAATAATCAAATTCTAAGTCCAATTAATCATGGGTTTTCATTTATCTTCCAAGAACAATTTGTAAAACATCAATTTTTCTAACATGGAAAGAACATCCTTTGAAATTAAACATAGTTAAACCACTTGCCTTGTTTGTCTCTGAATTTGGTGTGGATTTGGTGTAGAATTTATGCAGAATTCCTCTCTCTCTCTCCTTCTCCAAGCTTTCTTCTCCAAAAGGCTATGGTGGCTAGGGTTTGCTTTGGGGAAACTTATGAAAACCTAATTTAATAAACCTCCGTAGCTTGTTGGGTTAATAAGGGTTGGTTGGGTCAATTCCTTATCAGATTACAACTCTCAATTTTCGTCACTTTTAATTACCCAAAAATACCAAATTACTAAAATACCCTTTATGGTGCCGGAATGGCCTAAAAATACCCCGGGACCCAAACTATACCCCCGACTAGTGTTTTCTGACTATCTCGACCCTTCCGGACGCGTTAGCGCACTCAAAACGACCATACGGATTATCAATTTTAAATTCACTTTTAATATCAAAATATTATACCGTGACGCGGCGGTCCCACGCGTCTCAACAAAATTTCTAAAATGCCGTATATAAATCCCACGACAAATTTTAAAATACCAAATACATATATAATCATATATGCACTTAATCAAATACCAATTCACATCACATTAGTATTTATAACCCGGGTTAATTTCCAATTACTACGCATTTAATTAATTAAACCCAAAAATAAATATAGCCAAAAGTACGGGGTATTACAGAAATAAAGGTTTTTGAATAAAAAGTAAAAGACCTGACTGAATCTAATAAAGTTTTGGAAAAGAAGTATAAAGGATCCTTATTAGAATTTAAACAAACAAAAGAAAAGGCTTCAACAGTCTTCAAAAAATTCTCAAAATTTAAAAGAAATTCTAATTGTTTTAAGGACTGTGTTGCTGATAGTAAGACCAATTCTGACGACAGATCTGGAATAGGATTTTGCACAAAAATATCAAGCAAACTAAACCTTTTGAAACCATAAAGTTTGTTACTGGTGGGAAAAGACCTTTGGAAATTTGTACAGACTTTCAATATTTGAAAAAAGATTTTGATAAAAATCAGCAACAGTTAAACCTTGATGAGACAAGTACCTCTAAGCATAATGTTCAACTTAAAGCCAAGTGCGTTTGTCCTCACATTAGAAAGAGTGAGACCACTTTTCAAACTGTTCCTTCTAGAAATAGTGCCAAAAGTAATAATTTAGGGAAACCTATGTTCAACAACTTTCCTAAAGACAACTGCTACGAGCAATCTTTATTTCTCATACTGTGATGTGTACGGACACTCTTTAGATGGTTGTTATTCCAAGAACCTATACCAAACTACCTATCCCTGCTTTACCTGTCAGAATTGTAACTATTTTAGAAGAAGCCGTAACAATTATGTCCTTCCTAAACCAAAAGATAGAAACTCTAACTATCGAAAGAGAAAAATAAGATCTAATACTAAAAGACAATCGTCAAGAAATAATCCTAGAGTATTTTCTCGACCAAATGCTCAAAATGTTTATAACAACAATAAAATTGCGCAAAATCCGTATAGACAAAAATCTGAAGCTTAAAAGTTTTATCAAATACGGGCTAATAAGCGCAAATTGAAAACCAGAGCTATTTGGGTAAGAAAGGATGATCTAGTACCCCAGATGACATGTAACATAGTGATCAGGGCTTTGAAAGCTGAACACACCACGTCTAGATGGTACTTAGACTCTGTATGTTCTAAGCATATGACCGGGGATGGATTCAAACTCTCAAACAAAACTAACTTCTTCGGAGGCAAAGTCTTGTTTGGAGATGGATTTTCAGCCCAGATTATTGGCAAAGGAACACTCCATGAAGAAGGATTACCTATTCTTGAAGATATTTTATTAGTAAAAGGTCTTGAGGATAATCTACTAAGTATTTTACAATTTTGTGACTCCAATCATACTGTCACCTTTTCGAAGAACAGTTGCAAAATTTTAAATTAAAATGGTGAGTACATAATTACAGGACTTCGTACTCCAGATAACTGTTACACAGTTAATCCAAGTATAAAGGTCTGTAACATTGCGATAATGAATGATAATGAATTGTGGCATAATAGAATGGGTCACATAAATTATGGCAGCCTTAGTAAATTATCCTCTCATGAAATTTTTAGAGGTATTCCTAAAATAAAACCTATTTCCAACATTGTCTGTGGTCCTTGTCAAGAACGAAAAATAATTATGGCATCTCAAAAAAGAGTTAAAGACATTTTATCCTCTAAACCTTCAGAACTCATCCATATGGATCTAATGGGTCCTTCGCATACTATTAGTCTTTGTGGCAATAGTTACATTCTAGTTATGGTTGATGATTACACGAGATTTACTTGGGTTGCTTTTCTAAAGCAGAAGTCTGAACCTTTAGAGCATTTTGGAAAATCTTACTTTGTATAGAAAATGAAAAGGACTCCCAAGTAGATAGAATTCGGAGTGATAGAGGAGGTGAAGTAATAGATTCAGGTGTCATTGAATATTGTGAATATAATGGTTATAAACACGAGTTCAGTTCTCCCAAGTCACCCCCAAAAAAATGGGATAGTCGAGCGCAAAAATAGAATAATTCAAGAAATGGAAAGAGTTTTAATACATGCCAAAGATTTACCTAAATACTTTTGGGTTGAATCAGTTCGTACTACATGTCACATTATCAATAGAGTCTACCTTAGGAATAATTCTAAGCAGACCCCGTATGAACTTTGGTATGGCAAGAAGCCAAATCTTAAATATCTTAGGACATTTGGTAGTACACGTTATATCTGTAAAGACAGAGAACATTTATCTAAGTTTGAAACAAGAGGAGATAAAGCCATATTTTTAGGTTATTCACCTGACAGTAGAGCCTACCGAATTTACAACTTGCGTACTAAGACCATGATCGAATCCATTAATGTGATTGTAAATGACACTTTTGTAGAAAGTAAAAATATTAGACCAACTATTGTGGATGAGTTTGAAAGACTTTTAAATTATTACTCTCCTGAAATAACTGAGTCTTTACCAACATAGACCCATGAACTACCTAACTGGGTTTCTAAAGGCCATCCCATAGATAATGTTATTGGTAATCCTATATAACCTATTCGTACAAGATCCCAACTTCGCAACATTGCTCACTTTGCATGTTTTGTGTCTCTTATTGAGCCCAAAAATGTAAATGAAGATTTGAATGACCCCTTATAGATTACTGCAATGCAAGAGGAACTTCTTCAATTTGCCATTCATGATGTTTGGTATCTTGTACCCAGACTTGAAAATAAAGGGGTTATTGACACACGTTAGATTTTTAAAAACAAGACTCATGAGTCTGGGATGATCATTATAAATAAATCTAGATTATTTGCCCAGGGCTACTCTCAGATTGAAAGAATAGATTTTGAGGAAACATTTACTCCTGTTACTCGACTTAAATCTGTTCGTTTACTTTTTGCTATAGCATGTCATTTACATTTCACACTTTACTAAATGGATGTAAAGTTTGCCTTCCTTAATGAAATTTTAACTGAGGAGACCTATGTAGAACAATCCAAAGGGTTTATTGGCCCTCATCATCCTAATCATGTTTATCGTCTTAAGAAAGCTATTTATGGGTTAAAACAAGCTCCTAGAGCTTGGTATGAGCGTCTATCCACCTTTCTATTAGATAACGGATTTAGGAGATGAGGAAATGACCAAACTTTGTTTGTCAAAAAATTTAACAATAACATTACTATTTCTCAAGTATATGTTGACGATATAATTTTTGGATCCACCTCCCCTTCAGAAGACAAGTCTTTCTCAGACATTATACACAGAGAATTCAAAATGTCGCTTATGGGGAAGTTGCAATTTTTCTTAGGTCTTCAAGTTAAACAAAACTCAAAAGGATTATTTGTTTTGCAATCTAAATATGCATTAAAGATTGTAAAAAAGTTTGGCCTAGATACTTCTAAGGAACCTAGAACGCCAATGAGTACCTCTGTCAAACTCTCCAAAGATAAAAAATGGTAAATCCATTTACTCTACCTTATATTGTAGTATGATAGGAATTTTTCTTTACATAACTGCCTCGCACCCTGATATCATGTACTCTGTTTGTGTCTGCGCCCGTTATCAGAATAATCCCAAAGAGAGCCATTTATTATGTGTAAAGAGAATAATTAAATATATAAAAGGCACTCACAATTTAGGGTTGTGGTACACTAATGACACATCGAGCACTATAGTTGGATACACTGACGCTGATTGGGCTGGGTGTTTCGATGATAGTAAAAGTACTTCTGGCATATGTTACTACATCGGTAACAACTTGGTTGGTTGGAACAACAAAAAATAGAACTGCACCTCTTTATCCACTGCAAAATCTGAATATATCACAACTGGAAGTTGTTGTGCCCAGTTATTATGGCTGCAACTAATGCTAAGAGATTACGGTATAAAAGAAGAAAAACTCCATCTCTACTGCGATAACCAGAGGGCAATCAACATCTCTAAGAACCCAGTCCAACATTCTCGCACTAAATATATTAAAATTCGATATCACTTCATACGAGAATTAGTTGAATCAAATGAACTAGAGATTAATTACCTACCTACTGATCTATAATTGACTGATTTGTTTACAAAACCTTTGGATTTTAAGCGTTTTGAATCAATACGAAAATCAAGTAGCAAGGTTTTGGCTGAATAATTATTTTGCTTCATTTATATAATCTGTCAGATTTTCACTTGCTTATAATCAATCTCTGAGGATGTAAGGCATGGATGTTAGTATAATGATAAATAACACCCCTTATATCTTTTTTATATAGGAGATTCGTGTGAATTCTCGTTATTTATTCAAGTTACTGCTAGTCTACCTGTTTATATCTCTCCTTATTTGATTCTTGCTGCCCTTTGTCCATTTGAGACAAAATGGGGGAGAAATTTTGAGTCCACTTGGACACTCATGTACATTCTCATCTACTGAACTTGATCTTAGGTATCTTATTGCAGATTTTAGTACCTCCTTATTGCATCAGATTTTGATAGGGTAACGGTTTGAAATTAGTTGAGTTATGTAAGTTTTTCATTTCTAGAAGATTGGGTAGATAGATTTTTTTATAGGAATAGGATTTTCTTATTTCTTTTTGTATCCCTACGAGTCCTTGTTGACTCAAATGAGATTTTATCCCATATTTTCAAAGGGGGAGATTGATGCACCCCATATCTTTGACTCATTTATGTTTGCATTATATAGGAGCTCATCGAGTTTGGGAATAGTGACAAAATTGTGTCTATCCCTAGATGAACCAAAAAGCCTCAGAACCTTCATAGCTACATTGATATTCCTCTACAAGTTCTTGATGATATATCAAATACACCACACACTAGGATTGCATACATATAGTGTTTCATTCACATAATGCCCTTGTATTTTTAAATAATTTTTGGGATTTAATTAATATTTCTTAAGAATATTAAAATATTTTTTTGAAAATTAAAATTGGAACTTAATAAAGTTCTTGGGTTGATTTGTAAATATATTTTACGCCTTAAATCTATGTTAGGTAGAAAACAAAAGCGGAAGAAATATTTGTGGGTGGAAATGAATTTTTTAGAAACTCAAAAACACGCGTTTGAGAGTTGATCTTGAGCCTACTCGTGTTGCACACACAACGAGTCGATTTGTGTTTCTTATCACTCACATACCTGTTACTTATTTTGGACCCTTGAATCGTCTTAATCTACGGTCTGCATGTGTTTGGATCTAATCCAAGTGCGATGGTTTTAACCAATCAGAGTTGGCCTTTTCACCATTTTTTGTGAACCGTTAGATTTGCATCGTTTTAACTTCCATTAATCTCAACCATTGAATTTGAACCATCGTTCTAGATCCTTATATCACCATTATAAATAGATGCCTTGGGTGAGGCAATTAGAGACTTTTGAGATTTCCTCATTTGAGAGAAAAAATAGAGAGTAGAGATAAGATAGAGAAAAGATAAGAGAGAGAAAGGAAACCCTAATCCAAACTTCGTCAAACCCTGTTTCAGAAATGCTTTTCTGAGATATTAAACCCGAGAGTTTAGTTCATGATTTTGAGAAGATAATCCTCTCTTGTTCTTAATCATCCTTCCAACTTAATCACGTTGGTAGATTTTTCAGTTTCTCTAAATAGAAATTTGAGATCTCGTCTCTATGATACAAATCACATAGATAGTTCACTGTCTTGATTTCTTATTTTGAGAAATCTTATTTGTTGGTTATTTTAAAACTGATTTTATGTTTTCAAACCCTAAACCAACAATATTCATTCTGATTTCATTTTACTCAAACTATCAGACTAAGATCTAAATTGAGATCTTGATTGGGGATTGCACTTTCTATATAATATTTTTAAAACCTGAAAGTGTTAGGATCTTGGATATTTCTCAACAAGATTCCCTCTTGATCTGCAGATATTTTGAAAGGTCTAAAAGTCTGATTTAGTTTTGACTAAACTGATTTTAAAATTTCTTGTATATCTAGTGATTTTGTAATTTGTTAAATCATTATGTTTGTATTAAGTGTGAGTGTGTTGCTTGCATATGTTAGAGAGCACATCACCACTACCCTTTCACTCTGCCACACTTAAAGTGTTAGTTGTATGATCCTGAACTTATTTGAGTCGACGTAAAGACTGGAACCAAGTAAAGTTACGAAGTTGGAGAGAAGATCAACAAAAACAACCTTCAGAGAAGTCGGATCTAATCCAGAGGAGTTGGTAACGATTCAGAACTTAGTTTAGGTGTGTTTGTGTGGTTTGATTGTTAAATAGCTTGTAATTTGTTACTCTGATTTTAGTGGATTTTCGTTTTGTGACGTAGAGGTCACCGTGGATGTTTTTCCAATTGAGTGGGGTTTTACCACATTAAAAATTACTTGTGCTCTTCCTCATTTTCTCATCACCTTCTTCCTAGTTGTGCTGATTTAATAGTTTAAGCTTTGTTTTTCAAAACTGGTCCATTCTAGATCTGAAATAACTCGTTCAAACTCTTTCAAACTCTTTTAAAAATCTTTTTAAAACACATCTGGTGTTAAGTTTTGTTTTGATTAAAAGAGTTTCTTTAACAAACAGTTCGGAGCCATTTTTACAGTTTAAATTTTATTAAACGTCTTAAGTGGAAGTTTTTCAACCCGATCGTTAGGTGTGAAGTGCAATGGAACAACCTACATAATGTTGCTAGTTCAATTTTATTTTATTTAACATTTCACTTATTAAGATGCGATTCCTGTCTCAAAATAAACTACACGAGGAACCCATGGGAGCCCCCCAAAGTTCGAGTGAACAAAGCTACTAATGTGGAATAAATAAAGTATACTTAATTGTATAACGCTCTCAAAATATGAAACTACCCCCAAATTGCCATAACAAAGCGAGGGTGTGAGCCAATTCCCAGTGGGATTATACAAATACAGTATAGAAACGAACTGCATAAAGAATAATCACACGCTACAACCACATGCATGTAAAAATATGTATATATCTACATATGCATACCTTTGAAAAATACATGTTCCAATGCATTAACAGTTTTACTTCTGAAAACCTTACTTATCCAGATTAATTTACCTTAATCTTGAAAAAGACAAATTTTACTCATTCTTAACATTTCTCACTTCATTTAACACACCCGGTTCAACACTTGAAACCACTACATTTGATTTATCCAAACACATTCCTTTACCGGATTCACCCTTTTATTTATTTCAATGCACTTTAGTATTTTCGTTGAAACTCACTATTTCAACACACGCATCCACCGTGTAAGAAAATACTTATTTATCATTTGAAAACATTTTTTAATATATACTTATGCAAATTATGGGTTTAACCACTTGGTTGCTTAGTCACCCATTTATCCACTTTATTTACCCTTTTTTCTTATGTTATATACATTAATAGATTTACGCATTTACTTGTCCATTTTAACCTAAACTAAAATATTTATTACATTTATTCAAGTTAGGTTGTATTAACATATTTTACCACACAACCCATTTCTTGATATGTTCTAAATTTTCTTTGATCATTTCTCGGATTATTCCAATACCCACGTAGTTTAACGGGGGCTCCACACCGCCGGTGATGCCACCATATGCTCTGCCCAGTGTTTTAAGGCTTTTCACCCAAGGGATCCGCGCCCTTCATTCTTTATTTCGATGTCATCTGAGTTGCCTTTATGTGTTTTAACATTTTATAAATCTCCACCTTCTTTCACTTTTCTTTTTTACACAGCCGAAGCCAAAATGTGGGACTTTACTGCCCCAACTTGTGTTCCACCTTGAAACTTTACCATTTCATGTCCTTTACACTTTAATCTTGATTTTATTTCAAAATCATATTCATTTAGGACCACTTTATGTAACACCTATTCCAATATTTTTATTTCATAAAAATGTTCCACTTTAAGTAAAATGACCATATTACCTTTTTGTTTCCAAAATCACCCTTTAGTCCATTTTCACAATTATTAATTTTTTCAAAAACACTATTAAGTTATTTATACCAACTTCTAAAGTGGTTTAACACTTTAACACCGTTTTTAAACTTGGAGTATTATTCTAATTAATTGAAAAGACCTTTACCTCTTTAGTTCTTTTCAACTTCATAAGTATTAATATTTTACAACATTACTAAGTTACAAACACTAACTTTTCCATGTTTACCTATTAACATTTAATGAATACTTTTATCCATATTTTTTCAAACACACATTTCCTTACTTTATTCATTCAAGAAATCAATTTTCACTTAATACTACTTTTATAAGAAAATACCATTTCTTTCATTTTACTTGTAGCCTTACACTTTATCCTTATCACACTTTTAACCCCTTTTTCGTACACCTTTAAGGACAAGAATTTTTACTTTTCTCATTTCATGTTTAAACCCAACAAAATCTTCTTTAAACTTGTTTATACATTTAGTGCCAAACATACTACAATTTTATATTCAAAAGAAGATAGATTTTAAGCTAAAAAATCCTACTACATGGTTTAATTACATTTTTCATTCTAGAATTTCATAACACTTGCAAAAATATATTTTTAAGACATAAAAGATATTTAATTTCTTCATACTCAACAAATATCTATTTTTCATAAAATTATCATTTTTGCAAGGACATTATTTCATCAATGTTTACCAAAATATGTCATTATCATCAAACATTTTATTTCACAAAATATTTTCATTAATATTCCTAGAAAATACACAATTTTCATAAAACATCAACTTTTACTACTTCAAAACCTTGTAATATTTATTTCTTCTTTATTTTTAATAAAATAATATTTTTCTATATTTTTATTTCATAAAAATGTTTATTATCTTCTACACATTATTTATACCATTTAACTAAATACACTCTACACAAATAGTCTAACTACAAGACTACAAATGAAAAATAACATCTTACACTACTAGTGTAAAGTTTTTCCTACCTCTACTGGCTCAAATGGTGGTGGAAGTGTTGGTGTAGGAGGAGAAATCCTCACCTTCAAAGGTGGCCTCAAGGGGTTACCAAATGCATCCTCCAAAAGACCTAAAATGCTCTTCTTCCAAGCAAGACCCACTTCAACTCCCTTAAAATCCACTTTCATCTTCTCCAAAATTCCTCAAGTATAACTCCAAAATCCATAGCTCTTCTTTGTCAATGGTGAAAATGGGTGTTGTGGGTTGGGACAAGGTGGAATACTATATAAAATGGTGGTAAATAGTGGAGGAGTGGTGGGAGAAAACTTCCCATGGAGGAATACCACCTTCTTCCCTCTTTCTCTATTCTTGCGATTTCTCCCAACAAATGAGCCCAAACACCCCCTTATGAAACCTCCAAAGACTTTAAATTCTCATTTTTGCCCAATTTGGGTTATTCTGGACTCGACAACACAAATCAAAGGTTAAAATCGTGACATTGCACAGGACAATCAGATCTAAAAACTCGACTAACATCGTTTTAACGACTTACCCTATGTCGCCCGAACGACATCTTCCCTGTCATTCACGCTACCCTTCACGCAATCTGCTACTGTAAGTCAGTAACACATCGTTAGAGGCCCTGTATCTTGCGACCTTTTGTCGCGTTACTCTGTCGTTCAAATGATAATCCCTTATCGTTTGAACGACCATTTTCTTCTTCTTTTTATTTTTCTCCAATCTTATCCACGATTCTTCCATAATTATAATTAACTCCTCCT